>CM069927.1:28743267-29943267 GCA_036172225.1 Cryptocoryne crispatula var. balansae
GGAGGATCTAAATGACCTAAGGCTAAGATGCGTTATGTCGTACTAGTGTACCATGCATAATAAAACCCAAACAAAAATAAAGGAAATGGTAAGGTGAGGAAGAAGATCGTAGAGAAGCCCGGGGCTTCTGGCTTCTGGAAATTGCAGGCGCTCCAGCCACAGGTCGCCTGGCGTCCCGTCGGAGGAGCGCTTAAGTCCTTCAGCGGCAGCCTTCGTTGCAATCTTCTCCCGGTTCCAATGGTGAGAGATTGGATTCTTAGTCTATTTTGGAGGCTTCTTTTGGACTCTTTGTAATGGCTTCCAACGGCTTTTAATGGTAGGATGGTGGGGGTTTGGGATGGTTTTTGGGTGGCATTGAATGGGTGGAGTAGAAGAGGTGTAATGGAGGATGGAAAGACTTGGGAATGGGATGGTAGACTCTAATGGGACTTGGAGGATGGTGGGTGGATGTTGGGAGACTCAAGAAAGCTCTTGGAAATTTAAGGCTCTTGGCACCTCTCTTTAAGCTCCTTAGAATCTCTCTCCTGGAACCTCTTAAATGTGGGAGAAGGGTCTCCTTTTATAGATGCACAAAAGTGACCCTAGCGCTCCGACATAAGGACGCCTGGCATCTCGATATTTGAGCGCCTGCTAATCCGCCGACAAGTCGGAAGATCAGCACATCCGACCATACCTGTCGCCACCTACCGCCCTGCGTGTCAGGCGGCGGTTGTCAGCGGAAATCCTGGAGCTCTGACAGGGGAGCACCTACGACCTACGATTGACACACTGCAAATTCGGCGCACGCGGAGCCTGCAGTGTCAGCTGTCAGGCGGGAATCCAGGTGCTCCGACGGTGGAGCGCCTGGACCCTCGGTACGATTTCGACAACGCACCATTGACCGTCTGAAAAGCCGACTGTTACGGGCGGAATTGCAGGCTCTCCGGCAGAGGAGCACTTGTACTATCGTACGTCTCTGGGTACGATGTCGTACGGCCGGGTGGAAGGGTGAAAAGGCGGGAATTTCAGGCGCTCTGACGTCGCGACTCCAGGAGTTGCGACATCGGGACGCCTCCATATTTTCTGAAATTTGATCGTCTTTATGTCAAATCGACCTCTCCGATCGGGAGAAAACAAGTGTTATCTATAGAAATGAGATTGTTCTTTCTGTAATCGGGCCGAATTCGCGTATCTACAAGGAGCAATAACATATCAAATGTCTTTTTCTTTACGTCGCTTATTTGCTATCGTTTTGACATATTGTGAACCTAAAAATGTCAAGATGTTGTGGTTACAATTCAATGCATATATGTTAGAGGATTTTCAACGATGCGAAGATATGTCACCGTATGATATAATTGTGGCCACTTTGAAGGATATCAAGGTATTCTTAGAAAGTATGGGAAAGGATATCAACGACTATGATTTACCAAAGTTACCACCAATGCAGAATTCATATTTAATCCATTTCAAGGAAATAATGGATGAATTATTAATTGAAACACCTCAAGAAAATGTGGACACTATTATTTTGTTAAACAAGGATCAAAGGGCAGCATTCAGTAAAATAATGGACCAAGTCAATACAGAAAAATAGGTCTTTTTTGTGGATGGTCTTGGAGGTATTGGTAAAACTTACCTTTATCGAGCTTTACTTGCAGAAATCAGAAAACAAGGAGGTATAGCCTTAGCAACGGCAACATACGGAGTTGCAGCGTCTTTGATGCCTGGAGGAAGAACAACACATTGTAGATTTAAGATCCCTCTAGATATTAAACAATCATCTATGTGTAACATACGAAAACAAAGTTCCCTTGCAACTTTGATTAAGAAGGCAAAACTAATAATATGGGATGAGGCGCCCATGTGCAAAAAATTTGCAATTGAAGCACTTGATCGGTCATTACAGGATATTATGGATTCACAACATCCATTTGGTGGCAAGCTAATGTTATTTGGAAGAGACTTTCAACAAGTTTTACCGGTAGTTACTAAGTGAACACGATGACAAACAATAGATGCATGTTTAGTCAGATCATATTTATGGGTGACAATGGACAAATTGTATCTGATAGAAAATATGTGTGCAAAATATGACAAAGAATTTGCAAATTTTTTCATGTGCATTGGTAATGAAATAGAAAAAAGTATTGGTCATGATTTAGTTCATATTCCAAATGATATGTTGATTGAGTATGATGTAACTGAAGATATGAGAATCAAAATAATTGATGTTGTTTATCCTGATTTGTATGAGCACTACACTTGCTCAGCATATGTTACTGATAGAGCTATTTTGGCAACAAAGAATGAGTTTGCAGATGAAATAAATGAAATCCTTATTACAACATTTCCTAGTGAAGTATATATTTATCATAGCTTTGACAGTGCAGTAGATGAGACGGATACCCAATATCAAGTTGATTTTTTAAATAGCTTAACACTAAATGGCATGCTTCCTTCAAAGCTCATCTTGAAAAGGTTCTGTCATATCATGTTATTGAGAAATTTGGATCCTCCAAATGGTTTATGCAATGGAACAAGATTGATTTGCCTTGGTTTCCAAAGAAATGTCATAAAAACAAAAATTCCAGTTGGGCAACATGCTGGTTCAGAAATTTTAATACCTAGAATACCTTTATATCCTTTAGAAATGGATACTTATCTATTTAAATTTAGAAGGAAACAATTTCCAATACGTTTATCATTTGTAATGACTATAAATAAAGCACAGGACCAAACTATATCAAATATTGAGATTTATTTGTTAGAGCCAGTTTTTTCTCACGATCAACTATATGTTGCATTATCAAGAGGAGTTTCAAGAAATACTACAAAATGTTGTGTGGGTCCATACATTTACAATGACAAACAAATTTACAATTACACACGGAATATTATATACAAAGAGCTTTATGAAGTCACACATTGTACGTACTTTAATTTCCATTGATATAGATAAATGCATATCCCTTTATTCATGTTCTTGATATTTACAATCTATTTGTGAAAGGAATATGACTTCGCCATATACGATGTTGAAAGAACTAAATACAGAGGCAACTAAATGGAGTATCAAATGCCAATTAGTTGAAAAGAAATAGCCTTATATTTTCTCTAGGAATAACAACACAGGAAAAGTGATTAACATGTGTTTGATGGATGAGTAGGTAAAATACAATATTGTTTATTTATTTAGCACTTCTCACTTCTATTCCATTATATCTAATCTTTTAAATTTATTGATTCATAGAGAACTCAAATGCAAGCCACTATGTTCTTGGAAACAATCCTCAAATTTAATGAAATGCTTTTAGAATGAAAGTGCTACAAAATAACGGATGAGCAGATAAAAGTTGCAGATCCTAAATACAACAACATTGCAGATGTAGGCTATACAATAATCTTTACCAAGTCTACAATGATATCAAAAATAACATCATTTGAATGCATTCAAAAAAAGGAAATAGGACTGGACAATTTAATTGCTATAGAACAATTGTTGAAGATCAAACCAGAAGAAGAATTTATAAACATGTATTTTATTTCTCTCTACTTCTTATCAATACACCAATTAATTAAGTTAATCTTTTTGTAGACTTGTTATGTATTGTAATCAACATGGATGATGCTACCACTATTGTTCGAAGATCATATAGAAAAAGTGTTCGACGTCAAAGTTTAACGTTGACAGATGACACTTATTATCTTCTAACTTACAAATGTTTATTTCATGTTACTTTTTATTTTAAACATTGGTAAGTATTTTTTTTAGTTGCTCGAACATCATACTTTTAACATTGTGGGAAAATTTCGTAAAGAATGAAGGCGAAAAGCTGGCTGACATACTCAAAGATCATCCTGTCATTTTAGCCACTTCTTTGCAAACTCATATGTATCAAGGTTAACCAATTGAAATATGTATTGTGCTTGAATTATTTATTTCATAACCACACAAATATTTAATACATCATTTATTAAATAAATATAGGATATTTTGGATTAAAGACAACGTATAAAACCAAAATACAAATCAATCTAGCCACAGAAAAGGCTTCTTTGTTGCGAAGTTGGTAAGATAATTTACTTTTCATTAACTTATCTCTATTCTTCTGATATTGATAACTTCAACACTAATCTATTAACAAAACATAGGGCCAAAAGTAATATAGATGAATTATCTCAACGAATATTAGAAGAACCTACTGGAGACAAAACAACAATAAAGTCTGAAGAGATATATTTACAACAATTACTCGACAACACAACAAACTCTGATTGTGAAATAAGTTCTTATTGATTACCAAAACACATACATGTTTTATTTCCAATTCCATATCAAATTACTTCAAGCAATATTGAATTTTTAAATGCTACCATATGTCATAGGTAATTTCATTCAGAGTGAAAGTAAAAATACAAGATGTCTAAGATCCATGGTACAAAGCATGTTCTTCATGTGCTCTACTTCTCAAGGAGGAAAATAATGTTTATAGTTGTTCAAAGTGTTCAAACAATATCAAGGCAATGGAAAGGTATGATATCTATTATTTCAAATATGTTATAACTGAAAATTATATTGTTGTTCTTACATTAACAATTATGTGGTCATTTGAAAAATATTTTTCTTTTGAAGGTAATGTTTAAGATTAAACATTGTCGATGGCACGGCAAATATGTTGATTACTTTATTCAACCGCCAAGCTGAGGATATACTTGGTGTCCCAGTACATATTCTAAAAGATAAAAAGGTTGGTTTAGAAATACGTTTACATATTCTAAATTTGCATAACTTTATATTATATTTGATATAACATATTATTTTGCAGGAAACAGATTTGGCTTCTTACTTTGAAATTATGGAGAATTTTATCAACAAAGAGTACGTGTTGACCATAAATTGTACAAAAAAGAATACAAATGATGGAATCAATTATAATTGCACCAATGTTGAGCACATTACAATCAATGAAGAAACTGAGGTTTCAACTTCTCAACAATTTTCGAGACTACGGAGTTGTTCAACAAAGAAATGAAGATATGAATAGCACATGTTGTGTTCTAGGAGTACAAGTGATATTTCCCCTCATTTGGTGTTGGACTACTATGTTGTGTTCAATTTGATTTGGAACTGTTTGTTTGTCTATGTTAGCAATTTGTCACAACTTTTAAGATACATTTGTTTTGTGCTATATACGAGAGTAGGAAAAATGGTACATATCTATCTAAGTTCTATTAGTGTTATTTGTGCATACACCTAAGATAGGTTTCTGACTTGCATCTTGTAATTCATTGGTTCTAATCGTTGCCCAGTTTCTTCTTTATACAATGTGTGATAGATGTAAAAATAACAAACACTCTTTTTTCTGACATCCTTAATTAAAATCTTAAATTTTTTATTTTTAAATTTTTTTAGTAAATACATAATAAAATAAATACATACACGTGCTTCACATGTAGCTTTTAACTAGTGCTTAGTAAATGATGATAACAAAGGTTTTACTAGCCTTTGTTGTTTAGACCATACTACGTGTGGATTTGAGCTCGGCGATGATATTAACCTCTGAGATTCAGGTTCCTGGTCCGTGTCCCCCTCTACACTCCCCCTTGTGCATTGATGCATTTGACCAAGTAAAAGGCCAGATAAAGCTCATGTATAATTCCTCACCAAGGAGTGTGTCTATTCAATTTGAGACAAATTGAACCACATCGGTAACTTAGTTCTGTTTGGTTTGGTGGAGTTACCAATAAATTTGACTTGATTTTGAATGGCTTTAAATTAATTAAACCAAATTAATGAATCAAATAACTCGAATTTGATATGTATTTATTTTAACTTAGACATAATAATTATTATTATACATTCTTTATCATGTAATAACTATTTTAAGGATTCTTAAGGAAAAGCTAGTCATGTATATAAACAGTGCATATACTGTACTTTAAAATATATGTAAGATTCAAATCAAACTGAGTAAATTTTAATGTGTAGAAGAATATTATATTTTGGTAAATATGGTTTAAAATGAATCATATCAAATAAAAGTTAAAATGATTTGCTTTGAAAAGGAAATCCTCAAAAATCTAACCACATGACACCTAGGGTTGCAAATGGGTTAGATTCGATAACAGAATAATCAATATCCGATTTTGATTCCGATAAAAGTTTAGGATTTAGATTCTGATTTCGATTATTTCGTAATCACTGTATTTTAATTTTGATCCGATGTTGATTCCGCTATCATAATTGGAATCAAGTCTGATAATTTTTAAAATACATATCAAATATTAAATTTTATTAAAAATAATTTAATAATTTACATATAATTAATAAAAATCGATATTATTTATTTAATTTTTTATTATGTTATCAATTTATATATTATTTTTATAATTTATTTAATTTTATTTTAATTAATTTTACTTGTATATGTTTATTTTTTACTGTTAGATAAACAAAAATAAAATAAACTGATTTCAACATTGATTTCGATAAATTATCGTAATATTCGATTTTGATTTCAATAATTTATAGATTGTAAAATAAAATTTAAATCAAAATTTTGAAATATCCAATTCATAAACAAATTTCATTTTCAAAAGCATTGTGGTGTTTGTATTGCCCTTGCGGAAGTTTGTTAGAGGCCTCCTCCGTGTGGCACCTGGGGCTATTTCTTCGCTGCGCACGTTAATGTATTTGAGGTTGAGTAGTTTGTTCACGCCAAAACTTGCACATGGACGACGCTTTCTTGGATGGACTAGAGATGGGATGGGATGACAAATGGTTATGGGGTGTTTGGTTAGGTGATAATGACTCTTTTTTTTTAATTTTTGAAAATTGCAGTGAAAGTACTCTCGAAGTTTCGTTTGGCCCGTTTTTTCGTTTTTTATTTTAAAAAAGTTATTCATCGAAAGGGCAACGTGAAAAAAAAAGTGGTGAATAATGGTGATAATGACCACTTTTTTTTTGAAAGTGAGATGACGTCTCGGCGTCTCCTCCCCCGCCCGTCGCCGGCACCGGCGCTGCCTGCACCCCCCCCATGGAACGGCCCGAGCTGCCGCGACGGGAGCCGCCAATTCACCTCGGAGAAGCAGGGCAAGGGCGGCGGGGAGGCCTTCGCCGTGGAGGACCTCCTCGACTTCTCCCACGAGGAGGGCGTGAGGCGGTTCGATGGGGGGGGGGGGGCGGAGCTGCGGCAATGCCGCGGTGGGCTGCTGAGTGAGCGAGGGGAAGAGATTGGGAAGGAGAGCGTGGGAGAGACGGCGGCGACGGCTGCAAGCGTGCGGTGCGCACACGGAGACAAAGGGGGGGGACAGTGCAATTCGCGCGCGGAGGAGGGGGGGGCAGGGGTCGACGGCGCTGCGGCGGCGCGGCCGCGTGCGGGGGGGACGCGATGGCGGACGGTGCTGGAGGGAGAGAGAGAGAGCAGAGGCCGGAGGCGGTGCGACGAAGGGGGGAGAGGCGGTGCAGGGGAGAAGATTCGAGAGAGGGGAGGGCCTGAGGCGGTTCGATGGGGGAGAGGGGAGAAAAAAAAATAAAATAAAGGGGGGGGGTGGCGAGAGAGAGAGGCGGTGGGGTATGGCCTCTCCGACGGGCTCTCCGTGCCGGTACGCACAGAGCCGCCCCCCCCGCCCCCGGTCATTTCCCCCCCTATTGGATCGACCTTCCATTTCCTCCCGATTCGTTTCCATCTCCGCTTTCGGGCTCCAGCAGTGATTGATGGAATCCTCGTCGATCTCGATCTCGGCTATTGGAAAGATTCGACTCGAACTCCACGGTTCCTTCGTCGCCGGGGGGACGATCGCTTCCGAGCCAACGCTTCGCATTTAATTCTCGGATTTATGGCTCCGTAAACGTCACAATGTGCAATCCGCAGCGCCGAATCGAAGCAACACTTCCGGATTATTGAATTTAATTATGTTTAACACAATGTGGGAAGATTATGTTAGACGTCGTAGATTGTAATTATATATTTTTAGTTGATTGAATTCTTATATGACACGAATATTTTGTCATTTCTTTGATCTTCTGAATTTCTAAATTTGTATGACATGAAATACTTGTTTTTTGATGTTTATGAAGTTGATGAAAATTGAATTTAAAATGCTACCAAACACCTCATTATCATTTTTAAAAATTAAAATATTTTTGCCAAATACATTCATTGTCACGTTTTCACTTTTAAAAATTATCTTGTTTGGCATTATAATTTAATTTTTTATCATGAAACCTTTTTAAAAATTAAAATGCAACCAAACACCCCATTAGGATTTTCAAAAAAGAAAAGTTTGGAGTTAAATATATCATTTCTTGATTCAATTGTGATAAAAGTTAATGGGGTGTTTGGTTGCAAGATAATGAAGGTTTTTGTTTTAATTTTTAAAAATTGTAAGAAAACTTGTTAAAAGAGGTGTTTGGTAACCATGACAATTTTATATTTTAAAAGTGATTTTCTTCTTAAATAAAAAAAGAGGGTCTCACCTCTTTCTTTTTTCTTGTGGTCCCCCACTTTGTTTGGTCATGTGTGGTAGTTACTCTTTTTTGTAATCACATCCCTCCAAACATGATAATTTTATGTCATGAGTTAGTTCACTTTTTATTTTAATACAATTTTTTATCATGAAAGTGTACAAAAAATTATCATGCAACCAAACACCCAATAAGACTATGTTCCGTAAACATATTGAATACCTCTGTCACTATCACTTTTGATATCGATAACAGTAGAATCATAATAAAAGTGTTGACTTCTCTATTGATAAAATAAAAGTGTTGACTTATATTAATTTTAATTTTAATATTTTATATTTTATAAATATAAATATCAAAATTGATATATTATTATTTTTATACTCCAACCAAAATGGGCATGAATTGTCATAATTTTGGTAGCGATTAAAATATAACCATTGTATATGGAATTATTTGATTTTTCTTCTTTTTATTTAGTCGACAAAATTAGGATCAAGTTCCACTTTTTAAAAATATATACAGTAAATTATTTTATTTAAAAATAAAATGATGAATTTCATATAACTAATAAAATTTGATTTATCCACTTCAATTCTTAACATTTCTTTTCACTTAGTGTATCGTAACTTTTGTAATATACATTTTTTAAAATACTATAAGTTCTTAAAAAAACATACCGAAATTTTATTGAAATTGTGAAATCAATATGAAACTAACTACATGATTCTGATTTCAATAAGTTATCATTTATGAATATGTTAATATTGCTGGAATTTCAAATTCTTGGATTTGTATGCATTACTTGAACATGGATTCGCACGGAGGGTTAAAATTAGTTGAGAAAATGATGTGTTTTTATCAATTTGGTATCCTACCAGGGCAAGGTTCTTCAGATGTCGGATCCATATGATCTATAGACCCTCCCCTATAGTGTAGAGCTAATTATTAGAGTTGTAAATTAAATCTATATTCTGATGTTTTGATTCAATTCTGATAAAAAATATCGAGTTTGGAACATGTTTTTGTATCTTGTAAATTATCGGAATCTGAATCAGATATTCCGATAGTTTATCGAAATCGAGATCGGTTAGTTATATTGTTGTTAATCCAATTTTGATAAAAAATAAGTATACATAAAAGAATTAAATATGATAAAGTTAAATAAATCATAAAATATAATATATAAATTGATAAAAATAAAATTTTACAAAGATTATATTAAATTTTAATAATTATATGTAAATTATTAACTTATTTTTAAATAAAAATAATATTTAATATATATTTCAAAATTATCAGATTCGATTCTAATTCTGATTTCGTTATCAAAATTGAATCAAAATCGAAACATAGTGATTTCAAAATTATCAAAATCAGAATCGAAATCCTTTATTCCTTATCAGAATCAAAATCGAATTCTGGTAATTTTACAACCGAATTTGACCCATTTACATAAAAAGTTCTACTAATTATGTATAAAAGTAGAGGTGAGCAAAAATGGAACAGGTTACATGAAAGGTTGCGTGCTCCCTTTTATGTGGAGGCAGGGGCATCACCATGACAATCCCGAGCAACTCTCGAAACTCTGCATGAAGATAGAGAATAATGTTAAGTACGTACACCTTGAGAAGATTATCCAAGCACCAATACTAAATCAAGACAGTACATACTAAATATCTAATTATTTTTATTATATAATGTTTTCTTGCAAAATAATTTTATATTTTTATGATAAAATATAATATAGTTAAAGAAAAAATTATCAAATTTGATGATATATGGTACCAAAAGAAGTAGGGAGTACTATATATATACCTAAAACAAGTAGTGGACCATTTGTAAAAAAGGTTTCATTTTTTTGCTTGTTAGGAAAAAAATTTCTATAAAACTTATTTTTGTATTGATTGTCATACACTGTTTTTAAGAACTTTTGTTACAAATATATATATTTTGTATTAAAAGAATCGTTTACCATCTATCAAACACCCCATTAGAAAATGATCAATTTTACCAATGATATTTACAGAAACTCCCATTTTCAAAATTTTTTTACCGTTGATATTTGCTTTAAAATTGATAAAATACTACTATATTATTAAACATAACGTTTATAAAATTTTATGATATGTTAATTTTATTTAAAAAATCTGTAGTTAAATATATATAATTAATTATTTTAAATATTTAATTACTTTGAGTCTCAACAAACAATTTTGGCTCACTTCAGTTCAGTTTGAAAACAAGTACCCTAAATCAGACCAAACTGAACCATATGTTCACACCCTACATAAAATCCATCCTCCAAAACCAAACCCAATGCTGTTTTATAAGGTGTTTGGAAACATTTTCTACCTCTTTTCTCTTTTAAAAATAAAAATAAAGTAAAAGATACATGAACCCATGTTTGGCTGCTACTATGTTAATTTTAAAAGATATATTTTTCTTTAGTTAACCTCATTCAAAACAAAAACAACCATCCACTTATTTTGTTTTTTAAGATAGTCACGGCACATATATGTCAACCTCCCTAAGTCAATTTCTGTTACATAGGGCAATAACCAAACACCTATAATTAATATTTAATAACTTTGTTGTTTTTACCAAACATGTTAGATGAGCCTTGTTGAAAATTTAATACTTATGTTTTTGTCAATCATAATACAATTTAAAACAAAAAAAAATTATGAAAAATTATATTTAACTATCTTTTTAAACCCAGTAGTGAAGGTGAGACTCTGAGCCTGAGAGCTCTTCTACCTTGGCTCTCTTGGTAGACGTCTAACATAGCAAGCAACTATGGTTTTTTCAATCATCACTAGCAAATTTGAATGCTGAGCAGGTTCTTTGAAGCATAAAAGTCGCTCTACAAGAAAGTAGCTTATTTGAGACAACTTATTGGGGACAATTTCAAAAAGTCATCTCCAATGTGATAGTTACATAATGCCATTGCCGGATAGTATATTTGTAATAAGTTTTGCCGATACTTTCTTAAAAAAGACACTGAAATTCTTGACCTAGGGCACATGGGGGATGGGATTTGTAACAAAAATCTAATGCCATCGTCGATATGTTATTAGCGATGGCTATAGTATTATCAATGGTCTTGAAACGATTGTTGAATGGTCGAAAGTCAAGAGCGATGGTTTTGAGCCATCATCGATAACTTTAAAACACTAACGGCAACAACTTATGAAGCCATTGCCTGTAATATCCGGTTAATTTAAAAAAAAATTAATTAAATTGGAAAAAAAAAACCACTCTCGAAACTTCTCTCACCACCGCCTCTCCGTCTCCGATTCTTCCCCCCCCCCCCTCTCGAACCTTCCCTCCACCGCCTCCCCTTCGCCGCCTCCGTCGCCCGATTTCTTCTTCCCCCCCCCTCGCACCGTCGCCATGCTCTCCAGCCTGACTCTCTCTCTCTCTCTCTCTTGTGCCGCCGTGCCTGACGCCGCCGTGCTCCCCCCCCCATGCGTGCTCTCCTCTCTCTCTCCCGTCGCCGTGCCCAACGCCGCCGTGCGGTCGCCGTCGTACCCCACCCCCCGGTCGCTCCTCCTCTTCTTCTTCTTCTTCCCTGCCCTGTGGCCGTCGCCACCGCGCCAGTCAGCCGCCGTTGCCGCGGCCGTCTCCTCCTCCTTGCTCTCTTCTTCTTCTTCTCCTTCAGCCTCCGACGTCTCCTGCCGTCTGCGCCATCGCCGTCGTCGCGGTCGCTGCTGCGGGCGCAACCGTTGCCACCGTTCTCCCTCTCTCCTCCTGCCGACGCCGATGCCTCCCTCTTCTTCTTCTTCTTCTTTCCTCCCCTCCCGCCGTCGCGGCCGTCGCCGCACTCTGACGTGCCGCCGCCGTTGCGTGCCTCGCCGCGCTCCCCTCTCTCGCTCCCCTGTTCTCTCTCTCCCCCCTCCCGCTCTTTTTTCCCCGCCCAGCGAGCTTCCCCGCGCGAACCCGCGCGCGCGGGTGATGCCGCGCCTCCCGCGCGGCCACGCCATGGCACCTTGCGCCGCTGGGAGGACGGCGCATGCGCCGTCCGTCCGTCCGTCCCCCCCTCCCACTCGCGCTCTCTCTCCCCCTGCGTTCTCTCATATCTCTCTCTCTCTCTCTCTCCTGTCCCGTGCGCCCAAGTGAACGCGGCACGGCCGCGATGCCACTTGCTGTTGCCGTGCGCCCTCGGCCATGACAGCCGTAGCCATAGGGTCCATTTGGTTCCCCGTAAAAGTAAAATCAATGAAAATAATTTACGTGGAGCACTTTTTCTACGAAAATCGAAAACAGCATCTACTATTTGATTTCTTGTAATTTATTTTCCATAAAAATATTTTCGGACGTTTGTTTGTTTGTAAATCTATTTCAATGATTTCACACGTCGCTTGGAGGTCACCTGCGCCCGTGAAGCCCACCTGCGAAGGCCCTCCCCCGCCCGTGAAGCCCCCCCGGTGCTCCCCGCCCGTGAAGCCCCCCCGGCGCGAAGGCCCTCCCCCCGACGCAGCGCTCCCCCCGGTGCGAAGGCCTCCCCGCCCGTGAAGCCCGGCAGCGCTCCCCCCCCGGCGCGAAGGCCCTCCCCCGGCGCGGCGCTCCCCCCGGCGCGAAGACCCTACCCTCCGGCGCGGTGCTCCCCCCGCCCGCGAAGGCCCTCCCCCACCCCCGCGGCGCGCTCCCCCACCCGCGAAGGCCCTCCCTCCCCGGCGCGGTGCTCACCGCCCGCGAAGCCCCCCCCCCGGCGCGAAGGCCCTCCCCCGGCGCGGTGCTCCCCTCCCGCGAAGCCCCCCGCCCCGGCAGCGCTCCCCCCCGGCGCGGTGCTCCCCTCCCGCGAAGCCCCCCCGCCCCCTTCGAAAATGCCCTCCGCGGAAATTGGCTTCCGTTCGATTTTTCTGGAGGCCGAAATCCCACAATAACATGGTCACGGGAAAAAGTTTTACGTTGACCATGTATTTTACAGGTAAACAAATGACGCGGTGGAAATAAAAAACGGGAAAACTTGCCCATGAATCCTTTTTTACATGCAAACAAACGGACCCATAGTCGGCGTCGCTTTTCGGTTGATCTGCTAAGGTGAACCTCCCATTTCTGTTTCTTATTTTATTTTGGGATTTTTATATACATTTGTAATTTATTAAAAAAGATTGTTATTCTCCCAGTTAGTCATCGCCGTCTGCCATTGACCGTGGTCGGTCCATGCTCGTCGTCCAGTCAGCTTTCCTTGGACTTGGGTTAATGGTTATCTGACATTGAGGTAGGCATCCTAACTTTTCATAGCATCTCGATATTTTAATTAAAATGTTAAAATGTGATTATTAGATAAATAGTTAGAAATTAGTTATTAAATGGTAGTTTAATTATTTGATTGTCGAATAGATTCATTTAAATGTCATTCATGTTATTCATGCATAGTTTTAGTTATCTTCATGGCATGCATTAGATAGTGATAATTATGTTTGATCATGGGTTAGTAATTATCAGAAGTTAGTTAGATATGATCATGATTAAATGTGTTGATTGTATTAAATTATGAAAATGGAATTATAATTCTTTTATAATCATATTTATATCCGATCCATGTTATGAATGACCTTGATTTATTTAAGTTAATTGAGATAACTTTGGAATTGTTTGATAATGAAGGAATATGGTTGATTAACATTAATAGCTGCATAATCATGTAATATGTATCATTTTATAAATTGATATTGAATCGTGATCAATTAAAGTTAACCTGTATAATTATGTTGCATATTTTTGATTGAGTCAATTGCATGAATTTAAGTGTAATTGAATTATGTGCATGATTGCATATCGTTCCGAATTGAGTTTGTTGCATTGAAATGTGAATTGAGGAATTGTTCTGCATGACTTGATATTATGTATATCTGGCAATGTATTTCAGTAATTCTGGTTATTTGTTCAGTTGAATTTATAATATCTGAGTAATTATATGGCTTTTACTTGTGAAATATTATTGATGCTGTGATGCACGTGATATAATATTTACTCCTCCGGCCTATGTTAGTGGTCCCTGGGCGAGATGAATTAGATTGATCCAGTGCATCCTTCGATCCCGGATACCGCGGTTTATCCTAAGTACACCCTGCCTAGGTGTACTATGGGATTTAGCATTACTATATGGTACTTCTATATATATTTAGAGCTAGAGTGGAGTTCTGCCAAGTGGAGCATATGATCTATTCAGACAGATGGAAAGAAATAAATGCATGTAGGACCATGTTGCATGGACATGTAGAGTAGATCAGTTGGTTTAGTATAGTTAGTTTGGTTCATATAGAGTTTGGTTAAATCGGTTAATTAATTTTTGGAAAGAACCCAATTAAGTAATAGAATTGTGATAATTAGTTTAGCAATTATGTTATAATGTGATTTTTGAGTTTTAATGTATATTAATATCATTTAGGTTGATTAGTATAATAGGAAAGTTGGGTATAAGTCCTACTGAGTCCGTGTGACTCATTCCAAATCGTTTAACATTTTTCGGAAAGCGTGTAGCGCGGCGAAGCGTAGTGGATCAGGATTAGTGTAGAAGAGGTTCAGAGAATTTGGTTTATGAATGGTTCATATTGAAATCAAGGTATGATTTATATTTGGATTGAATCATTTTTTTTATGAAATGGGACCTGTGATTCTTTATTTTTCCAAACCGACGTAGTTTAGGGGTTAATTCCCCGGTCCCGTCCCTGAATTTATTCCGCTGCGCAGGTTAGAAAATTCGGGGCGTGACAGGTTGGTATCAGAGCAATAACCCAGCCGGAAGGTCTATTTTTGACCTACCTGTGTATAGGATGTCGGTTTGGATGAATCAAAATCGGTCCTTTTGGAAATTGATGATCTTAAACATGAATAAGGGTTTGAATTATATATTTGAGGTTTGAATTTTAATTTGCCGAAGGATACTGATATTGGATGGTCGGATCTTGATCAATCCCGCGTCAATTTGGATTTGGTAGGAGAATCAAAGATTCTTGGATTTAGATGATATCTAGTGGTCCGGATTAAGGATAATGTATTAAGTTGATCTGAGTTAGAGAGATATAATTCTATTAAGAGAGTAGGTGTTTACGATGAACAAATTTGATGTGGATGGATAGTTAGATGATAGGTGAAGTTAATTTATGAGGCTAGTAGTTGGATAAATACTGGAAGTATGATAAATATGAGAGAGAAGATAAATAGTTATATGTGCATAGAGAATTGATGATTGGATAAATAGAGGGAAGAGGGATAAATCAAGATTTCGACACAAGATAAAATTTGAGGTATTTCTTTTGACGACATATATGGAAATAATTGAGATTCTCTACTAGATTAAGAATATGAGATGACATAGAGATTTTATTTTAAAATTATTGGAGGATTACATTGAAGAATTGATGATATCATTTTATGATGATCCAATTATTGTTCTTGAAGTTTGGATTATTTTTTATAGAATAAGATTATCAATTTGGATTCATTTGATTTCAAACATTAGATGGTAACCGGATCATTAGATATTCAAATTGAATAATTAATATGTGATAACCGATTTTTAGAATTGGTCAATCTTTTAGTTTAATTTGATGAAGAATTATTTTTACCAATTTTGAGACGAGATCCTTGAATTAGATATATATATCGGATTATGAAATATTTGATACATGATGGTTGAATATTATTAGATCGGTGTATGCTTGATAATGAATTTTCAGATTTATAGGGTGTTTGGTAGTGCTTTTAATTTTAAGATAACCTCATTTTTGAAATTAAAATTATTTGACTTCTCAATTTTATTTTTAAAATCAAAATAGTCTAATTATTGGGTGTTTGGCAAAATTACCATAATTTTTAAAATTTAGACAGTAGTGTTTGGTTATGACCAGCAAGAGAACCTTGGTTATGACCAGCAAGAGAACCTGCAGCTCCGCGAAGGCTCCCCGCAATGTCGTCTGCCTTCCTCCACCCGCAGTGGCGGTGCTCCTCCGGCGGCGGCGGCCAGCGAAAAATCGCGTCGTCGTCGACCCCGCGGCGCCCCCCCTTCGCCCGCCCGGCCGCGCCGGCATCCCCCCCCACGGCGGCCGCGGAGACCGCCGCGGATTCCCCCCCTCCCCGTGGCGGCGCTTCCCCCGTCGGCGGCACCGGCGGCCCTCCCCCCGCGGCGGTGCTCCCCCACCTTCGCGGGGGTCACGCCGGCATCCCCCCCACGGCGGCTGCGGAGACCGCCGCGGATTCCCCCTCCCCGTGGCGGCGCTTCCCCCGTTGGCGGCACCGGCGCCCCCCCCCCCCCCCCCCCCCGCGCAGCGGTGCTCCCCCGGTCCCCCCCTTCGCGGACAGCCGCGCCGGCATCCCCCCCCCACCGCGGCTGCGGAGACCGCCGCGGAGTCCCCCCCTCCCCGTGGCGGCGCTTCCCCGTCGGCGGCACCGGCGGCCCATCCCCCCCCCGCCCCGCGCGCAGCCGGTGCTCCCCCTTCGCGGACGGCGGCGCCGGCATCCCCCCCCACCGCGGAGTCCCCCCCCCGGCGCCGGCGCCCCCGCCGCGAAGCGCCCCTAGGCAGCCCTCCACCCCTCCCCCCCCGCCAAAGCACCCCCCCCCCCGCGCGGTGGTGCTCCCCCCGCCGCGAAGCGCCCCGGCAGCCCTCCCCCCCTCCCCGCGGCGGCGCCCCCCGCCGGCCAAGCCCCCCCCCACCCCTCCGCCGGCAGCCCTCTCCCCCCGCGGCAGCGCCCCCCGCCGCCGGCAGCCCTCCCCGCCAACGAACCCCCAGTCCCCCACACGTCTCGTCTCCCACGTTCTGTCTCCCTCCGTGTCTATCTCAAAAATAAAACAAGTCTTGCCTTGTTTTTATTTTAGAAGAGATTATGTACATAGAGTATCTTGCTTTTAAAAATGAGACAGTAGTTAAAAGTTGCAACCAAACACCTTGTCTCTTTTATTTTTAAAATTAAGATCAAAAAGAGGGAAAAAACGTAGCCAAACACCCTATTAACATGTTTAATATTATGAATGGTTGATGAGTTTAATAAGTATAAATATAATCATGATGATATCATTGGATTAGAAGGACAGAATGATCGATTAATGAATTTTTAGAGAAATTTAATTGGATAGTTAATGTGAAATAATTAGAGTGAATCATTTGTGTATATGAGATTGAATCTGATATATCATTATATGTTATTTGGAAGGAATCTAATTTATCATTATATGTTATTTGAAGGAAAATCTATGTGAGATAGGAGGATAAGATAACATGTGTTGATTAGAATTTGATATTGGACCTATCTTAGAAATGAAGTGAAATGATAATTGTAGTATTACTTGATTATATAGTCTTAAATGGAAAGTAAATTGGATATGAGAATGAGATTATTGATATGAGATTTCAAAGTATGGATTATGATGCAAGATTTGAAGATGAGATATTTAGTTGATTTATTGTAAAAATTAGAGATGGTTTGAATATGATGATAGTTATGTGCATTAGGGTATAAAAACCTAGTTTGAAATTATACTTATAGTTTCCTGATCATGATTGTTTACCTTCATTATCCGATTTTGAACTCGTTTGTCTCTTGTCTGCACAATTTAGCCAAATCCCGACTTTAGATAATTTTAGTTATCTGTTATGTCTAAGCGTAAGTTGATCTTATGTGATATTTAAACCTTAGCCTATGAGTGATGATCTCTCAAATTAAAAGATGATATTATGATAGTCGAGATTTGTTTTGCTAGTTGTGTGGAAGCGAATGGAATTTAAAATATAAAATTGTTTTAAGGAAGGAACGAGAACATATCAGATTTAGAGAATAAATTATCAGTATGAATTTTGGAATAGATTATGAAATTATAGACATGATCGTAGAATTGTCAATCTTTTGATATTGAGGATGAGAATATATAAGATGTTGGAGGATAGACAATTAACTAGACTTGAGTAGAGGATGGATGAAGGATTTTCAGAGTATAATTAATTGTATTAGATGAATCGGTTAGACTGCATTTTATTAGAAATGATTTTCGAGACTGATTGGGTATCTTTTATTAGAAATGATTTTCGAGAATGAAGGAGGAATAGTTAAGAAATTTTTATCCTTTTATTGTGGATTAGATAATCATCATTTATGATCTTATAAAGAAATGTTTTCATATGTAGTGGATCTTGTTACTTAGAGTAAAGGTGATTGGGTATATCAATCTATATATAAGATATTAGTTGGATAAGTGAATTATTGATATTGGATCACAGTTATTAGATTAGTAGTTAGATAATTAGATTATGTTGTTGATAGCATTAAGTAGGTATGTTGTGGAATTAGATCTAGAGATCTAGTATATTGGAAAAAAAAAATTAGGTAAATAAAGATCGAGTAGTCAAGTTTGGACAAGATCATTAGATTTGATCTATGTGGAGACTTTGGGATTATTAAATACCCTTGAAGAGGATAATTGCTTTATATTGCTTTGATCTACAAAATATTTTGGTATAGAATGTCAGTAATTTGGATTACTTATCATCTCAGAAGATTATATGTTTGTAAGGTAAAAATGATTTATAAGTAAGTTAGATTGTCAAGATATGTGGATAGAAAGATAAGCTATCGTTGAATTTTGAAAGATTTTATGACAGATATGAGAATAATTAGAGTAGTTCGTCTAGCCTACGTGAGAATAATGGAATCTGGTGATATATGTGATTCTAAAAAGTTGTTTATACGATATGAAAGATTTTCTTAGATCATGAATGATATGAAATTAGATCTTATTAATATGTCATGATTGGATGATTAATCTGAATCGAAGAAGTTATTGCTAAACAACAAAGGTTGCAGAAAGGGATGATATTCGTGGACGAGGAATATCAGTGTTTTGGAAATGATATTTTGAAATTTCGAGGACGAAATTTTTGTGAGGAGGGAAGAATGTAATATCCGGTTAATTTAAAAAAAATTAATTAAATTGGAAAAAAAACCACTCTCGAAACTTCTCTCACCACCGCCTCTCCGTCTCCGATTCTTCTCCCCCCCTCTCGAACCTTCCCTCCACCGCCTCCCCTTCGCCGCCTCCGTCGCCCGATTTCTTCTTCCCCCCCCCCCTCGCACCGTCGCCATGCTCTCCCGCCTGACTCTCTCTCTCTCTCTTGTCCCGCCTGACTCTCTCTCTCTCTCTCTCTCTCTCTTCTTCTTATTATTACTATTCTTCTTGATTAGGGTCCTACTTCTCCTTGCTCTCCTTGTATTTATTCTTATTGGTCATAATTGTCACATATTCTTATCATCTTTAATAATTATTTTTACAAGTTTCAAACGGATAGAAATGTATACCATACAGGTCAATTATATGTGACATGATTCAACATTTCTAGAAATATCTTATTCATTTTAATAGAGACTTTTATTACTATCTTTTAATATATGTGTATATCGTAATGAAATCTTTAATTATATACAATGATAATTGAATTATGATGTGATCGTGATAATGAAATCAATAATTTAGAGGTATGCAAATTAAATGTTCACAATTATAGGATCTTTAAGATAGGACATCAAAGATCCAAATAAACTAATATATGTGATGCCTTCTCATAAGATAAGGAAGACTGCACTCATTGGACATTAATGTGATGATATTGAGATATACATACAAGTGTTCATTAGTCGAATGAGTTTATTAAATTAACCGAATTAAAAATCCTAAATGATATCTTACCGAACCATCAATTAAGATTTTTTATCATCACGATTACATGGTTAGACCTTTAATATGAGTTGCCAAAGATGTCTTGTTGGACGAATATTGTGCATTGACCATTGACTTATGAATCATAGATTTGATAGTTTAGTATACCAATTGATTGGGTATAAGAGAAATCTGTTAGAGATAATTAAGCGGACAATAAGAGAGCATCTACTCTCGATAAGTGAGAGTGAATGTTATATAAGATAGTACTTTAAATTTTTGGCCAGGATAAAGAGAATAACTAGAGAAAAGTTGATCAATTGATTCAATATCAAGAACACGGTCTCATAGTGTCACTATATTAAGGGGTTGACAGTTGATTCCATACCCCTATATGGTTGAGATATTGAATGGATAAGAATTTATGTCTATGTGACAACTGATGATGAAAAAGTTCGTATGATGATGCCCAAAGAAGGGCATGTGAGCCCAATTGATGAGTATGGTGGACGCATAGGCCTAACTTGGAAGGATGATGAGCACTTGGGCCCAAATGATGGAGATTATGGCCATACGGATCTAGTTTATAAAAGTGAGAACAAACATATGGGTTCAGTTGTCATGGAAGGAGTGGGCACGAGAACCAGATTTTCTCAAGTGAGAGCAAGCTCATGGGGCAGATTGGTGGTGATAGGCATAGGGGCATAAGTGTTGCCGATGGGAGTGGACCCATGCATCAAAGGATAATTGATCAAGAAGGGTTTATCTATTAGGACGAGGTCCTGAAGTCCCTTTGTAAAGGTCCAAGCTCCTCAGATGTTCATTGAGTAGTCCAAATTTGACTAATTCATGGAAAGATTTCTCTTGTCCATTAAGCTTTTCAACAAGCTTTCTAATTAATTGCCTTTCAATTGACCTAAATTCTTCCGAGGGTTGATAGGCCAATTTTTGCGTCATCTTTTAATCCAGGGGTCAATACTTGATAACCAATTTCTACTTTTGGGATCAATTCTAGTGATTACTCTAGTTGAGCTATCTCTTATAAATCCTTGCCACACCTGACTTGAGTGATACCCGAGCTTTTCTATGATTTTCCACCCTTTGTAGCCTAGTGACTTTTCTTGGGGTTATATAGGGATGGAGGGCGTGCCTAGTTTAGGGATACCAAAAGGATAGGAAGGGTCGATTGAGAGTCAGATGTGAGAGGATCATCATTGATTTAGAGTTTGAAGTCCCCACTGGCTGATCCAGTCCATGATCAATTTTCTCCTATGTTGATATGAACATGACATGATGAGGGACAAGTGGGACCAATCTTAGTACTGGGGGAATGTGTACAAATGATTGGAAGAGCTGGATTATACACAGCTAATTGTGGAGGCTACTGAAGAGCCACAGGTTTTACAATCAACTATGTAGCCATGAGTTGTGCAACCAGTTGAGGAAGAGGAGTTTACTATCATCCTGTTCATGCTTAAGAGGATACCGAGAGAAAACATGAATGGGTAGCAATAAAGTATCACCCGAAGACATAGCACCAAAATCTGACTTAATAGGCACATTGAAAAGAGAAACCTCTTCAATTACCTTCATAGATGGAGGAAGAGCCAGAAGATTTAAAGAAGTAATGACATTATCTGTAGAGATCGTTTCATACGTAGGAAAGAAGTTGAATGAAAATTCCCAGAAGTTGGATGCTTCTCATTAGGTCTTTTGCCACTGTTTGCTTATTTGCCTATTGTGGAGAGCCAATCCCCAAACCTTAAATATGATTGACTTTTCAAATTAGATTGTATTTCTTTTGACAAAGTCTGTAAGATGAGAGAATTTAGTTGAGCTAATTGGGAACACTCTTCATGCTCATGTCCAAATCGTCCACAGAAGTAACAAAAACAAATCAAATGTTCATAGGCAAACTCAAATAATTTTAAAGCTCCCCCTGGAAAAATCACTGAAACTTCTGTTGGAAGAGGCAGTGTAACATTAATTTTGACCTTGATGCGTGCAAAGTGACTCCAAGCAACTGCAATTTTGGGGGGTGGATCTCAAGGAATACCAATTTGGGATCCAACTTCATAATGATGTCTTTATTTAGCAGTTCCTAAGGTAAGTAAAAAATATGTACCCACAAGTCCCCATTGATCAGTTGATACTCTGATGGTGCTATGAAGGGTCGAGCTTTTTCGAGCAGGATCAAGTCATTATTGAAAAACCAAGGAGCTCTCCTATAGGCCTTATCCACTTCATCCTGTATTTTAAAATGAAAAATAAAAGCATCATTCGGGAAGTCTAATCAGAACTATGGTGTCGTAGGATTTCACATTTTGTAGATCCACTCTTTAAGACCCGCCAGTCTAAGTTTATTGGAAGAGCAAACCTTTAGGATTAAACTCTTCTTCCAAAGATGAACTCCCATATCACTCGACAACTCAATACAAAGTGGAACTGAATTATTAAAATAGTGAAGAAGCTTCCTGAACTGCAACAAAATACGCTCCTCCTCTAAGGAGTAGGATAGATCCATAACGATGCACTCAGAAGAGAAGATGCCTCCCAAACATCAACAAATTGGTTCAAGTAGCGAACTAAAAGAAGAAAAGTAAATATCTACACTAGATTTGTTCCCAAATATCCCCCGACAGCCTGAAGAGTAGGCAGAAGATCATTCCATATGCCAGAGAAAGAGAAACCCTAAATTCCAAAGATAGGTGATTGAACTAGAGGGGCAAGCAAGTGATGATAGAAAGAAGACTCTAGACTCCCAAAAAAACCCCATCCAGGAGAATGGACACATAAATCCTAGGTTGGAAGAGGGACTTCGTCGAAAAGGGAAGAAAATAGGTAAAAGAAAGTTGAATAATTGATAATCGGAATCCGAGAAGAGAATGTATCTCGAACCTTTCTTGAAAAGATCTCTAGTTGACGAAATAATCCGAAAAGAGGTGGAAAATGACAGCAAAAAAATGAAGAAAAAGAATAGATGGGAAAGAGAGGGATGGAAGGAACGGAGGTAATGAAACCCGAGAGGTAAATGAGAGAAGAGAAATTATTTGGCCACCTAAAACAAGAAGAAAGGGATTACAAGAGGTATAAGATCTAGAGGTAGTAAATCCAGAGGAAAATGCGCTGATGAAGTAAAATAAGAACGTGGAAGGGAAGAGAAGAAAAAATACATATTAAGAGAAGAGGACGAAGCTCTTCGACAAGGAAAAACAATAGGAAAAACTTGACTAAAAGCAAGATCAGTGAAAAACGGAGGAAATAAGGGAGAAATGAAGGATAACAACACCATATATGGAAGAAGAGAATAAAGGAGAGAAATGGAGATCAGTGGGCAAAGGGCAGCACCTCACGAGGAAGTAAGGCCGCCAAGAAAACTAGGACAAGACTGGCCTTGGACGAAGCCAGTACCTAATGGGGTGTTTGGTTGCATGATAATTGAGGTTTTTATTTTAATTTTTAAAAATTGTAAGAAAACTTGTTAAAAGAGGTGTTTGACAACCATGACAATTTTATGTTTTGAAAGTGATTTTCTTCTTAAACAAAAAAAGAGGGTTTCACCTCTTTCTTTTTTCTTGTGGTCCCCCACTTTATTTGGTCATGTGCGGTGGTTACTCTTTTTTGTAATCACATCCCTCCAAACATGATAATTTTATGTCATGAGTTGGTTCACTTTTTATTTTAATACAATTTTTTATCATGAAAGTGTACACAAAATTATCATGCAACCAAACACCCCATAAGTGAGGAGGCACCCACTGGGCTTATGCTTCCGCAGCGCAATTAATAAGTACTGTTATCCTCCGAACTATATATAACGCTATCAATCCTTTTACGTTAGATGGTTCAATTACAATAGTTTTTATTATCTTAACTCATAAATATGGAAGCTCTGCACATTTAGCGAGTTATCGTTCATTCTATTTTAATATATAATTTCATCGAAAATTTGTATTAGAATCATTTAGCAACAAAACAGCTTACTGGCTATGTATAATTAAAAAGTTTTGGACCATCTCGTTGTTGACTTGTCATGGAAGTTGGAATATTACGTTTTAATGTGCGCATCTCAGAGAGTCAACTGCTCGTACACGCAGAAGGCAAGATTCTAGTTATGAAGATATATTTGACGAACAACTGGGCTTGACGGAGACGTAGGTCTCTGCATGCTCGTTTCTACATGAGTGTGGCTCGTCGCCACTCCAATTAATTATCACGGATGACGGACGACAAGTCAATTTTACGTAATATTCACTTTTAATAGGGTGTGTCGTTGCGGCGTTAATTATCTGATTTTTTTCCTGAAGGTGGTATTTAGTTTAAGTTATGCCCCATTTGTTTTGGCTTAATTATTGTCTAAACTCTCAATCGATAAAGGTTAATTATAAGAGAAAAAATACAAGACAATCAAATCATTGGGTAAAGTTTACAGCAACCTCTTGAAAATTCATCTAATTTAAAGTGGTTCATTCTAATTTTTTATTTTTAAAGCTGAATAACCAAGATTTTATGTTCTGTATAAAAAATTAAAGATAAAATCAAGACTTTATGGGGTGTTTGGTTGCATGATAATTTTTTGTACACTTTCATGATAAAAAATGTATTAAAATAAAAAGTGAACCAACTCATGACATAAAATTATCATGTTTGGAGGGATGTGATTACAAAAAAGAGTAACTACCACATAAGACCAAACAAAGTGGGGGACCACAAGAAAAAAAGAAAGAGGTGAGACCCTCTTTTTTTTGTTTAAGAAGAAAATCACTTTTAAAACATAAAATTGTCATGGCTACCAAACACATATTTTAACAAGTTTTCTTACAATTTTTAAAAATTAAAACAAAAACCTTCGTTATGATGCAACCAAACACCCCATTAGATATTTTATTAAGTAAAATCGAACACCTCCTTATTCTTAAATCTAAACCGTTACATGTTTATCCCCAACTTAATCTTGTACCAAACGGCCTCTTTAACACTATTTGGATGAATCAAGTTTATCTCTTGTTTGTTTTACAGATAAAATATAATTTAATATGTATTCACTTAACCTACTTTATCCTCAAGGACAATATTAGGGATAAATTATCCATGTATCATATGGGATATTTTAACTCCAATATCAGTTATGGGATATAATATACAAAATGTTTACCTATTAACATGAATAAAACATAAATTTAAATACAAAATTTTTAAGTAAAAAATCCATTTATATCAATTATTTCATAAGAAAATAAATAAAGAAAAAAGTACATATTTTAATGAATCATAACTGAATATTATGGCAAAATATGATATACAAAATGTTTAGCTATTAACATGAATAAAACATAAATTTAAATACAAACTTTCTAGGTAAAAAATTTATTTATATCAATTATTTCGTAAGAAAATAAATAAAGAAAGAAAAGTGCATATTTTAATGAATCATAACTGAACATTATGGCAAAGAAAAGATATTATATCAATTTTAATATTATTCTTTATCTAGTATCAATATCAAAAGTAAAACAAATAAATATTTCTATTACATATCATATTTCATTTGCACTAATAATTTCGAATTTGTATTTGATAGCCGAATGCTTTGATGATTTCTATTTGATGTGTTTTATGGTCCTTATATATCTTAACCAAACATGTCATATAGTGAAAATCACTTTTAACTTATAGGTAGTAAAAAGTAATGTCAGCAAGCAAATTAGTACGAAGGAAACGACTTATTTCGTCTGAAGTAATGTTTCTCGATGCCATTGCATATATTTTGAGTTAAAAATTTTTCAATATCAAAAATTGATATATAATTAATCTTAATCATAAATAAATTTGAGAATGTTGGAATTACAAGAACCGTTTTCACTATTAGATTAAAACACTGATGATGAGTTTACACGCCGAGTGATTCCTTCCTACTCCCCAATATTATCTAATTATAAATTAAAAATAAAAAAATGAAAAATTTCTTAATTTATTAAATACATAATATTTTAGAAATAGAAAAAAATACTTACTCTATTAAATTTAATCATATTATAATTAACTTAAAATTAGTTTTTTACATGTTATAAACAAAACGCCACCCATAATTTATTGCTTATGAGAGGACACAGAAGCCCGACACCGCCGGTCTGACCTGTGAACACCTTTTTCGCGCTGCTCGGGCGGCCGACTGGCCCGTCTGCCAGGAGACGTACGCAAAGAAGATAAGTAAGGCGAGGTTGACGGCAAAGAGCGAGATAGGGGAAAAGCAGCATCAGAAAATAACGGAAAAGGTTCACCCCTCACTCGCGGTGTTTCGCTGGAGTTCTCTTACGACCGTACGCCCTCGGCGATCTCACCTTCCGACGCGATCTCCGCATTCGACGGAGACATCCACGTCCGAGGATATCAGCCTGCGAGGAGAGGGCGCGGGCTGGGGCGAGGCGGTTCTCGGGGTGCAGGAGTGCCGCTGCCGTGTCGGCCGATGCGAGTCGGCTGGCCTGGATCGGCGGCCGGCGGCGGTGCTCCGAGATCATAGATGCGGCGGGCTGGCGCGCGAAGGGGGCAATTCGGTGATCGTGGAGGAGTTTGTCGGTGGTGCTACGAGCCCGCCTCTGGCTGGGGCCATGTGGTTCGCTTTCTGGAGATCCAGAGACCGCTTTTCTCTGGATGAGCTCCGGTAATTGTCATGTTCCATGTGTTTATGGTTGGCGGTTTTTGATTGCATCCCTTTTGGTTGTTTCTTATTTTGATTCTCATTCATTTTGCTTTCTCCAAGAATTTTGATTCTTAGTTGTCAAAGTATTTTTGAAGGTCACCCGGTAATTAGACTATAGTTAATGACCGAGATGTTTAATCCGAACACCTCGTGCATGCTTCTGCGTGAATTCAACGTGATGGAAGAAGTAGATAGCATGTACTGAGACAGGCGATACTTGGGTTACTCATGCACCTTTTTCTGTTTGAGTAGAAAATGAGACATATTTAACTTGAAGATTAGAATCACATATATTTGGAATGTGGTGATCTTTTAGAGAGGCATATTTGATGACCACCATTCAGGTTAGGCAATTCTAACTATTTCGTATTCAATAATGGTCATAGGATTTACTTGTTAACTATTATACATTGTCTATTTTAGTGGTTGGAAGATATTTGACGCGATAACATCTGACTTGAATGTGTTTTTTATTGATGGTGAAAGCAAACATACCCTATTTCATTAGTGGATAAATAAAGTAGTTTGAAGAAGTCTACCAAGTACACAGAAGGAAGACTAAACATTACGTGAGAAGAGAACCCAAAGGCACATACTTGGAGAAATAAGTTACAAGAGAATCTTCTCCCATCTGGATAGGTTGGGAAGAAAAATAGCATTTTACATTCTGAGTCTTGGTAATAGAAAAATGGGATCACAGTCTTCGTATCTCTGGCACAGGAAAGACGGAACTGAACCCTCAAGTGTGACTACAATAAAACATTTGTTTTAAAGCTTTGATGGGAGCACCACTTGAGCTTTTACGTGGTTGGTAGCATTTCCATGTGATCTTTTATAGACATCCTAATCTTCAGTTGTGACTTATTCTCCCATACTATGCTGTGCAACTCCTTCCCCAAATTTCAGAAGTTTTTGAGCTGAATTAACGTCAAACACCCTTTGGAGTTCCATTTCTAGTATTCTACACCATAATGACAGCTTCATCACTGATCACCATTATAGTGTTGTTAATAATAGCTAAAAGTTTAACAAACTCATCTGTCTCATGCTTCAGCAGGATCCATGGAAGGTAGCATTCTGAATGAGGATAGGACCTATCTCATTTCATACATCCAAAATGAAAAATATGGATATAAATCTAGCTAAAAGTGTCGGAAACAGTTACATTGGGTGATAGTTTCAACCCAAGGATGACCTGTAACAGAGCTACAACCGTTAGACACACCTGAAATCTTTAAAATTTGTTTCCATGACAAGCAAAGAGAAGTTGAAAAATTGACATCCTTAATCCATGCTTCTACTGGAGTGAAGTTTAGGCTTGATAGAAGCAAAGAGAGAGCAGCATTATCTCTCAGTTCTCCAAAACCATTTCACAAACAATGTTTTATTAGAAGGTCCCAAACTACTACTTCTACTGGGCTTTTTCAGGCAGAGACAACTACCTTGGGTTCATTCTTTTATGCTGCACATTTTTAATATTAGGAGATATTGATCTCTGCAGGGTGCGGCTCACATCGAACATACTTACGTAGTCTTCCATCTCTTTCTTCTGGTTGACCTGGTGCCATTAACAACTGAATCATCTCAGGCATAGTTTTTACCTACCAGGTGAACTTTAGTATCTTCCTGGGACTTTCAACCTCCCCCAACAATGCAATTAGGTTAGTTCCTATTTTAACTTATTTCAAGGCAGTATGGTCATGACATTTTGTTGGTTTGTCTCTCTTCATCTCAGGGATATAAGGTTGACTTGACTTTTGCCGGAGGTGATGGTTGCCTCCTGGCTTCATTACTTCTGGCATTTAGTTTCTCTGACCAAGTGAATCGGTGTGCCCTATGCCTTCTCTTTTGATGGAATGGTGCTGGAACCATTAATTATCTTGGTGGGTGGGTCTTTTCTTGTAGCACTTACACACTCCAATGGTGCTGGAACCATCAATTAGCTTCTATTTGTAAGAAGAACACTATAGCAGGTTCAATGTGAAGGGCATTGTTTGTAGTGGCACAAATTAGATTGACCATCATGCTACCGATTTCTACAGAGACCTTTACTCTGAAGAAAATATTTGGTCTCCTCTTATCAATTTCAACACATAGAAAATCCTCAATTAATAAGAGGCCATAGAACATATGGACCCTTATAATACACTGGGCCCTGATGGCTTTTCGGTTGGCTTCTATACTCACTGTTGGGATGTAGTTAAAATGGATTTCTTGGCTCTTATGGAGGCATTTCAGGTAAATCTAACCTGTATCTAACTGTTGAATGTCATTATTGTTCTGATTCCTTCAACCGATCAACTTACTGAATTGTAACTATAATTTTGTTACCAAAGTGTTGGCTATGAAACTGAGCAAATTCATAGGTAATTTGACAAGTTCTTCGCAGTCTGCTTTTGTTCATAGGAAATACATTCTTGATAACTTTATGGCAGCACATGAATGTTTGCATGACCAGAGGCTTAGTAAAAAATAGTGCATTTTTTTTTGAAGTTGGATTTTGAAAAAGCATATGACAGGGTCAAGTGGTCTTGCTTTTCAAAATTATGCAACTTATGGGTTTCAATGAGAAGTGGATTACATGGATCAATTGCTGTGATGGTACTGTTAAATTTTATGTGAATGTTAATAGGCAAAATTTTGACTTCTTTGGTGCATCAAGAGGCTTAAGGCAGGGTGACTCAATTTCTTCCCAATTATTCGTCTTAACGGGTCAAGTTTTAAGTTTGTTGTGGAAAATAGCATAGCAATGCAATTTGATGGATAATATTGTGGTTGGGACAAATAAGGAATGGGTTACTCCCGGTTTGTGGATCATACTTTAATGTTTACTTCAGAGAATTTTGACAAGTGTGTAAATTTAAGAATTATTATCTTTTTGCTTCAAGTAGTCACTGGGCTGAAGGTTAATAGAGAAAATGTGAGCTCATCAGCACCAATCTTAGTGAGGATCAACGGCTTAGTGTGCAAAGGATTTCAAGATGCCTCAGTCGTCTTTCTCTATTAAGTACCTCAATTTACCACTATCAGATAAGGGAACAAAAAACAAAGATTGGCATTGTGTAATTTAGAAGTTTGAAGGTAAACTAGAGGAATGAAAAAGTAAAATGCTCTCCTCTGGAGGAAGATGGTTACTTTCTATGACTGTTCCTTAAAGCTTACCTTTTTACTACTTCTCCATCCTCAAGGTGCCTAAAGGCATCTGTCATAAGTCGGAAAGCATTAGGGCTCATTTTTTTTCTAGGAAAGGTAATAATGAGAAGAAAGGGCTGCATATAATTAAATGGAACCATGTTTGGTAGAACCACCAAGGAAGGAGGAGTTGGACTAGTTTCTCTTGCGATTATGAATATTGCTTTACTGTCTAAATGGTTATAGAAATTGAACCATAACAGAGACACTTTGGGCCAGAATTGTTTGTTCAAAATACAATATTGAGGATAATAAGTTTTGGATCATAGATTTAGAAACAATGATAGTCTCGAGTATTTGGAAAGGTATCCTTCAAACCTGGGATTTTTCTACTCTTCCTCATCCATTGATGTGGGTGATGGGAGGAGAACTTCTTTCTGGGAAGATTAGTGGATTGGTCATGCCCATTTAGCCCAAATGTTCCCCACAGTATTCAGCCTCTGCCACAATCCTTGTGCTAAGATCATGGAGTGCTGAGCTTCAAATTATGAATGGAACTTGTCATTTAGAAGAAACCTCAAGGATGATGAGATCGAAAAGCTTGTGGAATTGCTTACACTTCTTGATGACCACAAGTGCACCGATAGTAGAGAGGATAAATTGATTTGGTTACGGGCAGCAAACATCACTTTTTGTGAGCTCTGGTATGCACAGACTGATGAGAGGTGGACTTGAAATCCCTTGGCACCACACTGTTTGGAATCAGCTTGTTCCCATTAAACACAAACGCTTCTCATGGAAAATTGGGAAGGGAAGATTTCACGCTAAAAGGCATTTGCACAATATTTTCCCCATCCTGACTACATGTATTTTGGCACCAAGGATGAGGATATTGATCATATTTTTATTAATTGTGGTGTTATTAACTTCTTTTGACAGATATTAGTTAGGAGCTGGAACATAGTCTGGATGGAGCCCGCAAACACTATGTTGCTTCTCAATGATTCGATGAGTTTTAACCCATGGTATTCTCATGCTACTTGTTGGAAATTCATTCTTCCAGCCATGCTTTGGTCCATTTAATGTGCAGGGAACTCTAGGATGTTTGATGATCAGTTTGAGAACTTGATTTCAATCCTCTTTCTCTTATCAATCTTTGTGAAAGATTGGTTAGTAGCTTACTATGGGAGTTTTGAGGGTGTGGTAGAGATGAAGGATTTCAAGCACTTGTTCTTTAGATTTAGATCTTTTCTAATGTAACTCGACTCTTTTCTAATGCCTTGGTAGGCGAGTCTTATTTTGTTTTTTTTGTTTTTTGCTATTTCCTTCTGTTTAATAGAAAATTTGGTCTTTGACCATCCAAAAAAGAAAAGAACAGATGGACATATGAAAGAGAATATTGACTGGAGGAAAGAATAAATCATCAGCATTCTTTTAAATTTTGCTCTCCAAATGGCTCACAACATCACCAAGGGTTTCTACTTTTCCAAGTATGAAGAAGGCTGATGACACATCCGGAGGACCCAAGAAAGATTCCAACTTCTAAAGATAACATACCAAAGATTCTGAATAACACTGCAGTAAAAAGAACAAATAGTTGAGATGCATCTGCAGAGACAACAAAGCTTCAACTCCAAAGAAAAGATTTTAAGAAGGTAATTTCTTATAGGTAGACGTCCTTTGCAAATCTTATATAGAAAAATGCAAATTTTCTATAGCAAATAAAGAACCTTGAATGATTTTGACCAAGCCACATTGATCCTGCCAATTGCTAAATTTAAGCATGCTGATCGAATAGAGAAAGGTCCAGACTTCTCAACAGTCCATGCTAATCTGCTTTTGATGTTGGTGCATCTGACATTTTGTAACACTTCAATAAACTTTGAAACATCTTTGATTTCTTCCAAATTCCTATGAAAGAAGACTCTCAAATTATAATGCAGGTACTTTCCCTCCCATAAATCAAGAATCTTGTTTCTGGTAACACTAAAAAGGCAATGATAAAGACTAGCAAGATTGGAGGGACCAAATCATGGATCCTTCCAAAACTAGCTAGTGGACCCATTTTAAAGAACCATATCTATTGAAGAGTAAAAGAAGAGCCACAAATCCAAAATATTCTTCCAAATATTTGAAATCTTCCCACAAAACTCAAATTGTGTAGACCATCCTAAAGGACCGATAGGGCAATATTTTATAATAACCATAGTTGTCAAGGCGACAAAGCGCCCAAGATGTTGAAGGGTACCAATTCTGTTTAGGCGACAATGCGGCCACTTAGGCGTCACCTAAGCGGTCAAGACGGTATTCAAAGAAGGTTGGGTCGGGGGTCGGTATACATAAAAATATGCATAAACATAATTATATTTTTATGTTATAATTGAATATGAGTGTTTTATCTATGTATATAAGTAAATATGATGTGTGTGAAAGAGAAGAGAGTTAAAATAGATTTTTATAAAATTTAAGTATATAACATTTATGATTTTAAAATTTATGTATGTGCGATAGTATAAGTGATAGTGAAATATTGTTATAATATTATTAAACGGGGAGCGCAGAGTAGTCGCGGATAGTGAAATATATTAATATGCTCAAACTATCATTAAATAGGTGTCCCTTGTGGGGGGTATTAAGGGAAAAAACTCTTCAAAAATAGTTTTTTAATCATGTAAAAATATCTAGGGCGCCTTGCTTCGGCACCTTTGGCACCTAGGCGGGCGTTTTTTTGGGCTCCCTAAAAGGCGTCCTGGCAAGGCAACCTAGCAAAGGCGCCTTGGCACCGCCTAAGCGGCGCCTAGGCGTCCACCTTGACAACTATGATAATAACTACCCTGAGCCACATATGTTGACCTCTCTGGCAACTTTCAACAACTATTGAGATACCTACCCCTTCCCCTTTAAATTTGATTCCAAGCTATTAAATGCAAGCCCTTTCTTTCTCGAGAACCTTGGCAAAAGATGTTAGAGATAATAGACTCAAGTTTCTTGCACCCTCCTTTGGGTATTTTTTATTTTTTTGAAAGTGACCAAGAGTCACATTTTCATTAATACTGAAGAAAAAAGAAGCAAAAGTTACAAGGGGTGGAGCAAACAGAAAAGAAGCCACACACTACACACTTCTACGCCAGCAACAAGAAAACCTTCCCACTACTAAGATGGTAATGGTGAACACTCTTCGTAGTACAAAGTGCCCGCTAGGAGAAAAATCTGTCAGTAAAAACTAAGTCCTCTAATGCTGACTTATGCAAGCAAAAAACTAATCCTTCACAAAAAAGCCATGAGTTGGAGTATGTTGAGCAGAGACTTAAATTGATCCTAAAAAATTCTTCTATTCTTGGTTCTCCAAATTGATCACAAGAAAGTTGCAATGCCAAATTCGAAAGCAAAGATTTAGCTTTCCATGTGTTACTTTTGCTTCACTACCGGATGAAAAGCATAGCATTTGTATGGTCACATAATACATCCTCCAACTATGGAACAAAGTACACAATAAGTAGGCAATAACATCGCAGAGTAGGAAAAGATGGTTAATGTCCTTGATGTTGGAGCCACAAAAAACTCAATGATTAGAGTCCATTGACTCAAGTAGGATTCAGTGGGTAGTCTTCCTTTGTAGATCTTCCACATGAACAATCTAATTTTAATAGGATTAGTGGACATCCGGATTGCTCTCCACCAAAGGACTTCAATGTCTCCCATGCTAAGTCTGTTGTTGGTCGATTTCATAGAGTAAGAGGAATCCTTTTCCAAAGTCCACACAAGTTGATCATCCCTGTCTATGCATCTAAAACCCTTTAAGAAGTTCAAAAGAAGTGTAAATTCATAGATTTATTGATGGGGACTGTCGTGGACCGGATCGACCTACTGTCCAAAGACGGCGTCGTCCGGGTCCAGAGGAGACTGCACATCTATTTATTGTATTTAGTAATTTTAGTCTTATTTATTTTTTATATATTTTATTTTTGATGTTTAGAGTCCTTTGAGTCTTTTTTATTTTAGTCCTTTAGAGGACATATATGTAATTAGGTCTTTTAGGAGTCTATATTGTAACATGCCCATGCTCTATATATAGAGCCCTAATGTCAATAGAAAGAGGATATAGATGGTTGAAGAAGAAAAAAAAAGGGTTTCTCCCTCCCTCTCTCGTCCCCTCCTTCCTCCCTTGCTCTTGGTCTGCTCTCTCCTCGACACCAATGTCGATTCTCCCCACCTCCGAGTTCCCCCGGTACCTTCTTCCCCCTCCTAGTTCTTCTTCCCCACCTTTAGAGCTTAGTCCAGCATGCCTTCCCTATTCTCTTTTGTTTTTTTCCTCACCTCTGACAAGCTTCGACACCTTCGTTGCCCCTTCCCTATGCTTGTCTAGACCTCCCGCCTCACCCCACACTCTCCTCACACCCTATGGAACACCCCCTATTGCAAGCCCCCACGAGCCCCTCTTCAACACCCTCCTGTGGCCCGCACCTTCCCCCCGGTCCTAAACACCGTCGGACCACCATCCTTTCACCACAACTCCCTTCACCTTGCCCTGTTGGTCCCCTCATAGGACCCCGAGCCCCTTCCCCTTCTGTAGGACTGTCATGAACCCGAACCCCTTCTCCTCCCGGCCGTCGAACCCCCACCCTCTTCCCCTTTTCGGTGGACCCAGATGATGTCAGCGAAGAGGAAGGAAGAGAAGGGAGAAGAAGCCATTGATGACGACGGTGATAGTGATGTTGCTGATAGGGGCTGCCGATGACGCTTCTTCTTCTCTTGGTCGTCCGCACCGCCGGAGGAGATGATGGGAGGGGGGCCCTTTTCTGCCAGTGATGGCGCTGAGGACACGCCACGAGACGCCCCCCATGGTGCACGGCGCCATGACACCCCACCCTGGTTTAAAACTGGGGCCTCCCTTGCTATGCCAGGACTCCCTTGGAAAATTCACCGGCGAGTGGGCCGACTCCACAACCAGCCCAGCCACCTGTTCGGCTGGCCAACAGGATGGTTCAGTCCAGTCAGGTCTGGCTCAGTTCAGACCGGTTCAAGAGGTCTTGCACCAGTTCAAGGTCGGTGCAGCTATCCAAGAGCCGGTTCATGCTGGTCTGACCCCAGTTCAGGGGTTTTAAGCCCAGTTCAGGGTTCTTAGACCCGGTTCATAGCTTTTTGGGGCCAGTTCAGCACTTGTGAGCCCGGTTCAGTGACTTTGGGGCTCGGTTCAGTGGATTTTCAGCATGGTTCAGTGATTTGTAGCCCGGTACGATGCAGTTCAGTGTGGTTTGGTCCGGTTCAACTGAGTTTAGTGCATGTCAGGGTCGGTTTAGCAAATTTGGAACCCGGTTTAGCAATTTTCAGATTGGTTCAGTCGGTTTCAATGCTGTACAAGCTTGGTTCAACCCGTTTTTGGTTCAGTACTTGCCCAGGTGGCCCGTTTTGGGCCCGATCAAACATAGTTCAGCCTATTCGGGCCCGCCGACATGCTTGGATGGCGGCATCTCCGTCCTTGTCCTGCATTACTTATTCTTTTAAGTTTCTTCTGAAGGAAAAAATGTAGTTATCTTGTAAAGTTGTACCATCCAAATGAAAGCAGACTATAGCATCCTTGTACTCATCAATTCTATAATGGTTAAGTATGATGAAGTGGGCTATGGTAAACCCAGCAATCTTTTCAAAACATCGTTCTCACTTCATTGCCCAAACAAATGGAAGAAGCGTAGTAGAAGAAATGCCATTGTGAAGAATATTCTTTCAAATGTTGGAGGTTCTGCTGAAAGAGCTGAAGTCCCTAATCCAAAGGTGAACATCGTGTAACCTGTATTTATAGTGGACAATTTTACTCTATAGAGACTCTCCATCCATATTCTGTTTCCAAATCCACTTTGAGAGGAGCCATATTCAAAATAGTCAACATCATAAAATCAACCCCTTCCTACCTCAAGCTTTTGCAAAGTTTTCCACTTGACTAAGTGTAGGCTCTTCTTCTCTCCTTTCAAAGAAAGAAGACTTAAAACTTTCAATTTTGTTGCACACCCACTTGAGAACTTATAATAGAAAAGGATAGAGAGGAATGCTTTGCAAAACATGTTTAGACAAAATCTACCTGCCACTAGCTGACGACAATTTCTCCTTCTATGCTTGCAACCTTGTCTCAACATTTGGATTAGGGGCTACCAATCTAGTGCTTTGGGTCCATTCTTTGACAACGGTAAGCTCAGGTGCTTGATGGGTAGGGAGCTCCATGACTTACCAAATATCGACAATAACCTCTATTTAGTGGCCTCTTGGAAATTGAATCCTACAAGTTCACATTTTTCTTTATTAAGTTTCAAACTTCTCACTACCTATAACAAAGAAAGCAAAATGCTTAGTCTGATAAATTTTTCTAGAGAGGAAGAGGGGACGTAGAGTGTCCTCCACATATTGCAAGTGAGTAATGATCATCTTGATGGCCCCGACCTTGATCCCGTTGATGAACCCATGGGGAAGGGCCTTCTCCCACATGGTATTGAGAAATTGGGCTATTAAGTCAAACAGGAGGGGGGGAGATCAGATCACTTTGTTTGAGTCCTCTGGAACTTTTGAAGAAATCAAATCAATTATCACAAGACTGAATCCACTTGCAATTAAACCCAACAAATGCATAACTTTGCTAAGACAATTCCAGTTGACATTGTCATAAGCTTTTTTGAAATTCACTTTAAGCATCACACAATCTTGCTTTCTAGATTTTTGGTCATGAATGCTTTTAGCGGCTGTTATAAAATTGTTCAAGATATACCTTCTCTGAATGAAAGTTGATTGAGAGTTTCCAATCAACTTATCCATAAAAAAATTCATCCCGTTGGTAAGAACCTTCGTCACAAATTTGTAACTACAGTTTAGGAGACTAATGAGCCTTAGGTCCTTGATGTCAGAGAGATGTCTTCTTGGAAGTGACAAGAGAGCAAGAGTTAAGGAGCCGAATGCACTGCTGCTTGATCTCAAACTCCTTCACCAAAGTCATAGTCACCTTTTATGAAATCCTAACATTTCTGATGGAAACCAGCTTAAAAATCATCTATACCAGGGCTTTAAAAGGATCCATTGACCAAAGGGCCAAGGGCACTTCTTTCTCTAAGATGGTGCCGGTCAGGGATTCAACATCTCTGTCTGGCAATTTTCTGTATGAGTCAAAATTCAACAAAGGCCTCCAACCTCTCTACTTTCTGAACAAGTCCTTGTTGAAAGCAACCACTACCTGACCAATATGCTTAGTGCCAATCTTAACCTCACCATTAATACACAAGCTGTTAAGAGTGTTACTTTTATTTCTGTTAGAAACCTGGGTATGAAAGAATTTTGTGTTCTTATCCCTTTTCTTGAGTCATAACTCTCTTGAGCTCTGCTTCCATTTGATCTCCTCTTTGAAGCTCCAGTCGTTGTATTTATGTTTCAAGAACAACCATTCCAATTTTTGAAGCTCAAACACCTCCATTTTCTCCTTGTCCCCACTGACTGCGTAGTTATGGAAGTAGCTCATGATTGCAACTTTTTACGCATATACTTAAAGTTTGTTCACAAAAGTTTCAGTAGCAGACACTCCCTTGGATGACTCGCGCTACCAAGAAGTTTTTCAAACAAAGGCTCCCTGCACCATCACACCTTAAAATGGAATTTTTGGCATGATCTCTTTCATTGACTATGGGGGATGCCAATAAGAAAGTGGTCAGCGATCACTCTGTCTTGGGGACCCCAAATTCGTCTCTTGTTGGTGGTTTATTCCTTTCTTCTTTATGTAGTGTATAATTTTCTAGTTTTTTTTAATAAACACCATTTGTTTCATCTGAACATGTGGGTAGAAATAGTAGGATTTATTTAATTTGGAAGATATTAATCAGGTAATTGCTTTATTTTTACTGTAAAAAATAAATGTCATAAGAAGAGGTCATAACACTAATTATACTTCTTGTCCTTGGACTTCAGCTTCAACTTTCTTACCGTGAGTAAAAATTGTAAATTCTAGCCACGTAGTATAAAAATGGGATTGTCGTTGTGTATATTTTTTTGGAATATTGTTAAAAGAATTCAAAATTTCAAGTTTAGATATGAAATGTAAACATTAGCTAATTCTTCTTTGGAGAGATAATCAGTTAGTAATTAAATTCATGTAGCATGGTTGCCAAGGCACTGGGGGGGGCATTTCACCATAGACAGTAAGGTGGCAGATCAGGCATCGCCAAAATGATATAATTGTGTTTGAAAATGATTGGGAGGGGAGGAAGAGAAGTAGGGAGGATACAGAGTAAACTTCATGCTATAGGTGTAAGTAGAGGAAGCCTTGTATGTGCTATATATACATACGTGTTCTAGAAGGAGATGGGACTTATTGACCAAACATGAGAAATGGATAGAGTCGGTTAAAAGGGAAACTTTACAAGCAGTGTAAAGTATCTAAATAGTGTAAGTGATAATGAAATATTTTAATATAATCTTACCATCTCTAAGCGGACAAGTTTGATTCAGACTGATCTATTGGCTCACGTCACCTTTAAGGGGGTAATGTCCCTTGATATCAGGGAGCATAGACCCCTGGAATCAACAAATTATTAGTTATATGGTGGGCTAGCCAACAAGGCATTCCTAAGATGCTTGGGCTCTCTAGTTAAACCCTAGGATGCCTTTTGGGGCCAAAAATGGTACACTGCCGCCTTGGTCCTCATAGGGCATCTTTATGCCTAGGTGCATGCTTTGACAACTGTGATCTAACAACCTCTCATCTTGAGAAGCTTGATTTGTTGTCTAGATAGTGTCTCAACTAGTTAGTAAGGGGTTTGCTGACTCAACTTGCTTGGATCTAAGACCCAAAGATGTCTTATATAAGATTTCTTTTATTTGATGTTGGACTTGCAGACTTAACATCTACATGTGTAGGTGATGCTAGACACAGCAAAGATGCACCGAGCATGAAATTTTAAGCGATCTGAATTTTAAGCAACTTGGTCATCACGAACAATTTTTTAATTTTGACACCAACAGGCATTTTAACATTCCTTGCAGCTTCAGCTGTAGTTGTCTCCAAGGATTGCCATCTCGGATCTCGGTTTCGTCTCGGGGGGGGGGGGGAAAGAGAAGTGATCTCGGAAAAATCTTGGGAGATCGGATCTCGGATCAAAATGTATATATGTATGAAACATAACATAATATCTTATAAAAATAGAAGTACATCAATGAATTCACATGAAAATATATAACACATTTTGTACATACTGTGTGAATGAACAATTACCAAACACATTCAATACCAAAAAGATGATCTTTGTGTTTTTAAAAGATTTAAACTTTTATATAATTTTATTTAAATAGTAATATAGTATTAAACTTGTAACACAGTTTTGTGATAGTTTAAGTGATAGTGAAATATATTAAATATGTTTACATTATCATAAACGGGGCGTAGAGCAGTCGCGGACTAGTCTACGTGGGGCGAGATCTTGGCGATCTTGTATCTCGGCCCCTTGGCGATACAGAGATTCTCGCGAGATCTCGGCGAGATGGAAACTATGGTTGTCTCCAACCAACTTCAGTCTTTGGTTGCATGTGGTTGGACCTCTCAATTTTGGCTGAAGTGGTGAGAGAGTTGGATGGCCCCACTGGCCACAACTATTGGGGAGTAAGGGGGGGGGGTTCCTGTGATGATGCAACGTGGGCTAGCTTATAGACAAGCACAGTTCACAGAATTAGCCGATCCAGATCGGGATTGGCTGATTTTTGGATTGGATCGGCCCTTGTGGATCTGATTTTGGCCCAGAAGGGCCGATCTGGAGTCAACTCCTGGCTGGATCAGCCCTAGATTGACTGATTCTTGCAGGATTGGATTGTGAATTGGCCAGTCCAGCCGATTCTCCCTGGGACCTAAAATCGGAATTTCATTTTAAAATATTTAAAACCTGGAATCAGTTCTGATTTGGATGAAATTAGGGCCAGAATCGACCCAAAACACTGCTGCGGGTCTTCCCACCCTATTGGGCGGTAGCCCCGGATATTGTGATGGACTTGATATGGCAACCGGTAAGGTTAAAACCTTACTGGAAGGTGGATCTGGTGACTAAGTTAAAACCTTACTGGTAAGGTTTCCATATCTTTCTATTTGATAATGTGGGGAAGACTGCCATTGTGGGTCAGGGCCGTGACGACAACATTTCCAAAGTGGTCTAGATTGGATTAGAATCTGATTTAGGCCCATAAAATGTATTTTTTATGGTTTTTTAAGAATCAATTTGGGATCGGTTTTTCTCCTAGAGGATTGGCCTGGATTGGGCCCATCCGATCCAATCTAGATAGGATCAAGACCCACTGATTCAGGTCCCGATTATGATCCTGCGATCTTTGGGCAGGAGGATGGATGTTCTCTCGTATGGAAGGCGTGGATGGTGGCCATGTGGATGTGGCTGTCTGCAGCAGGGGGATGGGGTGTAGTTTGGTTGGGTCTGCAGGGGTTGAACCACAAGCTGGTCGCGCACTGACAGGTTGGAGAGAGGAGAAGGCCAGCACTATGGGGTTCATGTGGGGGAAACTTGTGTGGCCGGTGGTTGTGCAAGGTGGATAGCTTGCAGGTGGGGGTATCACAGATGTCAGTAGGATTGACGGAGAGGGCCAGTGGTTGGTTTACAGCCACACCATTCTGGTTGCACGCTTGCAAGTGGCATGTATGTGAACAGCTGTTGCAGCATTGCAGATGTGCTCTGTGTGGGTCCTGCTTGTGGGGAAGAGGAAGTGAGAGGAGAGGGGATACAAGTGACAGAGATGCTCTGGATTGCTTGCACTATTGTATGGATGATGGACAAGTGGGAAGAGCAAAGTTGCAGGCATGTGAAGGTGGATGAGGGCAAAAGGTGGCCAGGGAAGATGGGAGGTGGCTGCAAGGCAGCACTGCGGTGCCAGATCTGTCTAATCAAGGGGAAGGAAGGCACAAGGCACTGTGGGGAGTGCAGAGCTGAATGTAAAAGGGTGGGTGCTTAATGCAGGCTGGCTATGGTAGAGGAAGAGAGTTGGATGGGCATGGGTGGCACGATTGTTGAGAAAAGAGAAGAAGGGGGGGGGGGAGGGGAGGGGTGGACGTACAAGGCTTCCGCAGCTGATGTGCAAGGGGAGAGAGGGATAAAGGGAGGGTGGTACACTGCTCTCAAGTTCCGATTCTTTCATTCCAAAAATTTTACATTTAATTCTTTCTTTGAGGTGTATGGTGGGGTGTCTTACAAGGATCCCACTTATACATTTTAGATTCTTTAAAATATTTAAATAAAAAGTTACCCCTTTACTCTTTACAAATGTGACTTGTCCAAACACTTCAAATTTAAAATTTTTCTTTGACGCCCTTAAAAGTTAGAAACATATATAAAAAGAAGTTGCATAAGCAAAATCCTAGAAGTAATACAATGTTTAAAGGTCAATGTTGACGTCAATCAATTTCATCTGGTAACCTTATGCCCTCTTGCACTCATCATCTGTTTATGTTGTCTGTTCTCGAGTGTGTCATGTGGGCAGCTTATTTTTTGGAATAATGACAATATACAAAGATAATTAGCAATGGAAGGTTACTATTAGTATCATGTGAGATACCAATTGTGCTTTCCTTTCATTTGCAAAAAAAAGAGAGAGGATGGTCTTGGGGTTTGATTCCATGATCTCAAGTTCATAATGGAGCAACCGTACAGTTACAACTACCATGCTCCACTCTTGAATTTTTATATCTTTTATTTTTTCAACTTGCGCCATCTTTTATTGTTACCTTTCTAGGTTTCTGATGCGGGACAAAAGCAAAAAAAAAGACTGTAATTAAGCTAAAAACGAACTAAAACTAGATTGAATTGATTGAACTAGGGTGAATGGCTTTAAACCAGTTTGAATCAGGGCTGGACTAGCTGGATCGTCTCAGAATCAGCTAAAACCAGTCTAGACCATCCTGAACCGATTAAAGCCAGGTCTGAAACGAGTTGAACCTTACTCAACCGGGCATCAGTAGGTTGAACCACCCAAACTGGGTGGACAAGGCAGTCCAGGATGCTCTGACCATCAGGACTGGGTAGCTGTTCTGACTTCTCGTTCCTTCTAAACCAGCTCTTGTTTACTTGAGAGTTGAAGGGGTCTTGTGTGCAGTGTAGGCTTGCAATGACAGGGTGACGTCGAATCTGGCCAGAACTCTGATGATTCTGGAAATGAGGAAGGGTGTTGGTGATTGGTGGATGAAGGATTTGAGGTAGCAATGTTGTGTGAGGCTGGTCTGGCAGTCATGGCTGGATTGCGTGAGGGAAGAGGGGTTCTTGTAGAAATCAAGGCTGGTCCTGTGGAAGATGGACATGCATGAGAGAGGAGTGTTTGGCGCATTGGGACCAGGAAGTGATGCTGAAGATGTTCTTGTACGAACATCCTCAACTATCTTGCACTTGATGGGAGGGCCAATGGCAGAGCTCCTGAAGTGATCAGCATTGGGGTGGAGGAAGTAGACAAAGTGCTCGGCAATGTGGAATCAGCTGGAGGAGCTTCGTAGGGAGGAGGTAACATGGGGAAAATCAAGACTGGGGGTTTCCAAAGAGTTGAAGGTTTGAATGATTCATCAGGGCAGTTGGTGACGTCATTGGAGGATTTATCAAAGTTTCCTTTCGTCCAGCATCTCTAGAAAGATGAAAATTTGGTTGTCAGCACTCTAGAACAGCCTCTTGAGTTGATTAGAGTTCAATACATCCTCGGAACAACACTATTGGATGGACCTTTGGAGATCCAACAACTCCAGCCAGATTGAGATGTGATCACCAAAGCGCTAGGATGTTTTATGTTGTTGTTGCCTTGTTGGGGAAGGATGCTGCGCAGAGGAGGGTATTGCCCTAGTCAGGAGCTCCAACAATCAGTTTGGGGATTGCTTGACAGTCTGGAAGTTGTTGTGATGCTCCGGATGATTTTAAAGTTGCTAGAGATGTTGCCCCGCCGAGATTCACTAGAGAAGCTGTACGCTTGTGCTGAACCACGTAGCTAACAAATGAGAGCTGTATGCATGGCTTATTGAATCAGTCAAATCAGATCAGAATCGGCCAATTATGGAATCGGATCGACCAAGGAAGGAATAGTCGGGGGTCGGCCCCGGGTCGGTCGGCCCCAAAACCGACCCGGGTCGGTTGGGGTCGCGACCCGGGTCGGGTCGGGGTCGGGTCGGGGTCGGGAAAAAATATAATAAAAAATTCAATTTAAAATAATAACCGGGTCGGGGGGTCGGGGCCGGGTCGGGGTCGGTCGGCCCAAAAAGCGACCGGGTCGCCGACCCGGCGAACCATGGGATCAACCAGTCTCGATCCAATTACTACTTGGAGAACCGATCCAGAATTGATTCCTAGTAGAATCGGCATTGAATAGGCCAATTCAATCGATTCATTGGGACAACTTATGTTTTGGACTATTAATGATATCATGCTTGATTCGAGCCCAATATCGACCCAATATCACCGTTTCAAGGGTGATATCGAGCTTGAATATCTCCTCCTATACTCATTCAACCTGAAGCACCTAGGCATCAGCGATCCAGGTGATTTTGATGATCCAACATCGATTTGGCGATTTCAGCGATTTAGCTATTCTAGTGATTACGTCCCCCTTCTCTCAATTCCAGATGATTTCGACAATGGGTGGCAACGATTTTGGCTTCCCCCTCTCTTATCCTCTGCTTGACTTGAATAGTCACCAAGGGGTGATCCCGGCCCTGACTGTCAAGGCCAAACAGTCCCCCGGCTCTTCAAACAGCCCCGTCAAGGGGTGGGTTGTTGTCATTGTCTAGTTCAGACATCTCCCTGTTTTCGGGTTCCCCATTTAATCAGTGAAGTTGAAATTATTATTAATGTGTTGATTTCTTATTTATTTTGGACCAATGACTCAATGAGCAATGGTCGAATAAGAAGACACTGATGCACTTACTTCTTATGATATTGGGTGGGAACATAGGCATACGGTGAATTTTGATAAGAAAATGGTACAATGTAGATGTTGTAGGAAACAAATGAATGGAGTATTTTGTTTAAAATAACACATAGTAGGTGTGGGTGGAAAGGTAAAAAAATGACAAGGTGCCTAGGGAAAACAGTGAAGCCATGAGGGTAGGGTGTATTTTACTGGAAGAGTCTCACTAAGGGAGGTGCGTGTTGAACAAAGAGTGGAGTTGCATGAGGAACTTCTGAGTGCAATAGATGACATGCCTTGCCAAAAAGGCAAGGGGAAGGGACGAACTCAAGAGGTTGACACATCATCCAAGTCTAATGAAGATGAAGGCTTGAGAAAAGTATTTCATGCTAACAAACAATCACAAAGGGAAGAGGAGGAGAGGAGGGGAGCTAGTGGCTCTGGAGCTAGGGAGCTGGTATATTGTCAGTCATAGTCCACTTGACCTACACTCATTGAGGATGTGGGAGGTAGAGAGGGGTAGGGTTCATTTCATTGATCTGCTTCGACGCAACCCACTGAGGATCTTGTTGACGCCTAAAAGAAATGCTGGAAAAATTCACAAAATAAATAAAAGTGGACAAGACGATGCAATTCAGCCGTCGAAGATGCAACGTTTACATACGTCTTCCGAATTTGTCACAAACGGCACCTCGTCGACAAGTTCAAATTGACAACGAGGTTCATATGAAAGTGTTGAAGCCCTCGTATGACATTGTGGTGCGTCGATACAAGATGATCGCGGACGTCGTAACGTTTATCGACGAGTTTAAACACCTATTGAAAATTGGCATGAATCACGTACAATGGTCCGACGCGTCGACGGAAGGGAACCGAGAAGGTTGCAACAATGTCCCGACTGTATCGTCGTTTACCAGAGCTCCCTTCAAAGAGGGAATATTTTTTAAATGGCATAGACAAGCACATTAAGATTTGGACGGAACCGTCAACGCCCTGTACTGCCCTTGGATGCTCCTACCGCACAATGCCTCTAGGAGATGAAGTGCATGTAACGGGCATACATTGAAGCCGCGTAATGTCAGCTCGGTAACGGCAGAAGCCTATTCAAAATTCTCTTCGGCGACCTCAAGCAAGGGAGAAGGGAGTTCGACTCTACGGCAGACAGGAAGGGGAAAGAGAAGAAGAGCAGGTGAGAGGCTTACCACGGTCCGCGATCGCGGCGTCCCTCCTTCCCTTGCAGCCTGCTTCGTCGCCGCCAGAGCCTCCGGCCGGTCCCGTTCTCGGCCCCGGCTCCCACCCTCGCCGTCGCCGAACGCACGCGCACCTCCGCCCGCAGCCGCGCGTGTCCCTCTCTCCGTCTCCGCCCACCCACGCAGCCGCGCCTCTCGGCGCCCCTCTCTCTCTCCCGCGCAGTGTGGCCGGGGTTGGTGAGCGCCTCCCGCGCGCTCCTCTCCTCTCGTTCACCGCAGCCCGGCGCCGCGCGCAAGCCTCGCCCGCCGCGGTTGGCCGCGCACACCCTGTCATCCGCGCACGCCCTCCCGGCCACGCACGTCCTCTCTCCGGCCGCCCGCACGTCCCTCACCTTCCTCTCTCTCCTCCCTTCGCCGCGGCCCCCCGTTTCTCCCTCCGTCCGCCCCACAGCCGTGCGGCGGCGAGCCCCCTATTTCTCCCTCCGTCCGCCCGCAAGCCTCCGCCCTCTCCTCTACCGGCGCCGCTCCCTCTCGCGCAACTCCTCCTTCCTCTCGCAGCCCCGCGCGCAAGATCACGTCCTCCCCGAGCGCCCGCACGCAGCCCCGCCTCCCTCTCCGCTTCCGTCGTCCACTCACCTTCCTCTCTCCCCTAACGCAGCCGTAGTCGCCCCTCTTCTTTCCCTTCTCCCCGTGCGTACGAGCGTAGCCGCGGTCGCCGCCCCCTTCCTTCTTCTCTTCTTCTTTCGCTACTGCCTTAATTCAATTGGTTTCCTCCCTTGGCTGCGCGCACATCCTTCCGCCGTCGCCTTGAGTCCCGCACGAGGCATCCCTCTGTCTGTGCACAACCGGTCGAGCCCCATTGAGACCAATCGGTCATATCCTGTAGAACCCATCCGGCCGAGTTCCCATCTACGCGTGATGCACAAGAGGCAGTGGACGTCGATAAACGGTTACCGGAGGAAACTGGTTCAAGTTAAAGTTTGATGTTAATAAAATTCACAATCAAACCGATTTGAGACTAATTGGGGGCCGGTCCAATCGGGCATGCTCTACGTCTCAAATTTAAAGTTAAATAATAAATCGATCCAAGACTAATTGGGGGCCGGTCCAATCGGGCACGCCCTACGTCTTTGGAAAATAATCAAACAATCGAGGCTAATTGGGGGCCGGTCCAACCGGCCCCGCTCTACGCTTCGGCATAATTTACAACAATCAAAAATAAGAATTTTGATTGGCATATAAAGGTCAAAATAAAATGACCCCAATGCTATATCAATTTTCCCATCAAGGGATTATTATATCAATTTTATATGATGGCTAAATGTGTATACATATATACATGAATGCCAAAATATAAAACCGATATGATAGTGATTATATTGATAAATAACACCCATAAACCTTAGCCAAAGGTCGGTGTGTTATATCTATTATCGATGTGATCCATTTCATAATGCCTATCAAAGGCTCAATGGATTCAAAACCGATTTGATTCATTGTAATCATGATATCATTTTATGTTTATCTCATTTGTAAGTTGTACATTTTTTCCAATTAATGGAAATTACATGGTGTATGTATTTTTGATGTCAATGGGAGTTAAAATAGCTCCATAAGTTGTATTGAATGCAAACAAGAAAAGAGTAATTTAAAGAAAGATTATATTGAATTCATAACAATAAAGAGAAAGAAAGAAACTTAATTTATTAAATAATCCGAAAATGCCAAATTAATCAAAGTTAACTTTCATAAATTAAAATTAATTTTAATATAATTTTAAAAGTTAAACAAACCAACCAACACATAAAATAAAACAAAACATAATAAATTTTATGAACATAACATACCTATTAAGATTTAATACCAATTTAATCTAAGAAGATACATAAAATATACCTAATTAAGTTAAAACTAATTTTTACACCTTTAAATCAATCAAAATTTTAAACAATCAAATCTCTTAAACTAATTAATTAATGAATTCAATTAAATAACAAAAACACATGTAATCATAATTGATAAACAATAATAATAAAAAAAACAAACAAATATTACTTAAGTTTTTTTAATCTTAACATCTCCAAATAATTACATAACATTTGAATTAAACAAATTTAACAAATTTGAAAATCAGTCAAATCAACTTTAACTTAATATTTAATCAAATCTTAAATCAAACATACAAGGCATTAAATCACAAACCAATTAAATCAAAATTTTAAATCAAATCAAATCAAATTCAATTTAAAAATATAAAGGTTTGCATTCCATCGAAGTTATGGAGCCGTTGCTCTTATTATGTTCATTTCATTTGTGGATGTATACTATCGTTTCGAAATTAGTATGGCGGCGAATCAAGGGTATTCGAGTGTTCTCGATTTAATTAACATCGGGTCTTCGCACCACCCGATGGGGAGAGGTCAAAACGAATTTTCAAAGAACCCAACCTCGAACTTAAATTTTTTTATGTGTATCGTCGGATTAGTTATACTTCTATGGAATATCGATATTTTCATAGTTGTAAAACCGAAATTTGACGAATAAATTTTGGATGAGATTTTTGGAAAACTATTCTTTAAAAATCAAAATCCTTTTCATGTTTAAAGCTCAAATCAAAAAAATATATTTTCAAAACTTGTTGAAATACTCAAAATTTCAATTTCCATATATACATGTTTCGAAACACATACATACATGAACGAATTTCCAAATTTGATTTCAATCTCAAATTTTGAGGTTATTTATACATATCTTCAACAAAATTTTCAAACTTTCCAAATCACAATCATACCAATTCCAATCACACCAAATTCAAATTTCAAATGACGAGATTTTAAAACAAAAGTTTTTTGAGGTTTCACAGATCTTCACATGTTCAGGTGACAAAATAGCTTGTAGGGGATAATTAGACAAGCTTAAGGGGTTAAGACAACCACTTTCGTGGCAAAGCTAACAATCATGCATACATGTAAGTGATTTCTATATGCTGATAATAATCTTTAATTGAAAAGTTCATACATGTGTATTCTATTATTCTATATATTTTTTTAATGGGCCAATAACAAATTGGTGATCATCTTAACTTAATGTAGGTATTCCAACATGTACTGTCATAAGCCCTTATTTCAGGGGAGTCTGGACCAGGTTAAAGGTTCCAACCAGCCAATACATGTACACTGCTGGCCTTAATGAGGAAGTATAAGAGCTTAATATCTGGATATATAGCTTTAAGTTGGTTTGGAAGGAGAGAGGGTGTATTGTTCGGAGGGTATGACATTTTTAAAGTCCATTGGTGCTTTAGGTCTTATAAAAAATGTTAATTACATTTTTTTACTTATAAATGACGGTGTGAAGAGATTTAGGAGGAGAACATAGTCCAATTCTTGATAGATAACGAATCCTCTTACAAAGCTACATGGTGGAAGTTGATAGACAATAGGCTATATCTCTTCTGGTTTTATGTACAGCACACTTTATTAACCTCATGTTGGCATGGAATGCCATCTCGCGAGATCTCGCCGAGATCTCGCCGAGATCTCGCGAGATCTCGGTCTCGCCAAGGGGGCCGAGAAACGAGATCGCCGAGATCTCACCCCATGTAGCCTGGTCCGAAAAATTCTTTTCTTCGGGGGGTTTTGTCCCCCTGATACCTCCCACAAGGGGTGTTACCCCTTGACCCCCGCGACCTGACCGCGTAGGCCGATCCGCGACTACTCTGCGCCCCGTTTATGATAATGTAAACACATTTAATATATTTCGCTATCACTTATACTATCACATAAAAATGTGTTACAAGTTTGATACCATATTAGTATTTAAATAGGATTATATACAAGTTTAAATCTTTTTGAAGCACAAAGATCATCTTTTTGGCATTGAAAGTACTTTGTAATTGTTCATTCACACAGTTGATGTACAAAATGTGTTACATATTTTCTTGTAAATTCATTGATGTACTCCTATTTTTGTAAGATATTATGTTACGTTTTATACATATATACATTTTGATTCGAGAATTCGAGATCCGATCTCCCGAGATTTTTCCGAGATCTCTCCGAGATCTCTTCTCTTTCACCCCCTCGAGACAAAGCCGAGATCCGAGATGGCAATCCTTGGGATATAGGCAAGGAGTCATCAATTTTTACACTTGTCAGCTAGGCACAACTTATCATCTCATTATTTACTTACATCCATGTTTGCTCCACATAATGAGATATCATATAGAGGGGCATGATTTGATCATACCTGGGATGACAAGATTTACAACACAGTTCATTGTCTTAGAGAGCTTGCATTAGCATAGCATTGGTTTGATTCATTGCATTGTAACATTATATTTACTATATGGCTGACTTGCACAACAAGATGGATCAATTAGAGATCCTTGCATAGATGGAGCGTTTGATTATGGACAAATATTTTTGAAAGAGAATTGTTTGTTATTTGTCTATCATTGAGCCACTTGTAACTGTGTTGAGATTACTTGACTTAGATGAGAGAAACCAGATAAGATACCTTTATGTACTATAGACAAAGCAAAATTGAAAATTAATGAGAAGCATCGCAAATGGTACAAGTATTGGTACCATTTGTGATGATTGTAAGATATTTCTTAAATCTTGTTAATTGTTAGCCATAATTTAATTGTTGCTTGCTCCATATAATGTATACTCTTATGTCAATTGTGATGATTGTAAGATATTTCTTAAATCTCTGAATACAATATAGATAACAAGAATGCAATGATGAAGAAGTGCTTAGGGGTACTTTGAGTGTAATGCAAAGGCTTTCATGAACTCAGTAGGATATATGTGAAACTAAGTTAGAGGTAAATGAGAAAGTTGTCTTTTACTAGTATTTTCACTTATGAACCACTAATAGTCTAATGATTTGACAACTCTCAATTTTCAGATACAAATTTATAGGATAAGGACTGTATACTCAGATTTAGATTTAATATATTCATTTGACAAGGTTTCTCCTGATATATTGAAATTGAAACAAAATTCTTGTATATTTTATGATATTTGCCGTGACTTATTTGACCAATAGTGATATCATGTTTTATTGTTATTTTTTGCAACTAATTGGTAGGTGTAAGTCAACACAAGAAGTTGTTAGAATCTATTTGCATCGTTTGCAATTCGAATTCTCAATCAGAGCACAAGTTCCTCCCTATATAAGAGGAATTGAAGTATATTTAGGCTTATTCACACAAAAAAAGAAATAAGCTAAACATTTTTTAGGTTGAAGAAAGTAATGTTTTGTCACTATAATATGCGGTTGGGGATAAAGAATATCAAAGATCGACAGAAAATAGCAGAACAAAGATTTACATGTTTTACAGGTGGCCTTTGTGAACAAAGAACTTAAACAAAAGCATAAGAACCACTTACTTTTGATGTTGATGTTGACTATCTTTTGCAGGAGAAGCACCCACTTTATGTGTGGGTGGAGAAGGTAAAGAGAGCACCTACAAAGTTTGATCTTGAGGATCACACGTGAGTTGAAGGGGAACTAGATGACGTTCAGTCTAAAGATGAAAACATGCGACAAAAAATGCTAGCTACTCTAGCTCCAGTCACAGCTTCAGCTACAGTTCTAGCCTCAACCCTAGGTCGAGTCCTAGCCTCACAACCAACTCACATCAATATGAAGAGAAAAGACCTTGGTAACTAGAATGGGGCACTTCTCACAGTTGAGAAAGATATATTAGCATGGCATAGGTCTTGGGAGTTCTTCATTACAAATAAAAATAGAGGAAGCGACAAAGATAAAAAGTTGGAGATTAGGCGAGGCGAGGTCCTGTTAGTCCAATTAACATTACCCAAGTACCTTTCTCAGATAATGATGAGAAATAGTTCATTCCTCATATCCAACAGTAAAATGTAGGGGGTTTAGGTGGAGGTGGAAGAGAAGGAGGATCTTTTAATAGTGCATGCATCAACAAGGTAGGGGTGGATGATTTGGGGTAGGATAATATTTCAGTGGGAGAAGTGAACGTTGGAATTATGGGTTCTTTGATCAGTACACTGCAGCAAATTATTCAGAACCTCCTCGAGACTTTTATTCTTATATTCTAGGTATATCTTCAGGCCCTCAAGACTAAGGATTGTAGAATTGGCCGATCCGGATCGAGATCGGCCTATTCTTGGATCGGATCAGCCATGGCCGATCCGATTCTCGACGGAATCACCGATCCGGAGAAAACATGCATCGGAATCGGTGTTTTTGGATAGAATCGGGGCCGGAATCGTTCGAATCAGTCGATTCTGGAACGATTCCGGTGATTCTGTGCTGGAATCGGCCGGAAATGGTGCCGCGGCGGCCCTGCAGCCGCCGCGGCCGTCTTCCCCTCCCCTACCGGGTACATCGAGACCCGATAGCTCGGGATCCGGACTGGACCGGTCCGACCGATCCGGTCTGGTGACTAAGTCACCGGATCCGGGCTACCGGGTCTCCTCCAGTCGATCCGGTGACTCTGGGCTATCGGGTCCCGATGGACCCGGTAGCCCCGATAGGGCGGGGAAGACGACGCGGCGGCCCTTGCACCATTTTGGGGCGATTTCAGGCCGATTTTGCCCCCAAAATGCTCTAGATAGGATTGGAATCCGATTTAGAGTGTTATTTTGGTATTTTTTTTAAAGTTTTACTACTTTTTGAAGTACCGATCCGGAACGATTCCGGATCGTTGTTTCTTCCGGCGGATCACTCAGAATCGGGCCGATCCGATCCGATCCGGATCCGATCGGTACCCACCGATCCAGTGGCCGATTCCGATCCTACCATCCTTGCTCAGGATAGCATGTACGATTTCTCTCACATAGCTGATTCATTATTTTCTTATAGATACGGGTTGATCATATTAGAAAGGTCTTAGTGGAGCATCCACGAGAATATAGAGAATGATGACGAAGGTGGATGCCATATGTGATGATGAAAGAATGGCATACCATTTTATGGAATGTCAACTTTCATTTGAATCGTGTTACTATTGTTCAATGAAATGATCCTTGCCATTAAAGTATTCTTATTTATCTTAAAGTCTATTATAATCACATAAAACTTTGTTAAATCATATACCTATTTATTTTAAAGTCTATTGTAGTCACATGAAATTATGTTAAATCAAAGTTTTTATTTTAAAATATTTTTAGGCCCCTTTTTATTTTTTTGGGATTTTTAGTGTTTTTTTTGAATTTTTTATGATGAAAAAAAATAAAAATAGAAAAAAGACCGATTTGGACCAATTCCGAATCTGTTTTTCTTACAAGGAATTAACCGATTCTAACCGATTCAATCCTATTTGGATTGAATTGGTGCCCACCGATTCCGATTCCAATATTTTCATCCATGGCTGTATGTCAGTGGGAAGGGAAGGAGGGAAGAAAGTATGGAGGTTGATCGCGGAAGAAGAGGGGAGGGGAAGGCCTCCTCAGCTGGCCACGGGAGAGAGTGTAATGGCCCTCCTAGTTGAATGAGGGGATGATAAGAGAGAGAAAGCGGGTGGCCCCCGTCCCCATGTCCCCTGGGACACCAAGCCAAATTTTTTTCAATTCTATCATTTCTGCGTAGAGTACAATATGGGCGCTATTTATAGAGCTAATTTGAACATTTTGACCATTCAATATTGAACTATTTACAATCATGCCCACACGACAAAAAAAAGATCAAGAAACATTCTAAAGTGCCCACATAAGTTTCCCATCAGTTTTTCTTCTTTTAAGTTTTTTGTTTTCTTGCAGGCATTTAACTGATCAGTTGCACAAGGTCCAAGTCGTGAATGAAATCAACAAGGTGAATGATGAAGGCATTTGAATTCTCATTGTAATGCATGCTTGCCAAGCTTATGCTATGTCATCTTCTGTAATGAAGGATTTTGTTATTGAAGCTCTGAGGTCACTTGCAGAGCTAGTCACGTACGGAGACCAGCATGATCCCACCTTTTTTGAGTGAGTTTTCCAAAAAATGATTTTCTTTAATCTTAACTAAGTTGCTACAAATTTTTTTTAAGAAGTTCTGTTCTATAGATGCTTCATGGAAAGACAGGTCATGGATGAATTTGTACGTATATTAAGGGTCAACAGAACTAAAGATGTTCCTCTTCAGTTGCTGCAAACAATAAGTATAATGATACAGAATTTGACCAGTGATCACGCTATTTGTAAGTAGATGTATTGTGCACGTTAAAATCCGTTTGGTATTGATGCACATTCTAATGGTTCTTTGATAATTACAAATTGGTATTCAGGTTTTCATATGATATCATCTAGTTCCTTGTGTGTTCTGCAGATTACATTTTTAGTAATGAACACATTAATCACCTTATATTACATTCATTCGACTTCGACAATGAAGAGCTTCTTTCATATTACATATCCTTTCTAAGGTGTGCAAACTGCGACTTTCTCCAATACAGTTTTATGTTTTGGGTAAAATTTTCATCTCTTATATATTTTGTATAACATGCTTTTTGAATTTGTGGTTTATTCAGGGCAATAAGTGGGAAGTTGAACAAGGGTACTATACCCCTGCTTGTGAAGGCTGAAAATGTAAGTGTGATGTGTTTTTTTTTTTGGAGAAAGTCTTATTAAGGAGCCGCCTTCAGAGTCTTGAGCAAGACTTTTTGAGTCAGGATCAGATCCCAGATTGGCCAAGGATCAGGATCATATTGGCCTATCCATTGGAAGTAAAGCTGATCATGGATCTGCCTGGGTCACAGCAATCAGAAGAAAGGAAAATCATAAAAAATAGGAAACACAAGGAAAAGTCAATAATTTCATAAAAATTATCAACATAAATTTACTAATTTAAACAACAAGTATGGCCATAGTTTTCAAGTTGACCGAGGCAATAGAGTATTGCCTTGTTGCTTAGCCAATAAGGCTACTACATGACACTTTCTTCATGGTAAAGTTTATAGTCTATTAAAATTTTTAATGACAATTAATATAAAAATAATAAATTGATACGTCAATACATGTGTCAATTAATTATATTTAAGTGTATAGTTAAATAAAATAAATAATATTAATACGTATTCAGAATCACCATCACACCTTGCCAGGTGAGGAGGACCTTGTCGCCTAGGTATTGCCTAAGCTACGCCTTGAAAACAATGACTATAGCAATCAAATTTCAATTAGATAAAAGTAGATACCCATGTTTTAATGAGCTTGTGCAAAAGGTACGTATCACCAAATGGTGTTTACCTTGTACATACAAAGTATGTACCACTGAAATTACTAATAAATATTACAATTTTAAAATGATTTTAATGTGTTTCTTCTTGTTGTAATGATCGGTCATCTGATTGCAAAACATCTCCGTAGTTATATCTGAAGAGATATTGGGCTTTCTCTTGAAATTTGATTTCCATTTCTTGTTATGAAGAAATGCATTTGGTATGCTTAACGTTCTCTAGTGGTAAAGGTTGATAGGGACTTCTGTACGTGGCATGGTTGGTGCTTTTTGCAGATGGAGATTGATAACGACCACCATGTTCCTCCTTCCTTCAGTTATAGTTATACTACTTTCTCAGAATATGATTTGACCTTAGATGGTGAATGCCAATATGAAACGCGATAATCTTCATAATTATGTCTTTCTTTCCTTTGGTCATCTTCACCTTGTCGTTATCCTTGGTACTCAATTCAATATGCACTATATTGATGCCTAAGAAACATGTATGTGCTGTAAAACTAGTCTCAATTGCATAATTGCATCTCTGTATCATGCAGCTACATTATTAGGTCAACTAAGTGAATTAGGATCTTAAATAGTATCATCTAAGCTCATATACCTGGGTCTTGAGCTTTAACATCACTTAACTCTCCCTCAGTTTGTGTATAATCATTAGGTTCAAACTTTGACATGTCTATATCACCTTTAGCCTTCATCAAAGCACTCAATGGATACTTTTTGTCAAATAGCTCATTTGCGTCAATGCCACCCATGCTACTCATTTTCTTGTACCTGTATCTATGAAGCCTAGTAGGCACTCATTCAAATGTTTTCTCATTTAATCATTGCTTGTCTTTTACTTTCTTGATCCTTAACTTCGTGTTATAATGATAGATGACTAGTTTCTCCCCATCTTGATGATGTCAACCTATCCTTAGTCTTTGTATGCATGAGAATAAAGGTGTTCTCATTTCTCCTTAATTAATTTAATGTGGTCTAACAACAATAACTCAACTTAATTCAACTCAAGCATTAGTCTCAAATTACTTGGGGTCGGCTATATAGATTCTCTTTTTCCACTCATGTCGATTTTCAGTTACCTCTTCAGAAATATTTAAATTATCTAAATCATATTGAATTACCCTTTTCTAAGTTAACCTAGGTCTACGATGTTCTGTTTTGTTTATATTATTTTAATATTTTTTAATTTTCTTACTAGAACCTTCTTAGGTCTACGAATCTCACTTCTGTCAATTTATCTACATTTGTCGTTACTCTTACATTTTCTCTAATATATTCATTTCTGATTCCATCTAATATATTATTACCACTCATCCATCTTAACATTCTCATTTTAGTAACACTTATTTTAAAAGTATGTTTTTATTTTATTGTTTAACATTCGCTACCATACAACATTGTAGATCTTATATTTTTATGATAATTTTTTTTCAACTGTAGTGGAATCTTGCGATCACATAGAACCTTTGTAGCCAATCTTCACTTCATTGAAGTTACTTTAATTTTATGATTAACATGTTCATCACATTCTTCATCTTTTTGAATAATCGATTCAATGTACTTGAATTGGGTTCTTTAAGATAATATTACCCCATCTAAACTAACACGATCACTTACTTCTATTTAGTTTTCATTAAATTTACAATGCATATATTCTGTTTTAGTTCTACTTATCTTGTAATTCTTAGTCTTTAAAGTATTTTTTCACAATTCTAACTTCTTATTCACTTCTTCTTGTGTCTCAATACAATATTGTTTGTAAATATCATACACCAATGCTTATCATCTTATATAGTTTTCGTTAATTTATCCATAACTAATGCAAAAAGATAAGGACTTATTGCAAACCCTTGATGTAAGCTAGTTTCTCTTCCAATTGTGCATATGTTAGTGGTTGCTTTATCATATATATTTTTTATCATTTATGTGTACTTAACATGCATAATCTTTTGTTCCAACACTTACCACAAAAGCTCTCTTTGATCTATCTTATGTCTTTACAAGTTAATAAACACTATATGTAAATCTTTCTTCATATCTTTTATTTCATATACTTCTACTTTTGGTTTTAATCCATCACTCCATTCAACTCAACCTTAGTTTTAATCACAAACTATTTATGATCGGCTATATAGATTTTCTTTATCTACTTATACTATTTGGAATTATGATGCGGGATGGCACAGGTGTACTGTAGCTAAAACGTTGCGAAACGTCGTTAGAATGTTAAAACAAACTAAAAGATGTTGGAAATAAAGAAACCGGACTTAAATCGGTCAAAACAGGCCCAAACCAAGTCGAATCAGGCCTGAACCTCGTTGTACCGGGCTTAGGATGGCCCAAAACACCATGAATAGGATTGAACCAGCCTTGGAATGGCCTGAACCAGTTTGCATCAAGATGAACCGGCTGAGAACCGGGTTGAACCGGTCCCCAAATTGCTGAACCGGCCGCTAGACCAGCTTAGGGCTTGAACTGGTCACGTGTCCGCTTGCGCAATGGAGGCTGGGGTATCGTGGCCACTTTTGGGAGCGCCCTGAGTGTGTGAGGGCATGCGCGAGGTGCGGGCTTGTGGCAGTAGGCGCGGATGCATAAGGCGGTGGCCTGGGGTATGCGATGAGGTCTCATGGTTGCCTTTAGGTCGTTCGGGGCTATAGGGTCGTGGTGCCATCATGGCACTCCCGCGAGCATGAACCGCGTGGAGCTACAAGTGAGCCCAACAAGGGGGGGGGGAACTTCGTCCTCTTGCAGTCGCGCTCGTCTCCCTCATTCGGATAGTAGTCGCGCGCAATGGGCGCATGGGAGAGCAGGCTGCATCCTCGTATGCTACCAGAAGTCTCGGGGAGGAGGGAAGCCTAGCAGCATCGTACAACCTTGTCTATGCCATCGCATCCATCTCCTTTCTCTTGGGTTTGCAACGAAGCTAGGGAGGAGGCCGACGAAGGGGGGCAAGTTGCTGAATGTCGGAATGGGGTTGGCGGAGGTGTGTCGGTGCCATTCGTGAATAGGGGAAAAAGGGGGGAACATGGTATCTTTGGCCTTGGAGGAGGAGGGGCTGATGGCGGGTGAAGTATGTTCCGGTTGATCGAAGAAGGAGGCGTCGGCGTTGCGTAAATGGGAAGAGGCAGAAGAAGTGGGCAATAACAACAAAACTCAAGGGAGATTGAACGGAACACTCTAGTAGATTTGGAGGTAGGTAGAGATGCTGTGAGAACCTTCTGTAAATGACGTCGTGAGCTCGGAGGAGTTCGGGGATCATCGGACTTGGTTATTTGAACCATCAATGTTGAATGTAGCATTGCCAGAGATGTCGGTGAGGATGTGCATATCTATCTGAGGATTGTCGGACAGATGGTGGAAGCCAGGCAAGATGACGTCGAAGGTGCTGATGTTGAAAATGGGGGACAACAACATTGAACCGGAGCTGGTGAAGGGGGGAAAGAGAGGTGAATGGCTCAGAGGCCAGAGGATGAGGAGGAGAGGGCTACCAGCCAGAAGGTGGAAGTGGAGCTGGCCACTACCGGTGGTGGAGAGGAAGCCTTCATCATGGGGTGGGGGTGGGGGTGAGGACCTACAGGGCAGCGCCCCTCTACATTGGACACCAACCGCAAGGCTTCCAAAAATACTTCACCATATTGCTTCACATAAGGATGAGGGTCTCCTCTTGTAGAGGAGCCAAAATACAAATAGGTCCTCAAAAGACTATTTACATGTATGTCCTTCCATGAACAGAATTTTAAAGAAAATGACTCAAAGAAATTAAAATAGTTTTTGACATACGCTTTTAAGGGCAGAATTTTAAATTGACTCTTAAAAACTTGAACTGGTTCCCCATCAAGTTATTTTTAGAGGTATTATTTAAATCACGTTAAATTTCCCTTCTCCATGTTAGCTTATACTGTTGTGTCCTTTTTGTTTTTATTTTTTTGATGATTTTCACTTTTGTAATTGAAACTTTCTTAGGTCTACGATTAATATGTCCAAATTATCTCGAATTTTCTTTTTCCGGGTTGTTTACAATTATCACTATTTTTACATTTTCACTAATATATTCATAGAATATTTATCTAACCTATTACACCACTATACTCCAAATTGAAAAATGGTTATGTCAATAATTATATGATTACATGACAATTTTACTCTAGAAAGATATTTACACTCCCACGGTTAACTTTATCATTCGAGTATATTAGAATATGGATCTATGTATGCTTGCTCTGTCTCATTTTACATGATTGCATCTAGTAACAAAATTTTGTAAGATAAAATGGAATAGCAACTGAGTAGAAATAAAATAATAATATAAGAATAAATATTTTATTTATGATTCAGCTTTCACTTTATCTTGTTAGTTGTTATATGCTAGATAGGGTTGCAAATGGTCGAATTCGGTAGTGGACATGCCTAATTTTCTTTCTAATAAGTATTAAGACATGTAATATGTGGCAATTGACTCTACCAGCTCTATTGTGGGCTGTATGGAAAGAAGACAATCAACAAATTTTTAATTACTTTGGGAGCATCAAGGCGATTCTTCTCCATGTTGTTTTCTACGTTAGGAGCTGGCTTTTCGATATTTATATTTTTATCTGGATGATTTTGTTTCTTCTTCTAAACTGTATAATTAAAAGAATCTTCTCTAAATCGGGTAGATCCTACTGCCTTAGTAGGATGGCTTTCCCTACCCGCAATCTCTCTCTCTCTCTCGATTATGTATTTTCTCTTTAATTGATTATACTTGAATTGTGGCCTTTTCACCCTTGATAAAAATGGCATTTTAATTTCAATTCTGATTATATTGGAATCATGATATTTTGATTCTATTATCCATATCAGAACAAAATTTGATAATTTATGAAATATTATTATATATTAATTTTTATTTAAAGATAACTTGAGGAATCTTTTATAAGAAATAAATTTTTGATCGAGTAACTTTAAATTCTATATTAAGTTCATAGTTGTCAAGGTGATAAGGTGTCAAGACATTAAAAGATGTCAAATCCATCTAAGCGACAAGGCGGCCACTTAGGCCATGAGATGGTATGGTAGCATTATATGTTATTATAGAGTATATACATCTATATAAACATCTGTGTATATACATATATAAAAATATAATTAGATGTTAATACTATATATTTATGTATACATATAATATGTTATAAGTGAATGTATTTTTATGTGTGCATATATGTAGATATAACCTTTTTTTGTAATTATGTATGTTTAGTATATGACTATATGTTTTATGAGAAAGAGTTAATCTTAAATGAGAGGGAAAAGAGGATAAAGAGAGAATTTTATAAATTTTAAATATACAACATATATTAATAATCACAAGTTTTCACCATTCGTAATAGTGTAAGTGATAGCGAAATTTGTTTACACTATCATTTGTGGGATGTGTCCACAAATTACATATTGACCTATGCAGTTAGAGGCAACGTCCATTGTGGAGCGGGGTATCAAGAGGCAGAGCAAAGTGTTCCAAAAGGAATTTTTTTAGTCATAAATGAGACCTGGGGTGCCGAGCATAGGGGCCATGGGAGCCAAGGCGGATGCCTTGGTCGTCTTGGCCACCGACGCAGGTGCATTGGGCGGCTTTTGGGCCTCCCAAAAGGCACCCCTTAAAAAGTGCCTTGCCACATAGGAGGGCATCTTGACAACTATGAAATTTAAGTTTATTTCAAAGATAGCATAATAAATCTCATAAGAGCTAACATATGATAGAGTTACTTTGAATTTTTTATCACTTAATATATTGTAGTTTTTAATAATTTATCGATTTTTATTTTATTATAATATTAAATTTTAGATTTTTATATTGTAATTTTATTATAATCATGAAAAAGATACCAAATTTACTTATTCTGATTCCAATAAACTACCAAATATTGAATTTTGTCATAACTTATAAGATGCATTAATGGGTTCCCATTCTGAGTTTTTATGAAATCAGAACTTTGGAATCTAGGATTCCATTTAGACCCCTAATTAGTTGCATGGTTACTGCTTTTGGGCCTCCCAATGGGCACCCCTTAAAAAGTGCCTTGCCACATAGGAGGGCATCTTGACAACTATGAAATTTAAGTTTATTTCAAAGATAGCATAATAAATCTCATAAGAGCTAACATATGATAGAGTTACTTTGAATTTTTTATCACTTAATATATTGTAGTTTTTAATAATTTATCGATTTTTATTTTATTATAATATTAAATTTTAGATTTTTATATTGTAATTTTATTATAATCATGAAAAAGATACCAAATTTAGTTATTCTGATTCCAATAAACTACCAAATATTGAATTTTGTCATAACTTATAAGATGCATTAATGGGTTCCCATTCTGAGTTTTTATGAAATCAGAATTTTGGAATCTAGGATTCCATTTAGACCCCTAATGTTGCATTTCATTGAACGTGCGCTGATTGACCTCTGCATGGTTACATCTTCATATTGGATCATTAACATTCAAGAAGTAACCATGCAACTAATTAGGCACCCATATACTATAAACAACAAAGCAATACCATTTTGATTTGAAATTTTCCAGCTGTAGGCTGTATCTACGATGTGGGGTTGTGTGAACCTCTTTTTTCTGCGTCTGTTCTTTAGAAAGAAAGACATCTCCGGACTTTTCTAGGAAAATAGGTGATATCCTAAAAATATTAGGTAGTCCAGTGATAGTTTTAAAAATATTAGAACCGAGGTTCGGGTTCTTTGAAAATTTCATTTTTTGACCCTTCTCCGCCGGATGGCGCGAATATCCGGCGTTAACTTACATCGAGCAACGGCTCGAACGCCTTTGATTAACCGTCGTGGCAACCTGTTTTCGGAGACGTACACATCCACAAAATAAAGTAAAGAACTCAAAAGGGGCAGCGGCCTTTTGGGTCCGATGAGATGCAAACCGATTTGTTCGGGTTGATTTCATTTGTTTGTTGGTTGATTTCTGGATCGACTTGAAAGTCGGTTTTGAGTTTTGGAACTTGAATCAATTTGTTTGATTGATTTGGTTTTGTTGTTTTGGTTTTTGATTTGATTTGGTTTGACCAGTTTGGATTGTTTTAAACCTGTTTTGATTTTGATTTTGATGTGCTTAAAGTGTTTTAAGCAATTTTGGTATTTGTTGTTTGATTGCTTTGTTGAATTTTCAGATTCTGGAATTTTGGTTTTGAGTTGGTTTTGATCCATTTTGGGTGTTTGGAATGTTGTTTATTTGATTCCTTTTGGGAAGAAGTTTAGTGGATTTTGAGTAGATTTTCAGATTGCTAAAATCAGATTTTTGAAGCTAGCTAGAATCTGTTTTAGTTGATTGTTCAAATCTGGATTTTGGTTGCAGACTTAATTGGAACCTTGTTTTTTGTGGTTGACAGATTTAATTTGAATCTGAATTTTATCTGTTTTGGATTCGGTCAAAATCTGATTTTTGGCAGGTTATCTGATTTCTTTTTATGTTGACAGATTTAGTTGAAATCTGATTTTGTTTTAGCAGATTTTTTGTTTGAAATCTGATTTCGGTTTGGTTTGTTTCAAAACCGGTTCAATCTTGTTGAAGATCTGTTGTTTGTTGAACCGGAATAAGTTGAATTTCAGATTTTTGTTTAGTTCTGATTTTATGACTTTCAGATTTGATTTTATGTTTTTTTTATTTTTCTGTTTGAATTTCCAGATTGATTTTTGAAATGGTTTTATTTTTTGTTTGGCGGTTTGCATCGCCTCCGACCCATCGGGCTGCCATCGGATGCCCGGCTTCATGCATTCCAAATTGGCATCGAACTTCATTTCATTGAAAGATGGGGTGAAGTACATCGGTGTACAATGTGATTGATCCTTCCCCCAATATAGGTTTATCTTTGCCCTACTTTGGAAAAATTTTGGCATTACGACGGCATGCCGGCTATTTTTCCAACTTAGTGAAAATTTACCCATCCAAAATAGCCAGCCTTAACTTAGCCATATTGGGGGAAGGAACCGCTGGCTACGGGAGCATGCCCGCGCCACTGTCCAGATCGACATCCCGGGGCGTACCCGGGGGGAGTCGTCCAAGGTTGGAGTCCCCGCGAAGGGTGGATCTCCTTAATTTAATATTGCTTTCGCATTCTGAATTTTTATTTGTTCATTTTTTGAAACAAGGCCATGGAGGCCAGTTCAATTTCATCGGCGTTCCGAGCCGGCCTTCAATCTTCATAGGCCCGCCGGGCCCGTCTTGGACTGTTTTGGGCCGGAAGGGCCTGTTTGAAGAGCTGCTGCATTGCTGGAGCTGCTGGGTAGGACCGACTTGGAAGGCCACCCGGCTATGCCCTTGGCCCGTCGGACGGTTTCCAAGGGGTGCCGGGCCGTCACCTTCAAGTCGGCCCACCTTCTGACTGCTGTCCTCCTGTTTGGAGCTCCCTGGACTGCTGTCCTCTCAGTAGGCCACAAAGGGGCTGTTTTGGTTTGGTTTTGGGTGGGCCGAAATGGGCCTGCACAAAGGGCATTTCAGGCTCTGACTTGTGACCTGATTGGTGGGCTAAACAGACCTGCACAAAGGGCAATGTGGCCAGACCTGGGTCTGATTTTTGAAGACCGATCAGGGGGCTGTGAGGGGTCTGTTTAATGGGCCGCAAGGAGGACCAGGACAGCAGGCTGAAAGAAGGCCGATTGGGGACCTGTTTTGGGCTTGGATTGGGGTGCGCAGAGAGCTAGGAAATGACCTGTTAAAAGGGGGTGCTCAATAGGCTAAAATAGGTGCAGTTCAGGGAGTTTTTTTTTTGAGTGGGCTGCAAGGGGGGCCTGATTATGGGCTGGTTGTGGGCCGGCTATGGGCCTGGGTAGAGACCAGGGAATGGGCCGGTTATAGACCTGAACAGAGGTCAGGTTATGGACCTGCAATAGGGAGTTTTCTCCTGCTGTGGGGGGAGTGTTCGGCTGGGCCAAGTAGACCTGCAGGTGGGCCTGCTAAATGGGCCGCAGATGGAGCTCTTTTGGGCTTGATCGGAGCTGGGGCCAGGTCACAAGGGGACTGGTTTTTTTGGCTCCGGTCAAGGGGATTGCAGTCCAATCTAGGGGGGTTCGAATGGACTGAAAGAGGGCATTTTTTTGAAGACGGATAGGGGCAGGGAAGACCAAGTAAACTGCCAGAAAGAAGGCCCCCTAAGGGGCTACGTGGAAGCCAACTATCCCTTCTTACCTTGTCCTCTTCCTCTCTTCTTCTTCTCCCTTCTCCTGGCAGCAGGTGGCAGCAGCAGCAGGAGCAGGGCGCAAGGCAGCAAGGGGCAGGGTGCAGTCCAGCAGCCTGGCGGCATCTCCAGCAGCCTCTCCTCTGGCTGGTGCGCCCCTCCTCCTTTTATAGAGTGGGGGGCAGATGAACAGCCAGCAGGTGTATGTACGCTGGTGTCCCTTGGCCTCCCCCATGGGAGTTACTCCATTTAATCCTATTGATTGAGTGGCTGTCCCTTCATCTTCCCCTCCTTCAACTGACTGTTGGGAGGCTGAGGTGGCAGGTGGGTGCGCACAAAGATGCTGAGGTGGCAGGTGGGTGCGGCTGGGCCTGTTCTCATTGGAATTGAAGTGGGCTTGGCCCAACTTGGGCCTGGTTTCTGGGCCAGCAGGAGGCTGCGGCCCAAGCCCTTCTATGGGCTGCGCACAAGGCCTGAATTTGGCCGAAATATATCAATTATGGGCCAGGTAAATAGGGCTCCTGCTGGGGTGCCCAATTGGGCCCAATTGTGGCTGTTCTTATGGGCTGTTGGCCCAGCTTCTAAGCCAGCCCATCTGTTCTCCTCTTTTCTTCTTTTCTTCTTTTTTTTTTTTTTTGAAAAAAATGTACGCTAACAGGGGTCTTATCCTATTGTCAATCATGTTTCACCCTTTTCTTGTAGGCAATATGATGTTTTTCTTATATGTGGCCCATGCAATTTTTATCATCACCTTTAATAATTCTTAACACTTAATTGAGATTTCATGATGGCAAAATAATAGTGCAGTCTATACTAGAATGGTACTCACCAGTCAACTTGTCTACCATTATGGGCAACTTCAAAGTTTATGTACTCGTAGTGTTCAAAATGTACTAAACAAACTCCTGATAGTGCATAAACTATCTTAAGTAGTGTCTGAATCTACTCAAGTTCTATAGCATAGTGGAATTGATAGCAAATCTTGTTAGACTTGGTCTAAGTAGATCATCCCGTCCTATGTATAATCTTATTATGTTTACCAACCTGTCTATAAATATAAAAGTATGATTATCTGCACCTATGTCTGGACCTTGCCTATGCCTAGTCTCAAGGAAGGTTGGGTCTTGGGTCAGGACCAGGTTGTTTCGACCCAACCGGACTTAGGTCCGACAGGACTTGAAAAAGATCTGAATTTTTAAAAAAGTTTGGAAAAAGGAAAAATTCAAAATTTTTTAAATCAGACAAAATTTTAAACAAAAATTTAGTTATTGCTATTCCAGTTTTACATTTTGGTGTTCTTCTATATAACTTATATATTCTCAAGACATTTTGGAAGAGTACATAATATTGAAAAGATACACATGTGGATTGTATTCTACATTTCATCTAATTATTCTACGACAACCTTTTTAATCTTCATCTTTCAAACTACCATAGGTGGAGTGTATGGAACTCTTAGATCTATAACTCTTTTAAGACATCCCATAATGCTCTTGGTGAAACGTAGGAACTTAAGAGTTTTCAGATTACTCAAGTCTACAACAAAGGTGATAGTGATATCCTAAGGCTCCACCTCGTTGTGTTTCTCCACCTTGTGTCTACGCTCTATGATTTTAGTCTTGCATGGCATGCGTATATTGTTCTTTGGCCATGAAGTGCATCGGTGAAGGTTGTATCACTAGATCTGGAGACCTCTTTGGAACAATAGTTGCTTCTTTATCATCTAATGGTCCATCGTTGTTGCTCTTTGAAGTTGAATTGTCGGACGCCTAGTATTGAACTCGTATGTTTGGCTTCAGTGTGTTTTCTTGTGTCTCGTCAATTGTATCTTCATTTGTAATGTTTGAAGGATCAATTATAACATTTTTTTTACCAATTGATTTCTTACCTTGGCGTGAAGATTTTTTGATCTTTTGTCTCTTTGTCAGTGATAAAGTAATTTTAAATTTCTCGTATGATGGTACATTGTCAAGCTCTACTCCAACCCAAGTTTGGTCTCTTTTGTTGAATGTAGGTTCTTTTAGTCCTTGATTGTTGACCTACTCTTGTAATGCATTATTCTTGTTAAATGTCTCGTCCAAATCTCTGTCTTCATCGAATATGGTGACTAATTGACTTGGCCTACTGATGGGGACCCGGTCCGGTCCATTTTGGGGTTTATTTACGTTTACGTCCTTTTGGACTTCATTGTAAATATTTGAAGTTTGTTTTAGTCTTTTCCTTTAATTTGGGTCCTTACGAGGACATGTATGTAAATAGTCATTTATGGTGTTTTATTTGTAATAGGCTCCTCTATTTAAGATGGCACATTGTTGAATGAAAGAGAGAGAGTTTTAGTTGAATTTTTGGAACCCTAGGGGGCTGCTCCTTGTGTTGGGGCGCCGCCCCTTCCCCTTCACCCCCTCCACGATGGAGGTCTTCCGACTCCACCCCCGGTGAGGACTGGTCTCATTTGCGACCCTCCGGCGAGAGTGCCTTCTCCTTCTCCTCCGTCCAGCGGCCTCCGAGCCATTCTTGCCCCTTCCCCCTTCACCGGTTCGATTTGGAACCTTACCGGCATCGTTCACCCCCATTTCCGTCCATTTCGATGTCTTCGACGACCTCGATTTCCTCCGCCCTTCCACCCCCACCTCCGGCGATCCCTGGAGTACCCCCATCCATCCCCTTTGCCGTCTGCGCAAACCCCCGTACCCTCTGTTGGAACTGCGCACCCACCCGCCCCCTGGCGGACCCCTCCCGGGAGTCAGGTGCGACGAAGACGGAGAAGGAAGGAGGAAGAAGAAGATGAGGGGGAGAGAGAAGAAGTCGGACCGCCTCCTAGGGCCCCTCGGCCCCTTCTGTCGACCCCCCCACCGGCCGCCGAAGGCGCACCGCAACGGCCCTCGCCAGGCTCCGTGGCCTTCCCTTTCCGGCGACCTTCGAAGCCCCCCCCCCCGCCTTCCCTCCTCCCGCGACGGCGTCCGGGACGGCCACGGCCCCTCCGCCTTCCTCTCTTCCTCCTTCCCCGGCGGCGACGCGACGGCCGGGCCTTCTCCCGCCCGCGGCTCCACCGCGGCCGCGCCGACGAGACGGAGGACGAGCGAAGGACCCCCCCCGATCGAACCCTCGCGCCGCGAGGTCGACGACACCCCCGGGGGGTACGCGGCGGCCGGGCGAGCCGGCCGCGTCTCCCACCCCGTGGCCAACCGCGGAGAGCCACGCCCCCCCCCCCCCCCGCGCAAGTCGCGGCCGGGTGAACCGGCGCCGGTTCGCTCCCGCCCGGCCGGCCGGCGCACCGGCTCGCGCCTCCCGCCCGCCCGCCCGATTCGTCCGGGCCGGCCGCGGTTCACCTCCAGGCCGGTCCGACCGCCGGTTTAGACCGGTTCACGGCCGGTTCGGCCCGGTTTGACCCTACAGAGGCCGGTTCAGGCCTTAAACCGGCCGGTTCAGGCTGTTTGGGGCCAGTTCAGGCCGGTTCAAGCCATTTTGGGGCCGGTTCGGGCCCGTTTTTAGCGGTTCGGGCATGGTTCGACATATTTTGCGCCCGTTTTGACCGGTTTAAGTCCGGTTTTGCTTGTTTGATGCATTTCTATGTCTTTTGCGCCTCCCGAAGGCCCCCCGCAGCGCCATGTCGCCAGTCCGTCCCGCCTCGTCCCGCATCAAATGGTATCAGAGCCTGGGATCGGCCCATTCTCATGAGCCAACTCTTGGGATGCTTCCGATGAAGTGCGGCGCTTGGTGGAACGTGACGGCGGCAACACTTGAAGACAAATCAAACCTCGAGGACGAGTTTTCTCCTGGTAGAGGAGAATGATGGGGACCCGGTCCGGTCCATTTTGGGGTTTATTTACGTTTATGTCCTTTTGGACTTCATTGTGAATATTTGAAGTTTATTTTAGTCTTTTCCTTTAATTTGGGTACTTACGAGGACATGTATGTAAATAGTCATTTAGGGTGTTTTATTTGTAATAGGCTCTTCTATTTAAGAGGGCACATTGTTGAATGAAAGAGAGAGAGTTTTAGTTGAATTTTTGGAACCATAGGGGGCTCCCCCTTGTGCTGGGGCGCCGCCCCTTCCCCTTCACCCCCTCCACGATGGAGGTCTTCCGACTCCACCCCCGGTGAGGACCGGTCTCATTTGCGACCCTCCGGCGAGAGTGCCTTCTCCTTCTCCTCCGTCCAGCGGCCTCCGAGCCATTCTTGCCCCTTCCCCCTTCACCGGTTCGATTTGGAACCTTACCGGCATCGTTCACCCCCGTTTCCGTCCGTTTCGACGTCTCCGACGACCTCGACTTCCTCCGCCCTTCCACCCCCACCTCCGGCGATCCCTGGAGTACCCCCATCCATCCCCTTTGCCGTCTGCGCAAACCCCCGTACCCTCTGTTGGAACTGCGCACCCACCCGCCCCCTGGCGGACCCCTTCCGGGAGTCAGGCACGACGAAGACGGAGAAGGAAGGAGGAAGAAGAAGATGAGGGGGAGAGAGAAGAAGTCGGACCGCCTCCTAGGGCCCCTCGGCCCCTTCTGTCGACCCCCCAGCTGCCGGCGAAGGCAGCACCGCAACGGCCCTCGCTAGGGCTCTGGTGGCCTTCCCCTTTCCGGCGACCTTCGAAGCCCCCCCCAGCTTCCCTCCTCCCGCGACGGCATCCGGGGACGGCCACGGCCCCTCCGGCCTTCCTCTCTTCCTCCTTCCCCGGCGGCGACGGCGACGGCTGGGCCTTCTCCCGCCCGTGGCTCCACCGCGGCCGTCGACGAGACGGAGGACGAGCGAAGGACCCCCCCCCCCGATCGAACCCCGCGCCGCGAGGTCGACGACACCCCCGGGGGTACGCGGCGGCCGCGAGCCGGCCGCGTCTCCCACCCCCGGCCAACCGCGGAGAGCCACGCCCCCCCGCGTTGTCGCGGCCGGGTGAACCGGCGCCGGTTCGCTCCGCCCGGCCGGCCGGCGCACCGGCTCGCGCCTCCCGCCCGCCCGGTCCGCCCGATTCGTCCGGGCCGGCTGCGGTTCACCTCTAGGCCTGTCCGACCGCCGGTTTAGACCGGTTCAGGGCCGGTTCGGCCCGGTTTGACCCTCCAGAGGCTGGTTCAGGCCTTAAACCGGCCGGTTCAGGCTGTTTGGGGCCGGTTCAGGCCGGTTCAAGCCATTTTGGGGCCGGTTCGGGCCCGTTTTGAGCGGTTCGGGCATGGTTCGACATATTTTGCGTCCGTTTTGACCGGTTTAAGTCCGGTTTTGCTTGTTTGATGCATTTCTATGTCTTTTGTGCCTCCCGAAGGCCCCCTGCAGTGCCACGTCGCCGGTCCGTCCCACCTCATCCTGCATCACCTACCTATAGCTTCATCTCTCCATCTCTACTCCTTGTTCTTCAATGTCTGCAAGTTCTTCAGCTCCAACCTCATGTTATAGTGATAGTAGACTAACTGTTCCAGCCTCTTTAATGTTTGCCTATTCTTTTGTTTTATATATATAAGACTGAACACTATAATTTCATTCATATCCTGAAGCCAATGTCATTTGGTCCAAGATTCTTATTGTAATTGATGCTAGGTCTTCATACCCTGCTACATTGCCTTGATCCATCCACCAGTTACTTGCACGAGAGTAGTCTATGTTAAAATGAAGTGTCTGAAAGCTTTAAATATAAAATAACAAGGAATATATATCACGACCTAGCAACATAATCACTTTTTGCGCTTTAGACATCCCAAAATGTATTGACCTTAACTTATAATCAGGCAATTTATTGCATGATTTAATTGAACGATCATCGTCTCTAAGCATCCTACAGATTACGGTCTTGACACCTTCTAGATTCTTATCCAATATGTTGAAGGAAGAGTAAGTATATCTTGGATTGAAAAAAAAAAATCTTTTATAACGTAATTTGCGTGTCATTCAACAATTAATTATATATGTTGACAACTAAAACAATGAAGAGAATAAACGTTATATGCTACATGTATAGTGTGATATAATGTCTGCTCTCACTGACGGTCAATGATATCCCATTATTTTGTAAAGTTAGTCACTTTCTTTGAGATTTCGTTCTTTGTCCACTCAAGTTCAATGCACAAATAGCTTATGTTTGTCTTCTTGTCCCTATTAACTATTCTAAACACCTTTACTATAGGTTGCACTATATGAAGTATTTTCTTTACAATCTTTCAATAGTCTCTACTATCTAACATCTCTTCTACCTTCTTTCATTTTCTTTTATTCGAAGGATTATCTCTAACAACAAAACTTGCCCACCGGGTGAAATTATGATCTACATTAGAGGATGTCTTTGCTGTATTAAGTTCTTCAAGCATATATCCTGAGATATAAATCTATTTGCACTTGGTCGTAAAAACTTTTGATTCTTCATATGTTATCTTATCAAGTTCATAATAAAATTATGGTTATTGATAAATGACAATATGTATTGCGTCATCTTAACCACTCGGTCCATCTAAGGATCTTTGTATATATCTTCTAACATCAAGTTTAAGGAATGAGTGGAGCTTGATATCTAGTACAATTGTAGTCTTTTGACTATCAACATTTGTCCAGTTACTTTGTAGACAACGTTATCCGTTACTACTTGGAAAATCCGATCTTCTCTAATCTCATCTATGATGCTATCAATTAATTCAAATAAATAATTGACATTTTTTACTTGTTAAGATGCATCTATTGACTTCTAGAATATGGTCCCAACTTGATAGTATATTAGAAAATTGATCATCTTTCTTATAATTATACCTATTAACAAAGACACTATACAAATCTTAGAAAACTATTGATGAACTTACAAGTAGGTTAATAAATATGAAAACAACTATAAGTGTACTTGTTCAACTATTTGTAATCAAAGTGTATTTCCTCGTCCAAATACAATTAAATATCTTGTCATATCTCTTAATAGTTTCTACTTCCATAGGGAGATAAGTGTTGTAAATTTTTTCGGAGTCGATCTAGAAATGTCCTTATTGACATCTATAATAACGTCAATCATTGACTTGTAGTACGACCCTTTTGTAGTGTTTGCCACTATGCTATTGTAGAAGAACCATTGAGATGTCATCTGCCCAATCTTTTCCTTTTATGTTCTCAATTTCTTTATTGTCATTGTGATAATAACTTATCTTTGTCTTGATTGTGTGATTATCGGATCCACATGACCTACTTGTGAGTCATCATTCCGTATGAGACTGTACATCTCTTGCTTTGGCTCGTTGGTACATCTTTTTCCACTTCTAAAATCTTTAGTACTTCTGGAATATTGACCCATGTATCGATCTGTATGTCGATACATATCTTCATCCACAAAAAACATGTGGTTTGCCTCCATAGAACATTATTTTGTGTGTTTGAAAAAAGAACTATTGAATATGAAGAGGATTTTCTCTTGATGTATTTCATTAATAATTAATTTAAATATGCCGTCATTGAAACTTTCCAATACGGGATTATTTCCATACACTGGGCACTTCTATCCAGTACCATATATATGGATACCATGGTTAGAGGGTTAAGATATCTATTCCCTGAAGATGTCCTTATGTCGTTTACTTGCTTCCTTTGTTTGTTCAATAGATCGTAAATAATTACGAAAATTTGCCCTTACCTTGGGTAGAGTCTCTGTACATAAGAGAATGTTGTCTTTCATCTTAGCAGTGTGACGTTTCAACCAGTAAATTTCACCGTACACGGTCTTATCACAATACTTACATTGTACTTTTCTTTCTTTTATACTAATCAAGTTACAATGATACCTAGCCGGATCATTCCGACTTGCGTTGGAGATTTGAGTATCATGGCTTGGAGAAGATATCTTGAAGTGATTATATTGAAAAAATTAACAACAAAAAAGTTAATACTTAACCGAACTAGGCTAGTAATACAATTAATGAAAAAAGAATGCTTGGAGAGTCATTGAATGCCATGAAAAATTGACAAATTGAAACAACTTTAGAGTGAGAAAGGATCACCAAGAATGCTAGAGAGAGAGCATTTAAGAGAGTGAGAGAAGTCAAGGGGAGGTGTGGGGGAGTGGGGGTGCTTGGAGCATGTGGGCTAGCCGTTACGTGACCCAACTAGCTGGTTTGGGCCAGGGCACGACCCTGTCATCAAGTTACACAACTTTGTGCAACTCAGATGATTGATCCAAGGGTCACAGTTGGGCCAGGTTGCATGACCTGACCCTAAACCGGCCTCCCATGCCTAGTCTTACATATTTTGACTATAACTAAAAGAGGTGATCATCAGCATCCTTTCTTTCTCCAAAAAGGGCATGAACGTGATGGTCCTCGCATATGTCTAGGTTATAGAAGGTGATTCTCTATATTTGACTAGTAAGTATACTACCACGACGTGATGGTCCTGGCGTATGTCTAGATTGACATGTTGTTCCTATAAATAAAGGAAGTGATTGTGGGCATCCTCTCTCTTCTTAAGCAACATTGACTCCATTCTTTCTAGTTTAGACATGCAAGGATCATCTAGTCATGGTAATATACTTATTAGTCAAACATAGATAATCACCTTCTTTAGTTGCAACCTCAATAAGTTGCCAAAGGTAATGACATGTGAAACCTAGGATTTTTCGTTACATATCAAAAACTATATATTGTTTGAAAATTCATTTGATTTCTATTTATTTGAAAAAATAATTTCATTATCTTTAGCTAACATATACTAGTATAAGAAAATATGATAACTCATGAAAGTATTAGACAAAATACACGTGGTATGCATGAAAATATGTATATATATCAAGATTTTGGGTTCATTGAATTATGTTTTTGGATCTCTCTCTGTCAAAAGATGTGAATTTTCGATGTTAATTTCATCACGACACTCAAATACCCTTGATTAATCGTCGTAACAACTTATAAAAATGGAAGCATACATCTACAAAAAATAAACACATGCAGGACTTATAACCCCATGAACTCAAATGAATGCAAACTTTGAGTCCCCTTTATGTTTCTATGAAGGTGCATTTTAAGATTCCAAAATTTTAAAGATATGTTCCTTAGTGAATTCGTAAGCCCACTTGACATGTTCGATAGGGATTTTACTCTTTTAATTTTTGGTCTTAACATAAGACATTTTTAAATTGTAGAGTTCATTAATTCCGAGGTCTATTAGAGACATTTCAGATTCTGTTTCTTGTTGCTTTGGTCTTAACATAAGACATTTTTAAATTGTAGAGTTCATTAATTCCGAGGTCTATTAAAGACATTTCAGATTCTGTTTCATGTTGCTTTGATTCTAAGTCTTAACATTTTAGACTTAAAGACTATTTTAGAGCTGATTTTATGATATCCGATTAGATCACATTCATTATGATTCTATATTTTTTGTTTGAAGTCTTAGCATAGGCATCTTAGAAATTAACAAGCCTTAGGATTTAGAGCATTAGTCATTTGAATTCTATTATCTGAAACCAACATGTTTTCTGTTCGATTTGAACTCAACTCAAATCTTAGTCTTAATTTACTTGGGATTGGCAACATGGATTCTCATTTTTTCACTCATGTCGATTTTGAGTTACTTTTTCAAAGATATTTTAATCATTTAAATCATATTAAATCACCCTCTTCCAAATTAACCTAGGTCTACCACATCCTTTTTTGTTTATGTTATTTTAATGTTTTTCACTTTTCTTACTAAAGCCTCCTTAGATCTATATTTAATATGTCCAACTATCTCAATCTCATTTCTTTTAATTTATTTACAATGGTTGCTAATCTTATATTTTTCTCTAATATATTCATTTCTGATTTTACTTAATTTAGTGTGACCACTCATCCATCTTAATATTTCATTTCAGCAACATTTGTTTTAAATGTATATTTTCTTTTTTTATTCAATATTCACTATCATATAATATTGTAACAATATTTTTTTTAACTTTGGTGGAATCTTATGATCATATAGCACCTTTGTTGTCAATCTTCACTTTATCTAACCTACTTTAATTCTATGATTAACATTTGAATTGTGTTCTTTGTGTTTGATTTGAACATCCATATTTTATTATTGTCATATTTTCATTAGACATCTTAGGGTTAATTAGATTTGAAATTACCTTTCTATAGCCTGATGTTGTATTTTAGATTGAACATCCTATTTGCATTTAACAACACCCTAGTTTCAGACTTAAACAATCAAATTTGGGCATGTTTGACCCATGGCTGATCATCCTTATCATCTCAGATTTGGTATGTTAAGTTGGTGAGCATTTTCTTGGATATGAGGTGATGTAAATATGAAGACATCTTTTAAATGCAAGTACCCTCGTGCAGGGGTGAAAGGGCTGCAGGGCCTTCCTCATCTTCTCCGGCACTCCTCTACCTCTCCCTTCTCATTCCTCTTCTTTGTCTTCGTCATTGAGGTTTGCATAGGGGCCGATGGGGGTAAGGGGGAGGGGGCAGTGGTTGTGGGATGCTACCGGGTGTCTAGGGTAGGGAGGGCTGTGGCCAGGGGAGGGCACCCAGAAGGGGGTGGGACGGTTGTTCTGTGGGGGTGTGAAGAGGGGGTGGGGGCTGAGAAGGAGGTCCAGATGGGCCTAGGGGATGGACATCGGAGGGAGTCAGAGCTTGTTGAAGGTGAGATAGAACCGAAAGAGGGGAGGGGAAAAGGGGTCGGGCCTAGCTCCAGAGGTGGGGAGGGGAACCGGGAGGAGGGAGTTGGAATTGGGAGTACTTGGAGGGGAAGAGAGACATCAATGTTGAGGGGAGAAGATAGGGAAGAGGGAGACTAGGAGGGAGTGGGAGGGAGGAGAGGGAAGCCTTTTTTTTTCTTCAACTAGCCATATTCCTTTTCCCATTGACTTGAGACTCTATAAATAGAGCTTAGCATATTACAAAGGAGATGTTAAAAGACTAATTACAGACATGTCCTTTATATTACTAAAATGAAAAGAAAGACTTATATGACTTTAAGTATCAAAGAAAATACATAAAAAATAAAAGTTAAACTACTAAATAGCAAATACAAGAAATAGATGTGCGGTCTCCTTCGGGCCCGAATGATGCTGCCTTTCAATAGTCGATCAATTCGGTCAAAATTAGTCCCCATCATTCCCTCAATTGTGAAAAAATCATCCTCGAGTTTTGTAGTGTTGTATAAGACCTAGACGGTGTATTGTTGAGCTCTAGGTTTGGGTATTTTGTCAAGAGGTGTCTAAGTGGAACCTCGGTTGTCAGTGTTTCTGGTGTAGTCTCGGCATTCAACTCTATCAGTTGATTAGTAACTTGTTAGTCAACTCGATCATGATAGCTCGATTCGTCTTGGGCCTCTTGGCCTATGCAAGGTAGTGCTACTTTGTCATCAACTTAAGTAGAAACAGTAGCTCAATAAGCTACTTGGTCAGCTCGGTCTTGACGGCTCTGTCAACCTCTGTCTCTAGGGCACACTATAACTCGTACCCTGCAACTCTTTGGACTGTCTCATAAATCACCTCAATAAGCATGCCAGGTTACTCCTCGATAGTTGGCCACTACGGAGAAGCATTGCCATTGTAAATTGGCTCTCTCAATGCTATGCACTCTTTTGGCTCTAGTGTAAGCTCTTGAGTGAACATGTCCAAATCAGCGTGCTGATCAACTAACCACTCAAACCTCAAGATGAAACAGTACCCCGTAAGGAACTATCTCGCACTAAGCGTCCTCTACATATTGCACTGTCAATCTCAGTTGGCCTCTGACCATGTGAGCAAATTGGATACAAGCTCAGCCATTTTTGATCCTCGAAAAGGTCGGTGTGATCAACTCTAAGAGACACTACGAAATGAGGTTGCCTGAATGTCTGGACAGAAATACTATGCCGTGCACCTCAATCGACAATGTGATGTGAAAACTGAAATGTTGATGTCTCGCACAAAATAAGGACCTCGACTCGTGGAAATAAGTTGGCGTCGACTCTGATTTCAAACTAATGCGGGACAAAGGGCATGACACTATCATCCGGGTGTGTCGGTGGGCCCAAAATGTACCTAATTTGTCCCAAATATAGCGAACCGAGCTCGATTTGCGCTGAATATTGCTAAACCGATCTACAATGAAAAAAAATTCACCAATCGAGACAGAAAACTCATCAAACCGACCTTGAAAGGTGCTAAACCAGATTGGAACCCTCTGATTTGGGCCCCAAAGTTGTTGAATTGGGCCCAAAACCCATTGAATTGGGGGAGCCCTGAACCAGCCCTAAACCAATGCTAGTTCGCTCAAACTGGGCAATTGGGATGCTGAACTAGCTTGAACTGGCTGGTTTACTGGCTAGACTGGTTTGGACTGGTGGAGAACTAATCGGAAGTCGGTTGAACTGGCCACCTGGGCATCCCTACGGTGTACGCGTGGCTACGCACGAAGGAAGTTGGTGTGGGGTGCGTGGCCAGTTGGGGCTTCATTGTGTGACCGCTGGGGTGGGGGTTGTGGCATGTTGACAACGAAACAGGTAAGGGCTTGTGGCCACTTGACGGGTGATGTAGGCAAGGGTGAGGAGTGGGTGTGTGGCATCTTGCGGAATGTAGAAGAGGGACCTAGAGGGCGGGCTCGTGGTGCTTTCTTAGTGCCCTCGATAACAGAAGAGGCGAGCAGGCTCACGTCCTGCGTAGTGTCTCATCTAGGCGGATCTGGTAACTGCGGGAGGGTGAACAGAGGTAGCGGCCTCTGCCAATGGTGTAGGTAGCCTTGTGTAGAGGGGAGGAGGGCCAAAGGGCCTTCTATGTCTTCTTCGGCACTCCTCTACCTCTCCCTTCTCGTTTCTCTTCTTTGTCTTCATCATCAGGGTTTGCTATAACAGAGGAGTAGAAGAGGGAAATGGGAATAGAGACAACAATGAGGTGCGGTGTGCTACAGAGGGGCTATGACGGGGGTGAGGGGGATAGGGTTGTGGTGGTGGGATGCTGCTGGGTGTCTAAGGCAGTGAGGGTTGTAGCCAAGGGAGGGCACCCGAAAGGGGGAGGGACGGCTCTTCTGCAGGGTGTGAAGAAGGGGTGGGGGTGAGAAGAGGAGGTCTAGACGGGCCAAGGGGAGGGACCTCGGGGGGAGTTTGAGCTTGTTGGAGGTGAGGGGGAATCGAAGAAGGGGAGGGGAAAGGAGGCAGGCCTAGTTCCAGAGGTGGGGAGGGGAATCGGGAGGAGGGAGTTGGAATCGGGAGTACCTAGAGGGGGAGAGACAATGTTGGTGTCGAGGGGAGAAGATCGGAAAGATGGAGACCAGGAGAGAGTGAGAGGAAGGAGAGGGAACCCTTTTCCTTTTTTCTTCAACCAACCATCTTCCCTTTCACATTGACTTGGGGCTCTATAAAGAGAGCTTGGCGTATTACAAAAGGGACCCTAAAAGACTAATTACAAGGATGTCCTTTAAAGGACTAAAATGAAAAGAAGGATTCAAATGACTCTAAATATCAAAGAAAATACATAAAAAATAAAACTAAAACTACTAAATACAAGAAATTGTTGTGTGGTCTCCTCTAGACCCGAATGATGCTATCTCCGAATAATCGGTATATTTGGTCCAAACTGGTCCCATCACTTGTCCTCCATATTGCATTCGGGGGTTCAAAAGATATCTTGCCCTCATCCTATGTGACATAAGAACGTACATGCATGCATCAACCAATGATTAAATTAAAGGTTGCGAGATTTATGTGTTGTGTGCATAGCATGATATATTGTCTTGTCCCATCTGACATTTACTATGTTCCACCACTTATTGTAACTTTTATGATGCTTCTCATTTATTTTCAACTTCACTTTATCCATGGCATCATATAGGTATTCTATTTAGTTTCTCTCATCTGAGTCCACTAATCTCAACACATTTACAAATGGCTCAATAATAAACAGGTAATAAACAATTGTCTTTAAATAATGCTTGTCCATTATTAGGTGTTCCGTGTGTGCTAGACACTCCAATTGATCCATTTTGTTGTTTGAGTTAGCCATAATGCCATATGGCAAATATACTTAGTTGAGGCTATAAAATGAATAAGTGCATGTCTATGTCTATACAAGCTCTCTAAGGTAACGAAGTGTGTCACAAATTTAGTCAGACCAGGCCTGATTAGATCGTGTCCCTCAGTATAATCTCTCATTATGTGCAACAAACGAGGATGTGAATAGATGAAGAACGTGATAAATTGAGTTTGACTGACCGGTATAGAAAAAAATACCACCACCTTGCTTATATTTAGGTTCATGGAGTGTGCTGTACATGGAGTGTGCTGTACATGGATCTTAGAAACTTTATCATGGATCTTTTTGTGATGTCTTTACCCCATCACATATGACAGTGCACCATCTCTTCTTTTAGAGTAACTTGAATTCATCTATTCATGCCTTTAGCTCTTCTACCTCTTCATGTAGGCTAACAACGTAAATATACCGGTGGTTGGGACTTGTAATTCTGGTTTGACCTCCTCAATTGTATCAATCATCATTTAGAAGTAGGAGTTAGTGGTAGCCTGTGCTGGAATGTCTATTTTAAGTTAAGATGAAAAAAAAGTTATTGTTGGCCCACTCAAGAAATATATGGAATACACGTGTCCTAATTTCATATTATTACTGGCATGTATAAACCACTTGTAGATATATTTGATTGCTCGCTTAGCAGTTGAAGTGATTGCCTTCACACTTTTAAAGACTTGTTTGATTGTTCCTTGTGAGCTATTTTGCTGCTTGAACATATATGCATCCACATTGGGTAGATCGATGATATGGCCCCTCTTTTTCTCCCATATCCTCAGTGGGCATGGGTTGGGTGGATTGTGAACGGCGATATGTCGTCTCTTTGGCTTCAGAGCCTCTGCTCCATTCCTCCTCTCTTTAGTTTCCCTTTATGATTGTTTATTGCCTTGCTCTCATTAAGGGTTCATCTACCTCTTCTAAATTTGTGGATGATTTAGGTTTAGCTCTTTCTTTGCCTTTGCTTTTTTGGTTCCCCTCTCATCTCTTCCTAAAAGCCCCTCATGTAACTTCTTTATTTGTTCAATATGAATTTCCCTTTGTGCTCTTTTAGTTATGTACGTCCTCATAGCTTCATTACTCTTCCTAGACACGTTGCCACATTTATTGACGTGACCACCCATGACACCTAGACATTGTTTCAATTATAATACTTCTCAATTCATTAGTTTTCCACACCACTTACGTTGCACTATCTTCTTGTCGACATCCACTGTATGGCTGTGTTCCCACCCATTGATATCATGAGAAGCATGTACATCAATGCCTTCTTGCTTGATCATTACTCAATGGTCTGCAACATTAACGCATTAAAAAAATATATAAACTTCATTGATTAAAGGGGCAAGGGGGGATCTAGAATCGTGAGGGGGAGCCAATAAGGGGGTAGGGGCGGTTGGAACAATCATGTTCAGCCTTGACTGTCATCCGAGGGGTGACTGTCAAGTAAGGGGGGCACCCCTTAAGGGGCTATTCTAGTCCTTGTGGAATTGAGGATAAGGGAGGGGGCGGTTTTTCTAGACTTGAAACAGTCACCCTTGGTGAGTGTTCCAAGTGTAAGGGAGGGGATTGGAATCGGGTGGAGATCAGCATATAATTAGGAGGCAAAAAAGAAGGGGAGGAAAATCACTTGAAGAATATCGTAATCACTTCAAATTGGTGTCGGATCGATTCAAATTGGTGCTGGATTGAACAAATTGCCAGATTGTTGCCGGAATCACCAGTGCCCTAGCCGATTCAGGATGAAGACGAAGAGTAGGCCCGATTCTAGGCTGGTATCACCGATATAGGGTTGAAATTGGATCGATATCAAGCCCGAATTTTCGATATTAATAACAGACAGGGACTTAAGTTGTCTCCGCAAAATCGGTGGAATCAACCTAATCAATTTAATTGATCCATACCGATTTCGTCGGGAGAAATGTCTGGATCTGTTCTCCAGGCGATAATCGGATTGAGGCTAACTGATCTGATTCAAGAATTGGTCAATTCCAATCCGATGCTGCTGATTTTGCAATTAATGGTGGGAAAGGATTGATGTATAGTGGGGGCGTGCTCACATATCTGTCTAGGATTAGTACACCTCAGGGTCATGCTTGTTTGTCTGCTTAATCTTACGAGAGGGGTTAACTTAATGGACTTAGCCTTTTAAATATTTCAATACGTTTACATATTTAAGAAGTTCATTCATATTTTTGTCATTTGGCCATATTCAGCCTATGTTCATATCATTGCGTCATTTCAGGTTCATTTGGCCCATTAACATGTCATCTTGGCCATGGAGGCCCATTTTTATGTCATTCTTGGGCCAAGAAGAACTATTCTTGCATCATTTGATCTTCATTGTCTTCTTTGTTGCCATTTTTTTTATATTGAAGATTTTGGCCATGCTATCATCGTCTCCTTGCTTATTTCGGATCTTGCTTCCTCTCACCATTGGCTGCCATTTATGAAGGTTTTAAGAGAGATCCAAAATATGTGTATGTCAAAGATGAGATAGGCCTGAGAGAGATTTATATAGACATAATTAAGACTTCCAGGATAATTCTTTTGCTCAACATGTTGAGCCTAAGAATGCCGGGTATGGCCTGGTTCCTATAGATCTAGGTGTATGAACACAGAAGCTATTACAGGCCATGCATGGGGAAGCCTAACAGTGGGCGTATTAGGTTGTCATGTAGTCATAATAGGGGCCAAACAATGGGCTGTGTAGGGACTATAATATGTTCAAAATGGGGTGGCCGAATATGGTTTTTATGGAATGATCATGGGTTGAATATGTAGCCACAAGAGGGGTGTCGGATGAGGCTATGGATAGGACTCTTATATGGTCCAAAGAAGGAACTGAACGTGGGGGCTTATGATCTGGTCATGGGCTGAACATGTAGCCATGAGGGAGGGCCGAACATGGACTGTCGTAGAATTATAATGATAGGCCGCATGGGAGGCTTCATAGACAGAACATAACATGATCATAGGATCAAGAATGGCCATATAGTGGGCATACATGGGCTGTTATAAGGACATGGCATAAGGAGAGGTGCTAATTGGGATATCTAGGCACATAGAGAGGAAGATAGGAGGGGTTGAGCATGGGTGATATAGACCGTTTGGCTCTCCATCTCTTCTTCTCTTGTGCAGGTGGCAGCAACATCCACAGCAGCACCTCCTTCTCTCAAACCCTCACTTTTCTTTCCTTGATATTTGGAACCCAGAACAGTTCTTGGTGGACTGTTTATATAGAGTATCCGATGGAGAGGCAGTCCTAGCTAGTACTTCTCATTGTTGGCACACAAAGGCAGAAGGAATATCCGATGAGAGATCTTTCTATTTTTGAGCATTTATTGGTCCTCGCTTGAATATTTGTTCAAGCTTAGGCTTAGCTGGCCATCTTCCATTGGAGAAGGATCCTCCATGACCCGGTCAAGCCTTGGATGGTGGGAAGTGGACGCCAGAACTGTCCTCATTCTCCTATTTGTTGGTTGCTCATTTGGTTATAGCTAGATATATATAGGCATACCTGATGGCTGCCATATGGTGATATTCCCATCGTCCAATCCTATCATGTAGGAGCTCTTGGTGGATGTTATCATGACCTATCATCTTGTACATGTAAGATGTAATTCAAGGGTGGGTAATAGCATTGGATCCTACTAATTAGGATCACTGAATTAATGTTTAAAGAGCCATGAGATGGGCCCAAAATTAAGCGTTAAGTGGACTTAACACCTCAGCTCAGCAATTTTGCTCAAATGCTTCATCATATTTAATTTTCATCTTCTATCAATTCTCTACCCAGTGGGCATGAATCTGACCTTATACATGCTTCAGATTTGGGCTTAACCTTATGTTATTGTTCAGCCCAATCAACATACAATGTGAATCTTACACCAATATCTATTGGATCCACCTGAAATTTTCCATGAATTCAAGCTTATTGTGAGCTTTAGAATCAGGCGTATTTTGTACAAGTTCCAAAATATGTATTATTAGGCCTTATGCTTAATCAGATTGGGCCATAAAGAATACTGATTATGGGCCTATTTCCATTTAAGGGTCCTTGCCATGTCTATTTATTTAGATTGGGTCAAGTCCTAATCCAATTATGTCTAAGAGGGAATCTGATACCCATCTTGGGTTTAAGTGGGATCCATTATAGCTAGGATCCAATTATGTCTGTGAAGTATCATGGCCATTAAATCTTGCACCATCATCATCTCATCACATCATCCATTTAAATATTCTCTAATCATGACCTATCTTTATTTAAGTAGGATCGGGATCCTATTAAGGGCCATTAAGGATATGATAAGTCATTGACATATCTTGACCATTGGATCTTGTGACATCATCATTGCTTGATCCTCTCTTTCATTAAATATCATTTAATCCTACTCCTAGTAGGATAAGACAATGGCGACTCTAGCTCCACTTGGTTTGACTAGGAATTGTTTCTTGCCTTGACCCTAATTCTTATTCAAGTCATTAATCATGATGTATAAGGATGTCCTTTGAAGGTTTCGGCGCAAGAACTCTTCAACAGCTTGGTCTTTCTCTTCTTCATTCTTTCCCTCTTGCCATGACTGCCTATCTCTGCCAAGAAGATCATTGGGCTTCAATTCCACCATCTATGGTGTCTTAGCCACTACCAGGTCTGGTTTGAAGAAGAAACATTGCCCGGAGGTTCTATCATTTTCATGGGTTATAAGGTATGTATATTTTCCTATTTCTACCCCTTACCTTTTCCGTGGTCATCACCTTAATAGGTCCATCGGGGCCTGTTTTCCTTGTCTTGGCCTTGTAATTTTGGCATCAACCGGACCTGAATTGGAGAGGAAGTACTGTGCTGCCGATGAAGTGGATTGTAGACCTGTCGTTTGATGAAATTTTGATCCCTAGGACTCAGTCAATTGTCGTGACAGTCCTGCTCACCTCAAGCACATAAATTGTTCAATTCTCAGATTATATAGGTCATTGATTGAACAAGCTTGGGCGAAAAAACATCTCATATTCATTGTTTTGTCATTGGCATTGGCAGGTATGATTTTTATCTCTTTTTTTTGGTTGTTATGGTGCATTAGATGCACAATTGGGCATCAAAATAACTAGAATTGGAGAGGGTATATGGCCCTCCTGATCTGAACATTTTATAGGCTATGTTGAGGCCATGTTTCTCCATTTACTGATCTTCAATTTCCTGCTCACATAGCTGGCAATAGTATGTATACATGTTACCTATTGTTTTTTTTTTCATTGCTGTCATATATCAAGTGTGCATTTGATTTTGAAGATGGCATCCCTTCCTTCAGTCTTAGCATCTATGGGCCCTCCTCAGACTCTATTCATATCACTTCATTTTCATCTTGTGCTCCCTTGGCTATGTTTGGATCTTTATATGCCGATTGGGGTTGTGGGAGTGCTTGGTGATTTCCAAATCTACCAAGTGCTGGATCATCTTATCTGTCTATCTGTATAGCCTATCAGTAGTAGGAGGTGGTTAATATATATATATATATATATATTTTATTTCCCCTTTGCAGGTGTCACATGTAAGTCGTACACTTATTTTGTATGTAAATTTCAGGTGCCAACATGACATGATATGCCTATGTTATCAGAGACGTCTGAGACAAGCAAGGGGTCACATTGCCATAGGCACCTCAGGCAGCTACATTAGGTGGTAGAGGACTAGAGGCAAATCAAATAAATAGGAGAAAAAGTGGATTTTTGGAGTCACTGGTGTACAGTTCTGGAGCCGTCAGTGGCCACGAACTCCAAATGGCTAGCTGGTGGCTGGACCCATCATGCCTAAAATGGACGGGGGTATGGGATCCCAGGATCCGCAATCGGTCCTACCTCCTCTGCCCGGTAAGGGCTGCGACGGGGAGCAGTGACAGGCAGCTCCGTAACATTACTTAAGGATTTCCTTTGAGGTGTCTGAGGCACCAGTAATATCCACCTTTTCAGCGGAAGTGATCACCTAGGTGATTTGGGCTGACTGGCCAAGTCGAGGCAAAGAGGAGCTGCCTCACCTTGTTTTGTTGCTGTTGACACCAAAATTTGTGGAAGAAAAGAACATGAATAAAATGAAGTCGATTTCAGAGAAAAAAAAAAAAGAGAAGAAAGAAAGAAAGAAAGAAAGAAATGGCATGTCCGGTCCCCCCAAACCTGGTCTGTGTACAGCATGCACAGACACCATAAACAGACCCAAACAAGTCCAATTCAGTCCACCGGCAGGCCCCCTAAACTGCCCCACACAGGTTCATGGGCGGTCCATCTCCAAGGCCCATAACAGGACCCTGATCGGCCCCAATTCAGCTGGCTGTAAAGTCCCTTTGCAAGTCACCGCTATCCACCTGCAATGCCCATCGCCAAAGCCCAGAATAGGACCCCGATCGGCCCAATTCAGCTTGCTGTAAGGCCCATTTGCGGCCCACCCAGGAGTCCTCAAAACAAGGCATCGTCATCTACTCCGCGGGCCTGCTCAAAATGGGCCGGACAATCTTCTAAATAAGCCAAGGAATCAGCCTGCGGGTCTGCTCAAAGGTGGGCTTGACAGAAAATAGAAAGAGGATTTTGTTAAACAAAGGCAGGAGGTCGGACAGAACAAGGAGGAAACCTGTCTTGGGATACCGACGGGCTATTGAGTCCCGATCAGTGTCTAATTCTACATATTATGGAAGCTCCGAGTCCTACTCGGAAACAACTAAGGCAACGGTCGACGGAGGCCTTCCCTATTTGAAAGGATCCCAATCTCCTTCCAAGAGGCGGGGCCGAGAGTTGTGGTAAGGTCCGAGACCATCCCGGAGTCGGAACAATCTCCCGATCGGGAGAGCAAACCGGAAGGCTTATAAAAAGCCAGACGCAAGCCCCAGCGGGGGAGATTAGAGAGGGAGAGAAAGAAAAAAATCGGGGAAGAAGCTGCAGAGAACGGAAAAACAGAGAGAGAGGAGAGGGAGAAGAAGTCTACCGGTCTCCTGGAGCCTTGTTGAGGCAGTACGAATCCCTTTCTTCCGTCGGTTTTCTTCTTCTGCCGCCGGACGCACACAGTCTCTTCCGCACGTCCTTTACGCCGTAGAGGCCAAAAGCCCCTCCCGTCGCCACCGGTGAGGACTCCATCCTCCTCCCTTAGGGCCGACGGCCCCTTCTCCTTCCCCTGCCGGTGCCGTCGCCGTCGCCGTCGCCGTCGCCGTCGAACAAGGCCGGGAGCTGCCGCAAAGGAGGCCCGAGCTGACGCCGGGTGCCGGAGAAGGTCGAACAGGCACTGTAGCCGCGGGGAAATATGTCCCCGAACATTGGTCCACGGTGGAAAATGCGTGGGGCCTGCCTGGAGAAGAAAACGCAAAAAAAAAGAGGGCGCGACCGGGCGAAGCCGGCCGCCCTCGTGGAGATGGACTACCGGTCCAAGAAGAAGAACCGGCCCGGTCCAAACAGTGGACCGGGCCCCCATCTCGGCTGAAGCAGCACCCTGCGCACACAGCGCAGGGGCCTTTCAACAGAAGAAAAAAAAGGGATTTTAAAACAAACAAAACAGTGAAAATTAAATTAAAAAAATACATTTAATTCAACAAATCGGACTAGTTGGGGGGTCGACTAACCATCCGCCCCTACGTCTCGGCTTAACTTAAAAGAATTCAAAATTCGGACTAGTTGGGGGGTCGACTAACCATCCGCCCCTACGTCCTTAAGGTAGACATACAAAGGTCTATAAAAGACCCCAATGTCTTATCAAGTTCACCAAGCTATGCAAGGCTCAAGCATAATCAATATGCCGTCATGCCAGTCATATGCTAGTGAAATCATCAAAAAACAGTGGGGGATGCCCATAAGTCTATCAAGACCGGGTACATGCCGCCCATGGATCGACGAGTTCATAAAGGACTCAAGGGACTGAATTTCCAGTCAAGTTGTAAACTGTCTCATGAACAAGTGGAGGAATTCATGTTCGGTGTAATGAATTTATGCTACAAGGAGAAGGATGATCACATGACACTTTGGAAGGCAAGACAAAAGAAAAATTTGAAAACTGTAAAATCTGAAAGCTGAAAATTTCAGAAAATAGAGGTCTGAAATCTGAAGTCTGGGGCATAAAAATCTGGAAATCAGAGGTCAGAAAACTGAAGATGTATAAATCATAAAATCAGAAGCTGTAAAATTTCTGCAAGAGGGCCGATCCTGGGAACTCCAAATCTGAAAATTTTTGGAATGTACAGAATTTGCAGGAGAGCTGAACGAAGTCTGAAATCTGAACTCATGTGCAGAACCCATTTAAAAATCTGAAATCTAAATCTTTCAATCAAAACAGATTTTAATGGTATTCATCAAATTCAAATCAAAACCTGCAATTCAAGATCTAAAAATTTTGAAGTTGTAAGAAAGAATCTGAGAATTGTAAAAATCTGTAAAGGGTGCTCCGAAATTTACAGAATCTGGAAATTCGAATATGCAATTGGAGTGTAAAAACAATTTTTGGACTCATAAATCTATAATTTAAAATCTGAAGAGCTCCAAAATCTGCAAATTTGGAATGGTGCAGAATCTGAAATCTGGATCCATGTACAGAGCCGTCATCTGAAAACAAGTCTGCAACTGAGGTCCGAAATCTAAATACCCAAATCTGAAATTGGAACCTGGAAATCAGAAGCCGGAACCTGTAGAATCCAGAATCTGAAATCATAAACGTGCAGAATCTGAAGTTTGACAAATCCGAAATCTGCAGAATTTAAAAATCTAGAGCCTGCCAAGTCCGAAATTCAAAATCAGATTACTTAAATCTGAAACTGGCAATCTCAATCAGAAAATGCCTGCTCCGAACAGGATCTGCCAGCTTTGCAGAAATCCGAAAATGATGAAAGAATCCCATCATGTTCAAATCAAACTCAGTCACAATAAACCTGCTTGAATCAAACTGAAATCTGAACTTCACATCTAAAACAAGAAACCGAAAACTGTAAAAATCTGCAGAATTCCAAATCAAACAAATCTGAAATTCAGAAACACCAATCAAAATTCAATTCCAATTCTTAAATTAAGCTCAAGTCAATCTCAATCATACAAAACTAACCCAAACAAACTTCATTTCAAGCCAAATCTGACTTGAACAAATTTAAATCAATTCCGCTCATTACAAATCAATTTCTTAAATCAAACCTTAGAGAAAATTAATTTCAACCAGACCAATCTGAAACAAAACTGAAATTAAATCAGTCCCTAATCAATTTCCAAACTCAAATCAAAGCTTAAAACAGATTGTCTCAAACTCGAACCAAAAATCAAATCAATTCAATTCAACTTAAATAAAAAATGCATTTCAAACCAAGACTCAAAGTAAATGCTTGCCTTCCATCAAGCTCATGGAGTTGTTTTATCCATGGTTCGCCGGGTCGCGACCCGGGTCGCGACCCGGACCCGACCGGGTCGGTTTTGGGGCCGACCGACCCGGTCGCGACTCCAAGACCCCGACCCCATTTTGAATTTTTTATTATTATTTTTTGCGACCCGGGCCGACCCCGTCCCGACCTAGGTCGCGACCCAGCCGACCCGGGTCGGTTTGGCCCCAAACCAACCCGGTCCCAACTCCCGACCCCACCTTCCTTGGTTTTATCCTATGTGTTTGTATGAATGTTTATTGTAGATGCATTGTTTTCTATTCCAATGGATTGCTATGACGATTAATCAGGGGTTTTTGAGTAATCTCGATGTAATTAACGTTGGATCTTCGCACCATCCGACGAGGAGAGGTCAAAATTAATTTCAAAGAACCTAACAACCTCAACATATAATTTTAGACATATATCGTTGACCCTAGTTAGTACTTTTATGGAATACCATCTATTTTCTTAAGAAGTCGATACTAAGGTCAAATCAAATCTAATCCAAATTCAAACGGGAAAATGAATTTCCAAAACTAAAATCTTTAAACTTTGAGATTTTTGAGGTTACAGCAGTTGCCTAGGTGGTTGCCTCAACTGCCTATGATAATATATTAATATACAAAAGAGAGTATGATTTGATCAGATATGGCCTAACAAGTTTTGCTATAAATTTCATTTTTTTTAGAGGGGTTGAGCAGATATAGACACCATTTAGGGCAGGATATGATGCAGATTTAGACTTCCATGTGATGTTTATATAAATATACCTATTCAATTTGCTTGGGAAGTTAACTGATTTAGATTTTGCATCACATCCATTTGGTTCAGTATATGAACTTCACATCAAATGTCCATGGACCTAGACAGCACAATGTCTCATACATCTCTTCAAGGCAACATGAAAATCAAATTTCATGAAATGACTTAATCTCTCTTTGGATATGACTATGGAAACATTATGTAGTTCCATAGGTAATCATGATAACGAGAACATGGAAAAATTTTGCACGATTATTGTCTGTAATTTTGGTGATCTGTATCTCCTGTGTAAGGTTAAATTCTTTTTTTAACCATGTATAACTATGTTTTAATGCATTCTTTTCCTGGTTATGTACTTTCTCTATTTAAGATTTAATTGTCATCTTTGGTGTTTAAATTAGAAAATTGGTTGCAGATAAGCTATCATCCCTGTTTTCTTGTTTTATTTTTTTCATTTTTAAAATTTTATAATCTGTGATGTCCCATCTCCTTTGACCAATCCAATCTTGAATCCAGATCTGGATCCTTGGCATGGAAATTCTTGAACCTTGGTGTCCTTTTGGAAAAAGTAAAATAATTGAAATTGTTATTACGGTTCATGATGTTACACGCATGGTTTGATATTGGGTGCCATTACAACACAGTAATCATAGACCCTGATTTTGATATGAATTTTTACTCTTTTTTATCTTTTACTCATTTCTTGTGTTCATGGTTCTTTGATGCAATAAAATCCACCCCCTTGATGTTTTTGTAAGTAAAGGAGATATTCTTCTTTATTTTATTGTTTTTATCCTGTACCACTTTCCTGCTTCTACTGCTTTTGACTTAATTTTTTCTGATTTGAAAATGTTCAATTTTTTCTTATGTTCAGGATGTAATTATCTCTTTTCCATTATATGAAAAAGCTATAGAGTTTGCTTCAGATAGAGAGAGCATGGTCCGTATTGCTGTACGTGCTTTGACACTTAATGTGTATCATGGTGAGTTGCTAGGTCTGCAATAAATTCAACTTCTTTCATAGCTTTCTTGACAAGATTCACATGGGAAACCGAGATTAGTCAAGTTCTTATCGGTATTTTTTCCCAGTTGGCGATGAACATGTGAACAGATACATCTGTAGCCCACCGCTATCAGATTATTTTTCAAACTTGGTTGAGGGTTTCCAGACGCAATGTCTTGAGTTAGACAAATCAGTTTCAAAAGCAAGGGAGTAAGTGTTTATTTTTTGTTCTATTGCCGAGGACAATCATGTTTACACTTCATATTTTGCTTTTGCATCAGCTCTATCAACAGAACTTGTAATTTTTTTCATCCTAACATTTGTCTGCTTTAACAGGAATCAGGAATCTTCGGATTCAGTTCCCAATATATTTACTGCTGTTGATAGGATAGAAGATGACTTGTACTACTTTAGTGATATTATTTCTGCTGGAGTTCCTGCTATGGGAAGATTGATAACTGATAATTTTCTGCAGCGTTTGGTATTCCCATTTCTTCTGCCCTCACTGACAGCCCTAGCTTATGTAATATTCTCCTTTCATCAATTCTTTGTCTTGTTTCTCAGATATTTGTGGATGGTATTATGTTTCTTTAGTCCATAAGTGCATGCTTCTGATTATCAGTACCTTGTCTTCAGGGTTCTCGTATAGGTGTCACCACTTCCTTTTATTTGCTGTGCTGCATCTTGCACATTGTTAAAACAAAGGATTTGGCTAGTAGCATTGCTGCAGCACTTTTGTTTCCTGCAAAGGCCTTTATTTCAGAATGTGAAGCCAAACCTAATGGGCATGTGTGCCATCCTCGTATCATACACGAATCTCAGAAACAAGATCCTGATTCTCACGGCGCAAGTGTAGTTGTACAAAGCTCAGAAGTTGGCACTAATTCTAGTTATCTTTCTCAAGTAGATATGCAAAGTGACTTTTGTTCAAGAAGTAATAATTGTGTTTCAGATGTTTCATTGAGGTAACGAGAATGACTACCCATATCCAACTTGTAATGAATGTATTGTTTAATTTTTACTGATACCAGATATGCAGTATACCAGTATTGTACTTCTTCATACTTGGTTATTTGGTCATGGAAATGTTGACAATTTGACATCCAGTTGGGACATGATTGATAGTTTTAGTTCTGTTATTTTACTTGTATGGTTATGTTCATTTATTTTGACCACACAACCATCTTTTTTTGAGAGGTGGATACCATAGTCACTTTAGCAATAGTGGAGACATGGTGGGCCACCACCACCAAAAGTACCCTCCGCCGCCACTGACTTCACTTATGATATTTTTTCAACCTTTTTGTTATTTATTATATTTTTAAATATTTTTTATTTTTAAGGTGGATTATGTAATAAGTTTTTCTGACATTTTTTTCTTCGTTTGTAGAAATGACTTGGATGTAGGGCTTTTGTAACCCTGGGATATAGGGTTTTTATTCGTTGTACTTAATATCTTCTGAAATGTGTTTTATAAAAATATAACTATGAAACCTCAAAAATATCATTTGGAAATATGTGGTTGAAAATTCCTTTGATTTTTATTCGTTTGGGGAAATAATTTTTATTGTTTTTAGTTAACATATATTACTATGAAAACGCATGATATCTCATAGGAGTATTAGTCAAAATACATGGTATGCATAGAAAATATGCATTTCAAGGTTTGGAGTTCATTAATATTGTCTTTGGACTTCTTTTCATTGGAAGGTGCAAAATTCTGAGGTTAATTATATTGAGACACTTGAATACCTTTGATTGACTGTCACAATAACTCATAACATTAGAAAAATATATCCAAAAAGCACATATAACCCCATGAACTCAATGGAATGCAAACTTAGTATGTTAAGATTGCTTTAAGTTTCATTATATTTTATAGAGGTGTGTTTTAAAATTCCAAAATCTTAAGGACATGTTCATAGTGGATTCTTAACATATTTGACCTGTTTGATATGGACTTGACTCTTTTGATTCAAAGCCTTAATATTAAGACATATTTTGAATTATTAGAGTTTATTTTGACCCGAGGTATAGAAAAGACACGGTTCAGATTAAATAGAAATATGTATTTTGATCATTCATTTCGACTCATTTTTATCCAAGTCTTGACAACTTTGACTTTGTGTGATTTGTTTGAATATGAGTTATATGGTATCGGAGTGAAGTGTTGTTCTTTATCATTTTGTTTAGTTTTTTCATGAACCATCTTGGATTTACGATGCATTATGAATTCATTTTTAGTGTTAACATTAGACTAAGGAATTATCATGCATTCATGTTGAGTCTTAAGCATTTGATGGATCCGAAATTGTCACTTCAAAAATCTGATGTAGGTATGCAAATCGGGTCATTCTCATGTGAAAGCATCTTTGAGGGGTCCAAAACTTAAGCATATGAAAGTCCTCATACTTGCCATCTTCCATGAACTTTCGGGTTGTCTAGGATGATGTCAGTCCATCCCACCTCAAATTCTTTCTTGACATATAACATTTTCAAATCCAAATTCATCGGATTTCATTTGATTTGAACATCAAGTTCACATTTACTTCACTTAGGATATGAGCCACTAGACATCTTTGGGTATTATTTAAAGGTCTTTTTTTCTCTTAGAGGAGACCAACTCTTGGACTATCTAAAATACATGTTGCATGCTCAGTCTTGCAATCTTTGACATTTTCTGATGAACTATCACTAACTTAAAAAGAAAGAAAAGAAAGTATGGACAGTTGGTGCTTACATAGCAGGTTGCTTGCTTACCAAGTGAGAGGACACTATTTTCTTAAGGTCGATTGATGTCTATGATGAGGTAAAAAATGTAGAATAATGATTTGGCCTCATTTAAAAAAAAATTATGGAAAAGAGTTTTGTTTAGCTTTGACAATTATAAAACTATACGGTATTTCATAGTAGTATTAGCTAATTTGTTGTGGTATTCATATATAGAAACTCACAAAGTGGGTTTTGTAGATCCATAAGTGTTGACCTAGAGATTACCGTATCACTTAGACAATCTGAACCGTTTTATTTTTGTTGTGGTTGTTTGTGTTCTTTAAAAATTTGACCTCTCCCCAGCAAACTTCCAATATTTCATTGTTAATTACACCAAGCAACTACTTGAATATCATTGATTAAAACCTTAAAAGATTATTTTGTTCGGTTGTATCTTCTTCCGGACTACTTAGGAAAATAAGTGATAGCCAATAAATATATTGAATAGTCCAATGATATGTGTAAAAATATAGAACCGAGGTTGTCAGGTTTTGTGAAAACTTATTGTTTTGGCCTCTTCCCATTAGATGGTGCGAAGATCTGATGTTAGATCACATAGAACAACTACTCGAAAACCCTTGATTAACCGCCATAGCAATATGTTTGTCGAAAGTACACATCCACATAAAACAAATAAGCTTAAAGGTTCAGTAGCCTATGAACCCGATGACATGCAAAACATCTTGTTTTAAGTATGTTTGAAGTTAATTTATTTTATTTGAATTTCAGGTGTGAGTTGAATTTTTTGTTAAACTTTGATTATTTTCTTGTTTGTGTTTTAGATTTGTTTGATTTTAAATTCTGATTGGAATTGGAATTATTTTGTTTTGGTTTGGTATTTAGTGAGTAAATTGATTTAATTTCACATGTGTTGAATGAGATGTTTTAATTATCTCTTTCTTATGTCGATTTGAATTTTGATGTTGGCTTAGATATGTTTGACATGTTTTAAGTGTTTTGAATTTGTTTTTGAGATTTTGATTTGAGTTATGGTTGATTTTATGATTTGATTTTTTTTGTTTTGAGGACTATTTTGGTCTCTTTTACATGTTTTGAATGTTGTTTATTTAATTGTCTGAGAATTATTCAATTGTCACTTAATTAAGGATTTTATTTCATTGAACTAAATGTATTTTAAGTGAATTTTTAGATTGTTAATTATCTGTTTTCGGGCATTTTCATATTTAATGGTATGTATTTTGAATTTGTTTTAATTTATTCAGTTTAGGTTACATTCCATCCGGTCCATCGGACTAACATTGGTTGGCCAAATTCAAACTTCGCTTTGACACTTGAAGTTCCTTTCATTGCATGTTGGTATTGAGCATGGAATGCCATCTCGCGAGATCTCGCCGAGATCTCGCGAGATCTCGGTCTCGCCAAGGAGGCCGAGAAACGAGATCGCCGAGATCTCGTCCCATGTAGACTGGTCCATCTGCGACTACTCTGCGCCAAGGAGGCCGAGAAACGAGGTCGATCCGCGACTACTCTGCGCCCCGTTTATGATAGTGTAAACACATTTAATATATTTCACTATCACTTATACTATCACATAAAAATGTGTTACAAGTTTAATATCATATTAGTATTTAAATAAGATTACATACAAGTTTAAATCTTTTAGAAGCACAAAAATTATCTTTTTGGTATTGAAAGTGCTTGTAATTGTTCAATCACATAGTTGATGTACAAAATGTGTTATATATTTTCATGTAAATTCATTTATGTACTCCTATTTTTATAAGATATTATGTTATGTTTCATATATATATACATTTTGATATGAGAATCCGAGATTCGATCTCCCGAGATTTTTCCGAGATCTCTTCGAGATCTCTTCTCTTTCACCCCCCCGAGACGAAGCCGAGATCCGAGATGGCAATCCTTGGTATTGAGTACATTGATCAGCATGTTGTGTGCCATAATCATGAGTGAAGTTGGTTCGGCATGTGTATGTGTGCCATCAACCATGAAGAAAATGAAGATGATCCCGGACAAGTGTGAGGATTTTTCCTTTCCCTGGGTATTTTTTCACAAGATCAAAGGGAAGGGTTGGCATGAGGGCATGCTTGATCCACCCTTGATCAAATGACATTTACCTCTAATGTAGGCTAAGTCTTTTAACTCGCCTCATCGAGAGAAGAATGTGTCAACAATGGTAACCGGCTCATGCCTCCGAGGATACAATGTAGTGGGGCGGATCCGGAGTAGCCATTCAAGGTGAAGTGCCCAAGAAATGAGCTAACTCCTTAGAATTAAATTCTCATCTTCAAATTTAAATTAAGTCAATTTTAAGTCCAAGGCCCATTGGGCTGGTTCATGTCATCTCTACCCGGTTGGCCGCTTCAAGTCCATCATGGCCTGGTTGGCCCACTTCATGCTTCACGGGCCTGGATGGCCTGCCTTGTGCCCTTGAATTTTCCTTGCACCCTCTGTTTTAGGGGGTTATTGTCGGACGGATTCCAAGAAGACCTGGGTATCACCCTCATTCTAAGGCTCTAAGGGGAGGTGGAAGATGGATTGTAGGATCTGGTTTGGGGTCTGAAAAACAGGTTGATATGGGACTGTTTTGGGTCCAGTTTGAAGGGGCTGTTCGGGACTGTTTGGAAATCCACATGGGACTGTGGAGGTCGGGAGCAACAGGTTTTGGAGGCCGATTCATGGCCTGTTTGGGAGTCCACATGGGGAACTGTGCAGACCAAGAAACGTGGGCTGTTTTTAGCCCATTTTGGATGTTGAAAACAGACCGGTTTGGGGACTGTTTTAGGGTTCACAGAGAGCTGAGATATAGGTTCTGATTGGATCTGATTTGAGCCTGATCGGTGGCCTGTTTTGGGGGTGCAGAGGGGTCTGCAGATGGGTGCCACAGGGCTAGGCAGATCACAGATGGGCTTGCGGTTGTCTGAAATGGGCTGCAGAAGGGCAGTTTTAAGGGCTGCAGGAGGGGACCTGCAGATGGGCCTTTTAAGGGGCCACAAGGGGGAGCTTTAGAGGGCTGCACAAAGGGTCTGCACAGGGATTTTTAATTGGCCGCAGGGGGACTTTTCGGTGGCTGTTTGAGGGCTGCAGCAGGCAGTCCAAAGAGAGGCCGAACATGGGGGGTCTTAAGGGCCTGCTCCAGTGGCCTAATACGAGTCTGCAGATGGGCTTTTTAAGGGGCCTGATTGTGGGATGTGTGCAGAAGGGTTTTAAGGGGCCGCAATGGGGCTGCCGGAGGGGCTGTTTAGTGGGCAGTACCAGGCCTGTTTAGGGACTGCTGTGGAGTATTTAATGCGCAAAGGGAAGAATAGGGCCGTGAAGGGGCTGTTGTAGGGGCAAGACCTAGGGGCTGTGAATGGGCATCGGACTGGGTTGTTTAGGGGCTGTTGGCCATGGGAAAAGGGATGTCGTTGGAGAGCAAAGCTGGTTTAGGCCATAAGAAGGACAAAGAAAGAAAGGAGAAGGGGAGGAGAAGGGATAACCTTGAAGGGCTACATGGCTCAAAGGGTAAAACACACCTCTTCTTCTTCTTCTTCTTCTTCCTCCTCCTCCTCCTCCTCCTCCTCCTCCTCCTTGCGCTGGCAGCTGCAAGAACATGGAATGCCTTTCCCCCCTCTCTCTCCTATGGCTGGTGTTGTAGAACGTGTATCTCCCCCTTTTTTTCTTCTTTTGCTTCTTGTATAAGATGGGAGAGAGAGAGAGAGAGAGAGAGAGGGAGAGAGAGAGGGGATGAGAGTGGCATGGGAGATTTTCTCTCATTCTTTCTCTCTATTTTTAAACACCATTAAGTGATAGATAAATTGTCCCCGATTCTCTCATTAATTGTTGCATCTTATCCGGGCAATGACTTGACCTAGAAACAACCCATGACAACTGAGGATTTAGGTTAAGTTTAACTTAATTCTCGTCAAGATGCCGTCATTCCGATGGCGAAAAATATTTCTCACCCAAAATTTTTTAAAATTTTCAAATATGACCGAATAATGCTTTGAATGTGCTCCAATCATCATAGATCGTGTGCTTCATTAGATGTACGGTTGAGAGCCTCCAATTTGCACTGAGCAATGAAAGTTGGGTCGTGGGTCGCGACCGGGTTGCGGAACCCCTAGGCCGACCCGGTCGTGACCCTATTTTTTTGATTATTTTTTTTGAAAAATTCAAAAAAATAAGAAAAATGCAAAAAAATATATAAAAAATACATAAAAATCTGGAAAAATAAATGACATGATTTAAACAAATAATACATCAACTTTATTTCAATGTGATGTGTTCTACATTTTGTAGGTAGTTGATGTACTCTCCCTATGTCATTTGGGTTGAGTACATAGCTTGATACACGTACACATGACGCTCGTATTCGTCAGTCCCTCGGAAAACTATCCTAAGACTTGATCCAAACGAGTCACCATAACTATAGGTCGATTGGATCGAAGTATTCGATGACTTTACATAATTCATTCCACAATACTCTTGATCGTATGTAGGGAACCAAGAGCCTTAGGATGAATCATACACATAGTCGGAGGCATCGTGATATTCTGCTCAAACTCCATGGCTACGATGACCTCCTCTACCTTGTGGCCTTCTACCATGATCGACGTCTTGGGTTGCATGAGTATACTGCTCCTCGCCGGTAAAACGTAACGACGTTATAGGAGATATGGGAGAATCTGGGGTCCCTTGTACTTGTAAAATGTTTGCGCCCCCGTATCCAGCACCATCATCGCTGCTACTCTTTGACGACGAATCCTCGGACGTCTGGTACTGCACTCGGATGTTCGGCTCCGGCGTATCTTCTCGATCGTCTTCGACCGTATCAGCATCTGCAATATCAAAAGGATCAGTCATAACTTGTTTACCTTTTCTCCTACTTTGCGTACCTTGACTAGTTCCTTCTCCGATCCTTTGTCGCTTTGCTAGAGAGGGAGGGATTTGGAATTCTTCGGTCAAAGGGACATCGTCAAGCACTCCTTCAGCCCATTGCCGGTCTTCTGGGTTGAACTCCGGTTCTCCCAACCCTTCTCGGTCGTTGACCCAAGCTTCTAAGGAGTTCTTCTCGTAGAATATTTGATCCAAATCAATGTCCTCCTCTTCAATTTGCGGCTCCTCGACCGAACGTCCCGCCACCTGTGATAACCAACTCTTTTTTTCCATCTGGTTCTGCTTCATTCTCTCCAAATTCCTCAACTTTAACCTCATATTGTATAACAATACACGAGGTCTTCAAGTCTCCTTGATGTCAACCTATTTCTTTGTTTCGTGTGAATCAAGCTAAATGTAAACCAATTCCTCTCGCAGCCCGAAGCCGAAGTGGTTTGACTTAGGACTGTGATGGCTACGTCCGCCAAGTCCTCGTACCCTGGTACTTTACCATGGTCCATTCACCAATCAGCTACATAAATTGAATGTCTTACATTATTATCGAAGTAAACTTTGATTAATTAAGTGATGAAAAACATTGCTACGTACCCGAACTTAGTAGTATCACATCTCGTTCAACTCTGCTCATTCCAAAGTGAAAACTCCGCATTCTGTAATCGTACATCTTGTTACAGGCGATAATAGCCCAGTCGTCGTCACCAAGCAACCTTCGGATGACACTCTTCACCTCATCTAATAGCTCGTTGGTTGCCTTGAACTGTGGACTATAGCAATACCTTGGGTTGAAAAAGTAACTTATGAACCAAATAGCATTAGTAAACAATTTATACATATCTGACATTAAAAAAAAGATTAGTAAATGTTTAAGAAAACATACCTGTTGCATGTATGGGTTGATGTAATGTATGTTCCCAGCGGCGATCTATGATATCCCACCACTTGGCAAAGTCGGACACGGTCTTGGAGATTTCTTCCTTCGCTCTCTCAACCGCATCATATAAATTCCCCATGTCTGCTTTCCTATCTCCGTCAACTATCCTTAATACCTTCACTATGGGTTGGACGATGTCTAACGTCTTCTTTACAACTTTTCAAAAATCTCCACTCTCTATTGTCTCCTATACTTTTCTCTCCTTTCTCTTATCCGATGGGTTACATCTAGCTATCCAACTACCCCAACCCGGTGAAATGACCATCTGAGTTAGAGCTCTTCTTTGACTCAATAAACTTTCTAACGAAATATAGTGGGAGGCGAACCGAGTTGCACCGGGCCGTAACAACTCTCGCCCCTTGGTGTGTTTCCTCGTAAGTGCAAGGACAAAGTTGTGGTTGTAAATAAATGAAGAAATAAACTGGGTTAGCTTAACTACCCTGTCTATTTGAGGATCCTTTCATATATCCTCCAACATTAAGTCTAAGGAGTGGGCGGAACAAGGTGTCCAATACAACTTTGGTCTTTTGACCATAAGCATCTGTCTGGCCGCATTGTATGCGGCCGCATTATCTGTGACTACTTGAACTACCCGGCTCACTCCTATTTCTTCTATCACTCCATCTATCAATTGGTAAAGACACTCCGCATTCTTTACCTGTCCTGATGCGTCGACCGACTTCCAAAAGACCGTGCCGGCTTAACTGTACACTAGGAAGTTGATAATTGTCTTCCTAGTTATACCTATTAAGTATAAGATATTAACTAAGTTATACCAAAAAGAATGTTTATACATTTAATATAAATGAGTAAAATAAAATTTACTTATCGGTCCATCCGTCGGTCATTAATGTGTAACCTTGTTCCTCTCATATTCGTTCAAATGATGCCACATACTTCTTTATTTCTTGCACCTCCACAGAAAGATATACATTGTATATCTCCTTTGGGTTTGGACCAGGCACTCCCCTCCCGACGTCTGCGATTGTGTTGATCATGTTCTCTTAGTATGGTCCCCTTGCGGCATTTACCGGAATGCTGTGGTGAAAGAACCACCTTGACGTTGCCCGGCCAATCTTCTCCTTACATAATTTTAGGTTCTTCATTGCCGTCGTGATTGTCGTTTGACGTTGTCGTGGTCTGGTGATTGCGGGATCCACGGGACCTACTGCCGGGTTGTCGTCTTGGGTGAGATCATGAATCTCATCTTGCGGTTGGTTGTTGGATCCAAGGAAGGATAACTCGGGGGTCGGCCGCGGGTCGGCCGGCCCCCAACCCGGCCCGGTCGGGCCGGGTCGCCGACCCGGTCGCGACCCGGCCCGACCGGGTCGGGTTTATTATTTTTTTTTGAAAAAAAAAAAAAAAACATGAAAAAATCATAAAAAATACCCAAAAATTAGGAAAAAATCAGAAAAAATACCCAATTTTTTTAAGAATAAGAGATGTGATTTAACAAGATTCATTCAACATTCATTCAAACATTACATTAAATTGTTCTTCTACATAATGTATGTACTCGCCTACGACATTGAGGAAGAGTACGACGCATTAAACATATAGACAAACCGATTATACTCTTGTTCACCGCTCGTACAATTGTCCTACGATAATTGGAAAATGAACCACCATAACTATCATATGAATACGTACTGAACTATCTAATGAAGGCCGCATCATCCCATAACTCGTCTCGATAAGATGGGCACGCGAACCCCCGCGATGGTTCTAACTCGCACCATACCCGTGTTGTCTTGCGCGGTGGTCGTAATGTTGTGTTGCGTGGGTAAACCGCTCCCTCTTCCGTAAATACGCGGGCGGGCCGTGAAGGGGTGTCTGCGGATTGGTTCTCCACCCGACCGAAGTGGTGCCGGCGCGTGCTTCCTCTTGCCTCTCGCCGTACGTGTTGTCATCTCCGTCACTACTACTTTTTCGACGTTGAATCATCCGACGTCCGATATTGCACTCGGATGTTGTGCTCGGTGTATCTTCCCTTGTCTCGGTCAATTGTGTCCCGGATCGTATCAAGAGGGTTAGTTGCAACGTGTTTACCTTTGCCCTTTCGATTGCCTACTTTCGACGAGAAGATTGTCCGAGCTTTTTGCCTTTTCGCCACGTAGGAGGGATTCGAAATTCCTCGGAAGAGGAACATTGTCAAGTTCCCCGAGCCCATTCCCGTCATCGGGGTTGAACTCTGGTTCACCCAACCCCTCGCGTTCGTTGACCTGTGCCAGAGGAAGCCTCTGTTGAAATATCTCACGTAAGTCAATCTCCGGTTCTTGTACAATGGGCACCTCAATTCGTCTTCCACTTGCTTGTTGTACCCACCTTTGCTCCTCCTTACGGTTCTCTCTTATCTTCTCCAAATTTCTTAGCTTGACCTCGTACGTTATAGTGACGATGAGACTGTTTGCTCGAGTCTTTGTGATGTTAGCCTATTCCTTTGCTGTATGAATAAGGCTAAACGTTGACCAATTTCTTTCACGTAGGAAGCGACGTAGTTTGGCTTAGTACTCGGATTGCAACACTAGCCAAGTCTTCATATCCCTGCCCTTCCACGATCCATCCACTCGATTGCCACATTATCATTATGTCTTAGTACGTAATGCTATTAATAAGCTAATTACTTAATTAAAAAGTTGACTTAATTTAACTATACATACGACTAAGAAACGTAACCGCTCGTTGCACCCGTCGTCCCGAAACGAAATAACCTCATCCTATAATCACGCATCTTATTTGTTGCAAGGTAATTGAACGGTCATCGTCCCCAAGCATTCTCCGAATGACTTCCTTTACGTTGTCCAACAAGTTCATTGATAGGCTTGAAGATCGGACCGTAGCAATATCTTGGGTTCGAAAAAATGACCTCGGTAATTGACCGTGGAAAAGTTTGCGTAGATGCATCGACCAAAAAGGTAACAATTTGATTAAACATATAGACATTTGATTAAGTTGTAAAAACATACCCAGTACGTATAGGATGGTACAATGTTCTCTCCCACCGACGGTCGATGATATCCCACCACGCTAAAATCTCGACACCCTTTTCGAAATTTCTTCTTTTGCCCGCTCGTTCACATCGTAAAGGTATCCATTGTCCGCCTTCTTATATCCATCGACTATGCGAAGGACTTTCGACTAATGGACCAACGATATCCATTGTCTTAACTTTACTAGCCGCCAAAAGTCTCCACTCTCTAATGTTTGTTCCACCCTTCCTTCCCTTTCGTTTGTCCGATGGATTGGCTGAAGAACCGGTTAGCCCACCCCGGAGAAATTATCATTTGGGTCGTGCAACGCCTACGTTCAAATAAAGCTCTCCAAAGATAGTAGTGTGATGCGAGCCGTGTATGACCGTAGGGTCGTAAGAGCTCTCGACCCTTTGTGTGCTCTCTCGTTAGGTTCGTAATGAAATTATGGTTATGTATTTAGATGAAGGATCTGCAATATATTGTCCGGCCTTAACAACCCGATCGGTTGAGGATCTTTGCGAATATCCTCTAGATTAAATCTATGGAATGGGCGGAGCATGGTGCCCAATATAACTTCGTCTCGGCCATCAACATTTGGCCGTCGGCACTTTGTAGGCGGTTGCGTTGTCCGTCCACCACTGGACAACTCGATCCTCACCAATCTCTCGATAATACCATCAATTAAATCAAACAAGTATGTTGCATTTTTTACCGTCCGTATGCATCCACCGACTTCCCAAAAGACGGTCCCGCCTGACAAGAAACGAGAAAGTTGATCATTGTCTTCCTGGTAATACCTATTAAGAGGATAAAATGATATATCTAAGCTTAAAATTCATAAAGATTTGTTTCGACAACTTTACGCTCAAAAGGACTAACTCCGTCCAACCATCGGTCATCAATGTGCGGCCACGTTCGTCCCGGATACGTTCGAACGTCTTGACATATTCTCTAATGTCGCCTACCTCCGATGGAAGATATGTGTTGTATATCTCCTTTGGAGTTGGTCCCGGCACCCCCACTGCCAACGTCTCGCTATCGTGTCAATCGTGGACTCATAATAAGGCCCACTGCCGTTAGTCATGTATACTACTATGAAAGAACCATCTCGGAAGTTGCCCGCCCGATCTTCTCCTTGCACACTCAAGTTCTTTAATGCCGTGTTGATGGTGGTTTGCCTTTGACGCGGTCGTGTGATGACCGGATCTATAGGGCAACCGCCGGTCGTCATCCCGGGTGAGATCGCGCACTTCGTTGTTCGTGGTCCGGATTTGATCCTCTCCCCGCTTTCACTTCCACGTCCACTCCCATTTTGCCGTAACCTTGACCCATAACCGCCCGGTACGTCGATACATGTCTTCGTCGGCGAATGACCTTGACTTGCATCCGTGGCTCTTACTAAGTCATCTCGTTTCTTTATGTTAGATACGTATATTTTTGTAAAATATCAAATATTAATTATTACATACCTTCGTCGATATCTTGGTATTCACTTCTTTACGGTCTCTCTCTTGTTCGGTGCCGTATACGTGTAGCGAACGTCTTGCGGGGTTCCGCAATTTCTTCACGCACGGTGTCCCGATGCCTCTCCGAAGCTCCTTTGGATCTTCTAAGATTGAAGATGCCGTCTAAATTGGGCTCTTACCTCGGGCAGTCCGCGTGCACGGTGCAACATCTCCCTTGATACCGGCACGATGAGGCTTTAACCGGTAAGTTCCACCGTATAGAACTTTGTCGCAATACTTGCATTTTACTTTCCTTTGCTCCATCGACACGACCGTGTACGTGGAGCCAAGCCGGGTCATTCGGGTGGAGCGGGGAAGTCTCGCGGCAGGGAAGACATGTTAGAAAAAATAATCCACGTAATAAATAACACGAAATAAAATTTAGAATGACAAAGAAACCGCTTTGACGATTGTCAAAAATAACGCTTTAAGTGGTGCGAACGACACTAGGTGGAGCCGGAAACTATCCGAGCGAGGGGTGAGAATCGAGTGGAGGGACGAGCCGTTGACCGGTGATGATTGAAAGAGTGATCGGTGAGGAGGGGAGGAGACCGAAAAGTGATCGGTAGGAGAGGAAGAAGACCGAAAGAGTATTCAACCAGTAGGCCGGGGAGGAGGTGAGGTGTGGGTTGAACCCCTCCCCCGCCGGGGGCCATTTATAGCCCCCGAGGGGGGGGCAAATTGGTAGTTAGTGAGGGTTAGTGGGGGAAAAGTCCCCCCCACTAACTCTCTTGGGGGGGGGGGGGGGGGAAAGCCCCCCCACTAACCCCCCCACTAACTTTGTTAGTGGGGGCGGCGGTCAAAGGACCGCGCGACCCGGTCGGCCGGGTCGCCGAGCCGGTCGCCGGGTCGCGCGAACCGAAGCCGGGTCGCGCAACCCCCTGCCGGGCCGGCTTGGAGTCGGCCCGGCAGGGTCGATTCCGGGCCGGTCGGCCCGGAATCCGGCCGGGTCGGGCGACCCGGGCGACCGGGTCGCCGACCCGGCATACCATGGTTGGATCATTTTCCACTTCCTCAACCACTCCCACTTCCAGACCCTTGACGCATCATTCGGCCGGTGCGCCTATGTAACTCTTCGTCGGCAAATGATCTTCAACTTGCTTCCATTCCCCGTAAGAAGTCATCTATTTTAGAAATATTTAAGTATTCAACTACTTAATTATCTTTTAAAATAGAAAAATGAGCTACGTTTATGAGTAACACCTCCTATACCTTCGTACTCTTCGTCTCCAAAAATATCTGGCCTCTCTTGTCCGGTCCCGTAAATGTGTATGGAACGTCTCCCCGGTTGTAGCAATTCTTCTCGGATGGTCTCCTTATGCCGTTTGCTAGTTCACTTCGTTTGCTCCATCGCTTGTAGGTGCCTACGAAGTTGAGCTCTGATCCCCGGCAGAGTCCGTGTGCAAGGAAGAACGTTTCTCTTCATGCCTGCAAGATGAAATTTTAAACGATAAATACCACCGAATATTACTTTGTCGCAATATTTACATTGCACTTTTCTCTCCGCCATGGAGATTAAGTTGCAATGTAACCAAGCTGGATCACTCCGGGTCGCGCCGGTAATTTGGGTTGTTTGGCTTGGAGAAGACATTTTTTTAACTAAATAACTACTTAAGAAAGTAATTAACTATTTAAAAAAGTTAATGACGTTAATAAGTGACTACTAATCTAAGTAAATTTTTAATTATGTAAAATAAATGACTAACTAATTATGAAATTAAGTAAGTAAATAACTATATCTTCTAATTAATGATGTATTAAGTAACTACTAAACTAAATATCTAGCTAATCTTCTAGCTAACTAACTACGTAAGTAAGGAAATAAGTATTAAAAAGAAGGAACTACTTAGCTAGCTAATTAAAGAAACAAATATTAAATAAATATACTTAATGAAATAATGAAGTGCTTAATGAAATAATTAAGTAAATGAAAAACAAAATGAGAGCAATGAGAACAATGAGAGCAAAATGAGAGCTTGAGGGTGAGAGTGATGAGTGAGAGTAAGGGGAGCCCCTTGGGGGCTTTAAATAGCCCCAAAGGGGCTGAATGGGGGGGGGCTGGAGCCCCCCCATGACCGTTGGCAACGGTCATTTGACCGTTGCCAACGGTCTTATGGCCGGGTCGCGCGACCCAGTCGCCGGGTCGCGCGACTCGCGCTACCCCCGCGACCTGGCCGGGTCGCGACCGAGCCGGTCGGGGCCAAATCCGACTGGGTCGGTGCTGGGTCGCGACCCGGCGAACCATGGCATTGAGATTCTAAATTCAGTGATTTTCTTATTCACTACGATTTTGGCTCAATAACTATGAAAATTACATGTAAAATGCAATTAAATAATAATGTGTTTCAACCGTGGTATTTTTCTTATGAATTGACATGTTATGGGTTTGTTTGGCCATGGCCCGTGAGAGGACTAGGATAGAAGTCTAGTCCAAATTTGATTTTTTGATCATAACTTTCTGATCGTGGGTCAAATTTTCAATCCAACTCTGGTGTTGTTCGACCTTAAGTCTAGCATACGTTATGGTGGTGCACTTTCTTATTTGGCCATCTTTAAGTTGCTTGGACCCAATAAGGGCAAAACGGTCATTTTGTCACCTAGAGCTAGTTTTTGACATTTAGAACACTGTTGCGGAGGTCTCGACTAGTACTGGTCAACGGCCCCATTATCTTATCCTTTCGGGCCCAATAAGCCTTGCTAAAGCTGTTCGGAATCCCGCTTTCAATATTTTACCCAAAATTTGCCGGATATGGGTTGAATTTCTGATCCAACTCTGGCATTCTTCAAGTTTGAGTTGGGCAGATTCAATGTTGGTGCTAATATGTTATTGGGCCGGTGTTTGGTCTATTGGGCCCGATAAGGCTTATTGGGTCTATTTGGTCCATCAAGCCCAATTGTGGGACAAAGTGGGCCCATTTTTTCTAACCGCTTTCTTTTCTTTGCTTTTACTTAGTACTTGCCTAAATTGGGTGCTGTGAAATTTTTAGGCGCCAACACCGCCGTAACAATTCGTACTTAGAAGCCAATACATCCACAAAATAAACACATGGAAGATATAGCGGAATGCACATTTAGTGTTTTTAATTTAGTTTGATTTGAATTTCATTTACGATTGTTTGGATTGCTTGGATTGGATTTTTTGTTAAGACTTGGTGTATTTTTAGTTCTGGGTTTTGTTTTGGATTCAATTTCTTTATGTTTGGGTTAAGACCTCTCCAGTTTGAGATGCTTTGGCTGTCTTCCTTAGACGTGTCTTTCAAATTTGAAGTGCTAAGGGAGTTCAATTTACTTTGGATTCAGATTGGTTCTAGATTTTTTTCCTTTGGAATTTAGTTTTGATGTTTAAGATTTTGATTTCAGTTTCAACTTTGAGGAATTTTTTTTTTGGGATTTTTTAGATAAGTTTCGGATTTGGGACTTTTTATTTGGTATTTTTTTGTTAAAGTTTTAGATATTGCTTTCTTTCAGTTTCAGTTTTGAGATTTTAAGTTTACAATGTGAATTATCAAATTTCAGATTTTGGGATTCTGACTTTCATATTTGGTTCCTTCTTCCTTGTGGATCTTGGGTTACTGAGACTCGAATTTTTTTTGAACTGAGTAGATCATTTTTCATGTTTCTGGGTCTGATGGTTTTTAGATTCCTTGAATCTTCAGACTTCACAAATATTTCAGAAATTTTCAGGTTTGGACTGTTCTGCAGATTTTCTGGTTTTCATATTCGTACAATTTTGCTTATGTTCTGATTTTCGGACTTTTATATTTGATTCTTTTAGACTTCCTAATTTGACAGTCTTTTTTTCATGAATTTTCAGATGTCTTTTTGTGATATTTCCCAGATTTTAGATTTTAACAGTTTTCAAGTTTTTTCATTTTTTTCAGAGTTTTCTGAACTTTTTTTGATTTCTAGTTTTTTTGGCTTTCAGATTTTTTGTAGTTTTCTGGTTTCTCCAATGTTCGGGAATTCCCTGATTCTCAGTTCCTTTGCATTCTGAATTTCAGGTTTTACCAGATTCTCAAATTTTTGGCTTCTGGATTCCGGAAGTTTCATTTTTTAGAATCACAGATTCCTGGATTTTCAGATTTCCAGCATTTCCAGTTTTTTAATTTTTTTTTGCTTTCTAGAATTTGGGAGTTTTTGGATTCCAAGCCTTTTAAAATCATTAGATTTTAGGCTTTCAGATTTTCTGGTTTTCTGGTGTTTTCAGAATTTCTGATCTTCGGGATTTCAGACATACGGGATTTCCAGTTTTTTCCTATTTTATGATTTCTGGAGTTTCTAGGATTTTTTATTTTCTGTTTTTTTCATTTCCTGAATTTCAGAATTTTACCGAGTTCCAGAATTTTCAGAATCCTTATATTTCGGTGTTTCTTGATGGAATTGTCAGATTTCTAGTATTCTGGGAAATTCAGGATTTTTTAAACTCTGGGTTTTTCAAACTTATCGCATTCTCTGGTTTTTAGTTTCCTACTCGATTTTTTTGCTGACCATTCACCTTCCTAAATTTTTTTGTTTACTGTTGCAATATTTTTTATTTGCTGTTTTATTTTTTTTATTTTAATGCACCTTGAGTTTTGAAATGGGTGAATTTTATCTTTTGGGGTGTTTTTGGTTTGTTTTAGTTTACTTTGTTGAATTTTGATCTTTTTTGTAAATTTTGGACCTATTTGGGATATTTTCTGTATAATTGGTTTATTTTATGATTTATTCAAAAAAGGGAAAAGAAAAGGTAAAGGAGACTAGAACTGGTTGTATCTCCATAGTCAGTAGTCACATCATCATCACTTGGTGGACTTGCTTCGTTAGGAACTTTAGTTGAATCATCAGATGCAACACTTTGTTGCTCTTCCGGTGAAAACCTGCTGATCGGAACATGATTTTGATTTTGGATCCATGATAGTCGATAGAAACTCTTATGATACAAGGTTCTCACAAATGGCTAAGTTTCTAATTCAAGACAAGAAACATTAAAATTTACAAAACAGAATAGGCCATTTTAGATCTTGACAAATCCTTGAAGATCTTTTTTGAACAACAACACCACAACCTAGTTCATTTATAATAGAAAAGAGTACATAAACGATAATACAACCACAAGACCCAAAGTAGTAGGACAGACGATCAAACTGAAAACAGCCAAAGTTCTAACAGAACATATCTTTTCAAGAAGACTCAAACATAGCCACATAGCGACTGGCACGTAAAAGTGCTCGTAAAGTTGCACGGCAAGTAAGGGGACTCCATCAGAGGAGTTTGATGACTGCCAAGAGACCGAAAGATCACACCAGATAGATGTGGAAGTCGCCCAAATCATCGGTCTTGAAAGGAGTAACGTGGCTACGAAGAGAACCAGAAAAGATAATACAAAAGAACTCGACTTCAAGACAACAAACATACGTAGAAATCCTAAGAAAACAAAGAGACATAGATACGCCGAACTCCACAACTCCAGCACCACAAACAGAGACAAAATGCTTAAACTCATGTTTAAGCAAAATGCCGGAGAGGGAGAGTGGGAGGGAGGAAAACCTCCCTCCCGGACAAAAACAACTTCAAAACAGCAAAGGAGATGACTACGAAAGGGATTCGCGGCTAGGATTTCACCGCGAGCAAAAAGTCCGCCGGAGCCGATGAGTCGCGAGGGAGACCGCTGTCACCGCGTCTAGGGGGCCGCTGTGTGGAAGTCGCCGCGGCAAAGGAGACCGCTGCGAGGTATTCGCGGTGAGGGTCGCCGCCGCGAGGGAGTCGCCGCGGCGAGGGTGTCGCCGCCGCGGGCCGCCGCAAGGGTTTCGCCGCGGTGAGGGCACCGCTGCGAGGGAGCCGCGGCGATGAGGGCCGTCGCCTGGGAGTTGCCGCGGCGAGGGGGCCGCCGCTGCGAGGGAGCCGCGGTGACGAGGGCCGCCGCAAGGGTTTCGCCGCGGTGAGGGCACCGCTGCGAGGGAGCCGCGGTGACGAGGGTCGCCAAATCCTTGAAGATCTTGTTCAAGTTGTTTTCCGACTATTTCTTCTCAAAATGAGTGGATTTTTTAATTAAAATGTGTATCATATGCCAATCCAGGATTTTTTCTATCAGAGGGAAGAAGAATTTGGGCAAAAGTGGAAAAGACTTACTGCGGTCTTACAGTGTTGCCAAAATTTGTTCAGTTGGACAGCCTAGCCAGATTGGCTGATACGATTTGAATATGCTACACCAGGCTGGTTCTATTTTTCATAGAAATTTATGGGATATTTTACTCAGAATCAGATGACCCACTGTTCCCTCTAATCTGAGTTGGTTGATTCTGCAATCTGTTGGATACTTGGATCAGAAGATTTTAACTTGCACATCCTTTAATGTTCTTAACTAATTTATCCTGTTTTAAGCTTTCAACTTTTGCTTCATCTTGGAGTTGCTTCTTTAACTTTTATTAACAATAAAATAAATTTTTTTATATGTAGGGAAATCTTGCTATCATATATCACTGCTGCCGATGATATAAATGTTTTGGGCTCCTTAAGTTTGCTCGCTACTTTGTTGCAGGCAAAAGGTTGAACTTTTGAGATGTTACTTCAATAATGTTCTTTTCCCGATGCAATAGCCTTAATACGTTCTTATCTATTTGTAGAGCTGGATGAGTCAATGCTAGATGGACTTGGAATCCTTCCTCAAAGAAAGCAACACAAGAAGCTTCTACTAGTGAGTTCTGGAACTGCCATACAGTATATGCTTGCAAGTTCTCTTATGCTTCTCTTTAAGTTAGATAGTCATCTGGAAGTTTTTAGCAATGGAAATCAACCTGGGGTTTGGAGATTAATTAAAACCATATATCACTTAGTTGGTGCAATCAAATATAGCATATCAATCTATCTACTCTCCTTTGGGATGATGTGTGAGTGGGCTTTGCTCCACTTAAGTAAACTTTCCAGCTCTTTATGGACTTTCAAGTGAGCACCACATCTACATCAGTGATGATTTGACGTCAATATCCAAGCATAGATGGAACTTATTTAGCAGGAATTTCAGGGACTAGGAGATCCAGCAAATGTAGCAATTGTCCAGAATCTTGTACAACACTACTTTTTGTTGGCTAAAGATGTGATTGTGGATAAAATGGTTTTGGATTGATGAAGCCAAAGGGCTAAAATGACGACCTCAACTCTAAGGTGGCAATGGACAGAGAGCATTTTATCTCATTTAAATCGTTATTGAAGCAAAAAAAAAAATAACAGTTTGAAGTAAAGGATGCTCAGTTTTGTCAAAAACAAAATCAAACTTTTGTAAGCTTTTTCTATAAAGTAGCTAATTTTTCATTCGTCAGGTATATTCAGAATAGACAGGTGTATGTTGATGCTGTGATCACATGTTTAAAGTTTCCTAAATAATTTTGCTCTTTCTAGTTTACTAGATTTTTTTGAATGTTTTTTCTACAATGACATTGTGAATTGCCATAAATGTTGTTATCTATTGCAGCAAGCTTTAGTAGGTGAGGCCTTTGGTGAAGAGCAGTTGTTTTCTTCAGAGAGCAGCTTGATGAAGGATGACATCAATACTGAACTTGAGGGGTACATTCAAAAGCTTAAGGTACTTTAAACCTGATTCTTCTTTTTTTACATTGTATGGCATTTCAGTTCAATAATTTGTGTGGAAGTATTATTGACATGGGTGCTACTCTTGGTAGATGAAGGGATGAATTGTTTCCGGCCTTATGATTATCTTATTATCTTTACTTTATGTTCTATGGGAATGTAGCCTGTTTATTGTCATCACCTTCAAAAAGGAGAAACATGGTTAAGTCATGTGGCCAAGTGATCTCCTGTTATTTCTTGAGCTCTCTCAAAACAAGGCCCCAAGAAATGAGATATATAATTAGTTCTTGATATCTCTCACCCATCTTATCTGTCTTTTCCTTTTCTATGCTGTACACCTTGAAGCATACGTCATTAGAATTGAAATAATATACATACTAGATAGATTTACTTTCATACTTCTAGCTCCTTTCTTGGTTCCAATTTTGAACAGATATCTTGTCAACCTTGTCCCCGGAAGTGTGCAGTTACACTATCATATTCATCTCATTGTTTTTGTTGTTATCACATTTTTTGTTCTTATACCAAGGATTTAAAGCCACTTGGTATTTTGATTTTAAGTTTGTCTAAACTGATCTAAAATTTACTCCATAGTTTCTTTTATCTTTTCCAGACTAAAATAAGGGCTGGATTTCCCTGTCTAATTCTTTAATTGAAAATGGTTGAACCCATTGTGCATCAGTTGATCACCAATCATAGTAGCCATGCGATCGATCATTAATTCCTCATCACTCTGAAGGATCTAACATGAGAATATTCTGATGGCAGGTAGTTCCCTAGGTGATGGGGAGAGGAGGGGCACCTATTGATCACTTTGATGTCGTCCAAATAGCTGAGGCACTGACCTCGAGGAGGATTGGATGCTCAATTGCCTCTGAATCGGGCAGTTGGTCTAGCCATGCGATCTTATGGATTTAGAGCTCTAGAAGCACCTTAAGTTCATTCTCCCTCACTATATACTCTCTTGTGCCCAGCAGTTATCCTCACTCTCAGGATCTTTATGCTACCTTGCCTTTGTTGGTCACCAGAATGAGTTTCTCTCTATCTCTCTCATGCATGTGCTGAATCGCTTCCTTCTTATCTTCCTTCCCTCTTTTTGGCTCCAACGTCATTGTCAACATCTTGTCACTGCTGGCTCATGCCAAGGGGGTAGTTCCCTCTCTGTTTCTCTCTTCATCCTCTCCCCAACCCTGCCACCCCTCTCTGCATCTATCCAAGATATGTCTATAATCTGAAGCAGTATAATTCGCAATGGTATAATTTTATGTTCTTAACCAGTGTAATTTTTGTTGCATCTAGAATTTTCTTCATGTAATTGTCCAACATCTGGGGATATCACCTGTTTGTGCTGATTTGTTGTTCTTCGTGTTTTGTTTTTCAGGATCATTATGGGCATCTTTGTTTTGAGGAAACAGGGGCTTACTATCAAAAGCACAGATACCAGGTGCCTTAAAAATTTAATGATCTTATAACAAAAGATGATTAGTTCTTGTTAGTTTTGCAACATAATGTGATTCATGTCTAAGGTTGCAAGATTGTTTATGCAATCTTGACACCAAAGCAATATGATTTCACTGAATTATCATGTACCAGAGACCAGCTTTTTTTTTCTTCTTTTGTTTCTGGATGTAGTGAGCATATACCACTTGTCTCTTAGTGAAATGCTTGGAAAGGATCTTAACTTTTAAGAACTTTTTACATGTTATTTTGTGAATATTAATCACTGAAGTCTTTAGTTTTATACCCTAGCTTGCCAACATTACTTGGTCTCTGAATAAGAGCCTCAGGTGGTGAATGAGTGGAGCCAGCTTCCCTTCTAATATTAAGAAAAGGCTTGGAAGCAGAAAAGGTGGTCATGACACATGGGTGACTTAACTGAGAGCTTTTTGATGCGGGACGGGAGAGGAGGTGCCGCCATTCCTGTGCGCGTCGGCGGGCCCGAGGACGCTGCACCGAGGTGATGGGGTGCTGAACCGGTCCTGAACCGTGCTGAACCGGTACGAAGGGTGCTGAACCGATCCTGAACCGTGCTGAACCGATACGAAGGGTGCTGAACCGACCCCGGACAGCGCTGAACAGCGTCAAACTGGGCTGGAAACCGCTGAACCGGGGTTAAAACCCGCTGAACCAGACCCCTCGGCCGTTGTACCGGGCCCACAAGTGCTGAACCGGTCCCAAACGGCCTTGAACCGACATTAAAAGGCCTAAACCGGGGTCAAACAGGCCTGAACCGGGTCAAAACCCACTGAACCGGGCTTGAACCGGCCTCTGGATGGGTGAACCGGGCCTGAACCGGCCTGAACCGGCCCCTGAAGCGTCGAACCGGCCTTGAACCAGCGGTCTGGGCGTGAACCGCGGCCCAACCGGCTCTGGCGGGTCGAACCGGCGGGTGAGCGAGCCGGCTTGGGCCGGACCGCCCGGCTACGGTCGCTCGGCCGCACGCGGGGGGGGGGGGGGGTTGGCGCGGGGTACGCGGCCGCCGGTGGTCGCGCCGCATGACCGCTCAACTAATCCCCGGGGGGGGGGGTCGTGGCAACGCGCGACTAATCCCCCCAGGGGGGGTCGTGGCGCGCCGCCGGAGCCGGCTCGAGAAGAGAGAGAGAGAGGGCGGGCGCCCACGGGTTCGTGGTGACTCCTCGGCACGCCCCGACGGCTGAACGGGGGTTCGTCGTCGTCCTCAAGCGCGGCGGTTGTCCGGCGGTCCCAGCAGCGGGGAACGGAGGGGAGGGCTTCGGCAGCGGCGGCCGGAGGCTCCGACGGCGCCGCCAAATCCTCCTCTTCTCTCCTCCTTCGTCGTCGTCGACTCGGGCCGCCGTAAATGGCACCGCTCGCGAGATCTTCGACAGTCGACGGAAGTGGGGTTGGGAGTCCGGGCTCGCGGCGGCTCAATAGGAGGGAAGGGGGTTCGGAGAGGCTCCGTGGGAGGCCAAAGGCCCTGTGGGAGGGGTGCTCGTGGGGTAGGGGAGCCGCACGGGGGGGGGGGGGTCTCGGTTTAGGGCGCGTGTGTGCGCGCGGGTCCGGAAGGGGGGGTGCCGCAGTGCTTCCAGCAGTGGGGGTGGCCCGTAAGGGTGCTTTCAGCAGGGGAAGGGAACCGTAGGGGTGAGGGGGAAGAGGTGGGGGAAGGTCCGTATGGCCCTAGGGCAGCGTCTCCGGAGGCGTCTACGTAGGTCGGAAACAGGACGGGATAGAGGAAGAAGAGGCACCGGACCTAACTCCGGAGGTGAGGAGGAACACCGGGAAGGGGAGGGGAGAACCGGGAGCACCCGAAGGTGAGGGAACGACGCCGACGTCGGAGGGGGGGGGGAAGGGGAAAACGGGAAGGAGCTTCTCTCCTTGGGTTCAAACATCCATCTCCCTTTCATTCAAAGACTTGGGCTCTTTAAATAGAGCTGGACATTACAAGATGAACCTCTAAAAACTCTAATTACATATATGTCCTCTAAAGGACTAAAATAAAAAGAAAGACTCAAAGGACTCTAACTATTCAAATAAAATGCATAAAATTAAAAATCTAATACTACGAAATAAAAGAAATAAATACGTCGTCTCCTCAAGACCCGGAAGACGCTATCTCCAAACAAACGGACGATCCGGTCCGTACCGGTCCCCATCACTTTTCTCCTCATGAGGATTGTGAGGTTAGAGCAACAAGTTTTGGACTGGCTATATCAAATCCTTATTTGGATAGGGATCCGAGTTGGATCTAGCTAGTGGCCAGCCAATTTTGTCGCAAATCTCAGACAGACCATGGAACAACACAAGTTCAAGGATGAACCAGGCCATCTGGTCTGGAATTAGGTAAAGCAGCAGGATATCAGTTAGTTTAATTGCAAAGATGTTGTGAAGTGGAATATGGAAGCGGGATTGTTTAAACAAGGTATGGAATTGAAGGCTTCTTTTGAAAATTCAAGACCTTCTGTGGAAAATAGTCGATTGCCTAGGCTAAGAGAATAGTGTGGCAGGAAGGTGGAACTATGTTTTCTGTATAAATTATGTGGAACAAGATCATCTTTTCTTGAACTGTGGAGTAATGGGGGTGACAAGTCAGGTTCCGTGAAGAAGTCCTTGGCTTTCAGATATGGTGTGATTGAATATCTGACTTGATCTTGAGCTGGAGCTTTCTTAAGAAAGGACACATTTAACAAATTGTACAGGATGCCAGTTTGCCTTATATCTTGTGCGCCATCAGGCTGGAAAGAAATAAATGAATATATCAATATTTATTCTCTCCAGTGTAGCAGATTGTTGTTTTTGCAGTGAGGGGGAGGTTGTTGGCAGTTGGGAGGTGGGATGAGGTTGTGAGGCTTGTAGAAGTTTTTCATGCATTTTTTTTCTTTTAATTTTTTGCTTCTTTGGAAAGTGCTTCCTGTAGTGTGTGCGTGTTTTTTTTTTTTCCTTGGGGGCACTATTCCTTGTGTGGATGGTGTTGCGGAGACTTCTTTTCTCTAATTGTTGATTTTTCCTTCCCTTCATTCCTTGTTGCTTCATACCTTGTTCTACTGCCTTAATGTATAGCATATATTTCTGGTGGCTTTCTAAAAACATGACCGGCCAATTCCAAATCATTCTAGGTTACAATTGAAAATATTGTTATTGTTAACAAGAATGGACAAGATTTTCTTGGTTAAAATTTGCACTTTACCAAATTCCAAATATTTTTAAACTTGTTTGTTGTAGTGTTTACCAGAAGTTCCTTACCATGATGTTCTTGTTTCTTTGTTTCTTAGGTGCTGGATGCATTGGTTAATCTCTTCTGCAGACATAATATTTCCTCAGAGACTTTGTGGATTGGTGGATGGCTCCTAAGACAGCTACTACCAAACAGCGAAAAGGAATTTAATGATTACCACCTTAGACTCCTTAAGGTACAGAGTTTTCTTTCATCCATCTTTCATTTTGTTTGTGTTTCATCCATCACTTTGCTGAATCTTAAAAGATTAGGTAAGTCTATCAAACTCAACCTTGGCATGATCTATGCCAAATATTGGCATAGATGAGGTAAGCTGGTAAAATGTAATAAATAATGAAAACAAAACAGTAGAGCTGGGCATGGAGAAAAAGAGAAAACAACCAAATGATAAAATGGGTGGACCCTTGCTACATAGATAACAATCTAGTAGGCAAGGTAAATGATATGTTGATTGAGGTGTGAGATGTGCAATGATTTTGAACTTCGCTCATGCATAAGAGCTGTGGTGTCCATAATATGATGGGGTTTACATCTAAGGAAATGGATATATTGTCTCCATAGGAAGGAGAATAGAAGTCAGGCTAGGCTGTTTAATATATGTGAAGATTTAACTTTTGTTCACTGAGCCTGTCTTTCCCGATAGCATTGCAATGGCAATATTTTGAGATATGGTTGAAAATGGACCCACAAAGAATCAACCAAAATTTTGTTATACTATTCCACTCATGACCATAGTTTGTTGTCTCGTCGAGATCTCGCGAGAATCTCGGTCTCGCGGGCATGGCGAGAAACGAGATGGCCGAAACTGGATAGCCAGTCTTGCGGGCATATAGGGGCACACGTGTGGCCTCCCGACAGGAATAGATGAGGTAGGGTAGAGAAGGGCCGAGCATGTGGGCAAAAAGGGGCAAAGAGAAAGATGTTTACCTCCTCGTCGGTCGGCCACTTCGTCGATCACACCACACGTGGCAAACGGAAGCCATTTGCTGGTCGGCCATGCAAACTCACACATGGTGGTTAAAACCCCTCGCCAGACCACCCCGACGGAAGATAAAGGAGGAAGCAACTTGCGGCGATCTCTCCGGTTCTCATGGTGGCTTCCGAGTGTGGCAACATCATCCGGCTCTCACGGCAGTAGTGACCAACAGTGGCAACGACCTCTAGCTCTCACACTGGTGGCAAACTCCGACGGACGAGCTCTTGCGGTGAGGTGCTCCGCAATGGCATTGGCACCTTCGCGCGATTCGGATTTGGGCGCTTGAAGATGACGTGCCCTTGGGTGAACAAGGTAAATATGGTTTCGAGACACATTTATTGTACGGACTCGATATGTTAAAAATGTTTAACAAAATCGATTATTCTATTACATAACTTAAACTTTAAATATATTAAAATATTTATTATTATTCAATTTTTATTTTTTTATAATTTGTATATTGTAGTTTAATTATTTAAATATTTAAAGATAAAAAAATTTCATAATGTTTAAACATTATATAAATTATTAGATATTAATATAATTGTTAATGTTTTTAGTTTGTAGTTCAATGTAAGAATTAAGTATTACATTGTTTTTAATTTTTTTATAATTTGAATATAAAATATTAAATAAATAAATAAAGATAAAAAGATAGATAAATTAAACATAAAATAAATAATTTTAAAATAAAATAATAGATAAATTAATTAATTAGTTGAACAATATAATAATATAAATTACAATAACATTATATATAATTTTAATCTTAATTAAGATTTTTCAATCTCAATATTAATTATATGATATTAATTTTATTGTTTTATTAATCTATTTTTTAGTTTTATTGTAGTCTATCAATATAATAAAATTATATAAAGTTTATCTGTAATACAAAGTATTAAATATTAATATATTTTTAAAGTTTTTAAAGGTTGTAGTTTAAATATGATAAGATTACTTATAATAATATTATTTAAAATGTATATGTAATAAAAATTATTGATATTTATATTTTTTGGCAGATTAGTCGATATCTAAATATATTCCCAGATACTTTTACAACACTTAAACAACTGCAAAGTTTCTTAGGAATATTAAATTATGGTAGAAAATATATTCCTCGCTTAAGTGAATTAATAAAAGAATTACAAGGAATAATTAATTTCGAAAATATAAAATATAAAAAAGAAAATGATAAAATTATAACTAGATGGGAAACCGATAAGATTAAAATTAAACTTTCTCTAGAAGCAGAGAAAGAAATTAAATATATTAAATCTATAATAACAAAGATACCAAAAACTATTATACAATCTTACTCTGAAATAATCGAACCTAAAATTGATAAAATAAGTCTTCCTAAGGAATGGCATATAGCCTTAGAAGATTTAAAACAAAAAAACAAACCTCAAATTAGTAAAGAGTTAATAATAGATAATAAAATGATTAAGTTAAAAAATCTAGAATATCCTTCAAGTCGATTAACAATAAAAGATATCGATGAAGAAGATATAGAACAACCTAGATATTCCTATTGTATAGATAAATACTTAAGAAATGACCAGAATGAAATAATTTAAGCTTATTGAATATTGGGGAAAAATTCTAAATTTTAAGTATTGATAAATCAAATTACTTTGTATCATTCCTATTATAGATTGCGCTGGATTTATAAATCTTTTATCAGCAATTATTATTGTTGTTGGTGAATTTATTCCTTTTCTAAAATTTGCTTTTATGGTAATATCTATGGCTCCTAGATGTAGATATTTAATTTTATCTTTTCTTTTGGAGTTTTTTAACATTTAGTTATCTTTTCTTTATTTATGATTTGTATATTTGTAATAGATCGATTAGTTTCTACAGAGTCTATTGTTTGTTCAAATCTTTCGATTAATAGTTTATCTTTTCTCCATAGATTCCATTTTAATTTATAGACTTTATTTTTTTCAATTTCCCATGGTGCATTTTGAATTTTATTATATATTTTTTCATCAAAAATTATCATTTGTCTATTATTATCTTCTTGATCTTCTTCTAGATTAAATATTTCAGAAGTTCCTTCTTCTTCTTTAGTTGATTCTTAACTCGTCATCATATAAATATATTGAATATTATTTTGTTGGAAAGGATCAAATTCATCAATTAAATCTAATGTCAAATAAAGGGGCTTCATCCTCGAATACAGCGAATACAGTGCCAAGAAACAATATGCCAATAAACTCCTTCATTACACCTATTAATAAAGGTGAACCAAAAATTAATATAAATTTTGTAGAAGGAAATATAATTATTGACATGGCAAAAACTCAGAATCAAAGAGCAATACATCAAATAGCTCAAGCTAGAAGCTCGTATAGGAGCAATAATAATCTAAGTAAAAATAATTATGAAAACCTCAATAAATTATGGAAAGCAACTGGAGGGCTACAGAGCAATCCAGAATATATTACCTCTCTTCGTACTATGGAAGAATATATTGTGATGCTAGAAAACAATAATCTTCACCATCAAAATATATATGTTGCACTTCAAAACCAAATAATAGAGCTCAAGAAGCAGAATATGATAGAGCGAAGCAATTATACTGGTATCTTCAATAATCATTTAATTCCTTTCATTGAAAAAAATATAGAACTTAATGAAAAGATAAATATAAATGAAGAACAAAAGAAAAATATTTTACATATAAAAAATCTGAGCAAATGGCCCATAGAAGTTCCTAGTTGGACAGATGGAAGAATACTAGTACGAGATCAAGCGAAGATAGTCCATAAAAGTCATCATGGGCATGGACATGGATACAAAGAGCAGGTTGATACAAATATTTTGGGACCAGAAGGAAAAACAATATGGAGAGAACTCGTCAGCAGCTGGGCAGACGAAATGGAACAATAATGAAGTCAGCACCAAGGACAAATAATTGTGAAATACATCTTGTAGTTTTTTTAATATACTATCACAACTGGGTATATGAAATCCGTCAAATTTTGTATGTTTGTTTATTTTTTTATAATTTATTACCATTCTTGCTTTACCTCTTTTTTGTTCTGAATGATTTCTTACCATAAAGGCGGGTGAAATATGTGGACTTCGACTAGTTTGTATTAGATTCAATTTTTTTAATTCAATGATTTGTGTTTGAAATTCTATTACATCTTCTTTAGAATAAACTAAAGGTTTTGTTCTTAGATTTTTTCCTTTATGTTCTGTTAAGTTCTATTTTACAATGTCTTGGACTTCTGTCCCATAATTTTAAAGGGTTGTCTGAAAATAACTTATCTAGACTATTTAAATATATATCTTGAAAACTTTCTTTAGATATATTTATTGGTGTTTTAAAAATTCGTGGTACTATAAAATATCGTGGGATAAGAATTTTTTTATTATTTTTTGTAAAAGTATTGAACATTTTATCTATGATGATAGGTGAATATTTATTTATAAAATTATTACCTAGGATCATATTACTTAGTCCTTCTTTTATTACGTATACTTCAGGAATAATAAATTCTTCTTCAATTTCATTTTGATCTAGAATATATATAGAAACATTTCTTGATATTTTAGTTGAATTAGTATTTCCTGCTAATCCACTAAATAATTGTGGTTTTTTAAGATCTTCAGTTAAATTTATAGGCCAAAATTTTTCTTCTACAATACTCTTAGTTGCCCCTGAGTCTAAAATAGGGAAGATATTATAATTTTGTCCATTTTCTAGTTTAATTTTAATACATATTCTGTTTATTTGTCTTGTTATTACTTCCGTTAAATAAAATTGTAAATTTTATTTATTATAAGATCTGCTAACTTGTTCTTCTTTTTAATTCTAATAATTGATGATTTTTCAAAACTTTTTATTATTGTAGTTACTTCTCCACTATATGTAGACTTTATTGTTCCTTCAGTAATTTGTAAATCAACATTTTTTAACCAACCATTTTTTCCTTTTATTATACCGTAAAATTCATCTGGTATTATAAAACCTATTCCTGTATATAAAATTTTTCTTTCAGTTGGTTGTAAGTTTATATTTTCATTAGATAATAATGTAAAACCTATTTTAGATTTTTCTGGCCAGTCTACCGTCCTATCGTATTTGATAACATATATTTTATAATCTTTAAATAAATATTCTTTTACTTCTTTATTCAAAGGTCTTTCCATCCTTATCATATTTGATGAATCTGTTAAGATTTTTTCAACTGTTATTTGTTTAGTTTCAACAGTAAAGGTAATAGTATAAGGGTTTATTGTAATTGGATTATATTGATTTAAAATATCATTACCAATTATTAATGCGACAGCATCAGGAGAAGTATAAAGAGTTTTAAATTTTAAATTATGAAGTTCTTTATTAACATCTTCAATTCTTAATTCATTAATAATAGCAGTATTTTCAAATGTCACTATGTTACCATCAAATGTAATATATTGTTCTATATGATTACTTTTTTCAATGTTTCCTTCTATAATTTTACTATTTATGTGTGATATAGAAGCTCCGGTATCTATTATAGCATTAATCCATATAAATTTTATTGAACTTAATTTAACTCGACTTTAATCATTGTTAATTTAGGTATACCTTTTCGCTATTGTCATTATTTCATACCGGTCATTTCTTAAGTATTTATCTATACAATAGGAATATCAGTTGTTCTATATCTTCTTCATCAATATCTTTTATTGTTAATCGACTTGAAGGATATTCTAGATTTTTTAACTTAATCATTTTATTATCTATTATTAACTCTTTACTAATTTGAGGTTTGTTTTTTTGTTTTAAATCTTCTAAGGCTATATGCCATTCCTTAGGAAGACTTATTTTATCAATTTTAGGTTCGATTATTTCAGAGTAAGATTGTTGATCTTCTAACATTATTATGTTTTGATCTATAGGTTTTGTTGGCATATCATTATGTTCTGATAAGCTTGCCAATAATTTAGTTGTTATTGTTAATGGTTTACTACCTGGAGTCATTTCTATATTTCTTAGTTCATGGTATATGTATAAACCTTCATCTATATTTCTATCATTTAAGCTTATTGAATATTGGGGGAAAATTCTAAATTTTAAGTATTGATAAATCAAATTACTTTGTATCATTCCTATTATAGATTGCGCTGGATTTATAAATCTTTTATCAGCAATTATTATTGTTGTTGGTGAATTTATTCCTTTTCTAAAATTTGCTTTTACGGTAATATCTATGGCTCCTGATGTAGATATTTAATTTTATCTTTTCTTTTGGAGTTTTTTAACATTTGAAGTTATCTTTTCTTTATTTATGATTTCGTATATTTGTAATAGATCGATTAGTTTTCTACGTAGTCTATCGTTTCGTTCAAATCTTTCGATTAATAGTTTATCTTTTCTCCATAGATTCCATTTTAATTTATAGACTTTATTTTTTTCAATTTCCCATGGTGCATTTTGAATTTTATTATATATTTTTTCATCAAAAATTATCATTTGTCTATTATTATCTTCTTGATCTTCTTCTAGATTAAATATTTCAGAAGTTCCTTCTTCTTCTTTAGTTGATTCTTGACTGGTCATCATATAAATATATTGAATATTATTTTGTTGGAAAGGATCAAATTCATCAATTAAATCTTCTATATTATTATCACTATCATAATAATATTCTTCATTAGAAGAATATATTATTTCATCTTCGTCTTCAGTTATTAACTCATATTCATAGTGTTCTAAATCTGAAAGTTCATATCCTAATCTTATATCATAGATTTCTTCAATAATATTCATGTCGACTATATTAATTTGTCTTCTTTTAGGGCACATATTTGCATAGTGTCCTTCTTCTCCACATTTAAAACATTTACATTTTTTTGTGTTAGATTTCTTTTTTAAATATTGACTATTAGGATTTATAGAGTTAGATTTAGATCTAACTTGAAATCGTTTCTTTCTATAAAGATATCTTCTTGTTCGTGGTTTATTAACAGAACCTTGACTTTGTGTTTTGTTTGTCTTATTATAAGTTTTATAAGGTTTGGTTTTATTGGATCCACCACGCTTGTTGCGCACTGGTCTACAACCATATAATAGTGTTGGCAGTAGTTTTTCACAAGCACTATTGATATTGGTTGAGTTAGAATATTTTTGATATATATGTTTTGACTTATTAAATGATTGTATAATGGATGTTTCTTTACAATAGTTTCTAAAACAATTTATTGCACAATTTATTCTAGTTGAAAGACTATCTGTTCCTGCTTTTCTTAATTCAGTTTCTTTTAGAAACGTATGATAATATTCTTTTAGTTTAGCATCCCAAGGAGATGGAAATTTATTAAAGTATTCTAATTCCCAATGATTCCAGTTTGGTGGTGGTAATTTCCATACATATGTTGAGTAGTCAGTAGAAAATTCTATTAAATAACATATATTACATAATTTCATTTTTCCTAGAATTGTTTCTATATCTTCAATATTTATTGTATCAGGTCTAGTTGATGCAGTAAAGAATTGTAATAGGATAAATTGAAATTGCATTAGAGCATTTTCAAACGAAGATTGTTCTCTTATTTCTTGAAATATTTTATTATCATATTGAGATATTAATGCATAAGCGGCACTTCCTCTCATTTTACTAATTATAAAATCTATTAAATTGGGAGTAGTTAAGTTTGGATATAAAAACTGTAAAGAAAACATAGAATGACACCATTGTATGATGTAATCAGCTCTATGATGTACTGGTATTAAATCTATATTAAAATAGTTTTCTATCGGTGTATGATTTTCTTTTATAGGAAATTTGATATTAGATTGACAATAACTATAAGGTGTTCTTTCAGTTCGTTTAGACTCTGTATTTATGTTATAATCATTCCAGCTATAATAACCTTGCGGTCCCCAATTAGCTGGTCGTTTACCATATTGCTGTGTTCTAGGTATTTGTTGACTAGGTGAAGAGGCTTGAGCTGGAGCTCTAGATGTTTCACCTTGTTCTATTATAGGTGGATTTTCCATTATTTCTTCTGCAGTATTTATATTAAGTTTTTCAAAATTTAATTCTTCTATTGAGTCTTTAGAAGATTGTGATTGTATTTCAAAGTCTGGTGCGAAATTATATTGTTTAAATGTATCATAATTTTGTTCATAATATTCTTGAATTTCACTTAATTTATTAAGTTCTGGATTCATTGTATAATTATTTATTTTAGTTTTTAAATTTTCTTTATATTGTAGGAATTGTTCAAATTCAGATTCAAGACAAACATTTATTGATTCTTGCGTGTTATACGATTTAAACAAGTCTTTATAATTAAATATAAAGGTTGGAGTCTGATTATGATTATATTTATGATTATACTGAATAATAGAACTCTCTTTAGGTGTATTAAACTTATTTTCTAGTGTTTTAAGTATTTTATATGAATTGATTCCATAATCAATTATGGTATTTTGTTGATTAAATATATTTTGGAAATTTTGTTTAACATCACTAGTAGCTTCTTTGTTATGGCTTATATGTTGATAACTTTCTTTACTATTCGTACAGAAATTACTATCTAAGAGATAATCATCGTTACGTTCAACGGACATTTTTACTCTAGATGTTCTTGATTATACTCAGATATTCCCCTTCGCTCAATCTCAGAGTAACAATGGGTACTACACACTGAGTAAGATCAATACTACTCACTAGAATAATAACGTCTACTGAATTTTACAAAGATATCTTAAGACTAATAATTTCTATACTGACCTTGCTCTGATACCAAGTCGCTTGAGCGTCGTCTTTCTGGGGCGTCCAAGTCGCTTGAGCGTCGTCTTTCTGGGGCGTCCAAGTCGCTTGAGCGTCGTCTTTCTGGGGCGTCTCGTTGTAGATGGTTGTTGAAGATAGTTGTTGAGGGAAGAGATGAAGAGGGAAGAAGCGTGAGGGAAGAAGCGTAGCGTGGAAGCGCGTTGATGCAAGCAGAGAGACACTCAAAAGGATCGAATTTATTGTATTTGTATCATATTTCACAAGGTGCCTCTTACATACGTCTACATGCTCTTATATAGTCGAGCTTACACACTATTCTGAACTTCAATAGATTTGAAATCCGAAAACTATAGTCACAATACCATGGGCTCAATACCAGGGGCGCCCGTGGTTTTACAATAGTGCGTGGTTTTACAAATAGTGGATATTCTTCTAGATCGGCTCCCCGAGGCTCAGATCGAATCTAGAATAGTAGTATTTCACAATTATTTGTCCTTGGTGCTGACTTCATTATTGTTCCATTTCGTCTGCCCAGCTGCTGACGAGTTCTCTCCATATTGTTTTTCCTTCTGGTCCCAAGATATTTGTATCAACCTGCTCTTTATATCCATGTCCATGCCCATGATGACTTTTATGGACTATCTTCGCTTGATCTCGTACTAGTATTCTTCCATCTGTCCAACTAGGAACTTCTATGGGCCATTTGCTCAGATTTTTTATATGTAAAATATTTTTTCTTTTGTTCTTCATTTATATTTATCTTTTCATTAAGTTCTTCATATGCTATATCAAAAGAATATTGTGGTCTTATCCACCATATTTCGTATGGACGGGAATGTATTTCCAATAGTAACTTCGTAAAAGTCATAGTTATATCGATTTCAAAGACTTGTATTAATAGTGGAATCCATCCTATAATACTTTTAATTATCATAGGAAAATTTAATTTATTAATTTGTTCTCTTGTGATAATTAATTAATTTATTACTCCTTGTTCAAGAGCATAGATTGATGGATCATCTATCTCATGATGTACTAATGTTATTCTTTGTTTATCTGCATTTTTTGTTATGCAATCTTTATATTCCTGTAATAGTGGTAGAACTGGGTTATTCCATATTTTTTTATTGATAAGAGATGTGATCTCTGGTGGAAGATTATTGTTAATATATTCATAGAGTGTTTTTCTTTTTTCTTTTTGAAGTATATTGGAGAATATTGTTGTATTTTCTATATAATTTATAATATTTAATTGTTCTTCTGGTTCTTCATTATGAATATTTTTTTCAATGAAAGGAATTAAATGATTATTGAAGATACCAGTATAATTGCTTCGCTCTATCATATTCTGCTTCTTGAGCTCTATTATTTGGTTTTGAAGTGCAACATATATATTTTGATGGTGAAGATTATTGTTTTCTAGCATCACAATATATTCTTCCATAGTACGAAGAGCGGTAATATATTCTGGATTGCTCTGTAGCCCTCCAGTTGCTTTCCATAATTTATTGAGGTTTTCAATTTATTTTCGGTCCTTTTTTAATTTGTATTTTGTAGTATAAATATAATAATATTATATAAAGTTAATTTGTAATAAAACTACAAAGTATTAAATGTTAATATATTTTTTGCTTTTTCAAGTTTCTAGTTTAAATATGATAAGATTAAATATAATTACATTTTATTGTTGCTAGTTTTGTAGTTTAAGTATAATAAGATTATATAAGGTTTATATTTAAAAATATTATAAAATATTAATTATTTTTTAGATTTATTATAGTTTGTATAAATATAATAAGATTATATAATGTGTAAATGTAATACAAATTATTTAATATCATTCTATATTTTGATTTTTTTTCTAGTTTACATTTAAATGTAATATTATTAATTATGATACATTATATTATAACGTTTAAATATAATAATATTAATCTACCTTTTTGATATTTTGTAGTTTAAATATAATAAGATATTAGACAGTTAAAATATAATAAAATTTAATAAATATTTTGTAAATGGTTATGGTAAGATGGTTTTAAATTTTTTTATATTCAATCATATTCCAACTCATGTTGTTGGAGATCATCATTTAAAGAATATGATTGTTGAAGCACAAAATCTTGGTCGTGCAATCAAACCTCCCACACGCAAAGACATATTAAGAAAATATTTGGATGAATTAGTTGTGGACATGCAAACAGAAATAAAAAAATTAAAACCACATTGGGATACACATGGTTGTTCTCTTTTATGTGATGGATGGATATGACCCACAAGAATGTCCATCACTAACTTTATGGTTTATAGTGCATGAAATGTCATATTTTTATATTTAGTTGATGCATCGGGTAAAGAGAAGAATCATGAGCTCATTATGTAGTTGATGGAGGACAAGATTAAAGAAGTTGGAAGAAATAGGGTTATACAAATTATAACTGATAATGACAGCATTTATAAAAAGGTTTGAACACTTTTGGTATCAAAATATAATATTTTTGGTCACCATGTGCTGCTCATTGTATAGATTTGATGTTTGAATATGTGGCAAAAAATGCTATTGTAAGAAAAGCTATAGACATGTGTCAAATTGTTACACATTTCATATAAAATCATGACTAAGTCGTGGATTGAGTAAGAAAGGCTTGTGGACATGATTTAGTTCGACCTGGTGCCACTCGTTTTGCAACAAATTATTTTGCATTGCAAAGTTTGTTGCGTGAAAAAGATAGTTTGAGAGATTTCTTTCTTTATTCAGAGTGGTTTAATTCGGAGTTTAGGAACACTCCTATTGAAAAGAACGTGGAACAAATCATATGCAATTATATGTTTTGAAATTATGCAAGAGATTCGATAAAGATTATGAAACCCATGTATAAAGTTTTGAGAGTGATGGACACTGAAAATTATCTAACCATGGGCAGTGTATGTCATGCAATCATTGTGATGAAGGATGTGATAAAGACAACTTCACCAAAAAATTACACATGGGTTCATAAGATCATAGATGATAGATGGGCAAAATCAATGGATGCACCTATCTACAAGGCTGGTATGTTTTCTTCCTCTATCCAAAAGTATAAATTTTTATTATAAACGTATAAAACAAATTATGAGACCAACCTTTTGAATAATAATATTTGCATGTGCAACATATTTTCTCAATCCAAAGTATCAATATAAATTGCATCTTGGAAGCACTTATCAAAGCACTTCATCAAGTTTACAAGAAATTGTTTCCAAAATCTAAAAGAAGAGAGCAATTTGGAAATGAGGTAACATTATGATATTTATAGATTTCATCGTCTTTTAAGTTGATATTAACATTAAATATTTTTTATATACTAGATTATAAAGTTTAAAGATGCACTGGTCTCTTTTAGGACAAAAAGTACTATTATAAATAGAGAATCTATGTGGCCATGTTAGTAATTATTTAATCAAAAAGACAACTTACTTGGTTCAAATTACAAATATATCATTATTTGTCTCACTTTTAGGTGAGTGGTGGAAAATGTACGGTGATGATTCCCCAACTTAAAGAAAATTTGCAATCAAAATTTTATCACAGATTTCATCAGCTTCTCCGTGTGAAAGAAATTGGAGCACTTTTTCTTTAATATATACAAAACCTAAAAACAAGTTGTCATATTCAAAGTTGAAGAAACTAGTTTATTGTCATTATAATATGAAGTTAAATGTAAGGAGAATGGAGGCTAAACTTAGTCAAGGAGGTGATCCAGAAGAGGACCCACTTGATTATTTTGTACTATTAGGAGAGAATGACATGGATAATCGAGAAAATCCTTATGCCTAGTAGGTTGCAAACAATGATATGAATGAACATGATGGTCGTCTATCTGAAGAAATTATTAGTGTTGCACGTGAAACTGGAATGGATGTAGATGCAACTGTACAACAAATTCTTCAATCATCTTCTGAGTCAACTCATCTTCACAATGATGATCCAACCTCTGATATGGATACTTCCGATGGACATGGAAGTGATGATGATGGAGATTGAGATAATGATTGAAATAATAATAATATCTTTTGTGATGGTGGTGCTAACGATGTAGAAGAAAATCAATCATTCCCCACTAATGCTATGGACAAGTTCACCGTCAATGTGAAAAAACAAATAGACACAAGAAGAAGAGTGTTGGTCTGTCAAATCAACAAGATTTGTCATAATTTGAGGAATATGATCTTTCTCACACATTCAATTCCATGGATATTTCTAATAGGGGATAATATGGATTTGGACATTCTCAAGATTCATCGTCATATGAATATGAACATAGACAAGGATATGAGGAAATGCAACAAGGTTCTTCACATGCATTTTATAATGAAGAATATGAATTTTTATATGGATATGGACATACTGCAAGTGCAAGTGAACATGTTCTTTCAAACATATCTTATGACAATAGTTATTATGGTTATGGTCATAGTCATGGTCCTTATAGTCATAGATATACAACACAAGATGACTTTTCAAATATCTCTGATTCGTATGAACAAAGTTTCAGTTTACCAAGAGATGGAGACCATCAGTCTCATATGTCATGAGCTCAATATTGTGATATATCAGAAGTGACCAACAAAGTGATATATCAGAAGTACACAGATCATCTTTTTGGTATTGAGAGTGTTTTTTTATTGTTCATCCACATATTTAGTGTAAGAGTGGAGTTTGGTATTGAGAGTATTTTCTTATTGTTCATTCTCATAGTTGGTGTGAGAGTGGAGTTTGGTATTGAGAGTGTTTTGTGATTGTTCATTCACACAATTAGTGTGCAAAAATGTTATGTTATTTATTTTCATGTAATGTATGTAAGTTCATTGATGTACCCTCATCGATATAACATATTATGTTATGTTTGTCATTTTATACTGTTGGCACCAAATTAGTCGTACTTGTTCAAAGAAGAGAGAAGGCACACAAAAAAAGGGAGAAACCGCACCTATCTGTAGCAAGATATCATTAAGATTAAACAAAAAGAAGGCAAAGAAAAATTGGGAATGAAGGATAGGTACAAGCCTGTCAATATTAACCCCAGCGAGCTATGTACTTGAGCCTTGCACTAGTGGCAGCAATGACAGCCTTAGCTGGTCACGAGGGCACCTGCAACACCCTAGTCAGACAGGTCCGATGGCAGCAACAGCACCATGGGCAGGGCTGTTCGATGGCAGAAACAGCACCTAATAGCAGGAAGAAGAAGAAGAAGAAGAGGGAGTCCAGCAGCAGACCTGTTGGCGGCAGACTCCCCTTCAAAAGGGAATGGCCCCGATAGAGAGACTAAACAGGTTTTCTAAGAGAAAAATAGCTGGTCGTGAGGTGAGCTCTGAAACATATGCAGGCTAGGGTAAGATTGATCGGATGGACAAGATTGGCCAATGCGTAAGTCAATTGGATCTAACCTTATCGGGTCCTTAATAAGATTAATATCCAATTATAATCCTATTGGATCCTTATTAGGATCAATATCCAATAAGGTGAGGAAGGGACGAGACCAAGAGAACACCAAATCAATGGATGGGATTTATACTTATTGCACGGTGGACCCATAGTTAGATGGTCTCATCAAATGGGCTTAAATCACATCCGTCAAATGGAGATCAAGACTCATCTAATCAACGGATAGGATCTATACTTATTCTACGGTGGACCCTGGCTAAATGGACTTTGATCACATCCGTCCGTTACCATCTGGTTTCTAGAATGCTCTCATATAATTAAAAAAAAAAAAGGAGCAAGGGGGAAATAAATCTGGACGCCCCATCCCCTCCAGGAGCTTGCTCGGTCAAGGCAGCCACTCCCCCACGTCCCGAGAGAACGTGGCCCCACTCCTGATCAGGCATGAACAGCACGTAGAGATGTCTCTCAATCGACAGCCTTCCACCCAGCAGTCTATAGAAAGGGCCTTTCCACGGAATATGAGGGGGTTGGAGAATTCCTACGTGAAGAGGACAACTCCTGCGTGAAGAAGAGAAAGGATAGGTGATAGCATCAAGAAGGCTGCTGCGCACTGCTGCTGAGAAGCCAAGGAAGGTGAAGAAGAAGAAGAAAAAGGTAAGGATAGAGGGTCCGATCACATCCTCCCCCTCCCTCTTCAAGCCTTCTCTATAAACCTTCTTCAAAACCCCTCTGGACAAGCCCTCCAATCATGCTATTCGACCCCTTCTAGTGTCCCATCCAGATTCCATAAATCTGTCCATATATTAGTCCTTTTAGAGCCTAAACTCACCCCTACATTGAAATTCTGTTCGGACTAGGCATACTTCACACATTGATCAGACCCCAAATCCAGTCCTAAATCATCCTGAAACAGCATCTAGTTAGGCTGCCTAGACAAGTCCCTAAGTATCCCAAGAAAACCATACAAAAACACCCTGTTTGGAAATCCTCTAAACAGACCCTGGACGGACATTAGCCAGAGGTTGTTCTTTTTCCTCTTTAAACCAGTCCCCCAAAGTTGCTTCTGAACAGTCCCTTAATCTCCCAATCCAGTCCCATCTTCTGGATCAGATGAGAGCCAAGTGCTGCGGATCTTTTTAAAGACAACCAGAGCCCAGTTTCTGGCCAAGATCAACAAGGCCGCCAGGGCCCCATGTCATCAAGTCACCAGGCCCAGTTTCCGGTCAGAACCAGAAAGGCCACCAGGGGCAAGAGAGCTGGCCGACAGGGCCTCGATGAAGCCCAAACAGGCCTTCAAGGCCCAATAAAGACAGTTTGGCCGCCAGGGCCTTCAAAGCTCAAAGTGGTCACCTTGGCCCAATGAGGATTGAGCCGGCCATCAAGGCCTTAAAAAAACTAATTTAATCAAAATTTAAGAGGAGTTTAATTAAGAGCTAGCCTATTTCATATATGTTACCTCAAAGGACGGGCACTCGGGCATGTCCCCGGTGTGTTTGATCCTGGACGGGGAAATGGGCAAGCTCCCATCTTCCACCGATCCTCCCCCCCGAAGTAGGGAGTATCAAACTCCACCTACTAAGATGGGTATATCTTAACAATTTGGAGGGGAAGGGGTCATGCCAAAGTCTCTTATGATCCCATGTGTAATATGTATTCAAATTTGCCAATAAATGGAAGTTCTGAATTTCACATATCATTATTGTCATTGGAGCTTGTAGAATAGCCCATGAAATTGAAGGAATGCAAATGTCTAAAGATGACATTGTAAAAAATGTTACAACATTTAGATTTCAGTGATTCTGGAAGATTTGAAACCTATAAAAAGACTTTAAAAAAAAATATCTGAAAAACCGTAAGTCTGAAATCTGAATTTTCATACAACCAAATCCCCAAATCACAAACAAATCACAAACTTGATTGAATTCATAAGCAAGAGAATCTGAATTCTCAAACCTTTTAAGGCCAGACTTAGATTTGTGACCCAAATCTGCAACAAACCAAAAAACCAGAAATTAGAGCCTGGGCGCCAGAAGCCAGAACCCATCTCAAAATCTGAAATCTGGGAGATCTGAAATGCTGAAATATAGAGTCTACAATTGAAACATCCGAAAAATCTGAAGGATTGAAGTTCTGAAAATCTGTTTTGGTGCAGAAATCCACTTAAGAAAACCTGCAATTTGGAAAAAGATGCAAAATCTGCAGGAAGTCTGGAATTTGGAAAAATCAAAAAATCTGAACTTTGCAAAGATCTAAGGGCTGCGAAATGTGCAGAATGTAAGATCCAAAATTTGAAATTTGAAATTTGAGGTCTGTAAGTGCAGAAATCTGAATTTGTGCAGAGCCTAAAAATCCAAAATCTGAAGTTTGAATTGATAAAATTTGGAGTCTGATGATTGAAGAGGTCAGAATTTGAGCTTTGCGTCCAAAACAAGGAACAGAGGGCTGAGCAGAATTTGAAATGTAGAAGTCTGGAGATTAAATGTGCAAAATTTATAAGAGGCCGGAATTCTGGACTTTGCCACTGAGGTCTGAAATTTGAAGCAAATCTGGGAACCTGGAATCCGGAATCTGAAAGAGGGAGGTGCAGGATTCGAACTAAAAAAAAAGATCTGAAATCTAAACCAACTTGTAAATCTGAAATCTGAAATCTGTATAAACTTGGAGACGGCTAACCAAAATCTGTAAAATTACATCTGTCAAAATCCGCAAGTTTAACTGGAATCTAAATCAAACAAAATTGAACTCAAATCAAACTCAACTCTAATTTCTCTAAGTAAATCTGAAACTGTAACAATCCGAAATTTGGGAGCATTCAATTAAATTTCTCTCAAACTAAATCAAATTCAGATCAAGTTTAAAACCAATCAACCCAACTCAAACTGAATTCCGCCAAATCAAATAAAATTCAACTGAATTCTAACAAATTTAACAAACTTAAATTGAACCAAATCCCACAGAATCTAAAATTTCTCAAATTAAACCCTTTTCAACAAACCATATTCCATAAGTCAAACAAACTGTCTAAAATCCAAATCAAACTTAAAATCAATTAACCAATTCAAACTGAACTAAACTTAACTCAATTAATCAAATTCAAACTCAAACCCAAATCATTTTAAAAGTCTGAAATTTGCATAAACCCACAGAGGGTCAAATTCACCCAAAAAAAATTCAACTTAAATCAATTTTATCCAAACCAAACTGAAATTTAAATTCAATTCCAACAAAATTCATTCCAAACAAACTTAAATCAATTAATTAATTCAAATTAAATTAAATCAAATCAAATCAAATTAAAACTCACACCAAACTAAAATCACACTTTCCAAATCAAATCCAAGTCAAACTTAATCAATCAAATGAAAATGAAAATCAATTCAAATCAAATTCAAAACCAAATTAAGTTCTTGCATTCCACTAATTTCATGGGGCTGTTTTCTCCTATGTGTGAATGTTTATTTTTGTGGATGCATGTCTTCTGTTTCAATGGATTGCTATGACGATAATCAAGGGTATTCGAGAAATCTCGATGTAATTAACGTCGGATCTTCGCACCATCCGATGGGGAGAGGTCAAAATTAATTTCAAAGAACCTAACAACCTCAAATTGTAATTTTGACCCTAGTTAGTACTTTTATGGAATACCATCTATTTTCCTAAGAAGTCGATGCTAAGGTCAAACCTAACTCAAACTCAAAAGGAAAATGAATTTCCAAGGAAATAAAAATCTTTATGAATTTTGAGGTTACATCATATACATATTACATATATACATTTTGATCCGAGATCTGATCTCCCAATATTTTTCCAAGATTTCCCTGTGTTCTCTTCTCTCCCCCCCCCGAGACGAAGCCGAGATCCGAGATGGCAAACCTTGCTCATGACTCACCATATATGATCTGCAGGGGAGTTCTTAGTTTGGGGTCACACTGAGATTAGAACTGGCATTCTGTTTGTTCGTACAAAGTTATTCATATTGTGATTGGGTATTGAGGATGCATAATTCAGCTTGAGATGGGATCCGATTCAAAATCAAAATGGCATATCAAAAGTAAATGATCAATTTCTTGTTGGGTCTTGCACATGGATTTCCAGGTCGGGATTGGCCAAAGCTAATCCCCTTCTTGATTGAGAGAGGGACGAAAATCCAATCTAGTATAAACCTGGATATGTTGTTCCAAGTTGAACAACAAAGAATCAGAAAAAAATGGAAACAAAATCTGTGAAAACTTATTTGCCATGATCTCCCAAAGGCCGGGGTCGGATCACCACTGGTGAAAGTGAAGGGGCGGCCTCTGCAGCCCCATTCATCTTCTTTGATCAATGTATTGGATCCCGCTTTGCTAAAAAAAAGAGATGCAAATATGGGGAAAAGGACAAAAGATCTTGTGAAAACTGAACATTTTCAGGTAGAGGGACTATCAGGCATTTGTTATTTTCAAATGTGTTCATATCAATGGAACAAGTGATCCTACTCATGGAGATTTCAGAAAAATTCCATTCCAAAAACAATAGAAAGTACCATTTGGGACTTTGGTGAGAAGCAAATGAAACACTTTCATAAAAATTCTTGTAAATTGACAATCAAGACTTCATTCTGTATATGCCAGATCAGGAATTAGTAATTGTATTTAATTTCTGAATTAGTTCCAATTGTTTCAAACTTCCTATTTTTTGGAATGAGATATTTATGGTATCCCCATGAATAGGATCAAGTTTTTGGCCCTAAATGTAGGGGATTTACAACTTAAAGTTGAAACCTATTATCTTCGAGTGGAGATGTGGGGGTCGGTGACTGCTGCCACTCCACCTTCACTGGTGGCAATCGAGCATGGATCAGGGGTTGGATATGTCTGGAATAGCTGATCCAGCCAAGCTTAGCCCAGTTCCTGTGGAAGCTTTGATGTGGGACAAAATAGGAAAACACAAGATAAGCTGAAACTGGCTCATACCGGGCCTGAAACAGCCTAAACTGTGTTTGAGCTTTCCTGTACCGAAATGGCCTGAATCTGAGGTGAGCTCGGCTGAACCAGTTGATCCACCAACCTGAACCAGGTTGAGCTGGACAGATGTCTGCTGCTATTGCAGCACAGCAGGTCTGCTCTCATTACGTTTCACAGTCATAGGAAAAATATCTCTGTTGGTTAAAGCTGCCCCTGTACATGGAGCTGGCAGAGGGTGCAAAGTTAGAAGCAGCAACCTGGCATGCATCTCTGCTCTGTAGCACACGGCTGAAACACCAGAATGGAAGGCAGACTAGGCAGCGATGAAGTGGGCTGTACGTATGGTAGGTGAAGGTGTGGGTGTGGCCATTGGTGAGTTGATTGGGGTGGCAATCACTGTCCTTTACACTGCTGCAGGTGCAGTGGATTTGATGGTGAAGCAATGGGGGGTTGAGACGATGGAAAGAAGGGTGTGAGTGGTCTCTGTTATGGGGGACAAGGATCTAGACATAGGGAATTTCTTTCTCAATGCACCTCAAAGAACTAAACGTTACCTTCAATTCAGAAAAATCAGAAATCTGCAAACAGGATGAAACTGTTACAACTAGAAATTAGTCCCATATACTTATCCAATCAAGATGAAATCAAAGAATTTTAAACAACAGAAATGTTTATTCGGAGATTTACACTCACTCAACTAGATAAGTTCTTCAGTTAACAATTAGGATTTTGAATAGTTCAAGACAGGTCACTCTATTATCTCACTGAAACATAAACCGACAACACTTGAAGACTGGCTACATCCTAGTATTCACTCATGAGCATGGCATGCTGAATTGGCATAATAGTAGAACATTTTGAAAAAAGCCAGGAGTAGTGTCCAGAAGTTTATCTCCACGCCTATATGTAGGGGAAAGACATTTGACAATTTTTTCAAAAAGAAATACCTCCAAGAACCAGATTTCTTTGACTGTTCAATCTGCAACAGTAGATTCCAAGGGAAAACCATGTTTTTTCATTATTGCATGCCTACAAATTAATTCAATTTTATTGACATATTCTATCAATTAGTCTTTTTTGTAAGTATGTAAATGTCATAACATATTTTAATGTTCATTCAATTAATATTTCAGTTTTTTGCTTTTCATTAGGTTTTAAAGCCTTGTTTGTTGCTTTTGCTTCATGCTCCATTTCCTTTTTCTTTTCCCATCTTGTAACTGTGGTTTATTTTTTACTATATTTTTTGTAAACCTGGAATAAAATTTGTTTGGATTTATTTTCAGATATTTATTCAATATTATTATTTATTTTTTTATGTTGTTTTCGTCATCAGATATTTTTTATCTGCAGGATTCCCACAAAAATTCTGTAGCTGATCTTTATCTGGAAATAAAAGGAAGCTGGTGTGATTTGCTTATAACTGTTGTTGCAGATGAATGGAAGAAATGCAGAAAAAGTACGTACCTTGATTTGAAATTATGAATATTATATGATTTTCACCTGTTCTATTTATGATGTACACCATAAGCAATTCTTGTCGCAGCCATTGAGTCTTCAACACCTCAAAGAGATCCAAAGCAAATATTGCTACATTATCAAGCGTGCTCTTTGGAAGGTTCGCTAATATGCCTATTTGGTCACTTGTTTTTAGTGGTTGTAACAACAAATTTCATCTTTTGAAAGCAGTCTTTCAGTGGCATACTATTTATCTATGGATTCACAGAGGTTTATTAATGACTTAAAGTAGTCCTTGATACCAGATAACATTTCAGGTGATTCATCTTTTGTTGCCGCTGAAAGGATGTTTGAGACAACAAAGGTTTCTACAACTTAGCTCATGCTTCATTCGATCACCTATAATTTCTTTTACTGTATATTAGCTAACGTTATAGTAGTAGAAAGTCTTTTTGCTTGCAGTTAATTTGTTCATTTACTAGATATATCTCAATCACTATTTAATAAATTAAGAAATGTGCAATGCACATTTTATGCACAATTTACTCTTTCTTTTTCAGAAACTTAAAATTCAAAGGGAAAACGAAATAAAGTTCAAAAATTTGTTCTTGAAAGTAGAAATTTCCAGATTTGTTCTTGACCAGGCAAAGTGCCAATCTTTCACCAGGTTTGCCATTAGAAAGAGGATAGCAGATGGCCGCTGGTAGGAGTCTTCAAAAAATCTTTTGTTTCTGACACACCAAATGGCCCATAGCATCGCAGGGTGCGTGATCTTCTATAAATTAAATTTGTGTGGCCAATGGTAGGAGTTCGTATGTGCTGTTAGGTTCTGACCAGTTTAAATTTTCATGTTCTTAAATATATTTTTAGATGTCCTAGAAGGTCAAAAGCTAAGACAAATAGCTTGTGGTGGTTCATTCGAATTTGGCTGTCCATACAATGACTTTTGGATACTCTGTATGCTTTAGCTTTTTACACCACAATCCCCACCATTTGGTTCTGTCAAATTTTAACATTTTAGCAATGATCAAGATGGAGTCCTGTTTATCAATTCCCGATTTCTTTTAGTGCCCCCTATCATGTAATTTCAATCAAGAATTGTCATCTCGCATCTCAGTTTCATCCCATGGTGATTGGAGAGAAGATATCTCAGAGTGATCTCAAAATTTTTTTCGAGAGATTGGATCTCGGCATCCTAAGGTAAAATGACATAATATTCTCTTCCAAAAGGAACATGTAACATGAGAGCCAAAATTGGACAAATTGACTTGAGGGATCAAAGACAAATATAGGAAGGATGACCATTGTCAACAAGAGATGCATTAACAAGTTCCAACATGGATTTAGGCTTTTACTCGAGCAATATAAAGAGGAGATATTGAAAATTGAGATATTGTGATAATCTGAGTCACTTTTACATATGGTCATAGAGAAATTTTAATTTATAAATTATAGTATAAATGAGTCAACAACACCTAGAGACTTTGGATAGATGCAACAATAGAGTTGTTAATGTATGCAAACTTCATAACTTCATCTAGTTGAGTTAATAATATGAAAAAGAATGAGAGATGATATGATTGATGTAGACAATTTGTATTAAAATGGAGCTTTAAAGTTGGAGTCATCAACATATGATCGAAAATCATGGATAATAGTTATTTATATAGATCTCAAATTGGTGACCTCATTTTTCGGAGGCATGAAGAGATATTCTCAGGAGACGTCAAGAGATTTTTGAGAAATTGCATTCCATGACTTCAATCAATGTCCTGCTGCCATCTCTGCATCCCTTACATCACCCACAAGCCACAACCCTCTGTATAGTCCATTGATTGCAGAATCGCCGGAATCGGATCGGAATCGGCCGATTCCGGAACATGCGGAAGGGCCGATTCCAGTAGGAATTCCGTGGAATTGGTCGGAATCGGTCATAATCGATCTGATTCCGGCGATTCTGTTTGGAATCGGTCGATCCCACGGAAGACCGGTCTAGCCGGTCTGATTCGATTCTTGGTTCGATTCTGGACCGGGAATCAAATTGCGACCGCTGCGGTCGATTCTAGCGATCCAGCAGCGGCGAGGTGCTCCTTCCGGCGATTTTGGGCGATTTCAACTCTCGAAATCGAGGATTCCGGCGATTCCGAGGTCGATCCCAGCTCTGTGGGCCGATTCCGGTGCGATTCTAGCGATTCCAGCAACGATTCCGGCGATTCTAGCGATTCCAGCAACGATTCCGGCGATTCTAGCGATTCCAGGCTACTTCAAGGGATTCTGCCGATCCAAGCTCCGATCGGCCTCGATTCAACCATGGTTCGCCGGGTCGCCCGACCCGGCCGGTTTCCGGGCCGACCGGCCCGGAAACGACCCCGCCGGGCCGACTCCAAGCCGGCCCGACGGGGGGTCGCGCGACTCCAAGCCGGCCTATGTCAAAATTTTTTATATTATTATTATATACTTAAACTTTTTTCTTCTCCCTCCCCGTTACCACCATTAAAAAAAATTTCTTCGGGGGGCGTTGCCCCCCCTGATACCCCCAGGCGGGGCGCTGCCCCCTTGACCCCCGCGACCTGACCGCGCAGGTCGATCCACGACTACTCTGCGCCACATTTAATAATAGTATAACAATAATTCACTATCATTTATATCATCACATATATATAAGATTTATAATTATAAATATATGTTATATACTCACATTTTATAAAGATCTATTTTAACTCTTTTCTCTTTCACACACATATCAAATTTGTCAAGAATAATTATTTTTTGAGTGTTCCATTTATTGATTGTACAATAATATTTTACTGTCATTTATATTATTATATATAGTTAAAATTAATAATTCTAAATATACGATACATCTTAAAATTTATAAATTTATTTGTTAAGTATCTTTACTCTCTCACTTAAGATTAACTATTTCCCAACATATATTAATACAACATAATCACAAAAAAAATCATATTCACTTGTATACATAGATAAACACTCATATTCAATTATAATATAAAAATATAATTATATTTATGTATATATTTTATGTATACATAAATATATGATATAAAAGTTATTATTTCTATTGTTTCTTATTTTTATATAATTTTTTATAATAAAATAAATAAAATCCGACCCCATCCGACCCGGGGTCGCGACCCCGTCCGACTAGGTCGGTTTTGGGGCCGACCGACCCCGGGCCGACCCCCGACCCTGCCTTCCTTGGATTCAACCTCTTCTTCGATCTTTAGAAGGTTATTGGTAAGATTTCTTCGCCGAAAATTTCGTACGCCCATTCTTACGTGTTTCCGACGACTCCGAACATGGTTAAACTCAGTGATTTCCGACCGAACAACTCCGTTTAAGTTCTAAACTATTTGATTGGATGTTCTTTGCACGGAAAAAATTCTGGATATCCCGTACGCCTATTTTTACGCGTTTCTGACGACTCCGAGCATGGTTAAACTCGGTGATTTTTGATCGAACAACTCCGTTCAAGTTGTAAGAACATCGATTAGATGTTCTTTGTACAGAAAAAATTCAACATGATTGTACGGAAAAAATTCAACTCCGTTCATTGTGAGAGGAACTTGAGTACATTCAACCTGATACATATAAAAAAGAGGAACAGGTTGACCTCAGACCGGTTGGAGAAGCTGGTCTTCTGTCATTACAATATGAGACTGCGCATCAAGAATATCAAGGATCGACAGAAGATCAGTGAGAAGCGATTTTCACGGTTCGCAAGTGGTCCATACGAGCAGAGGCATACCTCCGCCACACCACCACCTGAGGAGGTGGACATGGATCAGATATTCGAGGAGGAGCATGCACTTGCCTCTTGGATAGAGGAGAGAGCAACTAGGGATCATCCAACTGAGTTTGATCCCGATGACCGTGCATGGGCTGAAGGAGAGTTGGATAGTGTTGAAGCCGAGGAGGATGCTCTAGCTCCACCTCCACCTACTTCTCAGGCTCAGGCAGGGCATTCTTCTGCCCCAGTAGCTATAGAGCAGTCACCTCCAGCTTTAGCCCTAGCTCTAGTCCTAGCCGCCACTACCCAACCCATTTGTAGTCCAGGGAAAACGAAAACAAAAGTGACTACACGAAAAATGTGTGGATTTGCAAAGTTAAAAAAATCTTTGGGTTCTGGTACTTCAGAGATGGTTGAAGAGGTGAAGAGAAAGAAGCTGGAGGTCAGGCGTCCTGTGAGCCCAGATGACATCACGCAGGCTCCTTCTCACTCCTCAGTTGATGATGACGAGGAGTGCATACCAGCGACACAGCCATCAGTAACAGCCCAGCCACTTGATTCACGGTGGCCAAAGCCGTATTCCACGTTGGATGAGCAGATATCACAACATCATTTTATAGAGCCACAGTATCTAGCATTTGGTGAGGCTCAACAGCAGTGGATTCCTTCACCACCACCACTAGCTCCACCAGAGTCTGCTTTCGTTCCGGTCGTCCCGCAGTCTGATCCCTACGACCTTGATAGCATGACATCGACATTATTTTCATATGGATATGGTCCGGGACAATATACAAGACTGAGCATAACTCAGGAGCGTCAACAACAGCAGGAAGAGGAGGAAGTCCAATATCTATATCCTAGATATTGGTGTTAGATTGATATCATGCAAATTCTTATTTTTTATATTTTCATGATGTATCAATTAATTAGTTTTTGAATCAATGGAATATGTAAACTTCATTTCATGTTCATTACTAATTATTCAATGTGGTCTTGTGAATGAATGCTAATCTTATTTTTAGAATTTTTTCTAACTCATTTTCTATATTTTAGGGATTTTTCTGAATTTTTTGATTTTTTTTGATGAATTTTAAAAAAAAAAAAAAAATCGATCTAGGCCGATTCTTGGATCGATTCTCTTCCAAGGAATCGGCCGATTCCGACCGATTCTTGGGAATCGGAATCGGATTAGTCCCAACTTATTCCGATTCCGCGATCCTTGGTATAGTCATATAACTTCGTCTATTCCAAAATCTGATCACAATATGGTCATAAGTTGGCCAATCAAAAAGACCTGGTCATTGTTGAATTGGACATTGAAAATTATAACTTAGAAGTTAAAAATATAGGCTAGTGCTAATAGAAGTTAGTGTGGAAAGTCAGAACATCATTCGACATTGGCTAGAATACTGCTGATGCTACAATATCAATGTCAGGATTCCAAGATTAATATATAATGCATTCATATTAGAACAAATAACAGGTAACCAAAAAAAATAGAACATATATTTAGCTTCATTATGTGTATATGAACCTAGTGATGTCATGTTTCTGCGTTATGTTGCTGAATCATTTACTTAATATGTTCAGAAGCCATAAAAGTCAAACTGGCTAGAGTATAAATAAGGACATTTTTAATTGTTTCATCTACATGTTTAATAATTCTAATTCATATCATGAGATGTGACAATATTTTTACGCCGGTTGTCACCTATTACAACTCTCTTTTGTTTTCTTATCTAGACTTGGGACTGGTCATGACGTAGTTATAAAAGAAGAGAGATTGAGATGGTTTGGACATATTAAAGGTAGATTTGAGGCTCCGGTTAGAATGTTAGAAAATATTAAAATAATAAAAACAAAAAAAATGACATGGTAGATCTAAGTTAACTTGGAGGGTAATTCAATGTAATTTAGATAATTAAAATATCTTTGAAGAAGTAACTCAGAATCAATGAGTGAAGAAACAGAATCCATATGGTCGACCCCAAATAATTTGATATTAAGATTTTGAGTTGAGTTGAGTTGCAGGTACATGTTTAAGGATATGGTACTATAACCCACAGAGCTAGCTGGAATCAGAATGTAGCCAACAGAATGACAGATGGAGCCCATCTGGCCATCCCACCTATTCCATGTTGTTTAGCCCCAAAAGGTCAGGTTAGCTATAGCCTATATCTAATTTTTTACAGATTGGCTGATAGTGCAAATCATGCCACCCTACATTCTCATGTCTCCCACCCCTTTGAATTTGACAGATTACACAAGAACTGTAGAAACATGTATCCTTTTTTAAAGGAGACAATACCGCATTTCATTTTAGTCCGAAAAATGGATAAAGATTTGAATTACGTTCACTAAGCTTGACAAGAGCCCCTTAGGGAATAATATTACATTCTCTTCAATATGGGCTCGAATCACCCTCTCAAAAAGAAAATAGAAGCCCATCAGGACATTACACAGAGATGTTACCCATTGTTCATTATGTTAACGTAAAGGATATTGGATCACCAAATAATTTTATGACTTTTCTTTTCTGTTAACTCCAAGCATGAATTACCACAGCATGAAAGAGGAAGTTGGTGAAACTAATTTTGAATGTTTTCTACTATGTATATGATAAAATAACCCTTCTTGAGGGATGGAATTTTTCTTATTACAGGTCTTTGTGCTACGGCATCAACTTCTAATTTTTTCTTCGGATGGTACATTAACTGACCAACTGCCTGTAGTTTCTCCTGCAAGCCATCCTGCGAATTCTCGAGCAAAAAATGCCAGTTTAGATGTTTTACTCCCAAAACCTGGAACAGAGATATGTCTGGGTAAGAAATATTGCAGCACATTTATTTCTTGCAGAAATATTTGTTTGAAATTGTAATTTCTAGTATCTCTAGTACATTTGTGTCTATCGACCTGGCACAGTGATTTATTACTTTCTAATACCATTCTTCAACTTACAGTGGATGCAATACCTTGTAGAATAGCATTTGAAAGAGGGAGAGAACGCCATTTCTGTTTCTTAGCCTTTTCTAGAGGAACATCAGGCTGGATTCTCTTGGCTGAAGAGTTGCCCTTCAATCAGCAACAAGGAGTAATTCGTGTGGCAGCTCCTTTGGCAGGGTCAAATGTAGGTGATGATTTAATCTATGGTTAGCTTTTTATTCGTATGTTTTCAACTGTTCTTATCTCTATGTACTACAGATGACAGTATGCTATCCACCTGTACCAAGGCATCCAGGATTAATTGGCACTGGCATCGACTAGTGTCAATCTGATCCAATCCCCATTCAGAATCAACTGGGTTCGGTTGGAATCATCCAAATGTGGCCAGATCAGGAAATGCTTCAATTGCCCTTGTCCATTCCGGGTCTGTAGATCATGAAATTTGTGATCTGTATCAGTATAATAATTAAATATCATTTCTTGAAAAATGAGTTTATACCCTTTTGTTTTTCCTTTTCTTTCATATATTGTATATGACCCTAGCAAGAAAAGTGGAATCCGAGTTGGATGCTGGATCGGCTAGTGCCAATTCTGATCCGATCCAGATTGGATCGATAGACTTGGCCAATTCCATAGAGAAAAATTAATCCAAAATCGGCCTTGATCAGTTCTTCAAAAACAAGAAATAAAGTGAAAAAAACTTTAAAAAAGTAAAGGATTTTACACCTGATTCCAGTCCAATCCAACCTTTTGAGGTCGAATTTGGCACCAGGGCGACACCACCACACGGCAGCGTGCCTTCCTCACCCCATACTGGTACAAACTTATGATGGCTCAGATCTGATGACATAAGTCATTAGATTCGGCTACATGGGGTTCCCTGAACCGGATATAGCATATCGGATGACTTAATGTTATTGAATATGCTGTATCGGTCCTGGAGACCCGATAAGCCATCAGATCCAAGCCATCCAGCTTGTGCTGATCCCACTGGACCTAGTATGAGCTCCTTCCCTGCCCTAGGATGGGGAGGGGACAGTGATGCCACAGCCACCTATGGCGGCCGATTCCGGTGAGAATCGGTTGATTTGGACTAAATCTGTCCAATTCATGGCCGATTTGGTTGAATTTGACTGATTCTGGCAGAAATCTAGCAGGGATCGGAGTTTTCCCAAAATCAGGTCACCTTATGCCAATCTAATCTTGGAATCATTCAATTCTGATTTGGATTGGCCCATTCTGCAAACCGTGGTCCATAGTGGCTTTAAAAGATCTACAAAGAAGTCAGACATGATTAGAACGAAAGATTCTATCAAGGCAATAGTCAAAAAACTGGGAGGAAAAATGAACTGGTTCAAGCTTTGGCTAAATAAGGCTCTGACAATGGTTCGAAGCTGCAAAAAGATACATGGTCTATTTCACTTCAACCTAATCCTTTTCCTTGCATGCAACTTCAAAGAGTATATATTTTATTGTTAACAATATCAAAAAGACATTGACATTCTTTATCAAGTTTAATATGGTCAAATATGCTCCAATCATGCTCACAAATGACATTAAAATTTAAATGGACCTTAATGGCTGATATATTGGTGATTTTGCTTCCTTATCTGTGAAACGTTGGCTAAATGACCAAGTATATAACCTGATAATTATTCTTTCTAAATAAATGCTAATTTTTACACTAGGATATTCAAGGTTTGTGAGATCAGAATGAGGGCCCAGTTCTGTGGGGTCCTGATCCGATCCTGATTGGGATATGTCAATCCTCTAGGAGGATTTCTAATTCATAATTAGTCTAGATCAGAATTTTTTTGTTATAAAATATAAAAATTGGTAAAAATTATAAAAATAGGAATCTCTTCTAAATAATTATTAAAAAGGTAACATCTAACCACACTTTCATGTCATTTTGAGTGATTTTAGGATGGGTGGATATAGGTTAACACTACTGAACATTCCATTAACAAGTCAACATATTACAATTGATATGGAATACAAAATATACCTTACTATCACTAATATTTATGAAATTGGCTTTGGGACTCCTCGTTCTCTAGATTTCTTGAGATGTTTTATCGGGAATTGTTAGTCATGTTTGTCTCGTATCCATTTGAATAACGATTCGACCATCTTACTAAAATCATAGACACCTGTGAAACCTCGAAGATTTGGATATAAATATATAAAACATATGGGTATTATATGACATGGTTTGAAAATTCATTTGATTTCCGTTTATTTGGGAAATGAACTTCCATTATCTTATCTTTGGCTACTATGAAAATACATGATATTTCATAGAAAATATTAGCCAAAATATGTGGTATGCATATAAAATATATATGTCGAGGTTAGGGTTCATAAAATTTGTCTTTGGACCTCTCCATCGGAAGTTGCGAATTTCCGATGTTAATTACACCGAGACTCTCGGACACCCTTGATTAACTGTCGTAGCAACTCGTATACGAAAGAAAACATTCATCCACAAAACATTAACGCATGGGAATTATGGCCCATAAAATCAACAGAATGCAGACTTGATATTTAAATCTGACAACATAACAACCATATAAGGTCAAACTCAGTACTTTGCAAGAGATTAGTCTCTCAACCCGATGTCTTATATTAAGACACGAGTTGAATTATTGAGGCTAACCAAGATCCGAGCATATTCAGATCAAAATCTATATTGATTTCATATGAGTTCTTTTATTTTGAACAAAGTGAAATCTGGCCATATATACCAAATTTATGATCCAAGTCCCTTCTTTTATTGAACTTTGGGTGATGAAAATTTAGAGGGTTCAAGCATACCATTTACTTGGACTTGGGAAGAGACTATGTTCTCCTTCCAAGAGTTTCTTGGGTTATCCTAAATTAAGGTAGTTGGGCACCCCCAAATTCCAAGTCTTGATATTCTAGACTTGGTGGTATGGCATATACACCCTACCATCGGACACATAACCATGCCCGAAATTCCAGGTTTAGAAATCTTTGGTTCCTACACCTTGTATGCTCAGCCCCATCCGGTTTGGCCCAAAATATGCATAGGATTTTAACCTACTTTCAGGTTGTCCCGAATCCCAGATTTCGCATGGATTCCATTGGGTCAGACAGTGAATTGATGTAGCCATATAGGAGGCTAAAAATGTGCATCGTACAGGGGACTGCTATATGGTCCTGTGTGGGGTTCGAATAGGAGGTTGGATGGGCTGATAAATGGCCATTTATATGGGTCAATATGAGGGCTTATGGGTGACCTATGAATGGGTTAATATAAGCTGGATATATGACCTGCTTATGGGCAGATAGAAGGGCTATATGTGGCCTGATATATGGTCGATAGAGGGTTGTTATATGGTTTGTATATGGGATGATGAGGGGGCAGGTATATGACCTGATATGGGCATAAACTCCTTACCACATATGGTTTTTTTTTACAACCGGGATATAGACATATGCACTGTTTTTTCTTTTTATATGAGTATCATCATATATGTCTTAATCATGCCATATGGCATATTACATATCCTCATTTGGTGGGGGTGCACATATAACCATAGCTCCATTATACAAAATCTGCCCTGTACTTTGTCTTCTTCATCATAAGATAAACCAACAAAAAAGGACCATTTATGTATTTGGTCCCACCCGAGACATATTTATGGGATTATGCCCAATATTGGGGTCTGATCAGCCCCTTGGCATCCTCAGACCATGAATTGCATGCTTCCATGGTCGGATATCATATCTTTATCAAGGCCCGGTTGGCCATCCTCTTCCCATGTCCAAGGCTTTGGCTAAGGCTACCTGGGGAATCTTTGGTCCATCATGTGGGTCCCAAAGAGGCCGGGTATAACCTCATCTTCATACTGTGGCTGTCAATTCCCGTTCAACTCCTGCTGAACCTGTCGGATTTTTGAACTTTTATCTTCAGAATTTCAAGGCCCAAGCGGAGCTCTGGTGAGGGGGTCGAGAAGGGGTTCAGAATCTGCCCATATATGCATAGAGATAGGCTTCATATGGTGCTGTTGAACTGGCCCTCAGGAGGAGACAGAAATGGACTCATTATTGGGGCCCAATGATATATCCGGATATGGTTTTATAAGATGATTATGAAATTGACATTTGTCATAACCAAATGAAATCACCTAAGACCTGCCCCTGGATTAGCTTTATTGTTGTCCGGGGAAAGGAAGTCTCTTATGGATCTATCCTCTTAGAATATGTGGGAATATGAGGGTGGATTTCAGATTTGGCATTGGGAATCATATGGGCCCGCGAGATTCTAACACTGTCCGGGAATTTCTAGGCACTATAGGGTGACATTTTGGTGAAATTGGACAGGGATCCTGGACATTGGGCTCTGAATAGACTTAAGACTTTGAGAGGGGCGGATAATGAGGTGGATTCTAGGCTGAAATGATAGACACCATGTCTCACCTTCTAGCTTTTGAGAATTAGCCTGAACTCTCTGCAAAACAGTGGCCGCGAGACCTCCCCTTGGATTGCCTTTCTTTGCTTGATGCTCCGGGGGTGGACTTGACCAAGAATGATGTCCTCCTTGCTGCCGAGATGGTCTTGACAGAACTTCCACTCTTTCTTCTTGCTCTTCTCCTCTCCCCGACCCCTTTTCCATGTGCGGGGCTGGCCCTATTTATAGGCCACTGATGGGTGCTGTTCACCCAAGGGAGAGTGGGGGATCATGGGAGTATGCGCACTCTTGGGAGTGGGGAGAGTGGGAGATCATGGGGGGACAGGTGGCAGTCCCCCCCTTCCTATATTCCCTCTCACGAGAGAGCATCCAATGAGGCATCTCTCATTGACTCCCGGCCCCTCATTTGATGGACATCTTTGATCAACCGATGCTCCATTTAATCATGGCCCTTCATCCCCTAATTGGACATTAATCCTATTAAGGATCTGGCCTCTCCATCATGCTATACCGCTGGCCATCCAGGAGATCCATGCTCCATTTGACTTGTTCAACCTTTAATGCCAGCCCTTGATCATGTGTTCTTGCAATTAATCAAGCCCCTTGATCTCTTATTGGACATTAATCCTATTAAGGATCCAATTTGGCCATCTTATCACACCGGACTGTATTGGGCATATATATCCTATCCGGTCGATGGGTATTCCATCAAATCTCAGCCATCCATCTCCTTAATGGATATTAACTTTGTTAAGGATCCAAGAAGGTCTTGACATCCGGTAATCAATATTGCTCATAATCTGTCCATCGGATACCCATCATGGTGGCTCCATTGGATCTCATCCCATTAAGGATCCAATTGGGTCACTTCAGTGGACCGGGGAGGATCCATGCTTCAAATAACTTGTTGATTGATTGATCCTGTCCATTGGATTATCCCGGATCCTTTTGAATTGCGCAACCTGTATTTTCTTCCCTCCTTCCCCCGCGGATCCTCCTCTTATCTGTTTTCTTGTTAAGTCTCCTTATTGGAGACAAACTCTCCACCCGCGAGGCCTTCTTCTAGCTGGCCTTTCCACCTTTCTCTATCGCACCATCTTCTTCCAACAGGCCTGCTGCAGCTTGAATCCTGCCGAGAGAGACCATTGATCCTGCTGGTTGGAGCTTCCGGGTGCTCTCTTCTTCCACTTGGGACCAAGCCGAGGAGGTGAATATCTTCTTAATCATATCCGGGTGAGTAAAGTTTATGCATTGGTGATTCCTTTTTTCTCCTCCGGTCATTGTGATGCTATGCATGTCTACATGATCATCCTTCTGTTTTGTACCATGAATATGCTTGCGGATCTAGCTCTTTTCTTCTGTTTTTTCAGTCAGCCCATTGATTTTTCCCATGCCTTGCATTTTGCATGTAGATAGGTGGCCGATTGTACTGGGATGTCCTCCTATGTCCCTCTTCCCGATTTGTATGCAAGGTCCGGCTCTTTCATGGGCCATCCTTGGTCGGGGATGTCATCAATTCCCCCTCCCCTTCCTCTGTGGATTGTCCCCGACCTTTTTCTTTTTTCAGATTTCTGTTGGGAGCATGTCTCCCTATCTATGCCATGTTTTTTTCTTGCAATCATATGTATGGCCGATTGGCCAAACTTATGTGCAAGGGTGCAGCTCCTCTATATAGCACCCTTGACCGGGGTCTTTATTCCATCACCCTCTCTCTCTTTTTGTAAAATAAGAGTCTATTAGCTCCTGTATATATGATTTGTAGGCATGTCTACCTCTCGAAAGGTATTGAAGATCCAGCTTCTTCGTATACTATTACGGTTGGGGCTTCATCAATTATCCTTCTTTCCCCCTTCTCTTTGGCTAGACATGACATATGTCCTACAAATATATGTTGAGCTTCTGCAGATTACATCCGGCCTTGGGTATGTTCTTGTTTGAGCGGATATGTGCTAAACTGACCGGGCATGGCCTTGCTCCTTCTATAACTTTCTTATCCTCTATTTTTTTTCCAAATTCCTTGAAATTCTGCCCATATATGTGCTGAATTTCATCCTTTATAGGTTCCCCTCACCTAGTTTGCTCCATGTAATGGTGTAGGGGTGGAGGAAATTAAGCATTTCTAATTCCCCATTACTTATGTCTATGTTTCGCATGAAATTTTGAGTGCCAACAACACCGTATCGCACTAGAGCTATTGGTGGAATATATAGTTGCAAGTCATCAAGAGGTTCTGAATAACATTGAACTCATAAAAAAACCCTATTTGTGTTCAACATTGACTTTGGCCATTTGAATGCTGGCACTGACTCAAATCATCAACACCTGCCCCATTTATACGTACACTTGTATCAGATCCTCCATCTCCACCTCCACCCAAACCTCTTACATTGTGCTGATAAGTTGGTGGAATAAATGCTTCTTCATTGTCATCTGAGGAGGATGTTTATGTACCTTTTTTGTGGGACTCAGAGCTTTACTTGATTTCTAACTTTTTCTTCATTTCTTCTTCTTGTAAACTATCTCCAATACTTCATTGATAGACCTTGTTCAAAGATTTAAATATGCCAAAGTCTACTTGTCGTCTGCAAAGTTTTTTTAATAGAAGGAGCTGATGCTGAAGTTGCATGGGAAGCTAGAGTTGGAGCCGGGGTTAGAGCTAGAACCTTAGTAGGGATGTACATGTTCTTGCATTTATTTGTCTTCACACTATATACTGTCAAGTTCGCCTTCAACCCATGCATGATTGTTTGAGTTGAACACTATAAGTGGTGCCACATTTGTGTTCTCCATTCATGTTGTAAGTGGATATTCTTCATGCAAAAGGTATTCCAATCAACATCAGTTTGCGACAAATTTTGTCCTCTACTTCTGTTCTTTGCTCATACAAATCACCTACAAGTCTTGCAAACCTTTCTTCATTTATTCTTTGGTATTTATTGATATTCTTGATTCTCATCCATATATTGCAGTTGCTAAACATAAGTTTTTCTAATGTATCACTCTTTAATCTCTTCCTTTTATGTGTGTATAAGGTTGAAGGTACTCTAATTTCTTACACTGTGATGAACTCGTGATTTGGCTTAATATGCAAATTGCAATAGCCATTAGTGGATTTTATCCACTTCTATTGCTGACTTGTACCTATCTCTCAGCTGCAATAACACAATATTACTATAAGTATCTATCCTTGTTATACTAGGAGATACCTTGTCATATGAATATCTCATATATGATTTTCCATAACCACCAACTCTTATCTCATATGGTTGCATCTGAACTCAATGTTTTTCTCTCAAGCTTTTACTTCAAGCTTTGCTCTTGTTCTATCTTGTTGACTCTTAGCTAGATGTTGTATCATTGACAATGTACCATGCATAACCTCTGAATCATCGCATACTTGTTTGTGCATCCTTAGGTTTAAGAAATATCCTACGACAATGAAATGCAATAATTAACACTTTACTATAAGACCTAAATGAAATATAAATATAGATAAATACATGTTGTAAGAACATCGTGGTGAAGTGTCTTGTCTCATTAATTGTCTATAATCTTCTACCATTTTTGATAACCTTTTATCTACAACCATAAGTTTGTTATTAACCTAACAAGGGAACATGTGAAGGGCGGAGTTAGTAAGAGTTAATAGGAAATTCAAAATTTTGGGAACCATTTAGTCTAGGAGTTTCAAGATAAGTAGAATTAAAATAGAACATAAACATTGAAATTCAATGAGAATTAAAAGGAAGAAGATGAGACAATTAATTTAGATAGAAATACTCTTATCTCAGAGTATTCGGTTTAAATATCTTAGTTCAATTATTTAAAAAGATAGAGAATGTGACGAAGGTGTTTACTTTGAGATTAAAATAGAATATATGAAATAAAGATTGTCTATATAAGTTCTATGTGATCGTAAGATTCTACGAAAAATAAAGAAAACTTTTTATCATACCACTATATGACTTGTAATATTGTATAGTAGTGAATGTTGAATAATAAAAGACAAATATGTTTCTAAAATAAGGGTTGTCAAAATGAAATGTTAATATGAATAAATGGACAAACTAGATTAGATAGGTTACATAATGAATATATTAGGAAAAAATGTGATTAGCTGCTGTTAAAGATGTGGTAAACTTAACTTGGAGGAGGGTAATTCAATATGATTTGGAATAACACAAAATCAACATGAATATACATGAAGAATTCATGACTGACTCCAAATAATTTGTGATTAAAGCTTGAGTTGAGTTGTGGAAAAACATTGACATCCCATTGACTTATATTTCTTCTTTTGATAAAAGGGATTTTGAATTCTTTTCTTGTGGAGTGTTTGGTATGACAAATTGAGTTTTTGTTATAAACATATGTTTTTATAACATAACTTGTTAAAAGAGGTGTTTGACCACCATCACAAATTTATGTTTTTAAAGAAATTTCTTTCTTGGACAAAAAAAGAGATGACTCTTTTTTGTTATCTTGTGGTCCCTCACCTCTTTTAATCATATATGGTTTTCATTTTTTGGTTATCGTATCTCCCCAAGCGTAAGAATGTTATGTCATTGGCTAGCTTAGATTTTATTTTATTATAACTATTTATCATGAAAGTGTTTAAGAATTTATTGTGTAACTAAACATCCTATTAACTTTTTATCAATATTCATCAACATCTCTTTTTCAAATATAAATATTCTTTCGAAATATAAGCTTTATCTATCTATCTTGAAAGTTCGAAACAATTCTTTAGGGCATGTTTGGCACGGTCTTATTTGAGGATAAAATTGGTTTATCCCAAAAATTTAGGGGATAAACCAGGTTTATTTCCTACTTAATATTGTACCAAACAACCCCTAAAGTTCATTTCGGGGGGGGGGGGGTAAGGGTAAGGGTAAGATGGTAATGGGATGGTAGTGGTTCCTCCATTCAAATTTTAGTCTCACTACTATTCATAAACTTTGTCTTCAAAATATAGATAATCCACCTACTTTATATTTTAGAGGCAGAACCTTCAATTATTCCCAATATGTAAAATAAATGCCTATGAGATATCCCTTTTGAATTCTAACCTTTTGCAATCACATTTTACCATCTTAGTACCTTTGTCATAAGCACCAACCCACACTTTTTCCCATAAGAACTCAAGTTGAAAATTTTATAATAACTTTTCCATCATAATTCCCATTAAATGGCAAAGGAGACTTTGATAGCTCTAGTTGCAATTCTTGAAAAATAGCTCTAGTGCATACAAGGATTCTAGAATTGGAACAGAATCGGTTAGTACCGATCCAGTTCGAATTGAATTGGATTGGCTGGAATCTACCAATTCCTGAGAAGGAAATTTGATTTCGGCCAATTTTGGAATCGAAAAAATCATAAAAATTATCAGAAAAACAAGAAATTCACTAAAAAATTCTAATAAATAAATGTAACATTTAACATGTTTTAAAAAGAAATAAAGTATTATCCATACATAATAACATGATAATAATTGTAGTATGATAACATGATAAATAAATGTAATATGATAACATGACAATAATTATATATCTCATTTTCACCAATAGTTATGATACTGGCATTCTGGGAGTCCCACGAAAAAGGTACATAAACATCCTCTTCTCTATCAATTTTGTCCTTGTCACCTCAGGGTTCATTGTCAGTCACGAACTGAACAACATTGTCTTCCTCAATCTCTTCCACTACAGCATTCATCAATGAAAAATATAGTCGGCATTCTTGATTTGACCCAAAGCAACATCATACTTCAAAATAGTGGTACTCTATAAAAAATACACCAAGAAGTTTGATTATACTTCTCTTGGTGATGCCTATCTACCCATCACACATAATTGTGCAGCTCCTCTCCTTCCAGACTAACTTGAAACTTTCTATCCATGCTCTCATTTCCTGTACCTGCTCATCTAGCCCACTAGCATAGATATGCTTGCTAGTAGGCACTTACATTCTCAGTCCAGTTTCAGCAATAGCATCAATCATAGTCTGTAAATAAGGACTAGTGACTGCGTGTGCTGGGATGCCTACATTAAGGTAAAAAACTATCAACCATAAACAATGTTAATAAAATGAAACATATATACATACATATTAAGATTTATACCTGCATATAAAAACCACTTTACAATGTGTCTCATTGCTCTCTTTGCAATTGTTCCCGTTGCTTTCACCCCTTTCATTGTTTGTTTAATATTTCTCTTCTAGACACTCTGCTTCCTAAATAAATACTCCCCTGTCGATGTATGTCGTGTATGACTCATCCACACTGACGAAATAGCTACTATCTTGCTTCCACACCGAAATCCTCAATGTAGCTAGGTTTTGCCGATATTGATTTACCAAAAATAGGGTCCACTCCGGACCTTTCTGCTCCCCTCCTCTCTTCCTTCACTACATGTGCATGTTTACTTGCATGCTTAGCTTTCCTTAGTTCAGAGTCTGTGGATGAGTCCTCACTCTCCGATTCCGGTTCGGCTCTTACCTTGCTTTTCACTTTTTCGTTGTGGGTTGGCACCTCTCCTTTCCTCCTCTCAAAAAGCTCTTCATGCAATTGCCCCCGTTGTTCAATCCTAATCTCACGTTGTGAGGCTCTTCCTATGAGGTTGCCTCTCATATCTTCACTAATTTCTTTAGGAACCGTGTCACATTTCTTAACACTGCCACCTAGTTTTGCAATGTGTTGTTTCAAGCAAAAAACATCACCGTTCATCTCCTTGCCACACCACTTATATTGAACCCTCTTTTTTCTCACATCTACTATGGTCCATGATCCCAACTGACATCATGTCCTACTGCCGGTACATCACATTCTCGGTGGTCGGCAATTGCTTGTACCTACAATGCATGTAAACAATTAAACACGGTTGTTAAAGAGGAATAAAATTAGTTTAGGGGTGTTTAGGAAGAGAACAACCCCTTAGAGGGGCTGTTCGGTATGCTTAAACCCTTTACAGAGTCGTCGGAAAGCATACAAATGAAGGTAGGAAAATACGTGTAAAGAAACCTTACAATGAAGATGAAAAGATGGATCGTTGAGGAAGGAACGGCAGCTAAATCGCCATAATTGCCAAGTGGATCGCCCGAATCTAAGAATGATCATTGGAATCGCAAGCTGGATCGCCGAAATCACTTGAGAATCGTCGGAATCGCTGTCAGAATCGATCGGGAATTACTGGAATCACCACTGCCACTGCCGGAATGGACCGCTACACCGTTGGAATCGCCGGAGGATCACCGGTCACCTAAAAGCCCTAGAAGTTGCTTTCCGGAATCAATCAGTCTGGGCCTTATTTGGCTGGAATTGAATCGATACCTACATCGGGCCCGGTATCGATCCGCCATCGGGACTTATGTTGTCCCGACATAATCGGTTGGATCGACCGATTCTAGGTCAGAATCGGTCAAATTGGATCGATCATGACCGATTATGACCAATTCCTCCGGTCAGAATCGGCCCTTCCGCCTAGAATCGGATTGAAATTGACCGATCTGATTTAAGAATCGGCCAATTCTGATCCGATTCCACCAATTCCGTAATCCATGAGTGGATATCTCTACCATCTTCAATATTAAATAGGACACCATTTGGCTTGGTATGTCCAGATGTTTCCATTTGTTTCGCTTCTATGTTTCTGTGGTTTTATGGCTCTCATGGTTCGCTAGATCACGCAATCGAAACTGGGATCAGCACCAACCTGTGGCTAATTTAAGCCAGGATCTTTTATAACCTGACTTATGCCATTTTGAACCAAATCAGGACTTGGCTTTCACCGGATCATCTAATCTGGTTGATCCAATCTGATTGGGATTGGGATAAGCTCTGGCTGATCCAGGGCCTAATCCTCCCCCTGACGGGTCTCTCATTATAATAACAAACTCCATGAGTGTTTTTCTTGCCAAAGTAACAGCGGTAGATTGATTTATTGTTTCAGTTCTCCACATGGCTTCATATCCTTCTGAAAAAGTAGGGCACCCATTTGTGACTGGTACCATATAAATCACATAACAAGCATTTTGTTGCAAGTCAGTAGTATCTGGCAACTTCTTCCACGCATTAATCTCTTCTACAGGTAACTAAAGATTGGCACAATTGTGAAATAGTTTGTTAAGACTTTATTGAAGCAATTCCCAATGTTTAAGTGTTTCCTCTTTGTTAAAATTTCATGTAGAAAATGCTGGACGAGTTGAAAGAAATAGCTCGCAGTTATCACCCAATTGCAGGATCTTGGTCAGTAATGATGCACTTGGGGCATATCCCGACATACTTTTCAAAAATGTTTTAAAAATACATATAAATGATTTTTTTTCTTCATCTCAGAAACCCACCACATCCAAAGGTTTACTGAAACTGTGATTGTTTACCCTGGTGAATGGAGCAAATATCATCAAGTCTGTGTCGTATGTTGTTTCAAGAATCAAAACATAATAAAAGCAATGGTAACGTTTTCTTTCCAATCCATCTGCCTAAAAAACAATGATTGAATCTATTTTCATCTAACTCATAAGCATAGAAAAGTGAACCATGCATATCTTCATCATGCAACATTCTCTCTCTCTCTCTCTCTCTCTCTCTCTCTCTCTCTCTCTCTCTCTCTCTCTTTGTGGACCGATCCACTTTGTAGATGCCCTTTCTTGACAATAGACTTTGAAAACACCATGTTTCTTTCCAGTGTAGCATACATTCTATGATTACAAACACTGGCCTCGCTCAATGTATCAAATAAATATTTGTGCACCAACACGGCCCCTATGTGATCTTTACAACATAGTTCTACCTGCCATAGTTAACACTTTAGACCCACAATTTTCAATTTCCATTTCCATCTATGAAAAACCTTCTGTACAAGCCAAGCAGTTCTCCTAATCAGGTGATTTCAAGATCATCTTTATCCGTCTCATTCAGCAGTTACAGCAAAATTCTTCATCATTTTCATATCAACCACGTTTCTCACATTTGTTTTTAGGTTTGTGAACAGCATCCTTCCAAGATTTTGCTGCTCCCTGCTTTGAATAGGCAGACTTCTTTTACTGCATTTTTCCATTTTGGGTAATACTTGGCAGATGAATTTGGAACACCAAAACCAGCTTATCTTGCATAAGCTTTATAGAACTCATCTTCACCTAATATTCAAATTTCTTTTATGTGGTTGGTGTGTAATGTTGATTACAGATGGAATCCAATTATGTCTCTTTGATAATGATATTGTTCCTCCCATGTTCTTGCTCATAAGTCTAGCTCTATCGTGGTTCATAGCTGTCAATTGACAAGGAAAATATAACTTTTAAGGTGATAGAATAAACATAAATACTTGCTATACAATAATGAGAAAAGTCCCTTTCGACTATATTCATTTAGCCTACATCACCCTATTTCTTGTGCTATCTTCTTGCGGTACATTTTTTTTTAAGATCTGTCAGTAGTATTTAATCTTAGTAAGAAAGGCCTTGTCCAATTATTTCAAAATATATCTTAAAACAACTTCATTTAAGACAGCATCTGTTTATCACGTTAAAAAATGATTCAATTTTTCTTATGGCAATGAAATATGGAAATGCAAAAGATTAAAATTGTAACAAAACATATTAAACAATTTACAGTAGTTGAAGCGAGTGCTGAGTTCTCCTTTCTTCTTGATTAATCTTTCACTTGTTTCAAACAATTGATCATTAAAGGATCCACCAGTGGAGCGCTACATAACATTTTTATGTCTTCAACTGTTCGATGTTTCTTCATGAAACATCACTTTATGGGACACAAACTATGTTCTGTTCATTGATATGTTTCCTTCAAATAGACATAATGCTAAATTTTAATTAGATTTGTTTAAATCAAAGCACTTTCATTCTTTATGACAGCCAAGAATTGATGACAAGCATCCAAAGTGGTTACATTTACGTATCCGCCCATCAAACTTGCCCAACCTGGAGTCCGTATCTGATGTTCAAGCAAGGGGCAAAAGAAAGATATTGGTCGATGGCAGATGGACCCTCGCTTTCCATGATGAGCAAACGTGCAAATCTGCAGAGTCTATGTTACTAGAAGAGATGCATTTGCAGCAAAGTGAGGTAGAAAAAGCATTGACTCCTTTGTTCAGCTTTGACGGAGCTGTACCTACCGTAGACCCTTGTCCGCTGCCGCAGTAGCAACCGTGTCCCAGCTTTTCAGGTTCAAGTTAAAGCATAGCCTCTTCTAGGCTCCATGTGGTCTCTGTTGTGATCTTTGGCCACCTCCATTGTTTATCTGTGCCTGCTTATTCTTCCTCGCTGTAAAAATGTATATTATGTCTGTGAAATTGCTAAAAATGCAACCAGTAGATGGGCTTCCCTCTCCGTAGTCTTATTTTTGTATTGTAGTTTACGTCTACTTTTCATTCTTTTATAAGAGATACGGCTGCAATGCAAAGCCTCTTTCATGAAGGTCATTGCCCTCTGCTTGTTGCCAGAAAAGAAATGTATGTTGTACCCTTTTAAGAATAAAAAAAATGTGAATATCAAAACAGCTTGTGTTTTATTTGAATGTTGTTCCGCAATAAGCTGCTTTCACCTTGTTGGTTGTAGGTTTTATGTGCTTGCTTTCTTGAACATCTGAATAAATTTACATCCTTTTGCTCTCTAAGATGTTTTTTTTGAAACTCACCCTCGTTTATAACTGTCACCTGCTACCTCAATCAATCCCATTATCCATTCCACAACCACTATTAAACATTCTGTTGACATCCTTTCCTTATCCATATCAGTCTCCACAACTTCATCGCCACCTAATTCTACGAAACGCATACATAGTACAAAACCAATTTTTGTCCCCTGCTTCACTTGCTTCCAAAAGACATCAACATGTTTAACTTTACACATCGGACGGCATCCAAGAAACTGGTTCGAATCTGGATAATATATCAGATTCAAATCCGAATATGTTATAATTCAGAAGAACCGGAAATGTTAATATCAAATCCGGTTGTCTTCTACTGGAGAACAATAAACTTAAATAGATCTGATGTCACCCATATAACGCACTCTCACAATCTCGTTCCATGTTTCGCCGGGTAGGAACCAGGTAGTGCGACCCGACTTGTTCTAGTTGGCTTTTTCAACCAACCGGCCTAGTCCTGACCCTTGGTGCTTGATCCAAGTGGATTCGGACCAAGGTCATGTTGGGTCACCCAACAGCTAGGCTAACCATTGCGGGCCATCCAAAGGCTTCTTGGGGAGTATATAATAGGGTCTTACTTACATCCCATACCTTACCTTGATTTTCTCTCACTCTAAAAATTTTATCTCTCTAACATCTCTTGGCAATCTTTCTCTCTTTTAAGTGCTTATAATTTGTTGATTTCTCACAAAATTTTAGGGCTTCTTAAGACTTCTTTTTTTTTGTTTAATTGTGTTTTTAATACTATTTTGTAAGTGTTAACTTTAAAAAAAAATTGTTCAAAATATCTTCTCCAAGGTATGGCACCCAAGGTTCCAACATGGCCCAAAATGATTTGGATTGGCTTCATTGCAACTTGATTAGCATGGTATAAAGAAAGGTGTAATATAAGTATTGTGAGAAAATCATACATGATAAAATTTACCGGATGAAACATCACCTCACTAGATGAAAGATAACATTCTCTCGTGCACATAGATTCCACCTGAGAAAAGACAAGAATTTTGTAGACATTTATAGTCTATGAAATAAGCAAAGGGAGTAACAAAATGACACGAGCACTTTTTAAGAAGAAATATTTCAAATTTCCAGTTGTGGAGTATGCATATACAGTACCAAATAGGGGGACTACTCCCTGAGTAGAATATTTTGATGATGGTAAGTTACTATTAATCTAAATTACTTACATCATTATCATATCTTGTTCATAATTAATAGCTTCCCTTATTTTAAATCAACAAAATGATTTGTGCAATGGAAGCAAACCATAAGTCTTGTGTGGATGAAAAGATGTGTTAGCGTACCAATCAATACATGGGTATGGGTTCCAAAAGTGATCATGGTTTTGAGAGTGAAAAGGGATCTAATTAAAAGATAGAAGAAGAGATCTACGATCTCACAAGGGATGATAACTCATGGGTAGGTCCTATGGATCCTATAATCACACAGTCAAAATAAAGACAACACAATGACAATGAAGAGACTGAGGTTATGCAAGGAGAAGAATGGTGAGTGACTTCTTGATGGTTCTTTTATAGTAACATACGGGTGAATGCCACAAAAGTGCTATATTAGTAGTCAATGATCGACACCATAGCCAAATTAGTAAGGACATTCCTGGACAGAATATGAAAGAAATTTACAACATTTATATTCCCATGGAAGTGAAAGATATTAAACAATATGTCAATTAATTTGAATGCATTTGGGATGAAAGAGAGTGTACTTTGATGATGGATGGTTGGACATGTATACTAAATGTTTCTTCAAACTTATTAATTACTAATCTTTTCATACTTAATAATTTCTATCTTATGTATGATGTCTTTCTTAATAGGTATAAATATGAGGATAGTGATCAACTTCGTAATATATTATCAAGTTGGGTCTGCATTTTGGAAGTCAATGGATACATTTGGATAGGAAAAGAATACCAACTACTTGTTTGAATTAATCAATGATATTATTGATGAGATAGGAGAATATTGGGTTATCCAAGAAGTAACGAACATCATAACTGCCTACAAAGCAACCAGACAATAGTTGATGGTCAAAATACCATGTTTATATTGGGTATCTTTCTTTGTTCATTAAATAGATTTAATGCTTAAGGATATTTGCAAAGATCCTCATATTTACCGGTAGTTAAGATGGCTCAATTCATATCATCTTTTATCTATAACCATAACTTTATTCTAAACCTAATGAGAGAGCATACGAATGGTTGAGATCTCTTATAGCCCAGTGCAACTAGTTTCTCATTACATTACATTTTCATAAAGAGTTTAATGTAGTAGAGGCATCCTCTAACCTAAATGATGATTTCAACGGGATAGTTAAGTTGGATTGCTAGGGCAAATCCTTTAGATAAAAGGAAAGGAAATAAAGTAGAGGAGACATTGGAGAGTGATGATTGAAGAAGACACTTCGTATAATGCAACCTATAGTAAAAGTACTTAAAATAGTTGATTGGAACAATAAGGAAGACACGAGATATCTTTGTGGTGCACTTGATCGAACAAAGGAAGAAATGTCAAAGAATATGATGGACTTCACAATGTGGTGGGATATCATTCACCATTGAAGGGAACGAATGGTATATCACCATAAACATGGAGTAGATAATTTTTATTGCCATTAAAGGTATAATGACTTTCTATATTTAGTTCTCTACTAACATTATACTATGTTGCACAAGTTATTTTTCAATTCAAGATATGCTTATATTTCTTCCTTCAACCCATGAGATAAGTTTCTAGAGAGTGGCAAATCAGTCATCTGTCATGCTCAGAGATGATGATTGATCAATTATAACATGCAATAAAATATATAACTGTAGGTTGAGATAAATGCACTTTGGAATGTCAAGAAAACAACAAGCAATTATGTTGCTAAATCCTGATATGTAACCTTTATTTTTATTATTTGGAATGTGTCATTTCCCACTTATGATTGAACATACATTAATCTCATATAACTGACTAATGGATAGATCATGGCAAGAAAACAAGGTATGAGGACCTAGGCAATGTGGCAATAAGGGTCCCGTGCTAAATAATGTTGGCTTTAGGATGTGTGAGAAATTTGTCAATTTCAACTTGATACAAGGATGATGAACAATCAAAAAGAGAAACAAAGATGGAGAGATGAAGAAATGGGATAGTGAAATTAGTCAATCACCATAAATGATGAAGGCACATACTTAAATGAGATATTTGACTAGCAAAATGCACTACAAGCTTGGGTCAATAATCAAGAAGGATTGGACAAACCATGATTAAACGTAGAAGAGTGGGAATAGGCTAGACAAGATTTGGATAATGTACTGCTATCCTAAGAATTCTAGATTCCTCTTTCAATGACCAAGAGACAAAAGATCAGAGAGTTTTCACGCCAAGGTAAAAAGTCATCTAGTAATGGAAAATAGGCTATAACTGATCCATTAGACATTATAGATCAAGTTATGATTGATGAGGAATGAGAAGACACACAGGAGCCAAATATTTGAGTTTAATACCAAACTTCATATGATTCAATTTTAAAAAGTAGCAATGATCGAGTGCTTGTCTATGAAAGAACAATTTCTAATCCAAGGAGGTCTACAAATCCAGGCATATACCCTACAACCATACACTTCACAAGTGAAGAGAAATGCACACATGTGAGTAAGACTAGGATCATGGTGCACAATCGCAAGGTGGAGAGTACACATAACAAGGCACAAAGCCAAGTTAACACTATTGCTACTCTTATGGAGTTGATTCATCTCAAGACTCTTAGTTCCCTACATTTCACCAAGAGATTTATGGGATGACTAAGGACAATTATGGATCTGACACTTTCATGCACTACACTGATGGTAGTTATGGGGATGGAGCGTGGCAAGGTATCATAGAATAATTGAATGATGGAGTGTAGAATATAATGTGCATGTGTACACTTTCACTTTTCTATACTCTTCCCAAATGACTTGGGGAGAATATATAAGTTGTATAAGAACAACTAAGTGTAGTATTTAAATAGAAATGATTAAAATTTGTAGTGTCATTTTGCCTATTTTTAGGGATTTTTTTTAATTTTTTAAAAATGTTTTGATCTTTTTTATTTTTTAAAACTTATCGGTGACTCAAGTTGGACTCGAGTTGTGACCCATGTTCGAATGGATCGGGTTTGATTGGTATGACTCAATCCTAACCCCAACCTAACTTACCTTGCTCATCTCTATCACACTCAATAGTTGAGTCATCTTTTCCTTGCACTTAAGTAATTTTATATTCTACACCATTGAATGATCATCACGACCACAAGTTCCAAGGGTTCTATGCTGTTGAGTTTCTTCAACACCATCAACACAAGACTCTGCAACACAATCGCCATCAAGTTTCTTGTATGACTTAGCTTTACCCTCTTTATTTTGTCAAGCCAAACTCCAATCTATTGAAATAACAAACAATTAAGGGTGTTCCCCCTCTCTTCCTTCTCACTATTCATCGAAATGTCTATGGATTCATGTTTTCTTGGTACTTTATTTTGTTGAAATTAATAGGCATTAGCTACAATTACACTTTGTTAGGGTGTTAGAAGCTTATGGTCCTTTCACTGGCACTTTATGCAAGAACCTGTATGCAGGGGCGATCACCAGACTACTATTGTAAGGGATATTCTTCGGGCGATTCAACTTTGTAACCTTCATGCATATTGCATTTTCTTTATACCTTGTAATTATCCTTCTTCTTGCATCCTTTCAACTTGGTATGAGAGCGGGGACACTATCGAATGATTGGAGGCCAATTCACCAACATCACATACAACTAATAGAAAAACAATGGCAATTGCAAATGAAAACAATAGCCTTTTTTACCTAACCTCCTTCGATAACTCTGGTACCCTGCTTGTCTTTGTTCTTCTCATAGGAAATAATTATTTCTCCTAGAAAAGTGTGATGACTGTAGCCCTTTTTGCCAAAAGCAAGATGGATTTTGCCAATGGAATGATTACGAAGCTTGTAGATTTGGATCTTATCTTCAAGTCCTAGGAAAGAGTCAATTACATGTAAATTTCATGGATATTGAACTCGATCTACAAGGACATTGTGGCTTTGATTTAATATATCAATATAGCCTTTGAAGTATGGATGGATCTAAAGGAGAGATTCTTTCTTGTGAATAGCCCAAGGATATATAATTTAGAGTGGTTGATTTCAACCCTCAAGTAAGGAGATGAATTCGTTACTTGGTACTTTAACACACTTAAGGGCTTGTGGGATGCACTTGGTCAGCTTGAACCTTTGGCAGAAGGTGCCTATAGTGAAAAATGTTATTTGATGCAATTTTTCTTGGGTCTAAATGATACATATATGGCTATTAGAAGCCAGATTTTGCTTATGTATATGTTTTCTCACATTAGCAAATCCTACTCCCTTAGGCTTTAATAGGATGCCAAGAGGCTTCTACAGGCTCCAGTGATACATGAATAGTTGGCCATGTTAATCAAAGGTAACATGAAACCTAGAGGATAGGTGATAGGAAGGGTTGGTGATTGCACTACAATAACACATGACATACCAAAGAGAATTGCTTCAAATCAATGCTAGCCATTGTGAAGTCATAAAAGAGACTAATGCTACAAGCTACATGATTATTCTTAGAACTAGATGAACATAAGAAAATTTTTGAGAAAATGAAACATCCAACCTTCTCTGACAACAATATGTCAACCTTTTAATGCTTGCTCAATCTAGTAAATCTGATGCTTCTTTGCATGTTTGAGATTTTGTGTGATATGGTCTTAATCACCGAGATGTTTGGGTGTTAAATTCAGGAGCAACCATGCACATTGTTTCACCTATAGATGTCGACTATAGGAAAGTGTCAGCGCCTCTAGTTCAAAAAGGGATCCACCCCACACTCACATTGATCCTCGGATGTTCGACTGTTGGTGTCACTTGGCACCAGAGAGACAGTTTGAGTCAAGTGGGAGAAGAAAAAGTAAAAAAAAAATGACAAGAGGTAGGGGAGAATGATGCAAAAGAAATAAATGGTTGCCACAATCTATTGGCTCTAAATTTAAAAAAAATTAAATGCAAGTTATTAAATAAATGACTTTATACTTTAACTTGGAGAGATAGGTTGTAAGTATTAACTTCTCTTTCTTCGGCGGGGCAATGAAAAAGAGTCGTTAACTAGTGCTCACTTGATTTACCGTGCAACTCAAAGACAAGAAAACATGTGAAAAAGGAATTAGAACTGAGTGGAGCATACTAAATGTAGAGAAACTGGCATAAAAAGAACAATTGGGTAAGAATGAACTAAATTAGGGGTTAGCCCTAACCCTTCTTTTTTTTGGTTTTTTTCTAAGATTAATATGATGCAAAAAAAGTATGTAAAAATGATAAAAAATGTGATGAAGGATGAATAAAGTATGAGTTTAAAATAAGAAAGGAATCAAATTTGTGCCAATTTGATGAAGAAATGATGAAGCTTGGTGCCGAGGAAGATGCCCGATCTGAAACTGGAATCTGGCAATGTGACTTTACTTCAAAGCTTGCAACATACACCATAGAAGTTGGAATCAATCCCTGTTTGTTGCAAATGAGAAAGGATAGGGAGAGGACGGATTTATCCTTAGACAGCTTGGCTGACATGCTCTCCAATGTTTCTATAGAAATAGGGAAAGAACAGTAAGAAAACTGGCAGGTGCAAACCAATCTTTCTCTCTATAAAACATGCTAAATTCTCTCTAAAAATCACCAGGTCTCAAAAATGGGGTGTGGGGGCATGCTGATGCTCTTTAGGAACATGCTTCCAGCCTCTACGATGTCTGAAGGTTGTCCCAATTTATAGATAAGAGAGAAGACATCAAAACAGGAAATACAATTTCATGCCCCCTAGGTGGGGGCACATGCATCCTTAACCAGGGGCACATAGAACTTAGCAAAAAATTTACCCAATTAAAGTAATGTTCAGCTAGGAATTAAAGAAAAGGGAGGAATACATGTGCTCCTAAGTAAGGGCACATGTGCCCTAGGTTAGGGGCACATTTTCCCCCAACCTGGGGAGGATAGAACTTAGAAAAAAATGTTCTATTTTTTTGTTTGAAGATTTGGCCAGAGACATCAAAACTGGAAAGATCCATACACCCCCAGATGAGGGAGCATGCACCCCCACCTAGGCCACATGAATTTTAGGCAGTGAAATTAAATCGGATGAAGATTGAATCAAAATCGAGATCGAGATCAAAATCGAAAATTGGGGATGCATGTGCCCCCAATGGGGGCGCATATGCCCCCACCCTGGGGTGTATGTGCCCCCACTCAAGAGCACGTGGATAGTTTAGTAAAAAAAATGTTTCTGGAGGCTTCAAGAGGGTCCTAGCTTTGTTCAAAGAGATACGACAATGACCAAAGAGGTACGGCAAGGACTAGAAAGGCTTGATTTTCCCTTGGAAAGACTCAGAATGATGACTGGCAAGACATGGCATTGACCGTTCATCACTTGACAATGACCAGAGTGATCCAATAGCAATCAGAAAGATGTGGTATTACCAAGAATGCATTCAGTGTAACCGTAACCTACTACATTGAGTTTTCAATATTGGTCAACGGCGGTTTCGTGCATCTATGTTTAATGTGTGGCTCTCACTAAGAAGGTACAGTGTTGTTTGTAAATCTCCACAAAGCATTTGGTTTTGCCCACTATATTCAAAAAAGCTCCCGATTTGACTTGGTGAGTTCTCAGACCAAGAAAAGACTTGGCATGATTTTAAACAGTGTAATCACACGTATCGCCCTATTGAACATGAGTTTTAAGCTCCAAATTAGGCTGATTTTGCATGTCTATAATTTGCCTTGCCTTAACATTGGCTTTACAAAAGAATGGCATGTAGCAAAACGAAATAGATTGTAAAGGAATGTAGTGAAACAAAATGAATCAAAATGAAATGTAATGGAGCGAAATGGGGATGGATTGAAAAGGTAACTTGAGGTGTAGATATAGACATATTCATCAATTTCATTCAGCAATGTGAAGCTCTCTAAGAATTCAAGATTGTTTCCATGTTGTATCAAATCCTCATATGTCTAATTGGTAAAAGGTGTCCCGCATGCATGAGAGAGAGATAAAATAAAAAGTAGCCAAACCCAATGTCGTGGAAGTCCCCGAATCACAAATCCATAGGTTCATTGTTAGTCAGTAGCCCAAACTATGTAGTGCACTTATACTGTGATGGGATAAAGTAAAAAAAGAAAGAGAATTTGTTTGTAAAATAAAAGAATATCAATCGACCATATTTGGATTCTCAAGTTCACTTGAGTTCACTAAAATGTTCAGTTAGATCCTAGTGTAATAACCTTAAGTTCTAAAAGAGCTTATATTAAAGCACTATAAAAGTTGCATGAGTATCGTAAATGCACTAAATCGCGCCATGATAGAACATAGTTATGCGAAAAATGGCAAGACACAAAAAATTGGATCATGGTGGGATTGGAGGGCATGGTGATAGAAAGGTTGCCTAGGTGGATAAAAGATGAAATACATGATGGAACAAAAGGTCACCATGGTGAGATAATAGATGAAAGACATGGTGGGATACAACAAACATGATGAAATAGAGTCATGGGGAATAATCATGACATGAGATCATGGTGGGATGATGTGGGATCAAGAAATTCAAAGATTGGCATCAAGGTGATGGATAAAGAAAAATGTGGGATAAAAAGCCACGATGGGACATGAAGTGGTGTGACATCCACAATGGGATAAAGGATAAAATTGAAATGGCACCCATGGTGAGATAGAAGATGGCAAATGGGATGGGAACTGTAGTGGGATAAAGACACAAACATGATTAAAAGGATAGAAAGATGGTGGGGCCTAGTAAAAGAAATTTCAGACAAACTGAAATGAACATGATGCATGTGATGCATGAAATGTTATTAATGCAAAATTTCTATATAATGTATGTTAGGCTAATGAAATCAAAAATTATTTAGAAAATGGTTGAAGATATAGATTAAACACTAGAAATTAGGACACATAATTGGGAACTATCGTCCCTCTAATACTCAACTTTGGCCTATTCGTTGGCATGGCAAATGACTAAACCATCATGGATTTTGTTGAAAGGGATCTCGGGTCCCGTGCTCTTTTCCATACTCACAGTTTCCAACATCAATGCATACATATACTAATGCACCTAATTATAACTAAAAGAAACAAAAAAAATGAAGATGTGGGTGGAGTGATGATGCATCACATGTCAGAAATGACAACGGTAATATAAACAATGCAGAGGGAAGGTGATGATGATATTCAAGATCTGCATCCGAGATGTAGTCCTTAGAATCAATTATGTAAAAATCACTTAGACTTTGCAAGTGCAGCCTATGTGGAGACTCTAGGCTATGGTCCTAAAGTTTTCTACCAACCTACACCGATCACATAACTCTGTGTCTTCACTTGTCATTGCCAAAACATTCCCTACATGCTTATCATTAGTTATCAAAATTTGGAATTGTCGAATAAGGTGTACCTTTATTAAAATGGGGAGTTCATGTTTTTGATAATGGCACCACTCATTGGAAGTCAAAAAGACACTTTTCAAAGTGTAACCTGTAATGCATTTTTCATTTCCATCATTTGCCACATCTTTATTATTTTTCTGATCTTTTTACTATTTTTTATTTTTTATCTAGCTAGGGCTCATGTGCCCCCGACCAAGGGCGCATGTGTGCCCCCAGTATGGGGCACATACGCATGGGTCTTTCCAATTCTGACTCAAAATCGAACGGCGGCTCCCTATTTATACTCTCTCGTAGACTCGAAAAGGGCCCTTAAAGTTGTGAAAATGGCTCCTCCTTCCAAAAAGAGTCACTTAGATTTTGGAAGGGTAATTTCCAACATTCCAAGGCACATGAAGAGGACAATTTTGGCAAATATGGAAAGAATTTTCTTTGTTTTTCACCAGAATTTCTTGTTTCCAAATTTTTAAGAAGTTATGAGATTTTTCCATGTTCCCCGATTGAGGGTGCATGGGTTTGATTTTTTTTACACATACCTGACAAGCCTTTATTTTGTACAGGATTATCCCAACTTTCCTGGTCCATGCCGATTTTGCCTTCCTTCATGGCTTGGCAATTTACTCGGAGCTCTTCACTTGTCACTCAAGTCGATTATTGTTGATTAGGGATTGATTAGCCTTTTGGTACATGCTAAGCTATATTCATGACACTCTATCGACTCCGGTCTGATGAGCATCTTGGTTGAGTTGTAGCACCCGAACAACACATGTTTCTTTTTAGTACCTTTGAATGCACGGTCCTGAATGAGGAGGTGGAGTTACTACTTGGTCTCCCTCATACCCAAAAGGAGGAAATAACTAACATGTTTATTCCTCCTAGGTTATTGTCCAACTCAGAGTTTTTATAAGACTTTGTTAAAGCTGATAAGATTTGTTCATTACTTGCCAACAAGAGGATCAACATCCCTAGATTAGCGGCTTGATCCATTTCACTTTGCCATCTCCAGGGCTTGACAAGACTTGGCTACTCAGTGGTGCCAAAGGTTTTGCCACCTAACCTTACTGTTATGTTCTTGTTTCCTATAGAGGATGGGTTTCTAGAATCAGGACAGTCATCGTGCATATGCGGAATCTAAAATGGTGAGTGCATTGGTCCTTTAATGTTAGGTTTCTTGTACTTTATCTTGTCTTTTGCTTGCATGGGTTGTCCTCCGTTTGGTAGTGCTTTGCTACTTACCTACTAGGTAGATCTTCACTTTAAGTTCAATTTGCCAAACGGGGCATCTACCAAATCATGAATCTTTCGCCACAGCCCTCTGCACCCCTATGCTACCACTCTTGGCTTTAGTGATAAAGTCACTGACAAGTGTGCTTCTTTGAAGAAAAGGACAGAGTGGCGTGTGCACTTTGCTAGTATGAATCGGTCAATTTTCTCCACGCATCTATTGTTATGATGCAAAAATATATTCTAGTTTGCTTTACACTGGGTGAGGGCCTTCACCTGATTACTGACACCACTTTTGTAATGTATAACCATCACTGATGTCACTCTTAGATCGGTCTGCCTTGCCATGAGTTACCTATGCTAACACATTTGCCTCATATCAAGGAAAGGTAGCTTGCTTTTGCTAATGATAAGGAAGAAGCTGTTATTACTATTGCTTTGTGGAAGACGAGATGGTTGTGTTGTCCAGGCATGCTGATTGAAGAGGAATCGAACCATAAGTGCCGCTATCTTTCCAAGTTGAAATTTCTTTGTGCTTGACAGTTTTCTCTACTTTTGCTTATCATATAATTTGGAGTTATTTTTATAAACAATTAATTTTTATAGCAAATTTTCAATGAGAAACTCACACAAATTTTCTTTGTTCCTGAAAATTTGTCAATGCATGTCAATAATAAGAATCAGCAAGTTTTTCTATTTTAGAACATGATTTATGAATTTTTACATGTAACTATAGTTTTTTTCATGGAATTTTTAAAAGTATTTTTCTTCAATCAATTTTCTAGAGCAAACCAGAAGCCTGTTCGATTTCTTTTAGTGGATTTGTGATTAACTTGATTTTTTGAACACTAGGGTAATTCTTAAAATTTTTATGATGTTTCTTAATTTTTACTCTTTTATAAATAACTTTTACTACTCAAGTTCACTCATTTTAACCTGTGCACTATCTCTTCTCATTTGAGCACTCCTTTCTTCTCTCTCATGGTTCGAGCTTGAGACACGCTCAAAGGTTAATACTTATGCTATGAAAAATGTAGAACATGAAATGCTCATCATTTTAGCACTAATTTCTTGCAATTCCAAATTGATTTGACTGAGTTTTCAACAAAATAGGACAAAATTGAGGTTTTTGGTCCATGTGCCCTCGAACAGGGGCATATAGACATGAGCCCCCACTTGTGGGTGCGAGTCCATGCACCTCAATCTAGGGGTACATGTGCCCCTAAGCATGGGGTGCATGGGTTTGATACAACCCATTTTCTTATATATATCTGCTGCTTATTGACACAATTTTTCCTCTTATAGATGCCGAAGAGGATCTGGTCTTTATGTGGTCATCAAACAGATGCTAGTCCTTCCACAGTGAAGGGCATGCCCTTAGCTCACCCTCCTCATGAGGTAAATTTTGGAGTTGATTGTTGCCTTTTTCTCAATACATGGTCTAGCTATACAAGCTTATCCTTTTTACTTCTGGATGTAGGAGAATATCAAGTCATGGATCTCATGGTTCTTGGTCAGAGCTGCTTACTTGGGCTTCCATCTTTTCAATAGGATAGGCTTGAGTAGATGGGCTTCGACATCCTACTTTGTATTGATTCGTTCTAGGAGGATAATGTATTGATTCAAGTGCTCCATGAGTGCTAGAACCCTACTACCCGCTCTTTTCTGTTTCCTTGGGGATATATGGTTCCATCTAGATGACATTACACATATCACAGGTCTACATGTTTATGGACACCCAATCACCAGTACCACTTACGGTGACTATGAGGCCATGATGACAGTGCTATTGTTCTTCACTCCTCCCCAGTTTGATAAGGATTGCATGCTAACCCTCACCCAACACCAATGAGGGGACTTGGTCGGCTTGACTGAGGCACATTATACAAGTAGAGAGAACATCAGCGACTTCCAGGAGCACTTGGTTAGTCAGTCGGCTACTTGTTTTAGTGGCCATCCTGACACACTAGAGGCGGATCATGACTTGGGATAGTTATTGGTTTTCTTCTTTGGTTGTTTGTTGTTGAACAACAAGACCAAGTGTATTCACCTTTAGCTTCTTCTATCACTTGTTGACCTAAAGATAGTAGGCAATTATGCGTGAGGCATGATGATTTTGGCTTATTTGTTTGCCAACCTCTCTCCTGACAATGGAATGGTCTTTGTAGGTGGCTTCACTCCTTTTCTTTAGGTATGCTACTGGTGTGTTATTTATCATTACTTGTTACTTTGAATGTTGGTGATGCTGACACAATGTTTTCCAGGTGTAGAGCTACATGTATCTTTTTTTTGGTCATGCCAAATTGGAGTACTCAGACCAAGGTTGGTGGGGTCGGGGGTTGAGACCAGGTCAGCTAGGCTCAAACAAACTCAGGTCAACCAAGGTCGAGACTCGGGTATGGTCAGGGTCGGCGGGGTTCACAATAAAAAATAAAATAATAATTTTAAAATATCTACCAAGTTGGGGTCGCTGGATCAAGTCCAGGTCGATCAACCCAAAAATTGACTGGGTCGTGATCCCACATTCCATGACTCAGACCATCTCCCTCTGATGGCACGCTGGTTGCCTCTTCGAGATGTTTCTTCTAATTCATACCATCTTCTCATGCTCCATCGTGACCTCTTGAGCTATCTTCACCAATGGATATGTCTTTGTGAGCTTTGCCTTCTATGTTCTTTGTATCAAAATTTTACTTTTCTTTCTTTCTTGTAGGTTTGCTAGCAACCTTATTTGACCACAAACGATCATGCTACTGAGTGGGTTGACAAAGGGTCCACCCTCTCTGGTCGGGACATCCACCTCCACCGCTCGAATGAGGTCAAGCCTCTATGGATTAGCTGGTCATGCACATTCTTGGTTCTCCTCAAGAGTGGTGCCCTCCTCCTCTCTCCTGACTCAACCATGACACCAAGGGCTTGTTTCATATAGTGAAATAGGAGGTCAAGCATAGGTCAATTATTCATGATTGGCTATCAAGAGGGACTCCGATGTTTTCCATTTCCATTGATGAGTTTGAGTTTTTCTGCCAATACGTAGTTTCCTACAACCATATCATTGACTTTGTCTCCCAAGTTAGATCCTTTCACAACTTCTTTGTTATAATGAATACTTTTGTTATGACTCATATAAATCCTTTATTTAGGACACAGACTTTGATGGCCCAATACCACTCCTAGATTTCTACCCTTGTGGAGAGCATCTCTACTCTTTAGGTGGCTATGGAGGCTGAGGTACAGACCTTCTTGCATCTAGTATTAAGTCTCCTTTAGGAATCTAACCTTTCATTTTTCTTGGCTAGCACAAGGCACATGTGGATGGGGCCTCCTCATCCCAGGTAGATGAGGAGATAGCCTCTTTACCTTTCAAGTTATGTACTACAGAGGAGGCCCTTGCGATAAAAGATATAATGGTAACACTCTTTCTTGTCCTTTCTTTGTTTCCTTGCCTTGCTATTCTGGTGCCTCATTATCACTTTTTGTTGTAGGTGGCTGATTTGGAGTGGTCAATAGCTACTTCTTCTACTGAGTCCTCTTCTTGGATTCAGCCCCTTGAGGGCGAGTTGTGGTCCCATGCAGATCCTTCCATGGAGATGGCATAGCTACGTCTTGATTATGAGAAGGAGCTTCTGGTGTGGAATCGGCAACACTTCAAGATGTTGTGAGGCTTGGAGATCCTTCATGTAAAGATTCTACAAGACCACGATGAGACGATCCATTACTTATAGCAAAGCCAGTACAAGTGCAAATAGACTTAGTTTCAGCCTAGGTTGAGCTTTGGTTCTACCATCATACCACTCACCAGTTGTCTTAAAGTTGTTCTCGTGAGAGTGGCACACACCATATCCAAAGCTAGGTTCATGAACTAGGTGCTCAACCAAAGCAGAGCCACACACCCAGTGTCACTGATTATCGGGTGTCTTCCCCATTCAATGAAGGAATGAAGAGGCAGCCAGGGCTATTGTTGATGCATCACTACTTCCTCCTCAAGAGTAGTCTCGTAGAGAGGGTGACGGGGAGTGTTGATCCTCTATACCCTTGTACTTTTTTATCTATGACTATTATTTGGTGGTGATATTTTTTGAAGCTTGTACTTGTTTTAAATGTGTTGCACTTAGCTTTGCCTTTGATTTGCTTGTTATATCAACTTATCTTTGTGTTGATAGTGTTGTCAATGTGCTACCTCGATTCTCCTACTTGACGCCGCTTCAAACATATTGGTCAGTCTCACTTTTCTAGCTTGGCCCTTGCAAGCTTGTCAAGGGGCGAAAGCCTTCTTAACAATGTGAAAAAAAGTAACTGAATAAAGATGGGGTGAGAGGGTAAGAAGACATACTTGTTTTGGCGAGAATCCCCTATCTTTCCTTTTGGTTCCTAAAATACTTAGTAAAAGGGAATAAATTTTCACCATGTCTCATCCCCTTGCTCATTATCATCTGCCTTGACTTAGGTCAAGGGGAGGAGCCTTATTAATAAGGTGAGATAACTAAATAAATGAAGATGAGATGAGGTAAGGGTTAATAAAGTGTACCTGACCTAGCGAAAATTTTCTCCTTTTGCTTTTTCAGTTCCAAAAGCACTTAATAAAAAGGATTAGATCTTCACCCTAGCTTGTCTCTTTGTCTATTACCATCTGTCTTGACTTAGGTCAAAGGGAGGAACCTTCTTAATAAGGTAGTATTAAAAACAAAATTAGATATACAATCTGGGAATAGAAATATACAAGATTGAAAATAAACATGAATGCAACAATGGCAAAACTCATGGTTAAGCCATGTTAAATGATGCAATTTTTTGTGTTTTTTTAAAGATTTAGATTTTTTTGTATTTTGAAAATACGTATTTTTTATTTTAAAAATATGCAATTTTTGAAGAGAGAGGAATACTAGTATTAACATAAGTCCTTTACCCTTTTAGTTTTTTTCTAAGTTCAAGTAATAGATACCACGTGCAAAGGAGGTTCGCTACCTAGAATCTTTCGACCTTCGACCTTGATCGGCTAGGATTTAACTTTGACTTAGTTAGTCTACCAGTGCCCCAAGGTTAAGAAATAAGAATTGACAGGAAGTCCTTTGATAGATTTTACAGATGTTTAGGAAGAATTTCTCTACTCACAACCTATTGTTTGTTGGTGTCCAGTCTCTTCACGATATTTGACATTATAACTCTTAGCCCTTTTTTTGACCTTTTTATGGCACAATGGGACCAAGTTTTTCTTTGAAGCTTGCGGGGTGCTTTCCCTCTTTATCGTGTCTTTTTTATTTCAAACTTCTTTTTCATACATTCTTTTTTGGGCTTCTAAATAGTACCTATCGAGACGGCCTCCTACTAAAGCAGTAGATGCTTTTGATACTATCCCTCCATAATCTCTTCCACCTATCTTGAATCGAATAGGATAGAATGGGACACAAACATTCCATCTGCCTCTTAGTTCGGCCTAGCTTTTATTGGGTTTTGGGTCATCCAAATTCTAGGATCTAGATGTGTTATGTATATAGGGTGGTCTCTACTCTTGACTCATAGAGAACAACATGGAGACATATGAACTCAAGTCATACCGGTAGTCCCTCTCTTAGGATTTTTTTTATGTGAAGTATTTTTTGAGGTAGACTTCATTCCAAGGATGATTCAATTGTTCTTCTTCTGCATTAGTCAATTCATAAGTATTACTTGGATATTTTGTAGTGATTATAAAAGGCCCATCCCAGTTTGGGTGAAGTTTGAAGCAGGGACCACCTAGCTTAATGAATAATCTTTTAACAATCATCTCACTGATTTCAAACTTCCTCTCAACCACCCTCTATTGATAAAAGCTTTTTAAGTATATTTTAATAGATTCTAGCTTGTTCGTTAATAGCTAGCCTTCTTTCATCTAAAAGTTCAAGTTGAGTAAGAACAAATTCTTGCCTTTCATCGATAGGGATGTCCCTATTGAGTTGAACTCAGAGAGATGGAAGGAACACCTCGTACAGAACTACCGCTTCCATCCTATATGCCAAGGCATATGGAGTTTGACCAATAGGGGTCCATACAAAGGTACAATAAGCCCACAAATCATTTACAAGCTTATTGGGCTAGTTTACGAATTTGCTAGACTCACAAGTTTTCTTGATGATCTTAATTAATGTCTTGTTGTTGGCTTCTACTTGACAATTGCCTTGAGGATGATAAGGTGATGAATGATGCAATGCTATGTAGTACATATTGCAAAGATCATGCAGATCTTGAAAGAGGAACTGAGGCCTATTATCAGTGACAATGTCATTGGGATCTTGAACCTTATGATGATGTTGCATTTCACGAAGGAGCATAGTGTTGACACTTTAATCTCCACAAATGCTTCATCTTCTTCCCACTTGGTGAAGTACTCTAGAGCCATCAAGATGAATGATTTGGAGTGCACTTTGGAGTTGAGATCGCCCAATGGACCAATGATATCGAAGGCCCACATGGTGAAGGGCCATGGGGTATGGTTTGGATGAAGGGAAGATGTGGGAGAGTGGATTTTGTCAACATGAAGTTGGCATGAGTGACAATATCGAACAAATATATAGCACTCTTCTTCCAGAGCGGCTAGTAATACCCTTGTCAGATGATTTTCTTAGCAAGAGCTTGAGCATTCATGTGGCCCCATAAACTTCAGAATGCACTTCCTTTAGCACCAACTTAGCTTCTTCTTCGAAGTAGAATGTCACTCAAGCTCCTCTTGTAAAGTACTCTTTTTAGAATTGTATACCTTTAGGATGCTTTCCTAATTACCTTATTTTCCTTGGTGGTAGCTTTAGGTGGATAGGTCTGATCCTGACAATACCTAACAATCTCATCATACCAAGGTTTCTAACCTTTTAGCTCTTCCAATTCAATAGAAGAGATCTCTTATTTCTGTTCTATATATTCTCTCCTGACAAATCTCTCTTTGACCTTCAAGAATTGTGCATCCTTTACCACATGAATATATTGCCTACGAAAGTAGATGGTCTAAACTTGCTTACTTGTATAGACAAATAATGATGATGCTAAAGAGGCCAAGTAATTAGTAAGGATGTTTTGATCTCAAGGAAAATGAAGAAATGTGAGTTTGGAGAAAAGTTTGACATAGCTAGTGGTCAGTTCTTGGTAAAATATGAGGTTTGGATGAGATGTTTGATATTTGGTTAGGACTTGGGGCAAAATTAGTTAGCTATCACCTATCACCCTTAGTTCAGTGACACCATAGAAATGTGTAACCTCTAACCCAGCTAACAAGGTCTCATACTCAGCTATGTTGTGTGTTGCTATAAAGTTGACCCGAAAGGCCTAAGGAATGGTAACACCTTCAGGTGAGAAGGATGATTCCTATCCCTCTACCATGGGAATTCATAGCACCTTCAAAATACAATGTCCAAAGATTAGAAGATTGGATAGAAATTAGTTTGTCATCCGGAAGCTCCAACTGAACTTGGTCAAGGACAAGTATGGAATGATGGGCGAGATGTTCACCAATAGCATAGCCCTTGATTTCCTTCTATGGGACATAGGTGATATCAAATTGTGAGAATAAACTATTCCAGTGACCTAACCAATCCGTTAGGACAGTCTTCTCAAGAGGAAATTTAATGGGATTGATACAAGAAATAAAATTGACTTCATGAACAAGGAAGTAGTGCTTAAGTTTCTGAACTACCTAGACCATTGCAACATAGGCCTTTTCTACCACATTATGCTCATAAGAGTCGAAGATCTTTGATAAATAGTAAGTTGCTAACTCTTTCCTTTCTTCATCAACTTACGCAAAGACTGCTCTAAGAGAATTTTCTAAAATCAAGATGTAAAGAACTAGGGGCTTGCCTGAAACAGGCAATCTAAATACAAGGGGACTTACTAGGGATTTCTTTAGACTATCAAATGCTTCCTATCAGTTCGAATCCCATTTGAACTCGTTCCCCACACAGGTTAACTTATAGAAAGATATACACCTTTCGGAGTGTTATGAGTTAAAGTGGTGGACAAACTGTAGCCACCCAATCAATCCTCGAAGTTCCTTCATGTTCTTTGGGGAAGGCATACCAATGATTGCTTTGGCCTTACTTGGGTGGATCTCTATGTCCCTTTTAGTAACTATAAACCCTAACAGTTTTCCTGAAGAAATACCAAATGTACACTTCTTAGGATTCATTTTTGACATATACAATCTAGCCTTTTGCAAGACCTTTTTTAATACTTCTAGATAATCCTCTCAGTTTTTAGACTCAATGACCAAATCATCCACATACATCTCTACAAGTGTGTGCATCATGTCATAGAAGATACCATCATAGCCCTTTAATGCATAGCACCAGTATTCTTCAATATAAAGGACACAACTGCATAGTAGTAGGTTGCCCAAGGTTAGTGAATGAGGTCTTCTCTTGGACTTCTTCAACCAACTAGATTTGATTGTAACTAGAGTCGCCATCCATGAATTATAGAGTCTTGTATCTAAGTTGTGTTATCAACCATTACTTCGATATGAGGCAAAGTAAAGTCATCTTTAGGACATGCTCAGTTCAAATCCATGAAATCAAGCAAATCTAAACTCGTCCATCATTCTTCATAATAGGGACTATGTTTGCCACCTCTTGAGGATAAATGATAACCTTAATAAATTTTGTCTACTGTAACTTGTCGACCTCTTCTTTCATTTTAAGAGCATTATCAGGGTAGAACCTTCTGAACTTTTGTTTAACTGTGGTAGCTCTAGGTTTTAAGGTTAATATATGCTCAACCATTGAGTTGTCTAACCCCGGCATGTCTTCATATGTCAATGTGAAGGTGTCCTTGCACTTTTCCAAAATTTTGATCAACTTTTATTCCTCAGTGGGAGTGAGGTTAACACTTATGAGGGCTGTATTTGGTTCTTATGATGTTCTAAGATTCAGCTCTTTTGTTGGTCATCCACCATGGTTAATGATTCCTCAAATCTTCTAAGTTCAAATGCATACGCATCAACCAAGTCCTCATTTCCTTCCTCAGATTCAGAATCCTTTTCTGACAGCACCTCATATACTCCCAAAGTATAATCTGAGTTTTGTTCATCCTCATATTGGATTTCATCTAGTTGGATAGCATTCTCCAAGTAACTAGGCAACCTTATACATTCTTCACACTTCTGAGCTAGTTGTTGCAGGTACTTTTTAGAACTCTTCTACCTCAATTTTTTTTGTTTTTCTTTGACCTAATTATGTCTACTGAAGAGGAAACTAGAAATATGGTATTTATAATGAGTGGAGAATCGAGTAGATCGATCAATGATTCGGAGCGCTCTCTGGAGCAGGCAGAAACGTCTCCTCAATGGTAACATGAGTTCTAAAGAAGATATTTTTTGGTGATTTTTTATCATAATGATGGGATGAGTTGGTGTAAGTTGATCAAGGTTGGGTTGAGAAGGTTGACAAAAGATAATGTGATCAAAGAGAGAAAATTCTTGAAAAGGATTAAGAAAAACAAGCTTGTAAGCCCAACAATGATGCAAGACAGGCATGCGGGCCCAAGACTGATGAGAAATTTGCATGGGCACATAGGCCAAGCATTAATAGACAACTCAAAGGGGCACATGTGCCGATGTTGGTGGTGAATTCAAATGGGCATGTGGGCTCAATGTGAATAGGTGGCTTGGATGGGCCTAAGGAACTAGTGTGAACAAACAACTTAAAAGGGCACTTGGGCCCAATTGGAAAATTCAGGCTAGAAAGCTCATTAAGGAAGTCTAGAAGAAGTGGTGTGAGGATTCCAAAATGAGCAATGGTAGGGAATGGTCATCGCAAAATGACTTGGATCATGGTACCATTCAAACTTACACAGTGACCACTTGAGATGATGACTGATCATTGGTTAGTCCATCCTTGAGTAGTTGGAACTACTCTTCCTTATCCATGAAAAGGTGACCTATGGCCAAGCTTAAATATAGTATTTCATCGTCATGGTCATAAGCCCTTCTTTTCTTGATCAGTGTAGATGATGCCATCTCTGTGTCTTCATCCTTCTCAATTACCATGATGGTTTCTCTCTTGGTGAAAAAGGCTTGAAGACCTATTGTGTATCCTATCCCAACAACTATCCTTGGAGCAAGTGACTCCTCATAACCAATCTCATGTCTCTGATGTCTTCTCATGGGTTCAATGGGCTGAGTGATTCCTTGCAAATCCCTACCTAGCCTCTTTCTTGGCTGGTAACCTAGCTTCCTCATCATTTGCCACCCAATTGTATTTAGAGGAGAGGTGGTCAACATCTTAACCTATGATAGTTCCATTGTTGAGACCAATGGCTGACTGGGCCCCCACGAAGGTGGCATAGAGGAGATGCAATCTACCACATTCGTCAAGGGCATACTAGTCATCTTAACCACTTGTCCTTTATAGGAAAAATTGATGCATTGGTAGTTGGTAGAGGTGGCAGTTTCCATTGTCTTAAGGTAGGGTCATCCCAATATAGTCTTGAATGTTTGATCTACCTTTAGGAAATGAAAATCAATCGTGACAATATGCTACCCAAACCCTACTTCTAGAGTGATCACTTCATGTGCAGTCATTCTAGAATTATGTTGTAATGGCGATGTGAGATGGCTTGATCTCATCTTCAGAGATGCCGCATAATTGCAAAGTCTCTAGCAGCACGACATGAATGGATGCTCCAATGTTTATCAAACAAGACTTCATTTAAACATTTCAAATGGTGACTATAACATGCAAAGAATATCTCGCTACCTTTAGGGCCACCAACTCTTCTTGAGAAAAAATAAGTTTTGGGTGCTCACTCCTAGGAGCTAACACCATTGTGATATTTTTGGATGGGAGATTCTCATTGACTATAACTCTTTGCAGATGTTGTTGTAAAATTTATTGGTAAATTTTTTACTTCTTTATCAGTTCAAGAATATAAATTTAGGCTAGCATATTGTCTAGATGCTTTAACAAGCCATACACCATACCTAACAATGGCTCCTCTGCCACTTCTTCTTCAATCGGCTCCTGAGGTTGTGTCCTGGCTTAGGGAAAAAGCCACTAGAACTGTAAGGAATCGTCCATTAAAATTTGGTGCAGTGGAAGCGACGATTCCTATGGGTTCCTTTAGAATCCGTCTCAATCAGAACCGAACGACGAAAACCGAAAACCGATCAAATCGGGTTCGAATATACCTGATAGGGATTCATATAACCCATGGAGAGGAAGGAGATGAGCTTCTCAAGCTCTACAAACCGTTCAAGCGTCCGGTCTCCTGCAGTATCCACACGAACTTCATCCACAGCAGGTTCTCCCTTCGCGCCGGCCTCGAGAACTCTTCCCGAACGGAGCTCCATCGACCATGGACATCTTCTAGAGAGAGGAGGAGGTAGGGAGGAGACTTGGGACATGGTTTTCACCCTTGCCTTGATTGGGTTTGGCTGAAACCATTAGTATTTATAGAGAATTATGGAATTTTTCATAAAAACCCAAAATCTCTATAAATTACGCCCTTGCCCCTGTACTTGTGGATAAGTCCTTTTGTGTGTGACCCACTAGGCCCAATAACCTATTTATTTGAGGCCTAAATAAAATAGAACAATTCTATTTAATTTAATTAAATCCGTTATCCGATAACAGATTAATCGGCCTACCGATTATGAAGGGTACAAGCCACATCCCATGATCCCAAATGGCTATGGGGATAATCTCATCTCCATTGAGCCTTTCTATCATCAGTTACCACATGTATATAAACCCTCATCCATCCAATGTCCCGGTCGGAAAGGAGTACGGCATCGACTGTCAACTCCTTAGTGTACCGACTCTATAGGATCATGTACTCGGAATTGGATCAATTGGAAAACTCCTTTTCCAATTATCCTATCTACCCTGGCCAGGGATTTAGAGTACTATCACATAGGACATTCACTCTCACTTACCGAGAGTGGTTGATCCCTTGTTGTCCGCTCAATTGCCTCCATCGGATTTTCCTTGTACCCGATTCATCGCTATATAGGACCATCTAAATTGTGATCCATAAGTCAATGGTCAAAGCACAAGTTCCACCCAACAAGGCATCTTTGGCGACTGGTCAAAGGTCCAACCATGCAACCGTGATGATAGAAAACCCTGATAGAGTTCGGTAAGATACCATTCAGGGTTTCTAATTCGGTCAGTTCAGTGAACTCATTCAACTAATGAGCACCTGTATGTGTATCTCAGTGTCTCCACACTAATGACCAATGAGATCGGTCATCCTCATCACATGAGAAGACATCACATACACTAGTCTATCCGGATCCTTGATGTCTGTTCTCAAGTATCCTATGACTAGGAACATTTAGATCAAATACGTCTAGATGATCAATCTCATTATCAGCGATCTCATCATGATTTAATCATCATTGTATTTTGATCAAGGACTTCATTATTATATTCGCTTCTAATAAGAGCTTATAATGAAGATTTGCCTAATTAATCTGAATGAGATATTTCTAAAAATGTCGAATCATATTATATATGATTGGCTTGTAGGGCATACATTTCTATCAATCTCCCACTTGCACTAAAGCCAATCACCCATCTGGCTGATCTATATCAGCTCAAGGTGAAGCTCAAACACTCTTTGAGTAACTGCTTCAGTTAGTGGATCTGCAATGTTATTAACGGTAGATACTTTATCTTTAATTATATCTCTATAGGTTGCAATCTCTCTGATTGTGTGGTATCGCCACAGAAGTTCTAAACTTATGATGAGACATTGGCTCTACTCCATTGTTTTCTCAAAACAATGATACACTTTCAGAGAAAATTGAGACAATCCCATATCAAATATGTAGATGAAAAACTTCATCTAGATTACTTCTCAAGTAGTGTGCAACCACTATGTAAACTTGTTTACATATGTTGTAGAATTTACAGTGTTCTATCACATAGAACTCTTTCAACTCACTGCACCACCATTATTCTGACTTAATATCAAACTTATTTGATTAGAAGCTTGTGTTTGTTAAACTACAAGACTTCAAGTCTTATCCTCCAGGTTGTATAGAGATACATTCTCGCTGCTTCTCAAGTACCAAATGATATATCTCTAAACTATCCAGGTGACTCTCACTCGATTTTCTTGATAGAACGCTCATAAGACTTAGAGCATTAATCCCATCATGTACGTAGCATCATATAAATACTACAACCTATGACAAAGGAATAAGGGATCTATTTATGTGATCTCTTTATCTTTCAAGAAGTCTACAAAGACAACACTTACAGAGATCAACTCCACACTACATAGGTAAGAAACCTATCTTGGAGTTTATCATGTCAAACCCTTTCGACTATAATGACTACGTACATTAATCAAGTATTGATTTTAGATCTATCTCCATAGATCTCAAAACCCAAATTGTGTTTGGAGAATCAATTTGATAGCTAGGTTCACTTATGATAACACACCTACTTCATTCTCAATGAGTAGTATGTCATCAACATAAAATGTCAAGAAAGTAATAACACTCCCACTTATCTTGTTGAATACACAAGGCTCCTCTTCGTTCTTAACGAAGTCATAAGATTTAATCTCATTAAACCTTATATATGATCTATGAGAAATTTTACTTTAGTCCATAAATGAACTTAATACACACTCTTCTTGGATGTTATTGGGACTTGATTCCCTATAGTTGTATCATATACACCTATTCCTCAAAATACTTTAAAGGAACACTATCTTAACATCCAATTAGCTTATCTCATAATCATAGAGTGTTACAATCAAAATCCGAATGGATTAATCCATGGAATAAATAAAAGATCTCATCATAGTCAACCATTTGACTTCAATGATATCATTTTCAACTATTCTCACCTTTGAAGGTATCTACCTTCTAATCCACTCCAATCTATTCTTTAGTGATCCATTTATTCCTTATGGATACTATATCCTTAGGTGGATCTATCAAGTTCTAAACTTGATTAAAATAGATAAAGTTTATATCGGATTTTATTGTCTCTTCCCATTAATGAATCAATATCTCATATTGGTTCTCTATAGATCCTAGGATCAATATCCTTATTATCTTATGCCTCATTTCATCTATCAGAGATATGTCTCACATATATCTTAAGTAGTATGGACACAAGTAAAGACCTATCATTTGTCCTTGTGTAATTATTAACTAGCACCTTAATAGAAGTGTTATTGGGTTGTGGGACTGGAACATCTTCTATATATACCTTGCTCCCACTATCTATCTTAAGAAGGAACTTTTCCTTTAGAAATATAGTGAGCTGAGCAACACATACCCTTATACATAAGGGTCGTATAATTAATATCCAAAAGTTTCCTTAGGATATTCCACAAGCCAACACTTCATAGTCTTATATTCCAACTTGTTAGAGTTTTACTTCTTCACCAGGTCGGACATTCCAAAACCTTAACTTGCTTAAGGTCAAGTTTTAACCCCTTTTCCATATCCTATATGGAATAATCAGAACAGACTTAGAAGGTACCTATTAAGAACAAGTGGTTATAATGAGTACTTAACCAAAATTAGACAAAGAGGAAATTTGCAAAGCTTGTCATTGTTCATATTATGTCCTACATAATATGGCTTTTCATTTTAGCTACTCAATTAAGCTAAAATGTGTAAAGAGGTGCTCATTAGATTCTATTATCCTTCAATTATATGTAAATTATGTACTTAAATATTCTCCTCCTTGATCTCATCAAAGAGTTCTAATACTCTTTCCATTAGTATCTCTACTTCATTCTTAATCTCAAATAATTTCTCAAAGGTCTTAGTTTTGTACTTCATAAAGTACATGTTTCCAAACCTAGAGACATCATCTTTGAAATAATGAAGTAGAAATATTCTTCTTTAGCCTTACTAGATATGGGCTAACATACATCTAGATGTACGAGTTCTAATAACTCATAAACCCATTCTCCATGTCTATATAAAGCTAAAGTGTAGATTGATCTAAATCAACCCATTTCCTCTTAAAAGGAATATTCACACATAACATGAGAGCTAACATATCAAATATGATTAAACAATTCATTAAGCTCCCACTGGCAAACACTTTGCCATTCAATCTATTAGAACATCTATCAATTCCATAGCTTAGAATAAATCAACATTTATTCAAGTAGGAAATCATATAATGTTCTTGTAGAAGGATATAATAGCAATATTAATTATTAAGACATCTCCATAAGGCTATTAAAGAATTGCACCTCCCACTAAGAATGATGCAACTTTTGCACCATTTCATATGTAGGTCAACATCTTCTTTATTAAGCCTTCATTTACTTGTCATCATCTACAACTCCATGTAGATATAAGATGCATATCTGGTATCTCATACCATTAGATGCATCCATAATTTTAATATTATGATATACACATAGTATCTAATACTTTTAAGTGCATATTTAAAATAAGTAAATGTCAATGACTTGGATGCATGAAGCTTCTCAAGCTCCACCTTTGCATTATATACAAAACACTTTGTACTTCCTCTTCCACATATCATCGTCATGATAGTGTAAGAATCATGTCTTATTCTGGCTTTATTATCTTGACCACCTTCTTTTACTATTAACTCTCTCCTATTTTTATCTAATCATTTTACTTCTTACTATTGGTCTCACCAACAAGAAGTAATTAAGATGTATTGTTGATCTAAGTTGCCCTTTAGTTAGCTCATCACTATGAGCCATGATGGATCTCATATCCATCTATCCATGTTGTCTCTACAATTTATATCTCATAGAGACTAACATCTAGTTTAAGGCAAACAATGCATCTTGTCTATGAGATAAGATCTTATCTTTCTTTCATATCACTAGATAATTTAGGAGACACCTACTTCTCAAGTAGAATAGTTAATTGGTCAACTATGAGAACAATTCTCTTAGTTCTAAACCAGTCTAAGAAGTGTGAGCCATTAAGCTATATGGCATCTAATATGCCATACTAATGGTGGTTTATAATCGTATTCTACAACTGAGATATAATTTTATCAATATAACATTGCAAACATTCATGAAATTAAGATATAGTCTTTGATCCTAATTTATGCTCCCACTAATTATCGACGAATTTGCATAACCCTCATTATGCAAAGACGGGATATCACGATGAAATCCTAGTGGGGACTAAGACCCTATTAACTTTATGGTGATGACCTTGTGGTAGCACAACAAATCACCCCATACTTAATAGGTAGGCAACTATTGCCAGTTGCAACTCTTGCAACTCTTACTCATTTAGCCTCTAGAGTTATGACCTTGTGGTAGCACAACAAGCCATATACTCTAGTTAGGTCAAATCTGCTTGTTACGTTATGAGAATGGATTCTTCACACAGCCCTTGTGGTAGCACAACAAAGCCATGCAAATGGTCCACCCCAAGGTTCGGCAAATGCCTTAGCCATGATCACCAATCCCTTGCTGAATGAGTCTTGTGGTAGCACAACAAACCCATCCAATCTAAGATTAGCTCATCAAGACCATAACAACGGAAGGCTACGTGATTCATTCTTAATGTCACACGTTTATCAACCTAATTATGACAAGGAGGGATTTATTTTAGTCTCATCAATAATATGTGCTAAGTATATATAATACCTTTGGAATATCATATATCTAAGGTATAACCTGTAGCACACATCCACATATCAAATATGCACAAAATCAGGTGATCATGGACTTAACCCCAAGTATGCACCTAAGGCACCCCTATAGGTGCAAATCCTTGCTTCAGATGCTTGAGTTGGTATGCTCCCACTTCAGAAGGGTGCTTCTCCAAGTGGTCCCACTCTCCAACCTTCCACGAACCGGCTTCTAACTCTTACAAGCGGCTTGTTGGTACGCAGACCCCACAAATGTACATAACTCAATAAGAAACCTTGGTTTTAACCAAGGGGAGTACATTAATGGAGGGAGGTAGAATGTACAATCAGATTGTATAGAGAGAGAGGAGGCACACGCAGGCCCCATTTAATAACATGACCAACACAATTAAAAGCAATCACAAGCCAAGCACAATTAAGTCCATGATCACCTCCATACACACACCAACATTCATCACATGAACATAGAGCGCATACGTGATAATTATATGAGATATATCATATATATCAGCATAAAATTATATATAATTTATTTTTAAATTCTCAATTTCATGCATGTCGCATTTTCATGAAATAAATAACATGAAAATAACATGACAATAACATATAAACAATTTATATGAAATGAACATACAAAACTAAACTATTTAGAACATTCATGCATTCCCAATACTGTGCAAGGTCAAAAATTAATGTCCCAATTTATATTCTGTAAAATATCATTTTACAGAATTAATTAAGACACTAATAATTTAAGTTAAACCTTTAAAACAATTTTAAAGTTTAACCAAGAGTGAATCTATGTAAATAGAACTAAACATCATCTAACATGTCATTAAACACTTTAAAACATGTTACATAATATTATAGAATTTTTTCAGAAATTTTATGGAATTTTATGGCAATTTTTCGGAATTTTCTATGATTTTAAACACTTTAAAAGCATATAAATAGTGTCTGGCGCAATGCGCCGCACATGGCGGCGCACTGCGCCCGTCCGGCGTGCGCCGGTGTGCGCCCTGGCGTGCGCCAGTCCTCCTTGCGCCGGCGGGTGCGCCGGTCGCCTCCCCGAGCAGGTACTGTTCATTCGGAGGAGAGTTAATCTCATTAACTCGGGCATATCTCCCTATACCGGACTCCTAAAAATATGGAAAAATATGCGTTGGAATCCTTATCAAATAAGGAATCCAAAACAGTCGGCCTCATATCCAGTAAAAATCTCAATCGTCCGGAAAATGAGGAAGAAGAGGCGGCGGTCACCCAAATTCCGTAGCACAAATCTCTATTTTGCAACGTGGATAACTCCTTATCCAGGAAGACAAATATTCTCCAAAAATACAATTTGGAATCCTCATCATATGAAGTTTCCAAATATGTATATATTCCTTCATATAAAAATTCTCTATCAACGGGAAATCAGGAAGAAACAAGTCGGCGCCGCCAGACTCCGCAGAACCCTAGTTCGTCGGAAAACTCAAAAATTCTCATCCTACGCCGTCTTTCAAAGCTGGATATCAAAGGTAAAGGCTAGGTAATCATATTACCCATCTCCTAAACCCTTTCCAAGCCTCAATTTCTTCTATGGACGGAGATTTCACAAAATCCCCAAATCCGGGTGTTGGTTCGGGCATGACAGAAACACCAACTTTTGAGGCTTCTACCGAACACTAAAGATATCCAAACTTCAAAAGGTTTGCGGCGTTGGAAATCCCTATATCACTAGATTCTAAAAAGGCCAATAAATATTTTATCTGAGTCATACACAGAATATGGTGGCCTCGTCAAAACAGACGTTTGCACAGATTCGGGAACACATAAATAACATGAAATAATGTCGATTCGACGTCGGTTTTGACCGAGACTTGAACCGGGCTCTGATACCACTGTAAGGAATCGTCCATTAAAATTTGGTGCAGCGGAAGCGACGATTCCTATGGGTTCCTTTAGAATCCGTCTCAATCAGAACCGAACGACGAAAACCGAAAACTGATCAAATCGGGTTCGAATATACCTGATAGGGATTCATATAACCCATGGAGAGGAAGGAGATGAGCTTCTCAAGCTCTAAAAACTGTTCAAGCGTCCGGTCTCCTGCAGTATCCACACGAACTTCATCCACAGCAGGTTCTCCCTTCGCGTCGGCCTCGAGAACTCTTCCCGAACGGAGCTCCATCGACCATGGACATCTTCTAGAGAGAGGAGGAGGTAGGGAGGAGACTTGGGACGTGGTTTTCACCCTTGGCTTGATTGGGTTTGGCTGAAACCATTAGTATTTATAGAGAATTATGGAATTTTTCATAAAAACCCAAAATCTCTATAAATTACGCCCTTGCCCCTGTACTTGTGGATAAGTCCTTTTGTGTGTGACCCACTAGGCCCAATAACCTATTTGGTTGAGGCCTAAATAAAATAGAACAATTCTATTTAATTTAATTAAATCCGTTATCAGATAACAGATTAATCGGCCTACCGATCATGAAGGGTACAAGCCACATCCCATGATCCCAAATGGCTATGGGGATAATCTCATCTCCATTGAGCCTTTCCATCATCAGTTACCACATGGATATAAACCCTCATCCATCCAATGTCCCGGTCGGAAAGGAGTACGGCATCGACTGTCAACTCCTTAGTGTACCGACTCTATAGGATCATGTACTCAGAATTGGATCAATTGGAAAACTCCTTTTCCAATTATCCTATCTACCCTGGCCAGGGATTTAGAGTACTATCACATAGGACATTCACTCTCACTTACCGAGAGTGGATGATCCCTTGTTGTCCGCTCAATTGCCTCCATCGGATTTTCCTTGTACCCGATCCATCGCTATATAGGACCATCTAAATTGTGATCCATAAGTCAATGGTCAAAGCACAAGTTACACCCAACAAGGCATCTTTGGCGACTCAGGTCAAAGGTCCAACCATGCAACCGTGATGATAGAAGACCCTGATAGACAGTTCGGTAAGATACCATTCAGGGTTTCTAATTCGGTCAGTTCAGTGAACTCATTCAACTAATGAGCACCTGCATGTGTATCTCAGTGTCTCCACACTAATGACCAATGAGATCGGTCGTCCTCATCACATAAGAAGACATCACATACACTAGTCTATCAGGATCCTTGATGTCCCGTCTCAAGTATCCTATGACTAGGAACATTTAGATCAAATACCTCTAGATGATCAATCTCATTATCATGATCTCATCATGATTTAATCATCATTGTATTTGATCAAGGACTTCATTATTATATTCGCATCTAATAAGAGCTTATAATGAAGATTTGCCTAATTAATCTGAATGAGATATTTCTAGAAATGTCGAATCATATCATATATGATTGGCTTGTAGGGCATACATTTCTATCAAGAACATCCTCCCACTCCTAAACATTGGGGCTAATTGGTAGTTGGTTGGTTGGGGGTGGCAATTGGGATTGGTCATGGTGATGGTGGCATAGGTGTTGGTGTGGCTGGTTATGGTGATGGGGTTATGGTTGGTTGAGGTGGTGGTGTTAAAGGTTGTGGAGATGGTGATGGCCTGATGATGAAAAAACATATGGGTGGGTTAGGTGTGATACTAGAAGTTGGGTGGTACAGTGTTGGTGCTGGCAAGGGTAGTGCAGCCAAGTTGATTAAGAGCCAATGAGTGTTGGCCATTGGTGGCAGTGTTGTGTTTGACGGTGGTAGTGCTGGGTTTGATGGTGGTGGTGCATAGATGAATTGTCATCCTACATTCATGGTGGCCTATGGTATGGAGAGGATGGGTCAGGTTGATGGTGAGGCTAGGTTTATGGGCATGGTGGCGCCCTCAATTTCTATTTACCAATTTTGAGCATGGTTAATTATTTCCTTGGTGGAATAATGCACAAGGCTCATCCTATGGTTAGCGGGTGCAGGTGCCAGTGTTGGAGTTGGTACATGAACTAGTAGGGGATCTTGAACAATGCCTAAGCAAGGCTGCTACTAAACTTGTGCATGTTGTGGTTGTTGTTGTCATTGTTGATTTTGTCCTGCCTTCACAGACTTATGACTCTTCCATTTGTGCCCAGTCGATGCTCCCCTGGTCATTAAGATCGTGAATATAATACTTGAATTGAAAACAAACTTGGACTATATGCCCTAGATACTGATGGTAGGTGTAATAGCTTAACATGTCAATCTTGCCTAGCCAAACGGCCCTCTCCTTGGAAAGTTCTAATTGCTACTCTGCCATGAGTGCATTAAAGATATCGGTCAGGGAAAAGGGTAACTATGGGTAGTGTTCCCTCCTTGGACCTCCCCTTCTAGGTACTTGATTGACTAAGGGTGGCACTCTAATGTAGGCAGGTGGTTGAGGTGGTTGAGGTGGTTGTTGGTGCACTGTGGGGTGGACAATGGGCTGTTGTGTTTGTTAAGAGGTGGGTCAGTACTATTGGTTTGGATGTGGGTTCCTATACTAGTTTTGGTAGTTGTCTCCATGGTTCCCTATAGTGTTGACATTCTCATTATTGACTACCCCTTTAGTGGAAGGACTAGCAGCTGTGAAGTTATTGGCTTTTCTAGTGCCTCGGGGCTTAGGATCAAAAGGGTTGACCATGGTTGAGTCTTTAAAGTGGGTTTGCAAGTAACAAGTGCTATCGTAAAACTCACTCATGGTTGTTAGGTAGTGCATCACTAGAATGTTCTTAAGGGCCGGCATGGTGTTTTCTATGAGCATCTTTACATGTTCACCTTCTAAGATCACATCAGTAAGTCTCTCAGCCATTGCCCTCCATCAATCGACAAACTTTACAAAATCCTCATATGCTTTCATTTTTTTAATAATTAAGTTGGTAATAGAATAGGCGAGCCCCACCAAATCTCGGTACCAATGCAGAAACTTGGCCTTGACCACATCAAAATTGCTTGCCTCTATAGGGTTAAACGAGTAAAATCATTCTAAGGTTGGCCCTTCCAAAGATCATCTATTTTAATTGAATGAGATATTTTTAGAAATGTCAAATCATATCATATACAATTGACTTATAGGGCATACATTTCTATCAATCTCCCACTTGCACTAAAGCCAATCACCCATCTAGTTGATCTCTATCAACTCGAGGTGAAGCTCAAACACTCTTTGAATAACTGCTTCAGTTGGTAGATCTGCAATGTCATGAGCGGTAGATACTTTATCTTTAATTATATCTTTATAAGCTGCAATCTCTTTATTTTATGATATCACCAAAGAAGTTTTAAACTTCTGATGAGACATTAGTTCTATCCTATTATTTTTATAAGACAATGGTATACTTTCATAGAAAGTTGGGATAATCCCATATTTTATATAAATATCTTCATCTAAACTACTTTTCAAGCAATGTTCAGCTATTATGCAATCTTCTTACATGATTTGTAGAATTTGCAATGTTCTATTGCATGAAACTCTTCCAACTTATTGCACCACCATTATAATGACTTGCTATCAAATTTATCTGACTAGAAGCTTGTGTTAATAAAACTACAAGTCTAGTATTATCCTCCATTGTATAGAAATACATCTTTAGTGCTTCTCAGGTACTAAAGGATACATCTCTAAACTATCTAGTGATTCTCACCTAAATCTTCCTGATGAATACTCATAACACTTAAAGCATTAATCACGTCATGTACATAGCTTCACATATATGGTAGACCCTATGACAAAAGCATAAGGACTCTACTCATGTGTTCTATTTATCTATTAAAAAGTCTATAAAAACATCTCTTTAAAGAGATCAACTCCACACTACATGGGTAAGAAGCATATCTTGGAGTTTACCATGTCAAATCCTTTGACTATGGTGACTACATATATTAACTGGGCATTACTTTTAAATCTATCTTCATAGATCTTAAAATCCATATTATGTTTGGAGGATTAATTTGATAGTTAGGCTCACTAATGATAACATACATACTTCATTCTTAATGAGTAGTATGTTATCCAGATAAAATGTCAAAGAAGTACTAGCACTCTCATTTATTTTTTTGAATACATAAGGATCCTCTTCGTTCTTAATGAAGTCACAATATTTAATCTCATTAATCCTTTTATACCATCTAAGGGAAGTTTTATTTCAATCCATAAATAGACCTTATACACACTATATTTGGATGTTATTGAGATTTGATTCCCTGAGGTTGTATCATATACACTTTTTCCTCAAAATACTATAGAGAAACACTATCTTAACATCCAAATGACTATCATGTAATCATAATGTGTAACAATCAAAATCCAAATGGATCAAACTATGACATAGGTAAAAAAGTTTCATCATAGTCAAGTATTTCACTTTGATGATATCCTTTTCATCTATTCTTACCTTGAAAGTTTCTACCTTCTAATCCACTCCAATCTATTCTGTAGTGATCTATTTATACCTCATGGATACTACATCCACATGTGGATCTATCAAGTTCTAAACTTAATTAGAATAGATAGAGTTTAGATAGATTTTATTGTCTTCCCATTTTAGAATCAATATCTCATATTACTTTTATATAGATCTTAAGATCAATATCCTTTTTATCTTATGCCTCATTTATTCTATCAAAAGTATGTCTTACACATCTCTTAGGTTGAATGAACATAAGTAAAAACCTATGAATTGTCCATTTGTAATTTTTAACTAGTACTTTAATACAAGTGTCCTCAGGCCATGGGAATGGAACATCTTTCATATATATTTTGCTCTCACTATCTTTTTTTAAAGAGGAACTCTTCTTCTAAAAATATAGTGAGCTAAGCAACATATACCCTTATTCATAAGGGTAGTATATTTAATATATATATATAAGTTTTCTTAGGATATCTCATAACTCAACACTTTATAGTCTTATATTTCAACTAGTTAGGGTTATATTTCTTCACAAGGTCAAACATTCTGAAACTTTAACTTACTTAAGGTCAAGTTTTAACCCGTTTTCCATATCCTATATAGAATAGTTAGAATAGGCTTAGAAGGTACTAATTAAGATAAAGCGGTTACATCAAGTACTTAGCCTTAAATAGACAAAGAAGATTTCACAAATGTTGTCATTTTCCGTATTATGTCCTACATAACATAGCTTATTATTTTAGCTACTATGTTAAGTTAAAATGTATAAAGATGTGTCTATTAAATTAGATTCTATTATCTTTCAATTATGTGTGAATTATGTACTTAATTATTCTCCTCCTTGATCTTATCAAAGAGTTCTAATACTCTTTCCATTTGTATCTCTACTTCATTCTTAATCTCTAATAATTTTTTAAAGGTCTTATATTTGTACTTCATTAAGTACATATATCCATATCTAGAGATATTATCTTTGAAAATAATGAAGTAGAATTATTCTCCTTTAGCTTTAATAGATATGGACTAACATACACCTAGATGTATAAATTCTAACAACTTATTAGCCCATTTCTCATGTCTACATTAAGCTAAAGAATAGATTGATTTAAATCAACTCATTTTCTCTTAAGAGAAGTATTCACATATATCATGAGAGCTAACATTTCTAACATGATTAAACAATTTATTAAACTCCCACTGGTAAACATTTTGTCATTTAATGTCTTAGAACATCTATCATTTCCAGAGCTCAAAATAAATCATCATTTATTTAAGCAAGAAACAATATAATGTTCTTGTAGAAGGATATAATAGCAATCTTAATAATTAAGACATTTTTAGAAGACTATTAAAGATATATATCTCCCACTAGTAATGATGTAACTTTTGCACCATTTCATATGTAAGTAAACATCTTCTTTATTAAGTCTTTATTTACTTGTCATCATCTACAATTCCTTGTAGATACAAGATGTCTACCCAGTCTCTCATACCATTAAATGCATCTCTAGTATTTAATATTATGATATACACATATAGTGTCTAATATTGTTAAGTGTATATTTAAGGCAAGCAAACATCAATGACTTAGATGCATGAAGCTTCTCAACCTCCACCTTTTCATTATGTGCAATACACTTTACACTTCCTCTTTCACTTATCATCATCATGATAGTGGAAGAATGCTATATCTTATTTGGGCTTTTATTATCATGATTTCTTCTTTGACTTTAAACTACCTCCTTCTATTTCTATCTAACGATATTACTTCTTTCTATTGGTCTCACCAATAAAAAGTACTTAAGATGAATTGTTTTTCTAACCTGCCTTTATTTAACTCATCACCATGAGCCCTGATGGATCTCATACCCATCTATTTATGTTGTTTCTACAATTTTTATCTCATAGAGGCTAGCATCTAATGTAAGGCAAACAATGCCTCTTTTCTACACTATTTTATGAGATAAGATCTTATCTTCTCTCACATCATTAGATAGTTTAGGAGACACCTAATTCTCAAGTAGGATAATTAATTGGTCAACTATGAGAACAATTCTCTTAGTTCTAAATTGATCTAAGAAGTGTGAGAAATTAAACTACTTGGCATCTAGTATACCTTACTATTGGTGGTTTATCATTATATTCTACAATTGAGATATAATTTTAATAATGTAACATTGTAGATATTTATTTAAAATTAAGATATGGTCTTTCATTTTAATTTATGCTCCCACTAATTTTTGACGAATTTACATAACCCTCATTTTGTAAAGATGAAATATCGCATTGAAATCCTAATGAGGACTAAGACCCTATTAACTTTATGATGATAACTTTGTGATAGCACAACAAATCACCCAATACTTAATAGGTAGGCAACTATTGTTAGTTGCAACTCTTGCAACTCTTAGTCATTCAACCTTTAGAGTTATTACCTTGTGGTAGCACAACATGCCACATACTCTAGTTAAGCCAAACTCGCTTGTTATGTTATGAGAATGGATTCATCGCATAGCTCTTGTGGTAACACAAAAAAACCATGCAAATGATCCATCCCAAAGTTTGGCAAATGCCTTGGCCATGATCATCAATCTCTTACTGAATGAGCCTTGTGATAGCACAACAAACTCATCTAATCCAAGATTGACTTATCAAGATCATAACAACGAAAAGCTATATGAGTCATTCTTAATATCTCACCTTTATTGACCTAATTAAAACAATGAGAGATTTTATTTTAGTCTCATCAATAATAAGTGCTAAGTATAAATAATACCTCTGGAATATCATATATCTAAGGTATAAAAGGTAGCACACATCCACATATCAAATATGTATAATATTAGGTGATCATGGACTTAACCCTAAGCATGCACCTAAGGCACCCCTATAGGTGCAAATCTTTGCTTCAGAAGCTTGAGTTGGCATACTCCCACTTCAGAAACGTGTTTCTCCAAGTGGTCTCGCTCTCCATTCTTCCACGAACTGGCTTTGAACTATTATAAGCAGCTTAATGGTATGTAGACCCACAAATGTACATAACTTAATAAGAAACCTTAGTTTTAACTATGAGGAGTGCATTAATAGAGGGAGGTAGAACTTACAATCAGATTGTATAGAGAGAGGAGGCACACGTAAGCCTCATTAATAACAAAACTAACATATTTAAATAAGCAATCACAAGCCAAGCATATTTAAGTCCATGATCACCTCCATACAAATATTAGCATTCATCACATGAATATAAAGCGCATACGTGATAATTATATGAGATATATCATATATACCAGCATAAAATTATATACTATAATTTTTAAATTCTCAATTTCATGCATGTCAAGTTTTCATAAAATAAATAACATAAAAATAGTATATAAACAATTAATATAAATCATACAATCATATATAAACTGTTTAGAACATTTATACATTCATAATATTGTGCAAAGTCATAAATTAATGTATTATTCTCAATTTTAAAATTCTAATTTACATAATTAATTAAAACATTAATTAATTAAGTCAAACATTTAAAATATTTTTAAAGTTTAACTAAGTGAATCTATGGAAATAAAGCCCAATAATATTTAACAGGCCATTAAACATTTTAAAACTAGTCAAATAATATTATCAAAAATTTTAAGATTTTATAGAAATTTTTATAATTTTTATATGATTTTAAACAATTTAAAATTAATTAAAAAGAGGATAGGCGCATTGCGCCGCACGCATTGGTGCACTACTTCACCCGATTGTGCACCCGCGTGTGCCAGCCTCCAGTAATGCCTGCACCAACTATCGTGCCCTACCTATGCACTGCCTTCTAGTTACTATAGCAACCAAGTCCAAATTGGACCCCGTCCGTCTTCTTCTCTACTCAGTAAGACCCAACAGTCGACATTGTTTAAATGGTAAGAAAAGCTCCAATAAAGCAGATCCTTATCTTCTTATCCTAGGCTCCAAGAAATCCATAAAAATATGCATTTGAATGCTCATCGAATGAGGATTCCGAAACGGTCAGTCTTATCTCCAGTAAAAATTGCAATCAACCATAAAATGAGGAAGAAGAGAAGGTGGTCAGTTAGATTTATAAACAGAAATCACCATCTTCCAACTAGGATAACTCCGAAGGCAAAAAAATCTCCAAAAACACAATATGAAATCCTCATCACATGAAGTTTCCAAATATGTATATATAGCTTCATTAAAAATTTAATATTGATGGGAAATCAGGGAGAAATAGTGTAGCACTGCCGAACCCAGCAAAACCCTAGGTCGTCGAAAAAATTGTAAATCCTCATCCTCCACCTCCGTTCAAAGTAGGAGATCATGGGGAAACATAAGGTAATCATATTACCAATATTTTAAAACCTTCTCATGGCTTCAATTTCCACATGGACAAAGATTTCACAAAATCTCCAAATCTAGGTGACTATTCGAGCATGACAAAAATACCAACTTTCAGAGCTTATCCCGGACTCTACAAAGGTCCAAAATTCAAATGGTGTATGGAGTTAGAAAGCCCTATATCACAGGATTTTCTTTGTGTCAACCAATCTCTAATCTGTATCATATACAGATTATGACAGCCTCAACAAAATATATATTTACACAAAATTAGGAACACATAAAATGCATAAAATAATGTCTATTCGACGTCAATTTTAACCAAGACTTGAACTTGGCTCTGATACCACCGTAAGAAATTTTCCTACAAAATTTGGTGTAGTGTAAGCGATGATTCCTATTGGTTTATGTTGATCTTATCTCAATTAGAACTGACAGACGAAAATCAAAAATTGATCTCTACGAGTTCGAATATACCTGTTAGGGATTCATTTAATCCCATGGAGAGTAAAAAGAATAACTTATTAATCTCTTTAAATAGTTCAAACATCATGTCTCTAGCAGTATCCACATGAATTTCATCTACAGCAAGTTCTCCCTTCGTATTGGGCTCGAGAACTCTTCCAGAACGAAGCTCCATCAGCCATGGACGCCTTCGAAAGAGAGGAGGAGTTAAGGAGGTGGTTGAAGATATTATTTTCATCATTGTCTTGATAAGGTTATGCTGAAACCATTAATATTTATAGAGAATTTGAAATTTTTCTTAAAACCTAAAATTTTTATAAATTATGTCATTGCCCCTATACTTATGGATAAGTTCTTATGTGTGTAACCCCCTTGGCCCAATAGCCTATTTTTTTGAGGTCAAATTAAAATAGAATAATTCTATTTAATTAAATGAAATCTATTATTCGATAACAGGTTAATCGACATATCGATCATGAAGAGTACAAGTCACATCCCATGATCCCAAATAGATATAGGGATAATTTTATCTCCATTGAGTCTTTGCATCATCAGTTACCATACGGATATAAGCCCTTATCCATTCAATGTCTCGATTGGAAAAGAGTATGGCATCGGCTGTCAACTCTTTTGTATACTGACTTTATAGGATTCTTTACTCAGAATTGAATCAATTAGAAAACTCCTTTTTCAATTATCCTCTCTATCATAGCTAGATATTTAGAGTACTATCATATAAGATATTCACTCTCACTTACCAAGAGTGGATGATCCCTTGTTGTTAGCTCAATTGCCTCCATCGGGTTTTTCTTGCACCCGATCCACCGCTATACTGGATCATCTAAATGGTGATTTATAAGTCAATGATCAAAACACAAGTTTCACCTAACAAAGCATCTTTGGAGATTTAGGTTAAAGGTTCAACCATACAATTGTGATGATAGAAAACCCTAAATGACAGCTCAGTAACATACCATTCAAAGTTTCTAATTTAATCAGTTCAGTGAACTTATTCAACTAATGAGAACCTGTATGTGTATCTCAATGTCTCCACACTAATAGTCAATGAGATCAATCATCCTCATCACATGAGAAGATATCGCTTACACTAAGCTATCCGGATCTTTGATGTCCCATCTCAAGGATGTTATTACTAGGAACATTTTTAATCACATACCTCTACATGATCAATATCATTATCATGATCTCATCATGATTCAATCATCATTACATTTAATCAATGACTTCATTATGATGTACACATCTAATAAGAGCAAGTAATGAAAATTTACCTATTTTAATTGAATGGAATATTTCTATAAATGTCAAATTATATCATATACAATTGACTTGTAAAGCATACATCATATTAAAATCTGATTTTTCTAGATTATTATCTTTATTATCAGTAGAACTTGTCTAGTATAATAGGATAGTTCGAGTGTAAGTCCTACTGTGTCATTGGTGACTCACCTATTTTCAATCTTTAATATTTTCAAGAATTAGAGTAGTGCAGTAGAAGCAAAGTGGCAGTTTGAAATCCGAAGGGTTAGTTGATTTCTTATTTAAGCTAGTATTTAAATTGTTTAGATTGTAATTTTATGGTGACAATTTGGATAAAATTATTAGAGTTACCAATTTGGATGTGATATTAGTCTTATCTTGTTCAAAACTGATATATTTTAGGGGTTATTTCCCAGGTTATGTCTTTAGATTATACTCTAATGTGTCTCCACCAACCTACATTCTTCCCATCACTCTCTCTCTCCCTCATGATATGCCCATCATCCCTCTGCTCCCTCTTGTTCTTCCTCTCTTCCATCTGCCCTCCCTCTCTCTATACGATCTCTCTCTCTCTCTCTCTCTCTCACACACACACACACAACCTCTATCTCTCTCTCTCTCCCCCTAGTATGCACTCTTTCTCTCTCTTTTTCTTGACGTCGCCATTGACGTCAAGGGTAGCCGCCATCATTGTCATCGTCGTTGTGATCACTAGCATCGTCGCCAAAGGTCCTCTTGTCAGTATTTCTGTCCCGCCATGCCATTGCTTTGATGTCAATATCGCCGTCGACAACCTCCTACACATCTGCCTCCCTGGATGCATCTGTCGCCATTGGACACATGTCCACCATGAGCGTCCGTCTCCTTCGACTATTGTCATGTCCACCTCCATTGGCCACACATGTCCTCCCCTCGGACACGACAAGCCATTGTCCTAGCGCCCATTCCAGTGTCACCCGACCAACCCGGTTCGGTAGTTTTCCTTTTAAAAGGCTATTTTAATAGAAGAAAAAGGTGGAAAAGGCTAAGAAAATCCAAAAACTTCATAAAAATCCAAAAATATCACAAAAAATTAGGTAGAGTGTTTCGAGTTTTCTATAATAACTTTTGAACAAGTTAAGATATGATAATATGAGAAAAATTGAAAAGTATGTAATCTAGCTATATGCTAGTATTTTGATACAAATTATTGAAAAGAAAGAAGAATAAAAAATCCATGAATTTATGTTAGTTAGTTATGATTAGGAAATCATGTTTATTATTATGCATATGTTTAGATGAATTGTTTAGAGGATTTCATATTTTTAACCTATGAAATATTGTACAAATGGCATGTTTAGCTTTAAATATAAAATCTCATGTTCTATGAGATTAAAAATAATGAGATATGACTATGTTATATGTACATATAAATGAGAATATGGTGCATGATAGGATGATGTTATAATGCATAATATCATGGAGAAATGATAGTATGCATACATGAAATAATAGAATGTACATAGCATGATGAGGTGTATGTATAAATGATAGTTTACATATGAAATGATATTGTGCACATGAAATGATGATATGAAATGATAAGATTGACATTGAGATGATGATATGGACATGATATGATGTCATGATATGTTATATGAACAAGATACAGTATGATAAGCAAGATAATGGAGCAATGTACTCATACATGGTGTTTTTTTGGTGTGATATCCACTCTGTTTTGTCTCATAGACATGTGTGTGTGCCTCTATTGTTACACTCCATATGTTTGCCTCTATTTTGCAGCACATACGTGTCTATGCTTCTGTGTTGCCACACTGATATGTGTGTGCCTCCATTGCTGCACACCGGGTGTACACCTTTGCTTCGTTGCATGTCTAGTGCATGTCTCTGTTTCAAATACATATAAACTCAAAGCACACCTATCCACATGTTGCACCTCAGTGATAACTAGCTTATTGGATCCAATAATATGTGAACTAAATTTACTCTATTTAGGACCAATGAAATGATTGTATGTGTAAGATGGAATTTAATTCAGTTGCATTGATGATACATGAAATAATAAGTTTATTTAATGTTCAATAGATCAAGATTAGATAATTGTTATCCATGTTGCTATATAATAGGACTTTCAAGTATGTTATCAGAACTTTAAATCACATGTCATCATGCATATGTAGGAATATTGAATAGAGTTTGACATGTTCAAAAGCTAGCATGTGATTTTTAGTATCTTTTGACATGAATAAAAGTAATTGTATGTGAATGTTTGTAAGATATTTCTATTACTATTAATTAGTGGAGGGACTAACGTCTATTGAGTCAATATGACTCACCCCATTCCTTTGTTAATGTACCCTTTGTATATTCATTGAAACTTGGCTTCGAGGAAGGAAGTGTGTTAGAAGGTCAGGTTGATAAGTTTTAGGATGAAATCCCAGATGATTAGTTGTTTTGGTTATGTTTTGTTTGGGTTGAATAACTTAGTTTGTGTAGTCAAGAGAGTTCTTGCTTTGGACTATTTAGTTTGTTTGGTATTTTAGCTGTGGTTTGTACCTTGTTATAAGTTGTCTTAATAGTATTACAAAAGGAAAAGTTGTCTTAATCATTGCATAACATGAATAGTCTTCTTCAACTTTCTAAATAGGAATCATCTGAAAGGGAAATGCACATTCACAGTCAGTAAACTCTTAGTTCTCAGGCCAAAAATAGGTGCTTGAACAAAGAAATTCAAAAGCATTTACAACAAATTTCTGATAAAGAGGTGCATGAACACTATCTTTTGAAATGATAGCATCCTTATGAAGTTAATTATTCCTATGAAGCTAAAGGCAGTTGAGTCAGCCCCTCACCGCCTAAAGAAGAAGGTAGGGAAGATAAGACCAATATGGGATCTGAATGGGCAGATGCATGGTTGATCCCAAGCTAACTTCAACCAGGTCATCGACCATCACTTCCTACATTGTGCTGTCATAAATCATCTTTGGCACACCCTATTTCGAAGATGGGACATTAATTGGACAGATTGGCAGGACAAAGGGAAACTCTGAAGAATGGAGCAAGCCTAATTCGTGGAGCCGCAAGCACGCTATGTAGGAATTGACTTTCCCTACCATGTTTTGGGCTGCATGGAGAGAAATGCAACAAATGTACTCTTTAAAGACTCCTCTGCTAACCCATCTCCTATTCTTTATTTTGTGTGTTCCTCCATCCACGGTGAATAGTTTGCTCATTAATTTGGGTGTCTTCCCCACCCACTCTTCACTTCCAGACTTTATAACTACAAACCTTTTCATATATAAATTCTAACTACATCCTCAATAGGATTTTTCAACAACAGATTATTTTTCATCCTTTGTTTTGTCCCAAGGATCTATTGTATTCATATTAATTTTATGTCTCTAATAAATTGTGGTATAGCTACCTTCAAAAAGCTTTATTGAAATCTTATGATTACATAAAACACGTAGTCAGTCTCTGTTTCTCTTTGAGAAACATTCTCTATTTCATTCATCATATTTTAATCTTACAATTACCATCTTCATCACATTATTCATCTTTTCAAATAAGTGAAATAAAATATTTTAACTGAATACCTTCAAAAAATATTATTCTATCCAAATTAACTTATCCATCTTTTCCCCCTTTGACTTTAATTAAATTTATAATGCATATATTCTATCTTAGTTTTACTTAACTGGAACTCAAAAATGTTTCCTCTTAAGTTTTGACTTTCTATTAACTCCTTGTGTATCATTTATTAATACAATATTATTTGCAAACATCATGTACCGTAATATATCATTTTGTCCAATATTCACTACTATATAACATCACAAATCTTACAGTTGTATGATAAATTTTTGTCTTCAACTTTAGAACTTTAGTTGAATCTTACGATCATATAAGACACATTAATCTATACTTCATTCATTACTTTAATCATATGGTTAACATTCTCATCACAATCATCATCCTTTTAGATAATAAAATCAAATACTTGAAGTAATATTACTCCATTCAAATTGATGTTCCATGTTTTTTTATTTTGATTTTAATTAAATTTAAATGCACATCTTATCTTAAAACTACTCTAAATCATTTTTATAAAGTTCTATTTTATCAATAACTCCTTATGTGTCATCTATCATATAATATCATTTGCAAATACCATGCACTAATTGATATGTCATATTGTATATTCTATATCAATTCATATATATATATATATATATGTATATATGCAAAAATAAAAAACTTATTGCAAATCTTTAATACAAACTAATTGAAATCAAGGATCGTGGGATAGGGATCGGGATCAGTGATGGGATCGGATCGGTCCGGATCGGCTGATCCTCAAGAAGAAAGGGCGATCCCATATCTATCTGGATCAAGTAAAATTTTTTATTTTTAAATCATAAAATTCTCAAAAATAAAAAATAATCAGGAAAAATCATAAGAATAAATAAAAATTTAAAAAAATAAAAATAATATGGATGGCATTCTATCAAACAATGTCATAAAAAGTAAGTTCCTTTCAAAAAACTGTCATACAAGTATAGACTATCATATAAGAGAGAGAAGAGAGTTAAAATAGATCTTTATGTAAATTTAAGTATATAATAAATATTTGTGACCATGAATCTTCTATATATGTGATAGTATAAATGATAGTGAAATATATTAATATGTTTGCACTATCAACAGCGGGGCATAGAGTAGTTGTGGATTGACCTGTGTAGTCAGGTTGCGGAGAGGGCACAGGTCAGGGTAAATAGGCCACTACTGGACTGATCAACCAAAAAATGGACTGGGTCAGCTACCTCAGTCCAACCCGGTGGCGACCCAACAAATCATGGATACAACTATTAGGTTATGATTTTCAATAAGAATATATACTAGGTCATCATAACAAAGTAATAGTGTCTTATCCAGGGTACAAGAGCGACTAAATTGCAATGCTATTGGTGATGGTTCTAACTTAATTTACTGAAAATTAAAAATAATACATGTTAAAATTTTTAGAAGTCTGTCTAAAATAAAGAAGGTGAAGAGTATCCGAGCACTCTTTCAATGATGGTATTCTATTTTACAGAGGGAGGAAGAATATTATCGAACAAGGCATTTCAGTTAGGGTCCATTTGGTTTCAGGTAAAATAAAATTAGAGGAAAACTTTTTCATTAGATATTATTTTCAAAAAAACTCGAAACAACCTTATGGGGGTGTTTGGTTGCATTTTAATTTTTAAAAAGGTTTCATGATAAAAAATTAAATTATAATGCCAAACAAGATAATTTTTAAAAGTGAAAACGTGACAATGAATGTGTTTGGCAAAAATATTTTAATTTTTAAAAATGATAATGAGGTGTTTGGTAGCATTTTAAATTCAATTTTCATCAACTTCATAAACATCAAAAAACAAGTATTTCATGTCATACAAATTTAGAAATTCAGAAGATCAAAGAAATGACAAAATATTCGTGTCATATAAGAATTCAATCAACTAAAAATATATAATTACAATCTACGACGTCTAACATAATCTTCCCACATTGTGTTAAACATAATTAAATTCAATAATCCGGAAGTGTTGCTTCGATTCGGCGCTGCGGATTGCACATTGTGACGTTTACGGAGCCATAAATCCGAGAATTAAATGCGAAGCGTTGGCTCGGAAGCGATCGTCCCCCCGGCGACGAAGGAACCGAGGAGTTCGAGTCGAATCTTTCCAATAGCCGAGATCGAGATCGACGAGGATTCCATCAATCACTGCTGGAGCCCGGAAGCGGAGATGGAAACGAATCGGGAGGAAATGGAAGGTCGATCCAATAGGGGGGGAAATGAACGGAGACGTGGGGGGCGGCTCTGTGCGTACCGGCACGGAGAGCCCGTCGGAGAGGCCATACCCCACCGCCTCTCTCTCTCGCCACCCCCCCCTTTATTTTATTTTTTTTTCTCCCCTCTCCCCCATCGAACCGCCTCAGGCCCTCCCCTCTCTCGAATCTTCTCCCCTGCAGTCTGCACCGCCTCTCCCCCCTTCGTCGCACCGCCTCCGGCCTCTGCTCTCTCTCTCTCCCTCCAGCACCGTCGCCATCGCGTCCCCCCCCCGCACGCGCGGCGCGGCGGAAGCGCCGTCGACCTCTCGTCCCCCCTCCTCCGCGCGCGAACCGCAATGTCCCCCCCCTTTGTATCCGTGTGCGCACCGCACGCTTGCAGCCGTCGCCGCCGTCTCTCCCACGCTCTCCTTCCCAATCTCTTCCCCTCGCTCACTCAGCAGCCCACCGCGGCATTGCCGCAGCTCCGCCCCCCCCCCCCATCGAACCGCCTCACGCCCTCCTCGTGGGAGAAGTCGAGGAGGTCCTCCATGGCGAAGGCCTCCCCACCGCCCTTGCCCTGCTTCTCCGAGGTGAATTGGCGGCTCCCGTCGCGGCAGCTCGGGCCGTTCCATGGGGGGGGGGTGCAGGCAGCGCCGGTGCCGGCGACGGGCGGGGGAGGAGACGCCGTCTCACTTTCGAAAAAAAAAGTGGTCTTCACCACTTTTTTTTTCACGTTGCCCTTTCGATGAATAACTTTTTTAAAATAAAAAACGAAAAAACGGGCCAAACGAAATTTCGAGAGTACTTTCACTGCAATTTTCAAAAATTAAAAAAAAAAGAGTCATTATCACCTAACCAAACACCCCATTAGCCATTTGGTTGCATGTAGTTGATTTTCATGAAATTTTATCAAATACTTCGAAACAGTAAGGTATAATTTTATAAATATTTATATAATTAAATTATTTATTTATAACGAAAGATTGATACAAAATAGATTAAGTTAATTATTTTACATTAATTTAATTTTAAATAAATTTTAATACATAGTTTATTATTTATATATCAATCAAAAAAATTTTAAAAACAAGATTTATTATTTTTATTTATTATTTAATTTTTAATTATTTTTGGTCATTTGAATATATGTTCATCATTTGTTATGTGAGTAATTTGTATAGTAAATTATTTTTAAATAAATTTATTTTATTTGTAAACAACATGAAAATAAAATAACATTTTAACTACAGTTATATGTATTTATAAAATTAATTTTAAAGAATAAACTCTAAAAATATGTAATATATATTAGAAAAGTGTCATCCGTCATTTGCGAAAAACGGAGTCCAAAATGTTCCGGCTGATGCCAAAATCCAGAATGATACTTACCTGCTCCGGAGTTTGTTTCCCCTGATTTACATTTTGCATGCAACACATTTTACGCGCAAACAAACGGGCCCGTTTGGATCTACGTAAAACAATATCAACGTAAAACATTTTCAATGGAGCAACTCTTCCAAGAAAAACCAAAATATATTCTTCTATTTGGCCGTTTGTAAATTATTTTCTTGAAAAGTTTTTCACTCGTCTGGAGATTTGTAAATCATTCTCTAAATGTTAATATTTTAGAATTTGATACAGTAAGAGTTATAAAATAAAATAAAAATAACCAAATATTTCTGTTCCATATTTTTTCAGAAAATAATTTAATGTAAAAATTGACTTCTTAGAAATATTTGATTACATCATTTTACGACACGAGAGTGAAAACAATGAAACTATTTTACAATAAATCAAATTTTCATGAAATAGAATACACATCACTTTTATTTGTTGCATCCCAAAACATTTTGTTTGAAAATGACATCAACTATCTACTTAATTTCAAGATATCATAAACTTAGTTAATATCAAATTGTTTAATAAGCTTTTAAATTCTTTACTACAAAATTCTATTGTTTATAAATATTTATTTTTTGTATTATAATTATTTTTATATCAATCTTCGTAATTTTATATTATAAAATATATTTTTTAATTAAAAATATCTACATCTCTTCCGATGAAACGTGTGAACACATGGTTGCGCATAAGGAAGGTGGGGTCGGGAGTCGGGACCGGGTCGTTTGGGCTCAAAACCGACCCGGGTCGGTCGGGGTCGCGACCCGGGTCGGGCCGGGGTTGCCAAAAATAATAATAAAAAATTAATTTTGGGGTCGGGGTCTTGGGGTCAGGACCGGGTCGGTCGGCCCCAAAAGCGACCGGGTCGCGACCCGGCGAACCAGCCTTCCATCCAGGAAATGGCCTACGCCGTATTGCAGCGGAGGCCAAAATTGATGATTTTGTTGGTCAATTGAAACAAATTTTCGTTGACCTTAATATTACATGTAACCAAACAAACTTGACTAACGCCACGTTTTACAGGGATCCAAACGGACCCAAAGTGTAGACAAATGTGGTAGTAGACAGAACAACTCACAAAGATCAAATACTTGAAGGTAATATTCCCCACTCCCATAAAAAACACATTTGAAAATAGTATCAAGATCAATCTGAATCCGACGAGTTTGCGGTTTCTGACTGACGTACACTTCTCTTGGCTCTTGCACTCGTCTTCAATTGAGAAGTGGACGACTCACCGTCCAGAACAATAACCTGAGATTTTGCAAGTCTCTCTTCCAGGTCCTCTGTGCTGAATTCATCAGTCCCGCCTAATTCATCAAACCCAACCTAAATACCATCCAGATAGAATCAAGTAACAACCTGACCGTGTGATGGAAGAGCAAAGACACTATTCTTACCACGTAGTCCTCGACTTTAGCATGCTTTATCAGGGCAAGTGTTGGCAACACAACGATTCTAAGTTTCTCAGTCAAAAATGGACTCTTCTCAGCATGTACTTTTATAAAACGTGTCTCCATGTGTTGTTTTGCTAGAAGGTTTAGATGCTTGTCCATCACCTGAAAAGAATCCATCACTTAAATCTGGCATCTTTCTTTTCAACTAAAACAGATGAGTTACTTCTTTTGTAGCCATGCATAGCCACTACTAACATGTAATAGTATTACAAAAGGAAAAGTTGTCTTAATCATTGCATAACATGAAATAGTCTTCTTCAACTTTCTAAATAGGAATCATCTGAAAGGGCAATGCACATTCACAGTCAGTAAACTCTTAGGGTATGTTTGGTACCATAAAATTTTGGAGATAAACCTTGGTTATCCTCAAAATTTTAGGGATAACCCAGGTTTATCCCCAAGTTATTCCCGTACCAAACAGCACCTTAGTTCTCAGGCCAAAAACAGGTGCTTGAACAAAGAAATTCAAAAAGCATTTACAACAAATTTCTGATAAAGAGGTGCATGAACACTGTCTTTTGAAATGATAGCATCCTTATTAAGCTAATTAATCCATGATTGAAATAGAAATGCTTCTAGTTTTACCTTTAATTGTGCAGACATTAGTAGTGGATCCATCGTGCATATCCCTTATCACTTATATATACTGTGTGGTCATCATTTTTCACCACCACAAAATAACTTTTGAAACACTATCACAAATCTTTTTCAAATCCATAAATATCATATGTAAATTTTTCTTTGTATGTCTGTATTTCTCAGACTTTCAGAAGATTAATTAGACAAATTCAAATTGGTTTACTGTAATAGCTGTAGTATCTTGTAAACATTAATTTATACCTGTCATAATTTCATACTATGACTCATAAGTTTGATCCTTTTAAATTTTGAGCAATTGGGTACATTTCTTTTTTCTTAAAAATAGATACGATGATACTCTTTTTTTTTCATTCATTGGTACCTTCTTCAAAATTAATATGTAGTTAAAAAATTGAATTAACAATTCTATCCTTAAATCCTTCAAATATTTTCATATAAAGATTGCATTATTTCTTAAAATCCAATCTGCATGTCTTATCTTGACGAGAGACAGGTAGCATCTCTATATCCTAGATGTTGAATGCTCCCGAATAAGTCAAGGTACAAAATGTCCTCGACATTTAGAATGTTAGTTGCTTTTTATAGTTTACGCATATCTTCAAAATTGCTTCTCTCCTCCAGATTCAGCACTACTCTCTATGGAATATGGCTGGATCTCAGTGTAGTAAATAATAATAATAAGGATAGTATTATCTTCATCAGTTTGTGCCTATTGATGCCCATCACAATCATAATTATGTATTTCCTGACCATTTCCACTTTGACCTTGCCTTTGGAACTGTGTGTAATCCTAAAAGCCTATTTTAAGCAAGTGAGAGCTACAAATCCCATGTGTGATGCACCTCCATGTCTTGCAGCACTGGAAGGCAGAAGCTATGTCACATGACACTCTAGGCGAGATGAGAATCTGAGTGCCATCATTTGAGCTGTTAGACCATTCCTAACCTACAAATTTTATCTTTCTTGTTCTTGTCTCTTCTTCATCGGTCTCTGCTAGTGCTGGTGCGGCTAGTGGTTCTTGTTGCACTTATGATGGTGGATCAATCCACAGACCTAATTGATAGATTTTCTTTAATGATTTGAATCCTCTGTTGCGGCTAGTCACCAACCTTTTTCACCCTTCTTGCTGGCCTACTACTTCTGAGAATGTTGAACCACCGAAGAGGATCCCTTCAAGGTATGTCTCTTGAAAATAGGACATCTCCTGGAGATCTGACAGCAAAGCCGCAGATGTCAGCAAGTAAATGCAGCATTGCCAAGTCCATGTCTGACATCAGTGCATCTTTCAAGGCAGAGCATATGTAGGATATGCTGATTCTGCCCTCAGAGCATGGACCCACTCGTCGAGACATCTGCGGGTTCTGTTGAGTCGGAAGATGATGTCTCCTGTTCACCCATTCATTTGAAACTTGGATCTGGCAAGATCCTTTGGAACTGGATGTTATTGCACCTGGACTAGTCCTGATCCTGGCAAAAAGGAAGTCAGATGTCCTTCCAAGCAAATCCAGCAATCTCTTCTTGGTTCTGGCACACACTGGCCATAACAACTTTCAGGGTGTTTTCATTCCCACTGAACCCGTAGGAATTGTAGCCTCTCATCTGTTAGCTAAGGCAGTCGGTCCTTGCTTCCAAGTCCAAAAACCTTATCTTCACAAGACCTCCTGTTAGTTACCTCTCCACTGGTAGCTAGCAGCAAAACAAATGTTCTTGTCCTCTGCTCAGTAGTTTCTCCTGGTCGCTTGCATCCACTTAATGACTTCTCTATTTGCAACATCAAACCCTTTACTGTTACACCTCACAGCCCACAGGCCAGTGTATTTCTTCTCCTGTGAAGGAACCTCACCAAGAGGTCATGCATCTCTGAGGCAACAATGTTTGAGAAGCCTTTGGTGGTTGATTCAAACCCTGGGATGATGTCACAATCCTTCGATGTGAAGCATGCTAGGATTGTCCTTCAATGGCACGAAGGAGGTGGTTAGGTCTGTCCTTCATGTCCATCTTCAAAAAGGACTAGTCCTATCATGAATCTGGGGCTAAGACTCACAAAAGAGGTCTCAAAATAAGCAAAAAGGAAATGAACTTTGCTCTTTTGAAATTTATTATGGAAGGAAAGTTGGCTTGTGGGGAAGGTCAAATTGTTCATCTATAAGAATCATTTCTTGGAATTGTAGAGGTCTAGCAGGCTGAAATTAGTAGAATTATTCAAAAGGAAAGACTGGACTTTGTTTGTTTACAAGAAGCCAAGATAGAGAAAAAGGAGAATTTGTTCGAGAAAATGGGAGTATTTCAGTTGGAAGGTCTTTCTTTCAAGGCCACTAACGATAGAGCTGGGGATTTAGCCATTTTCTGGAGCAAAGAATAAAAAAGAAAATTGGAAGTGGTGAATGAACATGGAACTTTCTCCTCTATGATGGACATCCTGGACAGGGTTCAGCACCTGTAGCGGTCCTTGTCCTTGAAAAGGGTGTGTGGTCCACTTAATGAACACTTGAACACAAAGATTGCGGAATCAGTCGAATCGGATCAGAATTGGCCGATTCCGGAATCGGATCGGCCGATTTCGATCCAATTCTTGCTTGAAGGACTGATTCTGACCTAAATTCCGCTGGAGTCAGTCTGAATCGGTCGAATCAGTCTCGAATCAGATCAAAATCAGAATCAAAATCAAAATCCTGATTTTTTTAGATTTTTTTTAAAAGATTCTAGTAAAATCGGCCTGAATCAGTCGAAATCGGAATCAAATTTTTCAAATTTTTTTAAAAAAATCCCGATTCCTGATCAGTTTCTCTTCTTGAGAATTGGTCGGAATTGGATCGATCCGATCCAATTCGAATCGGATAGGTACTGACCGATTCCGATTCCGATTCTGGAATCCTTGCTTGAACAACACATTATTAAGTGAATTGGGAAAGATCAAACATATTTGTAATATGCTCTCCATATTCTCGGGGCACTTCAACATGGTCAAATTCTCGGGGGAAAGATCCAATCAGCCAAGGTGGTTCAAAGAGATGCATAAGAGAGTTTCCAGGTTCAATCCATTGAAGTAAACCCAATCGATAGAAAATTCACTTGGGTAAATAAATTGGAATAGTCAAAATTTGATAGGACATTTATTTTTGATGACTGACAGATGGCATTCAAAGGTTGCATAGTTAGGTATCTACCAATAACAGCCGACAATCATAAACCTATTGTTATCAGCTATACTTGAGGAAGTGACAAAGGCCGCAGAATCTTTCACTTTGAAAGGGCATGGATCAAGGTGGAAGGATTTTCAGAAATGGTTAATGAGGATTTGAAGCTCCAAGGCACCGCAATTCGGGGTACAGTTTAAATTTCAAACTAAAATGGGTAAGGAACAAGTTAAGAAAATGGGATGGCACATGGGATCTGCAGCAAATCCTAAAAGATTTAGTGCTTAAAATGAACATGCCTGTTTTGTTGGAGGAAGACTTACTTGAATAGAAGCCATGGAAGTCAAGGGAAGAAAGCCGCCCGCATCAGCTCTTCCAAAACTCAAAAAAAAAATTAGAGTAAAAATAATACCAAAGAGTGGACCAGCGGCCATATCCAGTCCAATCTGACGCCAATTGAGGTCAGATAGGACCGAATCGGCCAATCTGAATAGGAGACAGATCACCTCTGGAAGATCCGGAGGAGCAATGATGGTGCCACTGCCTCTGCTCCGACCCAAATCAGGTTCAGATAGGACCAGATAAGTTGATCCTGTGGCTTAGAGCTCAATCCCAGCAGATACTTATTCTGGAGTCACCACCCAAATCGGGTTGGCAAGTGCCAATCCTGATACGAATTAACCAATCCATCGATCCATGATGAAAGATCAACAAAACTAACTTTAACAAGATTATGGAACAGGAATAGTTTTAAAGTGACAACAAAGAGAAACAAAACTGGCTCAGAAAAAAGGATAAGAACACTGTTCTGCCATGGGCAAAGGTAAGCACAAGAAAGAGGAAAAATGTCCCTTGCTTAAAAAATCCATGGCAAAATGACTGAACATGAAATGAAAATTTCTTAAGATATTCTCAATTTATATTCTAATAGGGTGTTTGGTTACGTTTTTTTTCCTCTTTTTGATCTAAATTTTAAAAATAAAAGAGATAAGATGTTTGGTTATAATTTTTAACTATTGTCTCATTTTTAAAAATGGGATACTCCATGTACATAATCTCTTCTAAAATAAAAACAAGACAGGTCTTGTTTTATTTTTGAGATAGATGCGGAGGCAGAACGTGGGAGGCGACAACACCGCCGGGGGGGGGGGGGGGGGCCGCTAGCCGGGTGGATGACGGCGACGCGGCCTTTCGCTGGCCGACGACGCCGCCGCCGGGGGGAGGAGGGAGGCGGACGACGCTGCGGGGGAGGGGGGTGGGGCCGACAACACGTGGGCTTCGCTGGCCGGGCGGACGACACCGCTGGGGGAAGAGGGGGTTCGTTGGCCGACGACGACGCGGCCTTTCGCCCGCCGCCGCCGCCGCGGGGGGGAGGGAGGCGGAACGCGCCACGCGGGAGGGGGGGTTCGCTGGCGGACGACGCTGCGGGAGAGCCTTCGCAGAGCTGTAGGTCCTCTTTGCAAAGGGAGCCCGAGAGAGTTTCGCAGAGTCGCTAATCATAACCAAACACTACTATCTAATTTTTAAAAATTATGATAATTTTGCCAAACACCAAATAATTAGACTGTTTTGATTTTAAAAATAAAATTGAGAAGTCAAATAATCTGGATTTCAAAAACGAGGTTGTCTTAAAATTAAAAGTACTACCAAACACCCTATAATATTTTTAAGAAAGAAGAGATTTGGCAATTGTCCATTAATATTCAAAATTTTGTGGTTCCCTCTGCTGAGGATAATGACTTCATGTTTTGTAACGATTGAAATATTCAGATTAAAGACGTGGTATTTCTAATAAAGGCAAATAAAGGTTATCCAGGATTGCCCTAAATTAATCAAGGTGTTCAATGCAACTCACATCACCCTGATTCCCAAAAAGGAAGAGGTGCAAGAAATTGGTGACTTCTATCTGATTAGTTTGCTCACTATTTCTTACAAAATTTTCACAAAAATGGCTAATAGACTTCAACGAGGTTTCAATAAACTGGCCAAATAATCAGAGTTGGCTTTTTTTCTTGAAAAGTAGATTGATTTTGGACAACTTCATGGTGATACAAGAAAGTATTGACGACCAAAAGAATAAAATAGGTGTTGTAATAGAACTAGATTTTGAGAAAGCATAAGATAAACTAGATTTTGATGATAGATAGTTACAATGGCTTAGAGGAGTGAGCATTGAAATAATTGTCTACTCTGTTCTGAGGCAATGGCAATACAAAGCGTTATTTTCCAGCTTCCCAAGGATTCCAACAGGGCGATCCACATTTGCCTTCCAACAAAGCATTATTTTCCAACTTCTTTTTGAGAAAGGCAGTGAACTATGGTCTTAATAAGAGTGATTTGAACTCAATGATATTCTCGTCACTCATGTACATTATGCAGACAGCACTATGCCCTTCATTGCTCACCCCAATGATATGGTTGCTAATCTTAAGGCCCTTTTCTTTTTCTTCAAGCTTCCTGTTGGCACCTAATTTTAAAAAAGAAAAGAAAGAAAAAGAGAAGAGAAAGATGAACAGGCAGAAATCATAGTGAGGGCTAGAGACACATGAAAAATACCAAGTCTTGGAGGGTACAGGGGAAACTAAACCTAAGTCCATTAAAAATGGCACCAATGGAAAACTGGCTGCCTTCTAAATGTTGAGCCCTGCCTGATACTCAAGGTAGGAAGGAAGGAAGCCCCTCACGTCCCCAGTTTGGTCAATACAAAACATATACATATATATAAGCAGGCATATACACATGTTTAGATTATGATCAGCCACAATTCAAGAGATACGGTTGGAACAATCCACTAAAAACACTCAATTCTCCCCACAATTAAGAAGATTTATCACCAATGGGCCCTAAATGATGGGCTAATATCATAATAAACCCAGGGATGACCCAGAGGGGAAGTTAGAAAGCAAAAAGAGATGCATATGCATACAAAAAATTGAGAATGGCATCGCTTAAAGATGGATCAGCATAGGCCTAGTGAACAGACAATTAAAGGCCGAAATCATAAAAATAGAGGCTATTATGACTAAAGAGCAGAATATGAGCATTGGTATGCTCGGAAGGATGATATGGAAGTCATCTCCCTAAATCCGTAACATGGAAATATAAAGAAAAGAGGCTCTTCTCCATTGACAGCCCGATAACATTCAGTCAGGGACTGTCGGAAGCAATAGAAGGAGGTGGAGGGGATGCAATACCCTTAACTCGGCACAAAGAGATCCCAGAACCTAGCAATCAGGGAATTCAAGTCTGATTATGCCCGGAGGTGTCAAGAACAACAAAAAAGACAGTTAAATGCTTACCCCCAACTAGAGTTGAAGAGAGAAAAGGAGGAGGACCTTCTCCTGCACAGCTGAGAGCAACAGACAACAGCAGCAGGGAGTTCAGACTCCAACGGGGGAGTCCTGACAATAGAGAAGACCACCTCTCCTTGCCACCCCAATGGAAGTCTTGCAACCCCAATGGGGTAGGTCAGTTAGTGCTACCACCGCAACCAACCAAAGAGCAGAAAGAACAGGTCAGGAACAGAAATCTGGAGCCAAAAACTTAAAAGGATAAATTAAATTGGATTGGAGAAAAATTTAAGTGAGAGTTTGGGCCAAAACTAAGCCCAAATCCCACTTAACCCAAAAAACTCCCCGCAGTGCATACTCTAACCCAATTCAGAGTAGACTTCGATGGCTGAAAAATGGATAGGGCCAGATATGATGGGATTTAAACAAATAGCCCAATACCAAAGCTTAAGAGAAGCCCATTCCTATTGGAAGTATCTTAAAGCAATGGCCCATTAAGCCTAATTGCAGACTAAGGACATAATGGGCCAAGTATTCTTGACAGATGAGCCTTATCAGATGGTAAGAATGGCCCACTCGTTAATATGTTTATACCCTGAGGAGGTAATTGGATTATTATCAAGTTCAGTCCAATCTTTGTTGTCCCAGTATATAGTTCTTGTGGTGGGCCCACAGGGATGCACATTTTGGTCCTATTCCAAGAGAAAATTAGCCCATGGGAATTGACCTACCCCAATGGCAATTTCGAACTGGTTATTAAGCTGTTTGCATAGTCAACAGCCCATATGTCCACAGGGACTGATGTTCTCTACGGAGTGGGCCCAGTTAAGATTACAGCCCACTAAACACTTCTAATCCTGCCAATTCAACATTAATCTGATGGCATGAAGTTTTCAGAATCTGTTCGTAATCGGACAAGCAAAACCTTTTAAGAAGACAGCCGAAAAGTAGTGAAGAATGGAAAGGAAGATCGGATTTTTCAATGGGGGTTAAGTGGGGCCACATTGGTTAGAGCCGACGAAAATCCTAGCCTTGAGATAGGGGGCTGCGGTTACAGCCAGCAGGAACCTCCAAGGTGAACAGCATCTTACCATTGGGAGATTCACCCGCCTAGGCAAAAGTTTGAAATATTACTAAAGATAGGACCTATCGAAATAGAAGGAAGGTATATCTGGAAGGTCACCTAAAGGAGTAGAATCCACCAGATTCAACCACGTTCAAGGCAATCCTTACTAAGGATATCCCTGCCTTGGAGAAGAAGAGCATCAACAAAGCTGACCTTGAGGCAAATCCAGCCCCTACTGAAGCTAACTTAGAAGTCAAAATCATCTTCTACAACCAGGCAAAGGAAGAAGCAGAAGAAGAGAAGATAAAGAGAAGTAGCGCATCCACACCCCATCCTCTTCCCCCTCTTCATCTCAAGACTCAAATCCCATCAAGGGGAACCTTACCTTAGCCCAAGGATTCCGGAATCGGAATCGGAATCGGAATCGGTTGGGACCGATTCCGATTCCGATTCCCAGAATCGGCCGGAATCGGCCGATTCCTGGGAAGGGAATCGATTCCGGAATCGGTCGGAATCGGTTTTTTTTTTTGGATTTTTTTTTTCGTCAAAAAAATTTAAAAAATTCAGAAAAAATTCTAAAAAAATAGGAAATGAGTTAGAAAAATTTTAAAAAATCACCAATGCATGATATCCACAAAACCACATCATACAAATACTAATGAACACCAATTGAAGACTCAAGACTTGAAAGTTAAGTACATTGTTCCAATTCCATTTATCCAAATATCAAAGAGTTGATACATCATCAAAAAAAAAATTACATCATATCAATCTACTACCAATATCTAGGATAAAAATGTGGGTCGGCCTCCTCTCCCTGCTGCTCGTGACGCTCCTCCCTCGCGCTCAGTGTTGAATACTGTCCGGGCCCATATCCATATGCAAATAATGCGGATGCCATGTCACCAAGGCCGTATGGTTCGGACTGGGACGACCGGGACGGCGAGGGACGCGTGGAGCTGGTGGTGTAATCCACCGCTGGTCAACTCTTTGGCCAAATCGCCGGATACCGTGGCTCCATAATATAAGGCTGCGGTGTCGCTCATCCGGCGTGTAATACGGCTTTGGAAACCGTGAATCGGTGACCCGGGGTGCTGCCGATGGGCCGTCGGCCCCGGTATACACTCCTCGTCATCATCACCGAGGAGCGAGAAGGAGCCTCGCGCATCGTCATCCGGGCCGACAGGACGCACGACCTCCAACTTCCTTCTCTTTACCTCTTCACCATCTCTCGAACTACCAAAGTCCGGAACCCAAAGTTTTTTTCAACTTTGCAAATCCTCCCATTCTCCGTGCGCTCACCTTTGTTTTCGTTCTCCCCGGACCGCGAACGGGCCGGGCATGCGGCCGCCGGGATCGAGCCGGAGCGGGGCCTAAGCGACGTGGTCGCAGCCTGAGGCCGCCGGGCGAAGAAGGCCCCGCCCGAGTCGTGGTAGTAGATGGAGGTGGAGCCGAGCATCCTCCTCGGCTTCAACACCATCCAACTCTCCTTCGCCTACGCACGGTCATCGGGATCAAACTCACCGTGATCCCCGGCTTCCTCTCCTCTATCCGGAGGCAAGTGCATGCTCCTCCCGGAAAATCGGTCCACGTATCCACCTCCTCGGGTGGGTGGTGTGGCGGAGGAATGCCTCTCGCTCGTACGGGCCACCCGCGAACCGTGCAAATCGCTCCTCGGCCGATCTTCTCGCCGATCCTCGATGTTCTTTATGCGCGCGGCCTCATGTTATAATGACGAGACCGCCTTCTCCACCGGTCCGAGGTCAACCTCGTTCCTCCTTTTGGTACGTATCGAGTTGAATGTACCCAGCTTCCTCTCACAGGGGAGGAACCGGGTGCACGGCTCGAATCCGATACCAATGGCCGCAAGTGATTCCATCCACTCACGGTGTTCACCCGAGTCCACCACTCACCGCAGAAAACACAAGAAGAGAAAAGGAAAAACAATTAGCCCATCATCAAGAATAACTTGTATGAAAAGAAAAGAAATTTCATCAAACTATTACTATACCAGTGACACTTTGTCAATCGAATATTTCAGTCGCAAGATTCGAGTATACACCGACCCTCATCCCGTACTCGCATCCGAAACATTTAAATAAAAAATTTAGTTGCCTGCTAATGCTAGTCCAAGGTATTTAATGAACTTGCAACTTACTTCTATCTCAAATACTCATCCTCGTCCCGCCGAGATCGGCACACCGCCGGATAACCGCAAGTGTACCCCGCATCACCTCGTTGTCGTTCACCACCCGTCCTCCATATTGGATGCGGGGGTTCAAAAAGTATCCTCGCAAGATTTTATTAGTTAACACGCGCATATAAGATAATTATACATCAAAAATAATTTAAGAACCAAGTTACCCGCAAAGACGTGGACATCGTGGTGCAGGTCTTGTCCCATCGGTCATCAATGATTTTCCACCACTTTTTGTAACCTTCCGGGATTTTTTTCTTTAATTTTCAATTTTCGCCCTGCCCATAAGATCAAGCGGTGTGCCCATCCGGTCCCCGTCATCCGAGTCTACCAACCTCAAGACAACTACCAAGGCTCAATGATTGCCAAATAGTAGGCAATCCTCTCCCAAAACCTTCTGTCGGTGATCCGCTCCGTCGGACTCGACAAGAATCTCCAATCGCTCTTTTGTCGTACGAGGTTGTCCACCATAGTTGTAATACTCCTCGATCGCGCGAACCTAACCAATGCAACCGTGCCGGTGTAAACTCTCCACGCAATGAAGTTCGTGGCAAATCGTGTCGGACCGGGCCCGACAAGATCGCGCCCTCCCCGTGTGAGATCTCGTCGATACGTAGGAGGCGGGGATGCGAATAAATAAAGGAACCGATGGTCCGCGCTCGCCTCGACAAGTGTTATACACCCTCCTCCTTGCCTATATCCTCTAAAATGAGATCTATGGAATGTCGTCAGACAGGGCACCCGTAAGATGTGCTTCCTCTTCTCCATCAACTTCCTCCCAGCCCGCCTTATACGATGGTTCGTTGTCGCTGACAACCCGAACCACATTCTCCTCCCCCATCTCCTCCACCACTCCATCCATCGAGAAAAAATGAAGTCGGCATTTTTAATCTTCCTGAAGCATATCTACCGACTTCAAGAATGTAGTCCCTCGAACGATGCACACCAAGAAGTTTATCATACTCCTCTTGCGTGATACCCTGTCCACCCATCGCATACGATCGTGCAACCCTCTCCTTCCACACCAACTTGAACCCGTCCATCCACTCCCTCAACTCACCCGGACCTCCTCATCCAGCCGCCGCCGTATGTGTCCGCTCGGCCCGCAAACCCGGGCCCGGCCTCACCCACGGCATCCACCATCGTACGGAAGTAGGGGCGGTGGCCGGTACGTGCCGGGATGCCTACATCAAGTTAAAAAAATGAGATCGTGTAAAATTAAGTTTTAGTAAATGAAACAGCGCATAATGTCAAATTTAATTTAAAAAGTGATACCTCGTACGTAAAAACCACTGACAATGTGGCGAACGGCTCTCTTCGTTACTGCTCGTAGCCTTCACCCCTTTCATCGCTCGCTTTATCCCCGTCCGCCCGGCACTCGTTTCCTAAATACTCGTCACTCGGTGAATCGAGTGCGGTGGAAGCGAACGGCGGTAGGGCTCCTCGTCTCCCGGGTCGAGTCTCTGGTCCCGAGTAGGGCGAGCCGATGCGGATCGGCCCAAAGCCGGGTCAACTCCGGGACCCGACCCTCCTCGCTCCCCTCCTCCCCCGTCCTCCTCCCCGCCCGATGCACGCTTGCTGGCGTGCCTAGCACGTCTCCCGCCCGGAGTCCGCGGACTCGTCCCTCGCCCGGCTCCGCCGAGGCCGCCGCCTTCCCCTTGCCTTTCCTTTGGAGGTAGGCAAATCGCACCCCTCCTCCTCTCGAGTAGCTCGTCCCGCAACTCCTCCCTCTCGCTCGATCCGAACAGCCCGTCGAGAGGCTCTACCTCGCTCATGTATCCTCTCATCTCCTCACTCTTCTCCACGGGCACCTCGTCACATTTCTTTACATTCCCACCGTTCCGGCAATACGTTGTTTCACCGGAACACCCCCCCGTTCATCTCCTTCCCGCACCACTTCGCACGCACCCTCTTCCCGACTAGGTCTACCGTATACGCCCGTGTTCCCAACCCACGCGTCGGAAGCACGCGTCGCTTGATCGGCCATTGCTTATATCTGCAAAAATTGTAAACAATGCACTAAAATTGATTAGATAACATAAAAAATGATTTAGACGTTGTTCGGGAAGCGACCCAAGTAACACACCATTCGGTATGTTTAAAGGGTTACGTAGTTCGTAAATCGTCGCAAAATAACGTACGGGATATCCGGAATTTTTCCCGTGCAAAATGAACTTAAACGGATAGTTTAAAACTTGGACGGACTAATTCGGGTCGAAATCGCAAGGTTTAACGACGCTCGGACTCGTCGGAAACGCGTAAGAATGGACGTACGAAGTGTTCGGCGAAGAAATCTTACCAAAAACTCGGTCAAAGATCGAAGAAGACGTTGATTCAAGGCGGATCGGAGCTGATCGGCGGGAATCGAAGGAAGAGACCGGTCGACCGAATCGCCGGAATCGCCAGACCGCCAGGAATCGGGTCGCCGGAATCGGTGCTGATCGCCCCGATCGACGGATCGTCGCCCGAATCGCTGGATCGAGCCCTGATCGCCGGATCGATGCCGGACCGAGGAATCGCCGCGGAATCGCCGAGATCGAGCCCTACCGCCGCGGGATCGAAGGAATCGATCGCGGCCGTATTCCGGCCCTTTTAGGGCCGGAATCGGTTCGATTCCCGGTCCAGAATCGAACCGGGAATCGAACCGGGGCCGGTTCGACCGGTCTTCCATCGGAATCGGTCGGATCGACCGATTCCACAAGGAATCGGTCGGAATCGGATCGATTCCGACCGATTCCAGTCGATTCATACCGATTCCGCGGAATTATTCCCGGAATCGGTCCTTCCGCCAGGAATCGGATCGGAAACCACCGATCCGATTCCGGAATCGGTCGGAATCGGTCCGATTCCACCGATTCCGTAATCTATGCCTTAGCCTATCAACCAAGCTTCCACATTAAGACACCTGCTAGTATCAACATCCTAGGATATCCAAGGAAGGTGGGGTCGGTAGTCGGGACCGGGTCGGTTGGGCCCAAAACCGACCCGGGTCGGCCGGGGTCGCGACCCGGGTCGGGCCGGGGTAGGCCGGGGTCGCCAAAAATAATAATTAAATATTTATTTTGGAGTCAGGGTCTTGGGGTCAAAACCGGGTCGGTTGGCCCCAAAAGCGACCGGGTCAGGTCCGGGTCACGACCCGGGTCACGACCTGGCGAACCATGAGGATATCTAGTCCTCACATATGAGCTTTCCATGCCCAATCAATTCCACTCAACCCACCCCCACATAACCTACATAGTATTAAACTAAAATCCATCATTCCTCATACCATGAAACCCCCTAAACCGATCCCGGACCAGATTGGAATGCATGGGATCCTGCCCATCTTCAGGCTCGGGTGACCATCCCTATGAAAACAGTCACCTTCTTTGTGTTATCAGGCCCAAACTAGTGAGCCTACCCATCCAAAATAGACCCTACACTACCACAGTTGCCTATTCGTCACCCCATCTGTGCACTTTAGCCAATCAAGCACCCCTGCTTAGGCATCAAAATCAGCAGACATCATATCCAACAAGATGGTAGACAGTTTCAAAATATGGAGATATCCCAAATGGAAAGATTGGCATGACCAAACAGTGGTACATCTCCCAAGGACTGCAGCAATGAAATAAAGAGGCCTTAATCAGCCACCCTCGTGAAATAAAAATCAGTAATAAACCAAGCTGAGACTGTGTGCGGGAGTAGCCTTGTGCTATTTTCAAACTTAAAAAACAGCAGTAAACCACAACTAGGATGTTGTGCAGGAGTAACCTTGCAGTAGTCTCTTTTGTCTTAGTTAAACCTAAACAAAAATATATCAAATAAACAAACAATCAAAGTTAATTGAGAGGCGGTCATATGGATTGTGGGTCCTACAGTTTGGCAAACCATAAAAGAATAAAAAAACAAATGAAGAGTGGCATACAAAGGTTAATCCCACAAAAAGAATAGAACCACAATGTCATACTATTCCCCCCCCCACCCCCGATGGTATAGAATCAATCTATAGCCAATGAAAGGATGTAGGAATTGGAATTGATGGGACCGATCTGATTTGAATCAGATCAATTTGACCAATTCCAAGGAAGAAAACTTGATTCAGAATCGGTCCAAATCACTTTTTTTACTTCATAAAAATCAGTAAAAATATCGTAAAAATAGAAATGCCACCCAAATAAATCTTACAAATAAAAATGTAATATTTAACATGTTTTCGTAGCATAACATTGCAACATGCTTTCACTTAACATATATAATAATTAACAAAATAAAATTAAGAGTCATTGACATAAAATATAATTTTATACTTTTTTTCATTAATATCTATGAAATTGACTTTCATCCTTTTGCTCCTCCCGAGTCTCTTGAACTTGGGTATTCCATTAAAGTGATGTCCTTGTCATTGTCAGCCCATATCAGTACGAAAAAAATGAGTCAACCATCTTACGAAAATCATATCTAGTGTTCAACTGCTCCTACATGTGCACCGGTGAAGTAAATAGAATATGTGACTAGAAATCATGATGAGAAACTGATTTTGGATATTGATAATTTGCATAGTCATCAAAAAAGTCTTGACTCATCATCCTTTGGCTACCACTAAAATGTTACATCATGATCAAATCATCTATATTTCTCTCACTAGTTTGGACACTAATAGAAGAGCCTCCACCTTCTCCGCTCCCTCCTCCACCACCTCCTCCTAACTGGGTGCCAAGTATGAACTTTTGTTCATCATCATTTGAGGAGTGTGAGGAAGGTTGCATATTATCTATTGAACTCACAAGAGCTCGCCTAATATCTAACTTTCTTTCTTGGTTTTCAGTACTGTGTCATGTGATAAACTTACAAACCCCATGCTTTTCTTCAACTATGCAAATCATCCTATTTTTCTTGCTCTTGTTTTTGTCTTTTGCTTTGTTAGAGTGAGATTTGGTTGTATAGCTGAGGTGCAGGTGGAGCTTCCGCTAGGATAGAGTTGCATGTAGGGCTACTAAGGCGGAAGATGGGATTGGTTGTGGTTGAGAAGAAGCACTTCTTCCATGCTCTCAACTTCAACATCATTTAGTTCTCCATATGTCCATACACAGTCCTCAATATCAAATTTAGGTGGCTCATCCATAGCTACCTTCTCCATCCAAGCAACAAGTGAGTGCTTCCATGGAATGCCGGGTCGCAACTCGGGTCGCGACCCTACCTTGACCCGGTCGATTTTAGGGCCGACCGACCCGATCCCGACCCCAAGACCCCGACCCCGTATTTAATATTTTATAATTATTTTTGGCGACTCCGGCCGACCTGGGTCGGTTTGGAGCTAAACCGACCTAGTCCCGACTCCTGACCCCACCTTCCTTGAGTGCTTCTACTAAAAATGTAGTCAATGTCATCCTCTTCAGTTGGTTTATGTGTTCTATGTCTCTCTTCATACGCTCCACCTACGAATCGTGCAAATCTCTCCTCTGACAACATTGGTAGTTTTTAAAATTCTTTATACACAACCTCATGTTATAATGACAAAAAATCAGCTTCTCCAACATATTGATGTCAGCATGTTCCTCCTTTTGGTGTATATAAGGTTGAATATACTCCAATTTCTCTCACAATGAGAAAATCTAGTGCTCTAACTCAAAATCTTAATTATAATAGATGTAAATTGATTCCAGCTATTTCTTGTGTTCACCTAAACCAACCACTCAGCTAAAAACATAGAAAAAATAAAAAATGAGTAGACTTTAGGGTGAGGACTTACATAATATATTAATATGAAATCTCATATTATTATTAACCATACTAGGAGAAACTTTCTCAAAAGAGTATCTCATATTTGGATTTGAGTACACTTCAACTCTTATCTTATAGTGTTGCACTTAAAAATTGATAAATATGAAAACATTAGCATTCCCAAATAAATATTAAAAATGTTTACAAATAATTAAAAATCACTTGTCTCTAGCTCAACTTTTGTTCTATCCTAATGAGATATGGGCAAGCGTTGTATCACTAATAGAGTACCCTACAAGACTTTATTATTATTGGACACTTATCCTCCATATTGGATATGAGGATTTAAGAAATATCATGCAATCATTTAACTAAATGTCAATGTCGCATATACTAGTTAAATTAAAATACAATAAGTACAAACACACTAAAAAATCTGCTATATGTATATCATGATGTAATGTCTTATCATATCTGGTATCAATTATTTTTCACTATTTTTGAAGGCACTGGGATTCTTCTTCTTAATCCTGAGTTTTGCACGATCCATTGCATCGTAAAGAGTTCTTATCTAGCTCATGTCATCTGAGTCAATTAACCTCAAGACAACTACCAATGACTCAATAATTGACAAACAAAGAGAAATTTTCTCCCAAAATCTCTTGTCAATGATCAAATTATCCACCTTGCACAAAATTTTCAATTGATCCTCTTTGTGGTGAAAGTTGTCAACCATGTAATTATAGTAAACTTCAGTATTTATAAACCTAACTAATGCATATATATATATATGCCAATGCAAACTCTCCAAGTCAATAAAATTTGTAGCAAATCTAGAAGGCCCAAGCCTGAACAAATCATACCCCTCAGTATGCTCCCTCAAAACATATAGTAAACAACGGTATGAATAGATAAAAGATGTGGTCACCTGGGCCTACCTAACTAGTGTAGATATTGAAGCCTCATTGCCTATGTCATCCAACATGAGATCAATGTAGTGTGCTATACATGGTACTCATAAGAGATGACATCTATTCTCTATCAATTTCTTCCCTATTACCTCGTAAGATAGGTTTATTGTATGTCACAAACTGAACAACATTTTCTTTCTCAATCTCTTCTACAATAACATCCATCAAAGAAAAGATATACTCAACATTCTTGATCTATCTCGAAGCATCAATTGATTTCAAGAAAGTTGTACCATCTGAATAATAAATCAAAAAGTTGATCATGCTCCTCCTGGTGATATCTATCCACCCATCACACATAACTATGCAACCTCTCTCTCTCTCCACACTAACTTGAAGCCATCTATCCATGTCTTCAACTCCACCTCCTACTCCAAGCCTCCAACATAAAAAAAAATCTGCTACTTAGGACATGCAATCCCAGTCCAATTTCAGCGATGGCATTAACCAGTCTAAAAATATAGACTAGTGGATGTGTATGCTAAGATGCCTGCATTCAAGTAGATAAAAAATATTATTGTCTTGACCCCTAATTAACTATAGTAAAATGAAATAAAAAATAAATTTAACTATTTAAGATTTATACTTGCATGCAAAAACCACTTCACCATATGTCTCACTACTCTCTTTGTAGTTGTTCATATTACCTTCATCTATTTCATTGCTTGCCAAATAGTCCTCTATGAGGCACTCTGTTTCTAAAAAAATACTCATCTCCTCCTACTGTTGTCAATGTTGGGTATGTCAACTCAGATTGACAATATACCCCCTCTACAACTCTCATACCCATACCCCTACAGGGTATAAGTCGTGTCGAATGTGATTGACGAAAGACAGAGTCAACTCTATACCCTCTTGCTTCCCTCCTATCCTCATCCTCCTTTTGTGCATGTTTGCTTAAATGTCCAGTTTTCCTTAGTTCAGAGTTTATGAATAAGTCCTCACTCTCGACATGAGCCTTAGTCTCTACTCTTGACTTCCTTTCACTTTAGAGGTTGACACATCTTCCTTCTTCCTCCATAAAAATTCATTATGCAAATCCTCACTTTACTAGATCGTAATCTCTCTGTGAGGGTCTTCCTATGAGGTAGCATATAATATCTTCATTAATTTCCCTGAGCACCTTATCATATTTTTTAACATTGCCGCCAACCCCAACAATGTGTTACTTCAATCGATACACTCCCCATTCATTTCTTTCCCACACGACTTACACTTCACCCTTTTCTTGGCTATATCCACCATATGTACATGCTCCCACCCAACAATGTGCACTGTTGCTGCGAAAACATCACATTCATCGAGCTCAACCATTAATTATAACAAATAAAGAAAATCTATTAAAAAAATAAACACTCAAGTTAAAAAATAAAATAATTAAATTAAAGAAGAGTACGAACTATTTAGTGGGTGGCCGGGAAGAGAACAGCCCTTAAAGGGGTTGTTTGATTGTTTAGGAAGTCGACGAAAACCAAATAACAGCTGTTCGAACTGTTTAGGGAGTCGATGGAAACTGAACAGCCTCCTAAAGAGTTGTTCGATAGTTTGAAAAACTAAACAACCCCTTAAGGGAGCTATTCAACCTTACGACAAAGTGAACATGATGGGGGGATGGGGGTAAAGGACACTAAACATAGTTTTAGGAGGTTCCAGGAGAAGAAAACTCACAAAGAACTTGAAACGATGAATCGTCGAAGAAGAATTGCTATCAAAGACACCATGTCACTAGAATTGCCACCGAAATTGTTGTCGAAAGAGTTAGATTGCTGGAATCACTTGGATCGATGATAGAATTGCTAAATCACCTACGAAATCACTGGATCGCCGCTGGAATTGCCCGGATCGCCACCAGAATCGCCTGCAGCCTGCTGGAATCACCGAAAATCAGGAGTCTTAGGTGTACGTACGCTTGAATTGGCCCTTCAAGGCCAATATCCGCCTTAAATGGCTGATATCAGAACGATATCGGGTTTGGATCAAGCCCGATATCGATCCACCATCAAGACTTAGGTTCTCCCAATGAAATTAGTCCGATCGACCGATTTAGAATCAAAATCAATCGAATCAGATTGATCTAGGCCGATTCCACTAATTCTGATCAATTTCTATGGAATTCCATTCCAAATCAATCCTTTTGGCCAGAATCGAATCAAGACCGACTAATCCAATTCAGGAATCAGCTCATTCCGATCTCATAATCCATGCTAACCATAGGTTAATGAGCAAAACAAGAGAAAGAATGCCCAAAATGCCTATCAAAGGTTATGAAACAATTCTATACTAATTCAATCAATGGACAATAACATTCATGCCTCCCTTAATGTCCATGTATCCTCAAGCAAAGTAATCAAATGAATAGGATCCGATGTTCATTGTTATCATGGTTCGTCGGGTCGCGATCTGGTCGGTTTTGCACCCGACCAACTCCATCGCGACCCAGTCAGGCCAACTCAACAAGTCAGGTCGCGACGGGTCGCAGAGTCACGCTACCCGACAACCGGGTCGCGCCACCTATAGATCGTTGGCTAAGCCAACAATCAGGGAGGTTGAAGCCCCCCCTACAGCAAGGGCTCTTCCTGCTCACTTATTACTCAATGCTCATGTGCTCTCTTGCTCTCAATTATTGCTCTAAATTTTATGCTCTTTTCTTGTTTAATTATTTAATTATTTTAATAATTATTTTATTATTTCATTAAGTATACTTGAAAAGTTAGTTACTTAGTTCATTAATTACTCAATTAGTTCATTCTTCTTAATACTTATTTACTTAAACAATTCATTACTTACTTAATTAGTTAGTTAGTTAGATATTTACTAAGTTCTTTACTTAACTAGTTGTTTAAGTATATAATTAGTCAGGTAATTAGTTAATTATTTAGATAATTAGTTACCCACTTACATAACTAGAAATTTACGTAGATAAGTAGTTACTTACTAACAAAATTAGTTTTTAAAATAGTTAATTAGTTACTTAATTACTTAATTAGTTGATAAAAATGTCTTCTCCAAACCACACAACGCAAACTTCCGATGCACCCCAGAATGATCCGGCTTGGGCACATTGCAACTTGGAGAAAAGTGCAATGTAAATATTGTGACAAAATTATATTTGGTGGTATTTATCATTTGAAATTTCATCTTGCAGACATGAAAGGCAATGTTGCACCTTGCACATGAACTCCACCGGAGGTTAGAACCCAATTTTGTAAGTACCTAAAAGCAATGGAACAAGAGAAGAGAACTTTGAAACGGCATAAAGAGACCATTCGGGAAGAGTTGTCACAACCAACGAGATATTCTATACACATTTACAGGACCGGACAAGATTGACCGGATATTTGCCGAGAACAAGACTTCGACGAAGGTACGATTGTATTATTCATAAAAATAGTCCATTCTCTTATTTTATTTATCATTAAGTAGTTAAATGTTTATTAAATAGATGACCTCTTCCGAGTAATGGAAGTAAGTCAAAAATCCTTCACTGAGGAAGACTAATATCGACGTGCTGGCCGAATGATGGGCCAAGGGTCGAGAAGTGGGAGCAGTCGAGGAAGTGTAAGAGGATCTAACAACCAACCGAAAGATGAGATTCATAATCTCACCCAAGATGATGACCCGACAGTGGGTCCCGTGAATCCCGTTATCACCAAACCACGACAATGTCAAAACACGATCACAATGACAATGAAGAACCTCAAGTTGTGCAAGGAAAGAATTAGTCGAGTAACGGCAAGATAGTTCTTCTACCACAACATACCAATAAATGCTGTGAGAGGACCATACAACGAGAACATAATCGACACGATCACAGACATCGAGATAGGAGTGCCTGGGTCAAACCTAAATATGATATACAATGAATATCTCCTTATGGAGGTACAAGATATAAAGAAGTATGTGAGTTCATTTGAAAGAATTTGGGATGAAAGAGGTTGCACATTAATGACCAACGGATGGACCAGTAAGTAAAATTGTTTATACTTTATAGTAGTATATTTATAAATATTATTTTTAGTATAACTTACTTAATATTTTATTCTTAACAGATATAACTAAGAAGATGATGATCAATTTTCTAATGTACTATCAAGTTGGCATGGTCTTTTGGAAGTCAGTTGATGCATTGGGATAGGTAAAAAATGCCGACTACCTTTACGATTTAATAGATTGAGTTATCTAAGAGATAGGAGAGGATTGGATAGTCCAAATAGTCACAGACAATGCGGCTGCATATAAATCGGCCAGACAAATATTGATGGTCAAAAGAACAAAGTTGTATTGGACACCTTGTTCCACTTACTCCTTAAACTGGATATTGAAGGATATATGTGAGGATCATCAAATAAATAAGGTAGCTAAGTTAGCTTAGTTTATTTCTTCTTTCATTTATAATCATAACTTCATTCTTAGCCATATAAACATACCAATGGCCAAGAGTTGCTACGGCCTTATGCAACCCGGTTCGCCTCCCACTACATTTCGCTAGAAAGCTTGTTAAGTCAAAAGAGACCTCTAACTCAGATGGTAATATCACTGGGATGGGGTAGTTGGATAGCTAAATGTAGTCCTTCAAATAAAAGAAATGGGAGAAAAGTAAAAAGGACAATAAATAGTGGAAATTTTTGGAAGATTGTAAAGAATACCTTAAACATCATTTAATCCATAATAAAGGTACTTAAGACGGAGATAGAAAAGTAGACGTAAGATACTTAAATGATGCAATTGAGAGAGCGAAGGCAAAAATCTCGAAGACAGTATCCTACTTCGCCAAGTGGTGGGACATCATAGATCGTCGCTGGGAGCGTACATCACATCAACCCATACATGCAGCAAGTATATTTCCTTAGTCATTTACTTACTTTCTTTATATTTCAAATATATATAAGTTGTTTACTAATATTATTTCGTTCGTAGATTACTTTTTCAACCCGCGATATTGCTATAGTCCACATTTTAAGGCAACGAACGAGTTGTTAAATGACATGAAGTGTGTCATCCGACAGATGCTCAGTGACGACGACCGAGCTATTATCGTCTACAACAAGATATGCGATTACAGAATGCGAACATTTCACTTTGGAACGAGTAGAGTGGAACGAGCTGTGATACTATTATGTCTGGGTACATAGCATTCTTTTTCATCAGTTACTTAGTTAATCAAATTGTACGATATAATTTTGTGACACATTCAATTTATGCAACCAATTGGTGATGGACCATGGTAAAGCACCAGAACACGAAGACTTGGCGGATGTAGCCATCAAGGTCCTAAGCTAAATCACTTCGGCTTCGGGTTGTGAAAGAAATTGGTCTACATTCAACTTTATTCACACAAAGCAAAAGAACAAGTTGACATCACAGAGACTTGAAGACCTCATGTATTGTCACTACAACATGAGATTAAAGTTGAAGAATTTGGAGAGAATGAAGAAAAATCAGATGGAACAAAAAAGAAGGATGTCATAGGCGGCGGGATGTCAGATCGAGGAACCACCAATTAAAGAAGAGGACATCGATTTAGATCAAATATTCTACGAGAAGAATTTCTCGAAAACTTGGATCAACGACTGAGAAAGGTTGGGAGAATCAAAGTTCAACCAAGAAGATCCACAATGGGCTGAAAAAGTGCTCGACGATGTCACTCTGGCCGAAGAATTCCAGATCCTTCTCTCCCTAGCAAAGTAACAGAGGACAAAAGAAGTAACTAGTCGAGGTACGTAAAGTAGAAGAAAAGATAAACAAGTTATGACTAAGTCTCTTGATATTGCAGATGCTGATACAATTGAAGACGATCGAGAAGACACGCCTGAGTCAAATATCCGAGTACAGTACCAAACTTTCGAGGATTCTTCTTCAAAGAGTAGCATTGACGATGGAGTTGGATATAAGCGTGGCACCGCTTCACAAAGACAGGTCCAGGAGTTGGGTATATTTCCTACAACTATAATGGCTCAATGCTTTATCGGCGAGGAGCAATACACCCATATGACCCAAGACAACGATCATGGTGCAAGGCCGCAATGTGGAGGAGGTCAACATACGCAACAAGCTAGAGGACAATACCACAATGCCTCCAATAATACATATGATTCATCCCAAGGCTCTTAGTTCCCTACATATGGCCAAGAGCATTATGGAATGAATTATGTGGATTCATCAAACACTTCTATCCAATCAACCTGTGACTATGACAATTATGGTGATTTTTTTTGGATTTAATCTTAAGATGGTTGTCCAACAGAGTGACGAATAAAATCGTCATGTATACATGTACCAAACAATGTACTCAACCCGAATGTCATGAGGAGAGTACGTAAACTACATAGAAAATGTAGATCATATCATATTGGAATAAAGTTAATGACTTATATGTTTAAATCTTGTCATTTATTTTTCTGATTTTTCTGTATTTTTTTTGGATTTTGTCATATTTTCTTGAAGTTTTTTATTTTTTCAAACAAAATAATAAAATATAGGTTGCAACCCGGGTCGGTATGGGGCCTACCAACCCGGTCACGACCCGCCAACCTTGATTGTCATTGCCAAATAGAGGGAATATCAACAGCTCAATGAGATTTAAGGAATGCAAAATAAAAAGGGTAATGTCAAATTCCAAAATCTAACAATTCTGCAACAAGCAGTGCAGCAACAAGAAAGAACAAGAAATGTCAAGTTCAAGTCACCACAAATTCAGACCAGATTTACTGGACAAATCAAATCAGATCATAAAAAATGGGATCTCAACTATCAGGAACCGTGCAGCCCGGAGCTAATCTCAAATGATCTTGAGATATTATCAAAAACTGGGAATTCAAATAATAAACTATGTTCTCAAAAACCCAAAACACCCAAATCTGTAACTGCAAGCCAAAGTTTCAAATCCAAACAAATTTTAAATCATAAAAATCTCAGAACTGAAAGCTCAAATCAAAAATCCCAAATCAACCTTCAGATATGAAACATCAAAGCTCCTGGAACTCAAAAGGCTTAAGTTTCAAATTTGGAATTTAATGAACTAAAATCTCAAACAGGAAATCTTTCAACCTGAAAATTGTGAGATTCAAATCGAAACAGGGAAGAAATCCTGAACTCTTTGAAACCGGTACTTCAAGATTCAAATCAAAAATGGGAACCCTCAACCCCAAATGTTTGAGTCTGTCAATCTGAAAGTTCAAAAAAAATTAAAAAAGCCTCATGTTGAACGCCTTAAAACTGAAACTCCAAAACTCAAATCAAACACTTGAAATCTCAAATTCCCAACCCCAAAATCTAAAAAATTCAAACTTCATAACTCTCAGATCTGAAGTTCTAATCCAAAATTCCAAATGAGAAATCCAATTCTTAAATCCTGAAAATTTTAAATTTGAAGTTCCAATTCTGAACCTTAATTTAATCAAACTAAACTAAAAGTCAATCTCACAGACCCTAAGTCTTAAAAATAACAAAAAAAAAGTCAGAACAAATCCCGAAGCTCCAATCCTCAAACAAAACACTCAGAACTTCAAATCCTAACTCTCAAAAGGTCCTCAAATTTGAAACTTTGACTGAATCAAGCGGTCCTTAAATTTGAAATCTGAAACCTTAAAGTTCCAAAGAAACATTCTCAAATCAGAAAGTTGATACTCTAGAAACTCCTATTCCAAGCCTCTTTAAAACCAATTCCTCAGTCCAAATAAATCATAAATGTGAAAAATGGGGATAAAAACAATGAAAATTCCAAACATGAAACTCAAATACAGTTCGAAAGACCTGAAGGATAAAATCTCAAATCTGAAGACAAGCATATCAAAGGGTTTAACCGGAATTGAAATGATAAAACATCAAAATCAAAACTCTTCAATCAAGACACAAATCTTAAAACTAATCACTAAATGGTGGGGACACCAGATCTCATGACCGATACGGCAAAGTTTACCATCGACTATGACGGCAGAAGTACAATTTATGGATAGGGGAATTTGGAAATGGATTTTAACCACTATATCTTCACATTTGGATCACCGGTGGTCTCATGGGCCATCTCAGCTGGGTTGCGTGGCCCATTACGCACATTGCACTGTTCATATTATTTTCTTTTTTTTAATAACCCATGTTTCCCTCGAACGCCTATATAAGGCGGGTTCTTTTCCCCGATAGGGGGAGGTTGAAATGAAAAGTTCCGTTGTTATTTTTTTAATGTCCTCCCGGTTTGCCCGTAGCCTCGTTAACTTCTTTAAAGTCCGCAGAAGTCTTCTCTCTCTCTCGCGGGTTGGCGAAGTCGCTCCGTCCGGCGAACCCTAGCATTTCCCTCCCTCTCGCCATGGCCGCCAAGTCCGAGCTCCATTCTTCTCATCGTAGAAGAAAGTTACTACCCTATTTCGGTTCTAACTCTTAGCCTTCTAGCATAGTGGTATTTGGTAGTTCTTGCTATGATTTTTCGGAGTTTTTAAGCAAGCGCTAGTCCGGTTGAAGCTCCTTTTCTTCTTTTTGGACCTCTGAAATCTACTCCGGCTATTCATGAAGAAGATTCCACTCAGTCCGGCCGACTGTGGCCCTGTGGCGTCCTCCCTGTTCTCCTGAAGACGCGGACTCCTTGTTCGCGATTACTTGGACCCGATCTGCAACCACGGAGCTGGTTTCGACAGCTTGCTTTCTTCATTGAACCAAAGGTCCATCCTAGATATGGCCGCCGCTATCACTGTTATTAGTTTCCGTCAATGGAAATCGCATCCTCTGAGACCGACTTCATGAGACACGGCTGCAACAGATAAGTAACTTCTCAGATGGTTGTTTGCTTCGGGTGATTCCGTTTGGTCTTCCCTCATTCTGGTTCCGTCAGTGTGCTTCCACTCCAGATCTACGATTCCCGTCTCGACTATAACTCTGTTGACGAGGAGTCGTTGTAGAACTGGTCCTCCCATTCTTGGTTGATTCCGTGAGATCTTCCGGCTACTCTAGTTCAGTGGAATGTCCGCCTTGTCATTGGGTTGGAGACGATCCCAGAACTAGTCATGCGACCTATTGTTCCTGTTTGTGATGATTTCTCCCTCTTTCTTTGGTCGCAAATCTTCTTGACGAGCTCCTAGAGTTGTGAAATCAAGTTTGACTGAGATCTGAAAATGATTAATGATTCTGAGTCCCTCCCATGGTTTTAGGAAATGATGATCAGTGCTGCGGTTCTTTGACATATTAAATGACATAATCCGCTCAGTTTATGATGACAGAATTCTAGTCTTTGCTACACTGGTCCACTTCCAGTGGTTGCCCCTCAGTGAGAATGGGAACTCCTGAAGGATGATGGCATTTTATGTTACTTTTGGTGTTCTATTGGCTGTCCTACTAGGTGGCTCTCAGGAGATTCCAGATTCGACAGCTTGGACCAGCACCACCCTGCTCGCGCAGGGTTTCTGATCCCACTCCCAATTCTACACCTTCGGCTGAGACTTGTGGAATTATCTGATTAATCTGAAGATGACAACGGGTTGTCCGAATGGAACTGAACTTGTTTCGAGGAGTTGCTCATCAACCTAGCTATGAACACCCCCCATTTTGCGTTGTTTGATTATATACCGTCCTACGAGATGTGGATCCTATTCTTAAAGTCTTGTAAGTCTAAAATTCACCAGTTGTGTAAGGGTAGTGGTGTTTATAGTCAACCGAGCCGACACCCATGCCTTAGTGTGGAGGTAAATTTCTGAACCCTAAACTTTGAATGTTTACCTTGTTCCTCTATTCTACAGTCAAATGCCCTGCTCAGTTGTCTATAGGTCCTAGCCCGTATCTAAATGGAATGCGAGTTCTATAGAGCTACCCTGATTTGAAACTACTTTAATCAGTTTTATGTTAAAAAAAGGATTTGACCTAATACGCTTAGAAATTGAGAACTGATTTTGTTTAAGAATGCTTTTCATTTATCTTTTAATGAAAAGTCATTGGTCCAATTTCCAGTAATAACATTTTTTTACTGGTTTTTGAAACTTAAAATCTGGCGACGTGAAGATCTGATTCAATTCATGTAGTGAGCTAAATCCGCAAGTCCTAATCGCTTGGTCCGTTTACTTTGTCCCGCATCAGTGAAGTTCTCAATCCTAAATAAAAAGAACTTAAAAAAGTCTTAAGCTCCCACATTCGAAATTTGAAATCTCAAATCAAATGTCCCTAAATCTGAAATCTAAAAATCTAAAAGTTCACTAAAACTCGTATCAAACTCAGTCTAGAATAAAAAATCGATCAAATTAAAAATAAATCCTCAATCCAAAAAACACCAAGTCTTGATCAAGAAAACAACCAATCTAAAATAGACCAAATCCCTAAAAGGAACCTTAATCAACATAAATTAAATCAAAAGAATCTTAAAGATGATAAACATCAAGTCTCAATCAGAATAACAAATTAGATTCTCAAATAAACTCAAACCAAATCAAATCAAACTGAATCCAAAACACTAAGTTTACATTCTAACAAGTTTAAGGGGTTGTTGTGCCCAAGTGTTTATTTTGTAGATGTATATTTTATACACGAGTTGTTACGAAGGTTAATCAAGAGTATTTAAGTTGTTGCTTGATGTAATTAATATCGAAACCTCGCAAGTCCAGTGAGATGTCAAAAATAAAATCAATAAATTTAAAGAACCCCAATCAACCTTAATATATTTATATTTGCTCTGAATTAGTTAGTACTCTTATGAAATATTACCTATTTTCATAGTTGTTCAAGCTAAATCAAAACAAACTTATTTTTCCAAAAAAAGTTAAGAAACCCTTTGACATTTTTAGGTTACATAAAATGGCACCTTCAGTGGAATCTCTCCTTCCTCTTATCCCTCCGCCATAGCGATTCAAGAAATTATACATTCATTAGTTACAAATAAACCAAGGTTTGCCATCTCGGATCTCGGCTTCGTCTCGGGAGGGTGAAAGAGAAGAAATCTCGGAGAGATCTCGAAAAAATCTCGGGAGATCGGATCTTGGATTCTCGGATCAAAATGTACATATGTATGAAACATAACATAATATCTTATAAAGATAGAAGTACATCAATGAATTTACATGAAAATATATAACACATTTATACATTAATTGTGTGAATAAACAATTACAAAGTACTCTCAATACCAAAAAATTGATCTTTGTGTTTCTAAAAGATTTAATCTTGTATACAATCTTATTTAAATACTAATATGGTATTAAACTTGTAGCACATTTTTATCCGCGATAGTATAAGTGATAGTGAGATATATTAATATGTTTACATTATCATAAATAGGGGGCGCAGAGTAGTTGCGGATTGACCTGCGCTGTCAGGTCGCGGGGGTCAAGGGGGCAGCACCCCTTTGTGGGGGGTTGTCAGGGGGGCAAAGCCCCCCAAAAGGAATTTTTTGGTATTATGTATAAATTTTGTGGGACTTCCCAAAAGGCGCTGGTTAAGTAGTGCCTTGTCGCCTAAGCGCCCGCTTTGACAACTATAGTATCAGGGGGGCAAAACCACCCGAAGAATTTTTTTTTTTTTTTGACCAGGCTACTTGGGGCGAGATCTCGGCAATCTCGTTTCTCGGCCCCCTTGGCGAGATCGAGATCTCGCGAGATCTCGGCAAGATCTCGCGAGATGGCATTCCATGAAATAAACCTTATACATCTAACAAAACTTGCATCGTCATTTCGGGATGTCATCATGTTGGCCAGCGCGCTCTCAAGCACCACCATCAGTTAACCAGATTTCAGTCTCTCAAATAGGGCTGAAACCACGGAGATTTTGGATAGGGAGAACCTCCACTCTATTTTGTTTGTGCTGGTCATTCTCAGCCTGACTCCATGCAACTATATTGGAATGGGCATATTGCTGTCCCCATTGGAAGCAAGGGGGAAGTGAGACACTTCAGACCCAGGATCACTATCCTCCCTCTAACCAACCAATTCACTGCCCTGGCACTGTTGGAAGAAGAAGGCAAGGCTGATGATCAGCCCATTCAATCCAAGGATGTTATTGTTTCTACAACCTCCAGGCAAGGAAGAAATCCCCAACCTAAAAGTGCAAGGAACTTGCCCGATCAGCAACCCAACTTACTGTTATTGGAGTGAAGGATCAATCTTCATTCCCTCAAATTGGAAGGCTTGGCCTAGCACAAGTCACATGTTCCACTGATCGACTGAGGGGCCAGCCCTCAGCCCACGCCTTCAACTGGCCCGACCAAGCAACAGTCCGGCCTGTTTGTAATTTTCCACAGATGGGGAATCCGCCAACATGATGACATCCAGCCCTAGAATAAAGCTCAGACTCATACAGACTTATGCCTATAGGAGGTGGTATTGCACTGGTTCAGGTGTGGACTCAATCCTCAACCCAATATGCACCAGCAGTCCATCAATTTGCCAGTCGACCCAAAAATATTGTTCACCCAACCAAGAGCAAGCCCGGAATACAAACAAAGGGTAGAGGAGCTCTTTTCTTGCCAAGAAGAATGAGGGGAACCAATCCCTAAATTAAAACAAGCATGGATACCTAAGATAAGGGTTCTTACATCAAAATCACAGCCAAAGGCTAGTTAGTCTCAACATATAGTTGGGCACCCTGTCAATGCGCAGCCTATCCCACCCACTCAGCAAAGGGTTGTCCTGGTATGGCCAGCAGCATAGTTGGCACCACCCCACGGAGGCAGGGTATGAGATATAATTGTTAAGAACATTCTACTATCTGCCAGGTTTTATAAGAAATGGAGTTGGTTTTCACTCAACTCACACCTCCCAGCACTACCCTGAGGAGATGTGGTATCAGGGACAGGTGGCAAGATATATACACATGCCATGTCACTTTGATTTCAAACCAACCTAAAGATGCTGATGATGCTTCGTAAATTGTGCCCATTTACCAGTAGTCAAAATGGTTTTCCATTGCTAGCAGCTGACCCCATACGACGTATAGAAACTAAAGAAACATATCACCAAGAAAACAAGGAAGACATGCCCTCCCACGTCACCTCAGCAAATTTATAGAGAAAATCAAGAATTGAGGATGCTCCTGAGGAGCGTTGCTTCTCTACAACAGCAACCAGCTCAGAAATCGGGGGCTGCAAACGTGCCTAACCAATACAAGTTGCCCAAATGGAACAACCACCCGTAATGTCATCTCGGCTGACAATATATCAACGCACAGAGGGGACCCTCTAAACATGATATATGTCACACCGCAAGGATACCAGCCACCATAGGATTATCCAGTAACGGCTCAAAGGGCTATGATTGAGTTCATTATAGATGTAAAATTGGCCAGGCACGATGATGGCCTTACAACAGTGGACTTATACTCTTGGATCGCGGAATTGGCCGAATCAAATTGGAATCGGCTGATTCCAGTGCCAGAATGGCCGATTCCTTCAAAAATTCTGAAGGAATTGGGCAGAATCAGTCGAATTTGTGCAGATCAATCCGATTCAATTGATTCTAACCTAGAATCGGTCAATCCAATCAATTAAGTCCCGATGGAATATCAATACCAGGCCCAATCTGATGCGGGACCGACCGACGCCAAACTGAAACTAGCAATAAACAGCAATGCGTGTATACCAATATACTCAACGAGTGTAATATAACCAGATTAACGACTACGTACAAGTAGAAACGCGCCCGAAGATCGATCCCTCAAAGTGGGAGGGGCTTACAAGTGTGTGGGATGCCACCGAGTCAGGACATTCGACTCTCGATGAAAATGATCTAATTTAACCGAGTTAGGCAAAACTCACATAATCACAAGTAACCTGGCAGCGTAAGGATTAATTCGGCGCCACACATATCTCACATAATCAACACGGCAGATAAGTGCATAATAAATGAGCAAGCAACGATAACTAAGCAGGGACGCACCTGCGCTCCCGTTGCTAGGGAGGTCGACTATCCATACCAACGCATAACATTGGCCCGACCGACATCTTGACGCTGGCAGATGAAGGCGACCGATTGCTGGAAGGGGGCGGCGCGGGCGAACAGCCGGCGCTGTATGCGGGCTGTGGTGCGCCCAGAGATCTGGTTGCTGTGTCCGGGTTGCAGCAGACGGCGAGAGAGGGGGGGAAGAGGGAGAACCACCAGTGGTCCAGTGTCGCGGCCGCAGACTATCGACGGAGCTGCTGCTGCGCGGGACCGCCAGCAAGGGGTGCGGGACTGTAGCAGTAGTAGGAATCCCCCGGCGCTGCCGCTGCGCGAGGATGCAGGGGACCGAGGCGCTGGATGTACCGCCAACGTCACGTGGTGCGGCGATGCGAGCGAAGGAGGACTGTAGCACTAGTAGAAATCCATGCCATCCTTCTGGGACTGTAGCACCAGTGGAAATCACCTATGGCCGAAGGAGTCGGTCCGCTGGATGCGCGCAAACAGCAGGGGAGGCGGTCTGCGCGAGAATGCCGGGGAACTCGGGTCACGCGGGCGCTGCGGACGACGGATGCGGGATGCGCGGCCGACCGGGGGGGGCGACTGTAGCGCTAGCAGAAATCAATCTGCGGCGCCGTCGCCGGGGACTGTTCACGGGAGCCCTCCACGGCGCGCGTTAGGAGAAGACGGCCTGCGGACTGCAGAGGAGAGGACAGGAACCCGTCGATCACGGGGGGTGGAGGAGGAACCCGTCTTTCACGGGAGGTGGAGGAGGAACCCGTCTCCACGGGGGGTGAATGACATAGCCGCGGCGGCGGCTATGACCTAGGAGAAGGGGAAACCCGCTGGAGTCGCACGGGAGGAGGAATCTCACTCTTTCATTTCATTCCATCATGCCAAAATATTTACAAAGGGGAGCCTTTATACAGGCCCCAAGCAAAATAACAATTAAACCCAAAAATCTCAACTATATCTCCATATACCCGAACGCGTATGTGTATATATCGTATCAACGATCATGTGCGTGCGTAAATATACCCGACCCGCTCTCGAAATGAATCTCAAAATATTCGAAAATAAGCATGAGTTAATCAATAAAAATAAAATAATAAAATAATATGCTCGATCATCGTCTATCCGTAAAGATGTGACCGGAAGTCGACGCCGTCGGTAAACATAGGCCGGGTCGAACCGGACGCGTGCACGAGTGTCCTCGCAATCCTCCCGGGTGGGAAGGAACTCGACCCCGTCGAGTAAGGGTCGATGTCGCTGCGGTAGCGCTCCGACGAGTCGGGGTCCCACCGCTGCAACTGCGCCCGGGTCAGCCGGGTGTCCTCCGAAGGCGGTCGGCCTCTCCAACGCACGAGGAAGCGGCGGTACGCCCTGCTCGCGTCGTCACAACCTGCTCGTCCATTATGCACTCGACTGCTCGTGTCGTGAAGGTGTAGGGGCCGGAGGTGGACGCTCGTGGGCGGGGTCACTCGAAGGGATGGGGTGGGGGTGCGTAATCTCACCAGGATCGGCCGCCGGGTCTCGGTAAGCTACTAGATCGTAAACATTGAAGGTCGAGCTAATCCCGTGCCTCGGTAGGCAAATCCACAACATAAGCATTGGCCACCAATCCGCTGTGCCACTCGGAAAGGACCGGCTCCTCGGGCTTGGAGTTTCTTGACGACCCCAGATGGGAATCGCTCAGGTCTAATCCTGACCATGACGTAGTCGCCAACCTGGAACTCCTGAGCTCGTCGGTGCAAATCGGCATGTCGCTTATGCGCTCGTCGTTGCCCCAACTTCTATTGGCGCTGTGTGACCGTACGGACTCGAATGTGCTCAGCTAGGGACTCGGCGGAGGCAGACACACGGGTAGCTAGTGGCAGAGGGGTGAGATCTACGGGTCGTCTAGGCCTCTGACCGGTGACTATCTCGAATGGACTCAATCCCGTGGACATTGACTCCGAATCATTATATGCGAGCTCTCGCCCAATGGCAAGATGAGGTCCCACGTGCGAACATGGTCACCAACTAGGCGGCGCGAGATCACCTAGACTCCCGGTGACGACCTCGGTCGGCCGTACGTCGGGGATGGTAGGCTGTGGAGAATTTGAGCTTGGTCCCCGAGATGCCGTAGAGTCTTCCGAAATAGCGCGGTAAATCGAACATCGCGATCGGAGACAATCGTCTTAGGCAGCCCACGACGTAAGCGCGCAATCTCGGAAAAGTAGCTGCGGGCTACCACGGAAGCATCGGATGTCCGGGGGCAAGGAACGAAATGGGCCACTTTCGAAAATCGGTCCAGTACTACAAAGAGAGAGTCGTGGGGGCGCAAGGTGGGCGGGATGCCCAGGACAAAGCCCATGCTAACATCTGCCACGGTGACTGGAACGAGGTAAAGGCGTGTAAAGCCCGGTATTCTGTTTTCTTTGCTTCGCCGAAGCGCACGTGCGGCCCTGGGCACCAATGCGGGCCACATCGTGCTTCAGGCTTGGCCAATAAAATCGATGCTCCAAAAGTTCGATCGTTTTGTTACGACCGAAATGTCCGGCTAAACCACCGGCGTGGAGCTCCCGAATCGAGAAAATCTCGAACGAAGTCGAGGAATGCAAAGCTCGGAGCACAGAAGAGAAAGCCGTCTACGTAGAAGATATTCACTAAAATCACCGGACGGGCCGGACCGGAGAGTCGAGAAAATAGGGCCGAAGTCGGGACAATCGGGATACTCGCCCCCGATCCTCTCGAACCGGTGACCTCGACACAGCTGGGCGAGTAGTACCCGCCGACTCGAAGGCGTCGGCCACCCGGTTCTCGACTCCCGGCCTTATGTTTGAGGACGAAGGTGAAGGACGAAGGTACTCGGCCCGGCGACTATGTCGAGGGTTAAGCCTCTTACGGGAGTGAAGGAAGCGGAGTGCCTCGTGATCGGAGAAGAGGACAAACTCACGAGAGAAGGTAGTGCCGCCGTGCCTCGGGCCCGCACCACGGCATAGAGTTCTTTGTCGTAAGTGGAGTACTTCGGACTTGGCATCCGACACGATTTCTCGCCGAAGTAGGCCGGGTGGCCTTCCCGAGATAGGACTCCACACATGCCAACTCCAGAAGCATCGCGAGCGACCTCGAAACACCTTAGAGAAATCGGGCAATCTAAGTATGGGTGCTTGGGTCATCATCTCTTTAAGGGTGTTAAAAGCGAAACGGCGGCCTTAGGCCGTGAAAAGACACCCTTGCGGAGACAATCCGAGATAGGGGCGATGACAGCCCGAACCCTCGACGAACTGCGGTAGAAAGTAGCAAGGCCGAGGAAGCTCCGGATATCGTAGATGCTTCGTGGCTGCGGCCACTCGGTGGTCGGCGGATCTTCGGGGTCGGCGGAGACACCGTCGGCCGAAACGATGAAACTAAGAAGGTAATGGAAGAAGTCGAAGGCACTTCTTAGGATTTCCGTACAACCTTTCTCGACGAAGGGTGAGACACACTTCCGAAGGTGGCTAAAGTGGTCCTCGCACGAGTGGCTATAAACAAGGATATCATCAAAAGTAGACTACCACAAACCGCCCGATAAATGGTCGAAGAATCTGGTTCATCAACCTCGTGAATGTCTTGGGGCGTTGGACGATCCAAATGGCATTACTAGCCACTCGTACAGCGTCCATCCTTCGTCTCAAGGCGTCTTCCACTCGTCACACAGTCGGACGCGAACACGGTGATAGCCACTCTTCGGATCGATCTTGGAGAATATAAGTGGATCCCCGCAAGCATGTCTAGCATGTCGTCCCGACGGGGAATGGGGAAACCGGTACTTGACGATGTAATCCGGTTAATGGCCCGGCCCGTCGACACATCCGCTACGAGCCGTCCTTTTAGGTGCGAAAAGGGCGGGCACCGCACGAGGACTCGAAGCTCTCCCGAATAAACCCGCGACTCGGCAACTCCTCAACTCGGCTTTCCTCGGTTCCTCGTGAGACGAGGGATCCATACGATAATGAGGTAGGTTTGGGAGCGTGGATCGGGTACAAGGTCGATAGCATGCGAATATCCCTCGTCGGAGGTAACTCGATGGGGAGATCCTCGGGGAATACATCGGCTAAACTCTTGCGAGTGTGTCGGCCTCGGGCGGGTGCGGGGCCTTAGGCTCGAATGAATCTCCCGGAGCGACCGCGGCGAATACGGGTGCCTTTCGAATGCATGCTCGAACTCGCGATGGCCGACCGAGTGTAAGAGTCGAGCGAGGAGATGGTAGATGCATAGGACACACCGCGAGGGCTTCTCTCGTGGGTGTTAGAAGGAGAAGTGACAGAGTTTGCGGGGTACCACAACCAGGAGTGGGGCTGAGTGGAAGCGGTAGAGGGGAAGGGACCACGGTGTCGGACGGGGCCGGTGAAGGAGGCCGAGCCGCCGAAGGGAGAGGGAGCGGCGAGTTACCGGCAGATTTTGGAACCGGAGGGGAGAAGGAGAGAGAATGATGCGCCGACCTTGGTGTTCAAAGACACGCGTGTTGGATCGACCATAGAGGGCCGCGTCCTCATCGAATAGCCAAGGTCGACCGAGGATGATACTCCCAACCTCCATGGGTAGAACATCGCACCAAATCTCCCCAGAGTAGGGAGGGAAATGGAGAGGCACCAAGCACCGGGTATAGACTGGTATGGAAGTGGAGTCCACCCAGGACACTCGGTAGGGGTGAGGGTGATTCGCCGAAGCGAGCCCCAGGCATGAAACAAGACGAGCGGAAATGGCATTAATGCAACTTCCGCTGTCAATAATGACCTTGCATGCCTTGCCCCAAGCCGAAAGTAAGTGTGGAAGATGGTGGTACGGACGCCAATCATCACTCGGGACGAGTGTGTGGAAACACAGGTGAACTATCCCAAGTGAACTCTCCTCTCATCACGGCGAGGAATAGTGGGAGGTGCGTCGAGAGAAACCACATCCTCCCCGTGGAACTCATCGACAGGCTAGGGTCGGCCACGTAAGTGAACTCCTCGGCGGGGCCGAGGGGGAATCGTGGGCGGACCATCTGTGCAAAGAGAGTAGGGGCATTGAGCACGCGTACGCGGTTGCCCTGTTGCCCAAGCAAGCGGTTCCGCGAGGTATGGGACGCGAGGACTCTCCAACCATAGGGGCCTTGCCCTTGTCATCGATTTTGAGAGGGAAGGAGCGGCCACGAGGGCCGAGTAGGGAAGAGGGGGAAGAAAGAGGGGAGGGTTGCGAGCTGACAATCCCGCGCCTCAAGTAGGGTAAGGAGGGGTTGGGCGGCGCGGGCAATTCTCGAAACCCGACGGGAGGGGCGCGAGCCGGGCTGGGCAAAGGGGCCCGGGTGTCTCCTCGAACACGTGAGCGGAGGCCTAGTGCGTGCGGGATAGTCGAATAATGCCTCAAAGCTTGCTCGTACTGCGCGACAACCTCATAGGCATGCTCCCAATAGTAACAACGCTCGACGAAACGACTCTCGGCCGATACTCAAAGCCGTAGCCCGCTTTCGAAATCGGCGAGTGTCGGAGCACTCTCCTCCCTGTACATCGCATCTAAGTAGGTAAGCTGTCAAAATCAGCGATGTATGCAATGGCGGCCGGTTGCCCCGGTGTAAGGGCTTGCCGACGGTCGATTGGGCAGTCGATGTGGCGAAGGCATATACTTCTCACGAAGTTTAGCCTTCATCTCATCCCGGTCTCGATGGGCTCCTGCGCCATTGCTAAGGAGAGCCTCGATATCGAGCCAATGCATCTTGGCACGACCGGATGAAAAGCTTCGTCTTGGCGAATCGCACTCGCCGACCATCGGACATGTCATACCGGTCGAAGTAATGGTCCACAGCCTCCCATCTAAATAAATACTCGGGTCGAGTGACCCGTCAAAAGCTGGGGGCATCGACCACGACATTGCGGATAATCCAGATCATCGGCATCCGCACGCGGTCATGATAAGGATGATGTCCGTGGTCCGGGTCGTCGGAAGTCGACGCGTGGGCCCACGTCGATCGGAAGCGACCACCTCGGGAGCACGAGGAGGGGCCGGGGGACGGCCCACGAAAAAGAGGCGGCCTATGATCGGTCGCGCAAGACATGATCACCAGGCGGCCGGGATCGGGGAGGGGTGGGTGCCTCGAAGCGCGCTGGGCGATCGGTGATGTCACGAAGGACTGCTCGGCGGATAAATCGGTCATCTAAGTGTGTGATACGGTCGTTGACATCCCAACTAGGACCTCTAAAGTGTCGACCCGGTGAGACGGTGTGCAATGTGTGGGTCCCATAGATCGGGGTGGTCGGGTAGAGGGTCGGACATAGAGAAGTCGGGGGGGGTAGTGTGTGCCACTACGGGTGCGCGTACGGATGAGACACTCGGAAATACCTACACCAACTAAGCAAGATGTCTAACTCGACTGCTCGATACCAAAATGATGCGGGACCGGACCGACGCCAAACTAGCGAAACTAGCACATGCGTGTATATACCAATATACTCGACGAGTGTAATATAACCAGATTAACGACTACGTACGAGTAGAAACGCGCCCGAAGATCGATCCCTCGAAGTGGGAGGGGCTTACAAGTGTGTGGGATGCCACCGAGTCGGGACATTCGACTCTCGATGAAAATGATCTAATTTAACCGAGTTAGGCAAAACTCGCATGTCACAAGTAACTGCGCCGTAAGGATTAATTCGGCGCCACACATATCTCGCGCTAATCAACGCGGCGAGATAAGTGCATAATAAATGAGCAAGCAACGATAACTAGCGAGGGACGCACTGCGCTCCCGTTGCTAGGGAGGTCGACTATCCATACCAACGCGTAACATTGGCCCGACCGACATCTTGACGGCAGCCGGATGAAGGCGACCGATTCTTGGAAGGGGCGGGGTGCAGCGCGGGCGAACGGCCGGCGCGCGCGGGCTGTGGTGCGCCCGGAGATCTGGTTCTTTGTGTCGGGGTTGCGACGGGCGAGAGAGGGGGAAGAGGGAGAACCACCGGTGGTCCGGTGTCGCGGCCGCGGAGGCTATCGACGGAGCTGCTGCTGCGCGGGACCGCCAGCAAGGGGGTGCGGGGCCGGCGCGGTAGTAGGAATCCCCGGCGCTGCCGGCTGCGCGAGGATGCGAGGGGACCGAGGCGGGCCCCGGATGTGCCGCCAACGTCACGTGGTGCGGCGATGCGAGCGAAGGAGGACCGTAGCACTAGTAGAAATCCATGCCATCCTTCTGGGACGCGCCCGGCGTGGAAATCACCTATGGCCGAAGGAGTCGGTCCGGCGGATGCGCGCGAACGGCGGGGAGGCGGTGCGCGAGAATGCGGGGGAACTCGGGTCACGCGGGCGGCGCGGACGACGGATGCGGGATGCGCGGCCGACCGGGGGGGGCGACCGCGCGGCCAGCGCAACCACGGCGCCGTCGCCGGGGACGGTCGCGGGAGCCCTCCACGGCGCGCGTTAGGAGAAGACGGCTGCGGACTGCGAGAGGAGAGGACGAGGGAACCCGTCGATCACGGGGGGTGGAGGAGGAACCCGTCTTTCGGGAGGTGGAGGAGGAACCCGTCTCCGCGGGGGGTGAATGACATAGCCGCGGCGGCGGCTATGACCCAGAGAAGGGAAACCAGGTCGCACGGGGAGGAGGAATCTCGCTCTTTCGTTTCATTCCATCATGCCGAAAATATTTACGAAAGGGGAATGCCTTTATACGTGCCCCCAAGCAAAATAACAATTAAACCCGAAAATCTCGAAACTATATCTCCGTATACCCGAACGCGTGTATATCGTATAAACAATCATGTGCATGCGTAAATTTACCCAGCCCACTCTCAAAATGAATCTCAAAATATTCAAAATAAGCATGAGTTAATCAATAAAAATAAAATAATAAAATAATATGCTCAATCATCGTCTATCCATAAAGATGTGACCGGAAGTCGACGCCGTCGGTAAACATAGGCTGGGTCGAACCGGACGCGTGCACGAGTGTCCTCACCACAATCCAGACCCGATATCAATCCATTATCAGCCAATTCTCACAATTGGACTTCTACGGTTCTCAATCTAAGGGTGATTTCGACGGCGGCGGCGCAGCAGTCAATTTCGACAATTCCAGACTGATTATGGCAATCCACTTAGCGATTTCAACAATCCTCCTCCGATTTCAACAATCCTCTTGACAATTCCGACAATTCACCTGTTGTTCCTTCCTCAATAATCCACCCTTTCATCTTCTTTGTGAAGTTTCTTTGCCTGCATTCCCCTAAAGTTGTTTGTTCGCTTTCCATTTACTTTCGACAACTTCGTAAAGAGTCTAAACATACCTAACAGCCCCTTTAAGGGATTATTCTCTTCCCGACCACCCCCTAAACTACTATTATTCCTCTTTAATAGAAGTATTTAATTGTTTACATGCATTATAGCTACAAGTAATGGCCAACCACAGCACAAGAGGTATACCAACAGCAAGACGCGATGTCGGTTGGGATTATAGACATAAAGTACATATGGTAAAGAAAATGATTCGATGCAAGCGGTATGGTAAGGAGATGAACAGAGGTGTGTATCGCTTAAAACAACACATTGTCGGAGTATGTGGCAGTATTAAGAAATGTAACAAGGCACCTAAACAAATGAGTGAAAATGGAAGAGTCTCACAACATGAGATTAAGATTGAACAATGAGAGGAATTGCATGATGAACTCCTTGAAAGGAGGAAGGGAGGCATGCCAACCCACAAAGAGAAAGGAAAAATGAAGGCAAAAGTCGAACCGGAGTTGGAGAGTGAAGACTTATCCACAGACTCGGAACTAAGAAAAGTTAGGCATACAAGCAAGCATACACATATAATGAAGAGAGGAGGAGGGAGTAGGAGGGTCCAGAGTTGACCCTGTTTTTCGTCGATCAACATCAGTTAGACCTAGCTACACCGAGGGTTTCAATGAGAGAGCAAGAGAAGAGGCATTTCGTCAGTGTTCAACACCCACTCATACATGACCTACACTGACACATGAGTATTTATTTAAGAAGCAGAGTGCCTCGTAAAGGAATACTAAACAAGCAATGAAAGGGGTGAAAGCAATAGGAAGGTTGCATAAAAAACAGTGAGGCACATTGTGAAGTGGTTGGTTTTTACATGTAGGTATAAATCTTAATATGTATGTATATATGTTTCATTTCATTAACACTGTTTGTCAATGAATAGGATAAGATTATGGCTGATGGAGTTTTTTACCTTAATATAGGTATCCTAGCACAAGCAGCCAATAGCTCTTACTTTCTGACAATGATTAATGATGTTGCTGAGGTTGAACCGAGAATGCAAGTCCCTACTAGTAGGCATATCTATACTGGTGGGCTAGATGAGAAGGTACAGGAGTTGAAGGCATAGATAAAAAGTTTCAAGTTGGTATGGAAGGAGGAGCTGCACAATTATGTGTGATAAATGGACAAACATCACCAAGAGAAATATAATCAACTTCTTGGTGTATTGTTCAGAGGGTACAACTTTCTTGAAGTCAGTTGATGCTTCAGGTCAAATCAAGAATGCCGACTACATTTTTTTCATTAATAGATGTTGTGGTGGAGAAGATTGGTGAAAACAATGTTGTGCAGTGTGTGACTAACAATGAACCCTCCTACAAGGTGACAGGAAAGGAATTAATGAAAAAGAGATAGCATCTCTTCTGGGTACCATGCGCAACACACTCCATTGATCTCATATTAGAGGATATAGGCAGAGTTGTTATAGTTTCTACACTTGTGAGGTGGGCGCAAGTTATTTCTTCCTTCATTTGTTGCACATCATGAGAGAGCATATTGTAGGACACGATCTTGTGAGGCCTGACCCTACTAGGTTTGTCAGAAACTTCATTACATTAGAAAGTTTGCATCGCCACAAACATGCACTGGCCAGGTCCAGGTTCACTCAGTCCGAGGATTATTATAACTATACAGTAGACCGTCTGCATAACAAGGAGGATCAGTTGAAGATTCTTGTCAATGATGAACGGCAGATCACAGACAAGAGATTTTGGGAGAGGATTACCTATTGCTTGACAATTATTAATTAAGTCACTGATAGTTTTCTTAAGGTTGGTTGACTCGGATGACAGGAACCAGATGGGCACTCTCTATGATGCAATTGAATCATACAAAATTAAAAATCAAAGAGAAGAATCCCAGAGGCTACAAAAAATGGTGGAAAATCATTGATACTAAATGAAATAGAACATTGTATCATGATGAACGTACTGTAAGTCAGTGAATATTTTTGTGCTTATTTACTTTTAATTTAGTCAATATTTAATCTATTAACAATGAAATATACTTGAATGAATGCAAGATATTTTTTAAACCCTCGCATCCAATATAGAGGACAAGTGTCCAACTACAATGTGGTGTTGCGAAGTACGCTCGATCATTTAGCGTCTGTGTTGATCTCAACAGGATAGGACAAAAAATGAGTTAGAAGTGAAAGTTATATTAATAATTAAGAATAAAGAAATAATTAAGAACACTAATCATTTTGTATTTATCAATTTTTAGATGTAACACTATAAGATGAAGGTTGGAATATACTCAGATATTGATCTGAGATATTCTTGTAATAGAGTTTCTCTTGGTATGTTTAAAATTATGTTTTTATTATCTTCTTTTAGAACTCCATTGATTGACTAGAAAGGGCTGATTGTTCGTCATTTTTTTACAGCTGAGTGATGAGTTCAAGTCAATATCAAGAGTGAATGGAATACACTAACAGCTACTGTAATCAGAATATTGGGCCAGAGCACTAGTTCCTCCCATTGTGAGAGAAACTAGAGTACATTCAACATAATACACACAAAGAGGAGGAACAAGCTAACATCTGATAGACTAGAAAAGCAGTATTTTGTCATTACAACATAAGGCTGCGCATCAAGAGTATCAAAGACTGACAGAAGATCTTAAAGGAGATATTTTCACGGTTTACAGGTGGATCATATGAGGAAAGACAGCACAAAAATCACATGATGAGTTTGATCCTAAGGACTATGCATGGGCAAAAGAAGAATTAGATGATATTAAGGAAGAGGATGATGTTCCAGCTACTCCTCGGCCAGCCCCATCTTCTTCCTCAGTAGCCCTGCACCTGGCTCCAGCCTTAGCCCCAGCTCTAGCCCCACCCTCAGCTACGTAACCCATTCCTAATCCAGTGTGGACAAAAATAAAATGACATTGAGAAAAATGAGATGCTTTGCACAGTTAAAAAAATGTGAGTTGTGGGACTTCATTACATAGCATAGTAGAACAAGTGAAGAAAAAGTTGGATACCAAGCGATGTCTTGTAAATTGTGAGTGTATTAAACAGCACACAGGCACCTTCACACTCCTCAGGTGATGATGGCGAAGAGTGCATACCAACCACCCAACCAGGAGGAGCAGGAGATGTAGGTGGAGAAGATGCAGGTTGGGACTCTTCTAATTCACAACATCCCTATTTCTTTGATGAGCAGGCAATACATTATTATGCAAAGCCAGATTCTTCTATGGTTGATGAGTTCCAACAACTATGAATTCCAGCAACACAGCCCAATCTTGTGCCGCAGTCCGACAATGTATATGACTTCAGTGAGATGGCCAATGCACTTTTTTCATATGGATATGTGCCTATATTGATAAGAAGATAATGGACAACCTAGGACTAAGAGAAATGATGAAAGCCAATATCATAAATATTGGTGAACATTAGGTATACAATTATTATCAAGCTATTATATTATAGTGTGTAATGCTTTATTTCTTTTTAAAGCATGTTAAAAGTTACATTTATTTTTTTAGAAATTTTTTAATAGGTTTCCTATTTTCTAACATTTTTCTTGATGTAACTATTTTTTAAAGAAAAAATACAAAAAAATTGATTTTGGAATATGTCCAAATCGGTTTTCCTTCTCCAGAATTGACCAAAATCGGCCAATCCGATTCGAATCGAATCAATACGGACCAATTTCGATTCTAGAATCCTTACTTGTACTAGGTTCCATAGCCTGTCAGCCATCAACTCAAAAGTTACTTAATAAAGTTAACAAGGTTCTGAAATGCTCTAAGTTTGACAAGTGCAGGTCCCTAAAGAGCATTTAGTGTTGTATATTACACGTATGAATGAGTTGGCCCTCAGAGTCCTTCCTCCTTAAATACTTTGTCACCACCTTGACTGGGTTAGCATTTAAATGGTATTTTAAGCTGAAGCCCAATTTGGTGGCAGGATAGAAAGACCTATAGAAAAAGTTCATTAAATAGTTCAAGCTCACCGAGAGGCTATTCCCGCTCATAAAGTTGACTTTCTTATGCCAATAAAGGGATGAGTAGGCAGTCAACTATATTACATGGTGAAGGAATATATGCATGAAATGCCCTAACCCGCCATCAAATGAATAGGCAATAGAGCTATGAAAAAAAGACGTAAGAGCTGAAGTGTTAAAAAGATTATTGATTGCCAACATTCAAGCTTTGAAGGCTTCAACCAAATAGTGTCTAAGCTGGAAATGTTTTGTGCTAACGGCTCGCTCCGAATCCAAGGATATCTCAGGACAAACAACCTACATTTAAGGATGTTCATACAGTCAATTTCTCATCAGCAAAGAATGGCAACAATGGGGGTATTTAAGATGCGACCGCATCAACCTTGCCACACAGAAATTCTACTCCGCCAAGTCATATCAATACGATGGCTGATCGATTAAAAGAAACATAATCTTTTGGCTGAAAATACACTAAGCGACTCTTAAACATCTGCCACAAAGGAGGCATGGTCAATGTCCCACCACTTAAGTGACACGAGGATGCTAACAAAGCCAATGACCCTGATTTTTGCTTGTATCACGGAATGCTAGGCCACCCAATCGAGAATTGATATCTGTTTAAAGATCTGACAAAGGCCCTAATCAAGGAGGGAACTATCAATATGGGCAAACACATGGTGAATCCTCCCCGGTCCCAGATCAGGCCAAAGTAACCAATGAACTTCATGGTAAATGTGGTGCATTGGAGGAATTCCGTACCAATTGAGGAGTTGCCTCAGGCACCTTGATTTCAACACATAATGCATGACCTAGACCCAGTGTATCCAATGACATATGCTATCATTGCCTAGGCCTACGCCATCTCGAAGAAATTCCGCCAAAGGTGTGCAAGCTTGAAGAGGGATTTGAGACTTACTAGGTCAGCATGACAGGCCTAATGATAGGGGAGCTAACAGAGGACGATATATACCCAGAAAATAATGAGCTAGAGTCATCAAGCTCCGGATCATACCCACCGGTGTCGACCCAAGCATCAATCTATGTTATCAAAGGCGATTGCCTCGGGTGTCTAGGCACTGAAGCGAGGCAAGGCGAGGCCTCAGCACCTCACCTAGCCTGTGACCGCCTCAAGCGGTCACCTTTTCCACCTCGACTGCCTACGTGGTCGCCTTGGCCGCCTCAACCGCCTCAAATGCATATATTTTTCTATTTTTTAATTTATTTTTTGATTTATTGTTTAGTTCAACTTAAGACCATATCTTACATATTGTATTTCTTTTCTTTTTAAATCAATGAAATAATGATCTTATGTCACATTCAAAAAAACTTAAGATCAAAAAAGACAAAGACGTAAGAATTATTGTTACTTCTATGTTATTTTAGAATTATTAATGTACTTTCATGCATATTTTATAATTATTGTTCAATTGTTGTCACTTGACACATTAATATATTTTAATTATTTTTTCAAATTTCAGTTACATAAAAAAAGGTACGTCTATCCTACATTTTTAATGTATTTTATACATTTTTTGATATATTTCTTATTTTCTTAGATATATTTCTTACATTTTTAAATATATTTTTTGTTTTTTAATTGTACCTCTTATATTTTATAAATATTTTTTACTTTTTTAGAAGTATTTCATGCTTTTTTACATGTGCTTCCAAACTTTTTAGAGATATGTCTTGCTTTTTTTTTACTTTCAAATATTGTATAAAACATAAAAATATATAATAATAATAAATAAATAAATGTTGCCTCAGGTACCTGCCTCAAGTGCCTAAGGGAGGCCTCGGTCGCCTCGTGCCTCTAACTACATAACTACATAGGTATCAATAGCAACACTACCTGATTGGTGACCAACATTCGAAACACGGTGAAGAGCACAAGGTCTCTAAAGCACACTCTCCCATAGTCCTTGGTAGATGGCGGAGAAGACGTGAGCCAAGGAGGTGTCATTTATAACCACAATATGTCAAATATTCCATCCCGTAAAGGATGACTTATCAATTATTTCTCTGTGACAAGCGACATCATTATTCCTACCCCTTGGAGAGGTGCATGCACCACCTTATAGTGAATCACTCTTTGGAGAATTGTTGAGGCACAAAAAGTTGAATTGAAGATCATACAAGAAGTCAGGTCCTCAACATAGGATGACATTGCATACAACCGCCACAGCTGGATGTCAGCATAGGGCCCGAATTCTCCATATATACCACACGCTACTATAAAGGCCGACATGCAACACAAGTCCCACGTGAGAAGCAATTCGCAAGGACATGCACACCCGAAAGTGTACTCGGCATATCAAAGAGTCCCACGAGAAACCATAGCAAGAAATATTGAAGCCGATGAAAGAATGTGCTAGGATAAAGCTCGGGAAGACAACCCCAAGGAGCCTAAACAATCGTAGGAGAGATTTCTCACGCAAGAAGAAAAGGCACAAAACAAATCCAAGAAAATTCATCAATAAGTTGAAAAAAAAGTCGTCGCCACCCATCAAAAGAAGCAAATGAAGAACAAAAGAAAGACAAAAAAGAGGCAAGTGAGACGTCAAAAGGAATAGTTGCAAGCCTTGGAAGATTTTCAACAAACACAGTTACAAAAACTTCAAGCGCTCATCAATCAACTTGATGAATATGAACCAAACATCTTCAGGTCCAGCTCCCCTCAACATATATGTCTCATGGGGTGAACGGGCTGCATACATCAAATTCAAAGAGTGTCTCCTCAACTTCAAGAGAAGCACGGCAGCAGGTGAAGAAGTATTGAGCCCTAAAGTACACAGTTTCTGGGGAGACGACGAGAATGAACCAGATGTACAAGACGTTATGTCCCGCTTAATTATTCACAAAGAGATCCCAGAACCTGGCAATCAGGGAATTCAAGTTTGATTATGTCCAGAGGTGCCAAGAACAAAAAATAAACAGAAAGTTGAATGCTTAGCCATGACCAGCGATGAGAACAGGAGTGGAAAAGGACCTCCTCCTATACAGTCGAGAGCAATAGATACCAGCAGCAGAGAGTTCAGACCCGCACTGGTTTGAGGGAGCCCTGACAATAAAGAAGACCACCTCTCCTCGACGCTCTGACGGAAGTATTCCAGCCTCGATGGGGAAAGTCAGTTAGCACTGCCGCAGCTAGCCAAAGAGCAGAAGGAACAGGTTAGGATCAGATTTCTAGTGCCATGTGTGAACCTCTTTTTTCTGCGTCTGTTCTTTAAGACACATCCGGGCTTTTCTAGAAAAATAGGTGATATCCTAAAAATATTAGATAGTCCGGTGATAGTTTAAAAAATATTAGAACCGAGGTTCGGGTTCTTTGAAAAATTTTGATTTTTGACCCTTCTCCGCCGGATGGTGCGAGTATCCGGCGTTAACTTACATCGAGCAACGGCTCGAACGTCTTTGATTAACCGTCGTGGCAACCTGCTTTCGGAGATATGCACATCCACAAAATAAAGTAAAGAACTCAAAAGGGGCAGCGGCCTTTTGGGTCCGATCAGATGCAAACCGATTTGTTCGGGTTGATTTTATTTGTTCGTTGGTTGACTTGAAAGTCGATTCTGAGGGGTTTGATTTGGGATTCCGCCGAGCCACAAAGGGGCTGGAGTGAGTGGATTAAGGTGGGCCGAAATGGGCCCACGCAAAGGGCTAATTTGGAATCGGTTCTAGGACCTGAACGTGAGCTGAGCAAGGGGAGCTTCGGACCCGCTTAAGGGGTCTGTTCAGATGGCTTTGAATGGACCGATTGGGGCCTGTGTAGGGGTGTTCTGGATGGGGGCTGCAGAGGGGGCTGTTTACTGCAGGTTTTTGGAGCAGGTCCTGGGTCTGCTTAGCGGGCCGGCAGCTGAGTCGAATTGGACTGGGCAAGGGCCAGACTTTGGGCCGGATATGTGGGCGGTTATGGGCCTGATGGTAGGTCTGGGAATGGGCCTGTTTGTGGGCCTAGTTGTAGGCTGAACTCAGACCGGTTGTAGGATGCCTGCAGATGAACCGAGCGGGCCTGTTTTGGGGCCTGAGCAGGGGAATGTTTGATGCCTGCAGGTGGGCCTACTGGGGTGGCTGAACGTGAGCTGGTCAGACCTGGATCAGGGGGGCCGGCTGTGGGCACCTGTAGGTGGACCAAATAGAGAGTAAGAGAAAGGCCTGCGCGAAGGCCTGCAAGTGTGGCAGGGGAATCCCATTTCAGAACCTAATCTGCCCTTCTTTTATTTTCAGACTGCCTGAAAACTGACTTTGCTGTTTGAATTACAGATTTCTGACTTTTGTTTTGATTTTCATTATTTTAGTTTGGCGGTTTACATCACCTCCGATCCATCGGGCCACCTTTGAATGCCCAGCTTCATGCATCGAGATGAACATCAAAGCTTCATTCATTGAAGGTTGGAATACATGGAGTACAATGAGTGGTGATCCTTCCCCCAACTTAGGTTCTTCACCGGTTTAGAAAAATTTCGGCATTACGACGGCATGCCGACAAGTTTCTAACTTGGTGAAGTTTACCCGTCCAATAAGGCTAGCCGGTGACTTAGCCAAAATTGGGGGAAGGATCGACGGCTACGGGAGCTTGCCCGCGCCCTCGTCCGGATCGACGGCTACGGTACATGCCCGCGCCCTCGTCCAAGGTGGAGTTCCTTAATTTAAGTATTGCTTTCGCGTTCTGATTTTTTTATTTATTTTTTCTGAAGGGGCACTCCGGGCCAGTCCATGTTCCATCGGCGTTCAAAGCCGGGCTTCAATTTGTAGGGCTCGGGATGCCCATCTTGGTCTTCTTGGGCCGGATGGGCCTGCTGGACTTGTGTTTGCACCTCCAATGCCTTGATGGTAGGGTAGGGAGAGTGCCCCGGGCGGACGATCGGCCCCGCCACACGAGTTCCGAAAGGTCCCGGGACATCCACCACTACCCCCCATTGCGGGAAGTTCGCAAATTCCGCTCCCTGGTTGTGTGCCATGGTGCCCACTTCTGGAGCTTCTTGAGCCGGATGGGCCTGTTGGATTGGTGCTTGTGCCTCCAATGTCTTGATGGTAGGGTAGGGAGAGTGCCCCGGGCGGACGATCGGCCCCGCCACACGAGTTCCGAAAGGGCCCGGGACATCCACCACTACCCACCATTGCTGGAAGTTGGCAGATTCCGCTCCCTGGTTGAGTGCCGCAGTGCTGCCCACTTCTGGAGCTTCTTGGATTGGTCCTTCTTCTCGGGAAAGCCACAAGGGGGCTGTTGGAAGAGACCTCGAGTTTGCTTCTTTTGTTTGATTGAGCGGGACCTGTTAGAGGTCTGGCCGACTACGCCACAAGGGGGCTATTCGGGACCTGTTTTGAGGTCTGAACATGGGCTGAACAAGGGCAGCTTTGGACCTGTTTAAGGGGTCTGTTCGGATGGGCTTAAATGAGCCGAAATAGGCCTGCACAGGGGCGTTTCAAGGGCCTGGTTCGGTTACTGGACAGGGACCAGATTGGAAGCTGTTCAGGTGGGTCCAGATGGACCGAAATGGGCCTGCACAGGGGCATTTCAAGGGCCTGGTTCGGGTGCTGGGCAGGGACCAGATTGGGGTCTGATTTGGGGACCCGTTGAGGCCTGTGTAGGGGTCTGATTTGGAGACCGGGCAGGGGCCTGCTGAGGTCCGGTTTTGGAGGACTGAACAGGTCCTGTAATAGCTCTGTTCAGCGGGCCAACAATGGGGCAGAAATGGGTTTTTAGGTGGTCCGAACAGGGGCTGATAGGAACCAATTTGTTTGGGCCATGGGTTGCCAATGACGATGAAGGCCGGCTTAGGCCATTGGAGGGGTTGAGAAGAGAACTTAGAAGAAGAGGAAGGGGTGCCCTTAAAGGGCTACATAGTTAATATGTGTATGTCCCTACCTTTTCTTCTCCTTCTCTTCTTCCTTCCTTCTTCTTTGGCCGCTGGCAGGTATGCACGTGGGCAGGAGGAGAGCAGCAGCAGCTCTTCTTCTTCTTCTCTTGGCTGCTGGCAGGTGCAGACGTACAGCAGCAGGCAGAGGGGCAGCAGCCGGTGCAGCAACCTGTCGGCGTCCTTCAGCCTCTTCTTCCTGCTGGCAGCAGGTGGCAGGCGCAGCAGCAGGCTGAGAGGCAGCGGCTGGAGCTCTTCTTCTTCCACCTCCTCTTCTTCTTCTTGACCGCTGGCAGGTGCTGAAGGTAGAGCAGGCAGTGGCTGGAGCAGCAGCCTGTCAGCGTCGATCAGCCAGCCTCCTTTCCCTTGGCCGCCCTCCTCTTTTTATAGGAGATGAGGGGGAGATGAAGAGGCAGCTGGGGAGTACGTAGATGGCCTTGGGTGGTGGTCAGGCTTTAATTTCTTGAATTTCTCCTAGGCCATTCAATATTTGACTTGTCCTTTGAGTTATCCCATGACATTAAATGTTGAGCTGTCCCTTGGCTTTCCCCATGCAATTAATGGGTCAAGGATGAGGTGGCAGGTTTGGTGCGCACAGGGGTGCTGATGTGGCAGGGCTGGTGCGGCTGGGCCTGTTCACACCTGGCCGCAGGTGGGCCTGGTTTCCTGGGCCAGCAGGAGGCTGCGGCCCAGTCCCCTCCCCACTGTTGTGGGCTGTGCAAAAAGGCATTTTCGTGGGCCGAATTTATCTGGTTATGGGCTGGTCGGCCAGAGCTGGAAATGGGCTGTCAATTGGGCCCAAATATTGGCTGAATTGTGGGCTGTAGACCCTACACTTAAGCCCATTTTTTCTTTGGCCCAATTGTCTTTTTTTTTGAAAAATCTTGACGCCAACATGCCAAAAACTTAAGAAGGATAAGATCAATTGGATTCGAAAGGAGTTTGAAAGTTTGGGCCAAAACTAAGCCAAAATCCCACTTAACTCAAAAACTCCCTGTGGTGCATACTCTAACCCAATTCAGATTGGACTTGTTGGCCGAAAAAATAGATGTTGGCCAGATATATGGGATTAACAAATAGCCCATTACCAAAGCTTAAGTGAAGCCCATTCCTACTGTAAGTATATTAAAGAAATTGTCAATAAGCCTAATTGCGGCCTAAGGACATAATGGGCCAAATATTTGTAACAGATTCACCTGATCGGATGGCAATAATGACCCACTCGTTAATATGTTTATACCCTGAGGAGGTAATTGGATTATTATCAAGTTCGGTCATCTTTGTGGACCCGGTATACAATTCTTGTGATGGGCCCACTGGGAAGCACATTTTGGTCGTATTCCAAGAGAAAATTAGCCCATGGGAATTGACCTACCCCAATGGCAATTTTCAGACTGGCTATCAAGCCATTTGCATAGTCAACAGCCCATATGTCCACCAGGACTGATGTTCTCTACGTAGTGGGCCCAGTTCAGATCAATCGCATCCCATTAAACACTTCTAATCCTGCCAATTCAACATTAATCGGATGGCATCAGGCTTTCAGAATCTGTACCTAATCGGACAAGCAAAATCTATAAAGAAGACTGGCCCAAAATTAATGAAGAATGGCAAGGGAGATCAAATATGTCAATGTGGGTAAGTGAGGCCACGTTGGCTTGGGCCAAGGGCAATCCTTGCCATGACAAAGGGGCTACGGTCTACGGTTACAGCCAGCAAGATTCTCCAAGGTGGTCAGCATCCTACCAATCTTACCATTAAATGGGAGATTCTCCCGCCTAGGCAAAGGTTTGAGATATTCCTAAAGATAGCACCCCATCAGAATAGAAAAGAGGTATCCAGGACATCTAAAGAAATAGGATCCACCAAATTCTACCACATTCAAGGCATCCTTACGAAGGATATCCCTGCCTTGCCTTGTTAACCAAGGCCAGGGATACTTGCCATGCTAGTCAAGGCCAAGGATGCTGGAACAAGAGCCTATATAAAAGCCATTCTCGACCACTGCTCAAGGGAGTGGGCATCACCCACACTGAAGAAGAAAAAGAAGAAGAAGAAGAAGAAGAAGAAGAAAATCAAAATCAAAAAGGCTGACCTTGATCTCAAATCCAGCCCTTACTGAAGCCATCTTTGAAGTCGAAATCATCTTCTGCAACCGGACAAAGGAAGAAGAAGAAGAAAAGGTAAAAAGAAGTAGCACATCTGCACCCCATCCTCTTCCCCCTCTTCATCTCAAGATCCTAAAACCCCACCGATAGGAGCCTTAGCCTATTGGCCAAGCTTCCCCTTTAAACCACCTGCTAGTCTCAACATCCCAAGATCTCTAGTCCTCACATTGTGCTTTCCACATGCTCAAATTCCACTCAACCCGACCCCCACATAACATACATGGTATTAAACCAATGCACCGTTCCTTATGCCATGAAACCCCCTAAAACCAACCCCGGATCAGATTGGAAAGCATGGGATCCTGCCCATCTTCAGGTTCCAGTGGCCATCCCTATAAAAACAGTCACCTTCTTTGTGTTACTAGGCCCAAAACTAGTGAGCCTACCCATCAGAAACAGCCCCTACACAAACACAATCGCTTGTTTATCACCCCATCTATCCACTTAGCCAATCAAGCACCCCTGCTCCGGCAACAAAATCTGCAAACATCAGATCATGGTAAGCAGTTCCAAAATATGGAGTTGCCCAAAATGGGAAGATTGGCATGGCTGACAGTGGCATGTTGGCCAAGGACTGCAGCAATGAAATAAAGGGGCCTTAATCAGCCACCCTCATTAAAAAATCAGCAATAAATATAATTAAGACTGCGTGCAGGAGTAGTATTGTGCTACGCCCTTTGTCTTAATTAGAAATCAACAATAAACTCCAACTAAGCCAATGTGCAAGAGTATCTTTATGCTAGGACCTTTTGTCTTAGTTAAACCTAAATAGAAATACACCAAATAAGCAAACAAATAAAGTTAATTGGGGGCAGTTCTAAGAATTGAATATTACATTTTGACAAAACTGAAAAGAATAAAAAAACAAATTAAAGGTGATACAAAAGTAAATCCCACAAAGAAATAGAACCCCAATGCCATACCATTATTCACCCCCTCCCCATGGTACAGAATCAATCTATGGTCAATGGGAGGATCAAGCCCGTCACCCCATGGGAAGGCAATGCATAAATATGCTAATATGCCCAACCATAGGTGGATGAGCCAAACAAGGAGAAGAATGCCAGGAATGCCTATCAAAGCCTGTGAGATAATTCTATCCTAATTCAATCAAGGGACAATGGCATTCATGCCTCCATCAATGTACATGTATCTCCAAGTAAAGCAATTGAATGAAGAGGTTCTGATGTTCATTGCCACTGACAAATGGAAGGAATATCAATAGCTCAATGAGCTTAGAGAAATGCAAAATAAAAAGGGTAATGTCAAATTCCAAAATTCTGCAACAAGCAGTGCAGCAACGAGAGAGAACAAGGAATGTCAAAGTTCAAGTCACCACAAATTCAAACCAGATTTACCGGACAAATCAGATCAGATCATGACAAAAAATAGGATCTTAACTATCAGGAACCATGCAGCCCAGGGCTAATCTCAAATGATCTCGAGATATTTATCAAAAACTGAGAAGTCATAAATCAAAAAATAGGATTCAAATACTAATATAAGTTCTCATAAACCCAAAACACACAAATCTGTAACTGCAAGCCAAAGTTTCAAATCCAAACAAAATTTAAATTCCAAAAGTCTCAGAACCGAAAGCTCAAATCAAAAATCCCAAATCAACCTCCAGATATGAAACTTCAGATCTCCTGAATCTCAAAAGGCTTATGCCCTGTTTGGTTAGAGTTTCATTTTTGGTACTATATCAATATTGATATAAATATTTTCAAATGTTAGAGTATCAATATCAAAATTAAAACAAGTTGACACTTGTATTACATAATATGTTTTGTTTACACTATAAATTTTAAAATTGATACAATTAACCAAACACCTCTTAATAGTTTCTATCAATATCAATTTTAAAATTGATAGTGATAGAGATACCTAATAGTGTTACCAAACAAGGCATTAAGTCCCAAATTTGGAATTCAATGAATTAAAATCTCAAACAGGAAATCTTTCAACCTGAAAATTGTGAGATTCAAATCGAAACAAGGAAGAAATCCTCAACTCTTCGAAACTGACACTTCAAGATTCAAATCAAACATGGGAACCCTCAAACCCCAAAATGTTTGAATATGGAAGCTCAAAACAATACCACAAGTTGAACCCCCTTAAAACTGAAACTCCAAAACTCAAAATTAAATACTTGGGATCTCAAATTCCCAACCCCAAAATCTGAAATTTCAAACTTCATAACTCTCAGGTCTGAAGTTCTAAATCCAAAATTCCAAATCCAGGTCTTCAGGTTCAAAGAGGAAGGTTGAAATTTTAATATGAAACTCAATTCAAAAAAAAGAAAAGTATTCCAAAGGTCTCTAAATCAGAAATCCAAATTTTAAATCCTGAAATATTTAAATTTGAAATTCAAATCTGAACCTTAATTAAATCAAACTAAACTAAAAGTCAATCTCAAAGACCCTAAGTATTAACAATAAAAAAACAATTAGAACAAATCCTGAGGTTCCAAACCTCAAACAAAAAACATGGAACTTCAAATACTAACTCTCAAAAAGTCCTAAAATTTGAAGCTTGGACTGAATCAGGGGATCCTTAAATTTGAAATATGAAACCTTAAAGTTCCAAAAAAAAAATTCTGAAATGTGAAAGTTGACAATCTGGAAACTCCAATCTCAAGCCCCTTTAAAATCAATTCCCCAGTCCAAAGAAATTACAAATCTGAAAGATTGGGATAAAAGGCTTTAACCGGAATTGAAATGATAAAACATCAAAATCAAAACCCTTTAATCCAGACTCATGAATCTCAAACCTGAAATCACCAGATCTGAAGCTTTAAATCCTAAATTAAAAAAAGGAACTTAAAAAAGAAAGAATCTTAAGCTCCCACATTCGAAACTTGAAATCTCAAATCAAAAGTCCCCAAATCTGGAATCTGAAAATCCGAAAGTTCACAAAACTCAAACCAAACTCAAAACATAATAAAAAAATGAATCGAATTCAAAACAAATCCTTAATCAAAAGACATCAAGTCTTGATAAAATAAACAAAAAATATAAAACAAACCAAATCCCTAAAAAAACCTTAATCAACATAAATTAAATCAAAAAAAATCTTAAAGATGAAAGACACCAAGTCTTAATCAAAATAACAAGTTAGATTCCCAAATAAACTCAAATCAAATCAAATTGAATCCAAAGCACTAAGTTCGCATTCTGACAAGTTCATGGGGCCATTGCTCCCAAATGTTTATTTTGTGGATATATGTCTTCCACACAGGAGTTATGATAACAGTTAATCAAGGTTTTTCAAATAGTTGCTCGATGTAATCATGGTTGTCAAGGTAACAAAGCGACCAAGGCAACCAAGAAGTATTTGATCACTTAAGCGACAAAGTGTTCGCTTAAGCACAGCGACCAAACAACATCTTAATACATAAAATATATAAACACGAATTTTGATTTTTCATTTAAATAATAAAGTAAGAAACTTAATTTTAATATGATATCTTGACAAATGAAATTTGTACGTAAAAAATGACTTATCAAATAGTTTTGACCTCCTTCAAGAAAATTTGCAAAACATCATTCCAAACATATGATATGCAATCCAATTCTTTCTAATGTAAAAAGTAGCCAAGTAGATAACAATGATAAAAAGTAAATTTAAGTAGAACAACAATATAAGTATAAATAGGAAGCCGATATGCGTGTCCTTTCCATCATGCAGATCGAGTTTGCTTAAAATGACTAAGTGCCCACTTTGGGGCACTTTGGCGCTTAGGCACCCTAAGCAAGCACTTTATTTGTGCATAGATAAGCAGTCGGGTGCTCAGTAGTGCCCGGACTGCTTTCACACTTAAGCAACTACTTTGACAACTATGGATGTAATTAACATCGAAACCTCTCAAATCCGATGGAGAGAAGTCAAAAATAAAATAAAATAAAATTTTCAAATATCCACGATAAGCTTCAATATATTTTTATATGCCTTTAATTAGGTAATACTCCTATAAAATATCATCTATTTTCATAGTTTTTCAAGCTAAATCAAAACAAACTTCTTTTCCAAAAAAACATTAAGAAACTCTTGAGATTTTTGAGGTTACATCACTTCCACGGGATTGAAAGTGAATTTGACCAAAAGTGAGATAATCAGCATTAATCTCAGCAATTGAGAACTTAAAAAGATTTCTATTTGATTGATCCAAAAGGAAAAGATACCCATCAAATATTTGGGGGCTAGCTCTCTCACATAAAGCCTAAAGAAGAATAATTGGAACTTGATCTTGAGGAAGGAGAACAAGATTCAAGGCTAGTAAGGGTAAACTTTTATTAGTAGAGGGGAGGTGGACAGTGGTGACTTCAGTCTTATCTAGCATCCCACTAAATTTTTTTTCTGAGAATTAAGGTGTATAAAAATATTAAGTGAAAATTTGAGGCTCTTAGGGCAACTTTCCGCTGGAAGGACAATAGCTCATCGATGAAGGGGACACATGGTTAAATGGGAGCATATCTGAAGACCATGAGAAGATAGGAGATTGGGTTTTACCCAGTTAAAAAATATCAAATTCAGTTATGTTTTTTAAATGGCTATAGAAATTGGATTCAGATCATTCTTCATTGTGGGCCACTATTGTTAGAAGTATCTTCCGCTGTTGGATAGTTGGGTTGAGAACCTCACCCTCTCAACCTGCTGGTCTAAAGTATAGAAAGATGTTATACTCAAGTCAACACCTTCAGTTGTCCTTCCAATATCAATATTGGTAACAACAGAAAATTGAGATTTTGGAAGGATCTATGGGTAGAAAGTTGTTGCATTTAAACATGTTTACCAAAATTATACCGTATTGGATTGTCTGGTTGCAGATTATTGGGCGAATGATCCATCCTTCCATTGATGATGGTGCCTGTTCAATAGATGTCTACTACAGTGAAGCATTTGCTTTGGACTGTTTACTCAATTCTATCTAAAATTACAACTTGTCTACTAACTTGCAAGATACTAGAAGTTGGAATTGGTGTTCCAACCATTCAATTTTCACAAAATTGGTTGTGAAAGTCTAAGTTCAGGAGAAATGAATGTTCAATGGGCTCCACTGATCTGGACGAAGAAGAAAGTACCTTTAAAAATCAAAATCTTCTTTTGAAAATTTGCAGGACAAAGAATTCCAACTTCAGTTAGGCTAGCATGGTTGAATGATCCTTCTCTCCAATTATGTAAATTTTGTGGCAAGTTCCAAGAAGATCAGGACAATTTGTTCCTGACATTTGGTGCCATTCAAGTAGGAGCATCAACTGTCAATGGGCCGTGCCGGGATCAGCCCAAAGCCGGCCCTATTAAGACCCTGTCCAAAATGTATCAGACCAACCCGGCCTGCAAAAGTTGTTAACTTGGCCCGACCCAACCCAAATTTTCTATTTCATAAATATATTATTATCAAATTCAATAAATTAAATTATTTAAAATGATATTATAAAGTTGTAATAATTTAAATTAAAATATATTTGCAATGAATAGAAGTGGCATTTTGAATTAAGTAATTTCATAAAAGTTGAAACCAATTTGGCCCGTTTCAACCACTTTGGCCCAATGGACAACCCGGTTAAGACTTGCATGCCAAAACCTTGGGCTCGTATATTGGCCGGCGGAAGGGCCAGCCTGACCATTGCCACCCTTACATTCAAGGACAATGGCAGGTTTGCTCAAGATTGCTACAAAGATCCTTTGACCAAGAACACATTTTTAATTATCTTTTGCTTACTTGGACATCCTACCTCTTGGGACCAATCCTCAGATATGGGAGGCCTTCCTACCAGCCTTAATTTAAAGCACATGGACTACTAGAAACAAAGAGATGTTTGAAGGAATTTTCAGACACCTGACCACATAGATGCCAAGTGAAGATGGTACAAATATGAGTTAGTGATTTTTTAGCAGTTATAGCACAAGAGAAGATTGGCCACACACAGACAATATGGCAAAACCATTCGCTATGAACATTTAAATTATGTGAGGTAATTCATAATGTTAATTTACAAAACTTAAATCTTAGAACTAACATTTAATAAATTAAAAGGGAAAAAACTGCAAGTCAGGCAGAAATTCAGGAGCTTACTTTAATGAAACCGCAATACTCATTATGCATCTGGCTAGCCTAAGTAAATACATAGCTAATGACTTTTGGAACCTGAGGTACTGGTCACTGTTGTATAGGTACACTAGCCTATTTAATGAAGAATTTAAGCAAGAGCTGTAAATGAAGTGATCAAGAACATGTTTACAAAGTTCAGATTCAACACTGCAAGAAACTAAAAACTGTGACCAATATCTAGCACAATATCTAGCAGCAATATGCACAGCATCGTTTGATAATTTGCCATTAGAACTAAAAATCTATCAGAAGGAAGACTGCAAAAGGAAAAGGAAGTACATGCAATCATAAATCAGCAAATTTTCCCAAATCCTGTAGATTAAACAACCTCAAGTTCCAAAGACAACACAGCACTATAGGCTTGTACCTAGCCAAACATCTTTAGCATCAACAAACCGATTCAGGGGAAATACACTGTTAACTTGGTGAACATTTTTTGTCTTTGATCTTTACCTTGGAGAAAATTTCAGCTACCTACCCAATCATCCAATTACATTTCTCTCTTATTTTCATCTCACTAGGAACGAGCAACAAAGGAGACTTTAGTGCTGATTGTTTCCTTCCTTGAAAGCAGTAAAAAGAAGGTTAAATCTCCTAAGAAATCACCCACTTAGTGCAGATGGAACTTTTCTGCTATGTCCAACATACATCTTTAAAAATTTTCTTATTCTTCTACTTTAGTCAAGCATTACCATGCTATCATGGCGCTTCTTTTTTTCCAAACATATAAATGACCTCTATTTCGGAATTTCACCTTGCATGGCCAATTTTCCCTGTAGAAATGGCAGACAACAAGGTCGCTGGCTTTGACGGAGGAAAAGAACTCCTTCTCAGGAATCTCGGAGTATTCCCCGTGACCCAGGGAAGCCCAGCGTGACCTACGTTCGGCGGCCTTTTTAAGTTGTTGCATCCGCCGCTCCCGCAGTGCCTCGAGATCGTCAAGGTCAAGTCTGCCGATAGCTGAGATCTCTTCATCGAGCTTGTCTTCCACCGCTTTTGCCAAAGTCAGGACTGACTGCTCCACCACCTACGCGGAAGGAGAGGGACAATGAGACCATCGGGACGACAGCAGATCAAGATGATACCGACAGCGGTGGTTGGAGAAGAAGAAGAAAACTAAGCGCGGAATGGCGGTGCAACCTGCTGGACGCGGGCAGTGTCCATGGCGGATCCAAGAGGGATTTGAAGCAGGAGGGAAACGAGAAAGGAGATGTCGCCGACGGGAAGTACGGGCTCGTTGGCACCCCTAACGGTAAGGACTTCGCTCACGAAGAAAATGATGAGATTCCGTTTAAAAGGTTGTGCACCGCGTAACCTTCAAAATGTACATCAACAATAATTATGTATATGTATCTACTTACGTACAAACTTCCAAACAATACATACCTTGATTCATAATATATTGGGAATGTTCCTTGGTGCTAAAGATATAATTTTTATGCATTTGTATGATAGAAATAATATATTAAAATTAAAATTAAAATACAAAGAATAAATATAAAGTTATTTGTTATGTGAGAGAATAATATGCCACTAAATCGTATGTGACAAAAAATAATGGACTACAAGATAGAGAAGCAAAGAAGATTTCACCTTTTATCCTAGATAATTTTAAAAATTATATTTCAGTCGTCATTATCAAAGACTTTTTGGATAAACTTTATTATGACCTGTTTGGTAACTCTATTAGGCCCTGTTTGGCATGGGGATAAACTAGGATAGACCTGGTTTATCCCCAATCCCCTGTTTGGCACACACTTAAAAATGGGTTTAGCCTGGATTAAGTTAATCCAGGTTATCCCCAAAATCAGGGATAAGTGCAGGGATAAGTCATCCCATATAATATGTGGGTTAAACTAATCCTGTAATCACATTTGGGGATACGACGTCTTGCGGGGAGAGGCGCGCGGGGAGGGGGGTCCGGGGGGAGAGGCGGGGGCGAACGCCGCCGGAGGGGCCGAACGCCGGGGGGGGGGGGGGGGGCGCGCGGGGAGGGGGGTCCGGGGGCGAACGCCGCCGGAGGGGCCGAACGCCGGGCGGGAGAGGCGCGCGGGGAGGGGGGTCCCGGGGGCGAACCGCCGGAGGGAGGAGGGGGCCGAACGCCCGGGGGGGGGGGGGGGGCGACGCGGGCGGGGCGGGGGGGAGGCGCGCGGGGAGGGGGGTCCGGGGGGCGAACGCCGCCGGAGGGGAGGAGGGGGTGTCCACGGGCGCGGGGAGGAGCCGACGGGGGGACTCGGCCGGTCCGGCCGGCGTCTGCGCGGGGGGGGGGGGGCTCGTCATCCGCGGGGGAGGGGGAGGGGACGGAGCCGCCGTGGGGGGTGGGCACGAGCGCCGTCCGGGGAGCCGCCGCGGGGGGAGGGGGAGCGCTTCGCGGGAGGGGGAGCCGGGAGCTCCGGGGAGGGGCCGAGCCCCGCCGTCCGGCGAGGAGCCGCCGCGGGGGGGGGGCTTCCGCGGGCCGATGCCGCCGCCGGAAGGGGGGCGGGGTGTTTTGCGACCGCCCGGCCGGGGAGTGCCGCCGCGGGCCGCCGGGTGAGCGCCGCCGCGATCCGCCGGGAAGGGGGAGCACGGTGCATCTTTTATAAATTTTTTTATTAAGTCGATTTAAACGATTTGGTTTGATTTAAATCGATTTAGAGGTTTTCCAAACCGAACCAAATTGAACGGGTCCCAAACCGAACCGAATCGAATCGAACGCGGTCCGCCTGGGGGGCGGGGGGCGTCGGTCTGCGGGGGGGCGGGGAGCGTCGGTCCGCCGGGGGGGCTCTGTCCGCCAATGGGGGGCCGGAGGGGCGGGAAGCGGCTCCGTGGGGAGCACCGTCGATCCGTCGGGGAGGGGGGGCGGGGGGCGGCTGCACGGAGAGCACTGCCGGTCTGTCGGGGGGGGGGGGGGTCCGTCCGCCGGGGGCGGGGGGCGGGGAGGGGAGCACCGTCGGTCCGCCGAAGAGGGGGGCGGGGAGCGGCTCCGCGAGCACCATCGGTCCGCCCTGGGGGAGGGCTCCGTCCATCGAGGAGGGGGTGGGGAGCACCGTCGGTCCGCCGGGGGGGTTCGTCCGGCGGGTGGAGGGGAGGGGGCGCGAGGAACACACTTGTTTCCCGTTAAAATATTCCGCCGAATAAATTACATTATTTATATTTTCAAATTTATATTTTTAAGTTTATTTTTAAGTTTATATATTTAAATAAAATTTTAAAATTATTATATAAATATGTAAGTGAGTTAAGATGTTTATGAATATGTTATGAGTAATAAAATAAGATAATATAAATAAAGTAAAAATATAAAAATATAGGGTTATCCTCGAATTTATTGTTAACCTACCAAACATAGGATAGGGTTATCCCTAAACTTATCCTAAGTTAAACCAAACATGACGAGGATAGGATTAACCACAAAGATTGGTTTATCCCTATCCCCGTCAATTTTATCCCGATACCAAACGAGGCCTTAAGGTCTAATATGTATAGCAATTTGGATATTAATATTAATAGAGTAGTTGAAATAGTATTTGACTATTTGTATTAATTTTAAAAGTAATACTGTATATGTATCTTCAAATCAATTTAGGTATAAGCCTATATTAAAATTGATACTGCTCTGCCTTCAGTCTTTTGACTTGCCCGCACCCTACAGAAGCTCTCTCGGAAGGTGAAGAGAACTAGAGAAGCCCCTTTTGTTAAAGGATGGAAGCCCTTGTCAAAACTTGTGAAAACACTATGCTGGGAAGCCACTTTACCCAAGTTTCTAAAGTCAATCAACTGCTCTCGTCGGAAGGTGAAGAAACCCTTGCCCCCTCCCCTCTTCTTTGCATCTCCACCTATCTACATTAGATCTACCCAATCTGACAAATTTTTCTACCCATTACTACGTAATGGGGTGTTTGGTTGCATGATAATGAAGGTATTTGTTTTAATTTTTAAAAATTGTAAGAAAACTTGTTAAAAGAGGTGTTTGGTAACCATGACAATTTTATGTTTTAAAATTGATTTTCTTCTTAAACAAAAAAAGAGGGTCTCACCTCTTTCTTTTTTCTTGTGGTCCCCCACTTTGTTTGGTCATGTGTGGTAGTTACTCTTTTTTGTAATCACATCCCTTCAAACATGATAATTTTATATCATGAGTTGGTTCACTTTTTATTTTAATACAATTTTTTATCATGAAAGTGTACAAAAAATTATCATGCAACCAAACACCCCATAAGAAATTGTTCTAAGAAATTCAGTGTAGTGAAAGCAACGATTCTCATAGGTTCATGTTGATCTTGTCTCAAAACGGAACTAAACGACAAAAATCGAAAATCAATCAAAACGGATTCGAATGTACCTAATAGGGATTTATCTATTCCCTTGGAGAGTAAGAAGAAAAACATCTAAAAAGCTTCAAACTGTTCAAATACTCGGTCTCTACCAATATCCACATGAACTTTATCCATAGTAAGTTCTCCCTTTGCATCGAGCTCGAGAACTCTTCACGAATAGAGCTCCATCACCCATGGACACTTTTCAAAGAGAGGAGGTAGGGAGAAGGATGAGGACATGGTTCTCACCCTTGGCTTAATTAGGTTTGGCTAAAAATATTAGTATTTATAAAGAATTTAAATTTTTTCATAAAAACTCAAAATCTTCATAAATTATGCCGTTGTCACTGTATTTATGAATAAGCCTTTATATATGTGACTCACTAGGCCCAAAAGCTTATTTGATTGAGACCTAAATAAAATATAATAATTTTGTTCAACTAATTAAACATGATATCCGATAATAGATTAATCGACATACCAATCATAAAGGATACAAGCCACAACCCATGATCCTAAACAACTATGGGGATGATCTTCTCTCCATTGAGCCTTTCCATCATCAATTATCGCATGCATATAAACCCTTGTCTATTCAATGTCCCAATTGAAAAGGAGTACGGCATCGACTGTCAACACCTTTATATACCGACTCTATAAGATATAGTACTTAGAATTGAATCAATTGAAAAACACATTTTTTCAATTATTCTCTCTACCCTAGCCAGGATTTATAGTACTATTCCATACGACATTCACTCTCACTTATAGAGAGTCAACAATTCCTTATTATCCTCTCAATTGTCTCCACCGGGTTTCCCTTGTACTTAATTCTAGGGGTACATGTTGATATTCTCTAAAATTGAACTGAACAACGAAAATCAAAAACTGATCTCTTCGAGTTCAAATATACTTGATAGAGATTCATATAATCTCTTATAGATAAATAAGAAAAACTTCTTAAGCTCTTCAAATCGGGTCCGATCTCTAGCAGTATTCACACGAACTTCATCCACTGCAGGTTCTTCCTTTGCATCGGGCTCGAGAACTTTTCTCGAAGAGTTCCACCACCCACGAATGCCTTCCGGAGAGAGGAGGAGGTAGGGAGTGTTAGTATGTAGTGTACATGGCCACTCATCCCTAAGAAATAGGGAACGTCACGTCTTTCCAGAATAACCGAATAAGGTGTTTCTCGGGAGTACGTGGAGGCGGTTGCGGTTGGGACGGAAGTGTAGGCGGAAACGTCTCTAAACAAGAAATAATCGGGGGAACGACATTCCTGGTTGTGCAGTCTCCATCAGAGTCCCAAAATGCCACAAAAAGATCATCTCCTCACTCTTCCACTCCAGGGGATCGATCCCCAACATTGGTATCAGAGCTACATCGTCGCCATCGCCGTTGCTGCGGCCTACGGCCTCCATAATACCTGTGCGGCTGCTGCGAACCGTCCCCTCGTCGCCGAGGGCTTGCCGCCCGTGTTGAACGTTGCTGTCTCGTAGCCCCAGCGTCGATGCTCCTGATCGCCGTGCCTGAGCGCGGCCGCTGCCGCTGCCGCGACTGCGCCTGCAACCTTCACGAGCGCGTGCGTTGTCGCTGTTAACCGCCGCACCTCCCACCGTCTCACGCCCCTCCCCCTCGTGTCAACGCTCCTGATCATCGTGCCCGATCGCAGCCGCCGCCGCTGTCCGCTACCAGCCTGCCCGATAGCGTGCGCCAGCGCCATGCCGCCGCGACGCTAGCACCCCCTCCCCTCGTGCGACCTTGAGTCCCGCCGCCACAGTCCAGGCGCTGCAACCATCGCCGAGGCGCTGCAACGCTTGTTTGCTCTCGCAGCCATTATCACCACTGCACACTCCGTTGGAGCGCTGACGTGCCCCAGTGCTCCTCCAATTGTCCCGCCGGCATCACACGCAGTCACCTGCTGGTTCCTCTCCTTGACCCTAGTTTTTTTTACCTTATCGCATTGGTGGCATATATAGATAGTCTAAACAGGAACATATTTGCATGACTATAGCATTTAGATATACTACACATTGATATTAAGTACACCGAGAGAGTTAATTTTACTTGCATAAATTCTTTCTCATTTTGCTGTTTATGTTATTTATGTCTTATTTGCATTTTTATCTTTGATAAATTATAGATATACATATATATATATTTTGTTAATTGAAATAAGCATGTGCAATGCAATAAACGTTGATTGTATATGAAAATTGGATAGTTTACACTTTTTGCATAATTAAACGTAATATTCATGTTGAGTTATTTTGATATTCATGCATATTTAAAATAGATATTCGTTTTGGTGATTGTTTGACATATCTTAAGCAACATATTAATTTTGATTTGCTGAATTATTAAATTATTCTTTGTTGTAATCATGCAAATTTGGAATATCATATTATCTTGTCATACTTATTTTAGAAATTTTTTAGTCCTAATAGCCAGCATGCTAGTTGCTATAGAATTGACAAAATTAGATAAACTGAACGGAATAAACCATGATACGTGGCATAGAAAAATTAGATATTGTCTAATTTGTCACAATATAGAAAATTTTATTGAGGGCATTGCTCTAGAACTTAATGAAACTCCCATTCAGGTGGAAAGGAAAATAATTGAGCAATGGATAGTTGGTGATAAGAAGACTAGAAAATTATGGCATACTATCATAAAAAGATATGTTATTATCACAGAAATTAAAACTCAATTCTTGCTACATAGGTATGCTACCTGTAGAATGCAAGAGGGAGAAGATGTGATAATGTATGAAAAAGAAATGATAGTTAGAGCTAAGAACATAGTCATTTTTAAAAGTAAGATTCCAAAGAAATTATTTATCACCACATCATGGATTAGAAAATTACCCTCATTGAACATAATTGCCACAATCTTTAGAATAATAAGTTTAGTTTTAGTTGTCATCAAGTTGCCTTCAAGGTTAGCAACAGGAATTTTTAGTATGGCTAGAAGGAAAGGACTAGATGTGAATCTAATAGAGGCCAATGCAATAAATAAGAAGTTAGTTGCTCAATGTAGACACCACAAGAAGATTCCTGAATATGCTTGCTATGGTTATGGAAAATTTGGTCATTTCAAAGCCAATTGTCCAAGTAAGCATAGAAATGTGGGTGAATATCTACACCCGGAAGATAAAGGAATTGACAAATTCAGATGAGTGGTGGATCGATTCAGGAGCTACTAGACACGTTGCAAAGACCAAGAAAGAGCTTGTGTCCCTAAAAAAATTGAATGCTAGTGAACAGAGGCTAATGATGTGAAATGACACCTATATAGATGTGGAAGGTGTTGGTACTTATAGGCTGGATCTTGGGGATAATATTATGATCCTCAAGGATGTATTTTATGCACCTAAAATTCGGCGGAATCTCATATCTGTTCATGCATTGGTGAAAAAGGGTCTCGATGTTAGATTCTGGGATGAAGGTGTGTCAATTGGAAAGGATGGGGATATATATGCAACGGGGAAGTTTTCCCCAGAACATGATTTGTTTTATATTCCTGTAATTGACACTGAAAGAAATAATTCAGATAATAGTTCAGACCGAATGTGATCTTTGGCATTTTAGATTGGGTCATCCCGGAAAATCTAAAATGGAATTAATGGCAAGAATGAATATGCTGCCATTGTCAAAAATAGATTTGTCACCTTGTGAACATTGCTTAGTTGGAAAGATGACTAAGAAGCCGTTCACAGTAGGACATAGATCACAAGAATTGTTAGAGTTGATTCACTCAAATATTTGTGGACCTCTAAGTGTAAAATCATATGATAACAAGGAATATTTCATTACATTTATAGATGACTACTCTAGGTATGCCTATGTGTATCTCATTTCTGCTAAGTCTGAGGCACTCAGCTGTTTTAAAAGATATAGAGCAGAAGTGGAAAGGCAATTGGGTAGAGATATTAAGGTGTTAAGAACTGATAGGGGTGGAGAATATAACTCAAAGGAGTTTGAGTCATATTGCCAAGAGCATGGAATAAAACGGCATGTAACAATGCCGTATACGCCACAACAGAATGGTGTGGCTGAAAAAAAAATAGAACCTTAATGAATGTGGTTAGATGTATGCTATCCCATTCTGGTCTTCCTAAGAAATTTTGGGGAGAAGCATTGCTCACGGAAAGTTATATACTGAATAGAATACCCACCAAGTCTATCGAATCCACACCTTATGAATTGTGGAATGGGAGAAAACCAAATCTGAGTCATCTCAGGAAATGGAAATCCATTGCCTATGTTCTCATTCCAGAACAACTTAAAAATAAGTTGGAACCCAGAACATTGAAATGCAAGTTCATAGGATATTGTGAGAAATCAAATGGCTATAGGTTCTTCCATAAGGATATGGGGATCATTGAATATAGGGATGTTACATTCCTAGAAAATCTAGAGGAAGAGGAACCTTATGGAAGTGAGAAGGAACCTCTAATTGTAATAGATGATGATTATTACAATAAAGACTCTAGAAATGATCTGCTAATGGAAGAAGAACCTAGGATAACAGAACAACCTCGACAAGAAATAGTTGAGGATCAGGATAATCCTATGATAGAAGGACCGTCTCATATACCTGCAATTGGCAACAAGAGAACTAGAACTTCACCTACATGGATGGATGATTTCTATTTATACTCATGTGAGCCTTCATGTCTAACTATAGATATAAATGAGGAAGATCACACAGATCTAATACATTACATTGATGCCATGAAATCGCGCGAATCAGAATTATGACTAGATGCAATGAAAGAAGAAATGAGCTCCATGGAAATTAATGGAGTGTGGGAATTGTGTGATTTGCCTAGGAATAGGAAGGCTATTGGGTGTAAATGGGTATTTAAAAGAAAGCTTCGAGCTGATGGGTCTATAGATAAGTATAAGGCCCGGTTAGTTGCCAAGGGGTTCAATCAGAAAGCAGGTATTGACTTTCAAGAAACCTATTCTCCTGTGGATAAGTTTGCATCTATAAGGATGCTATTGGCCATTGTCGCATATCTTTATTTAGAACTGTACCAGCTGGATGTTAAAACTGCATTCCTCAACAGAGAGTTGGAGGAAGATATATATATATATGCGACAACCTGAAGGGTTTCAGGTGGAAGGAAAGGAGAATATGGTATGTAAGTTAAGAAAATCCTTGTATGGATTAAAGCAATCATCTAGACAATGGTATCTCAAATTTCATGATGTAATTATTCAACTCGGCTTTGTTCCAAATCAGTTGGATAGCTGTGTGTATGTAATGAAGAGTGGGAGCATAGTGATTATATTGTCCTTGTATGTGGATGATATATTGCTCGCCGGAAATGACATCGGAAAGTTGAATAAGATAAAGTCTGAGCTCAGTGAGAAATTTGAGATGAAGGACATGGGAGAGGCGTCTTATGTCCTTGGTGTCCATATTGAGAGGGACAGGAAGTCTAGATTGTTGTCTATAAGCCAGGAAAAGTACATACGGTCCGTACTTAGAAGATTTGGGATGCAGAATTGCAATCCGGCAAATACACCTCTGATTTATGGAAAGAAGTTAAGCAAGGAGCAATGTCCCGAAGAGGGTCAAGGCTCGCTTAACATGCCTTATGCTCAAGCTGTTGGAAGCTTAATGTATGCAATACTTTGTACCAGGCCTGATAAAGCATTTGTTGTAAGCTTAGTGAGCAGGTATCAAAGTAATCCTGGACCAGCACACTGGGAAGCTGTTAAGAGGATTATGAAGTACCTTAAGGGTACATTGCACCACAGGTTAGTATACCAAGCGGAAACACTTGAAGTGCTTGGTTACTCCGATGCGGATTTCGGAGGGGATAAAGATGACGGAAAGTCCACTTCGGGACACTTGTTCATCTTTGGTGGTGCAGCTGTTTCTTGGGGTAGTAAGAAACAAGGGTGTGTGGCAAGATACACACAGGAAGCTGAGTATATTGCCTGTAGTATGACTACTACTCATGCCATCTGGATTAGACGATTTCTGATTGATTTAGGTCTCAATTTGGTTGATGGGCCAATTGAGATCTGTTGTGACAATCAGGCTGCCATCAGCCTGATTAACAGTGGAGCAAATAGCTCTAGATGAAAACACATAGAAATACAATATCATTATATACGTGATATTGTGCAGAAAGGGGAAATAAATGTGAGTTATATCCCCACTAGTGATATGATTGCCGATCCTTTGACAAAGGGTATCTCGGCGGAAATTTTCATTAAGCATGTTGACTTAATGGGACTCAGGAACATATGAGTCAGTTGTAATTTTCACGGATAATGAATGTATATGAATATATATGTATCTCACGGATAGTGGGAGTACATAAGAATGTATATACAATTCATGGATAGTGAAAATACATATGCATAAAAGTGTATCTCATGGACAGTGGGAGTACATAAAGAATTTATTAACATCTCAGAATATACAAATGATTATATTCTCATGGACAATGAGTGTACAATCAAGAATTACTTGGTATGGATGGCCAAGTGGGAGATGTTAGTATGTAGCGTACGTGGCCACCCATCCCTAAGAAATAGGGAATGTCACGTCTTTCCGGAATAACCGAATAAGGTGTTTTTCGGGAGTATGTGGAGGCGGTTGCGGTTGGGACGGAGGTGTAGGCGGAAACGTCTCTAAACAAGGAATAATCGGGGGAATGGCATTCCCGGTTGTGCAGTCTCCATCAGAGTCCCAAAATGCCACAGAAATATCATCTCCTCACTCTTCCACTCCAGGGGATCGATCCCCAACAGGGAGGAGGCTGAGGACATGGTTCTTACCCTTGACTTGATTAGATTTGGCTAGAACCCTCGGTATATATAAAGAATTTAGAATTTTTCAATCTAAAATATCTATAAATTATGTCATTATTGCCCATTTACTTATAGATAAGTTCTTTTGTGTATGACCCATCAGACACAATAGCCTATTTGGTTAAGGCCAAAATAAAATAGAACAATTTTATTTAATTTTAAATAAATATGTTATCCAATCATAGATAATTAGACTACTAATCGTAAAGCGTACAAGCCACATCCCATGATCCCAAACAACTATGGGGATAATCTTATCTCCATTAATGTCTCGATCAGAAAGAAGTACTGCATCGACTATCAACTCCTTAATATACCTACTCTATATGATCATGTACTTGAAAGTAGATCAATTGGAAAACTCCTTTTCCAATTATTATATCTACTTTGGTTAGGGATTTAAAGTACCATCCAATAAGATATTCACTCTCATTTACTGAGACTGGACAATCTCTTATTGTTTGCTCAATTACTTACATCAAGTTTTTCTTTTACCCAATATATTCTATATTAGACCATCTAAACAGTGATCCATAAGTCAATAGTAAAAGCATAAGTTCTGCCCAACAGGTAACTTTGACAACATAGGTCAAAGTTTTAACTATGCAACTATGATAATAGAAAACCCTTATTCACAATTTAATAAGATACCATTCAGGATTTCTAACACTAATAACTAATGAGATTGGTCATCCTAATCGGATGAGAAGATATCACATACATTAATCTAACAAGATCTTTAATATCTCGTCTCAAGAATTCTATGACTAGAAATATTTAGATTAAATATCTTTAGATGATTGATCTTATTATCATGATCTCATCATGACTAAATCATCAATGCATGTGATCAAGAACTTCATTATGATGCACACATCTAATAAGAGCTAGTAACGAAGATTTGCCTAATAAATTAAATGAGATATTTTTAGAAATGTTTAATCATATAAATATGATTGGTTTGTAAGACATATTTCTATCAATCTTCCACTTGCACTAAAGCTAATCACCCATCTAGTTGATCTCTATCAACTTGAGGTGAAGCTCAAACACTCTTTGGGTAAGTGTTTCAGTTAGTGGATCTGCAATATTATTAGTGAAAGTTATTATATCTTTTAATTATATCTCTATAGGATGCAATCTCTTTGATTTTATGGTATTGCAACAAAAGTTGTTAATTTTTGATAAAATGTCGGCTCTACCTATTGTTTTCTCAAAATAATGGTACACTTGCAAAGAAAATTGGGACAATCACATATCTTATATGAACATCCCCATCTAAACTACTTCTCAAATAGTGTGCAACCATTATGTAATCATCTTTACATTAGTCGTAGAATTTGTAATGTTCTATTGCATGGAACTCTTCCAACTCACTACACCATCATTATTTTGACTTATTATTAGACTTATTTGATTAAAAGCTTGTGTTTGTAAAACTACAAAACTTCAAATCTTATCCTCCATTGTATATAGATACATCATTAGTGCTTTTCAACTACTGAAGGATATATCTTGAAACTACACAGTGGCTCTCACATGGATCTGCCTGATGAATCCTCATAACACTTAGAGCATTAATCACGTCATGTACATAGCATTGCATACATGATAAAAAGCATAAGGGCTCTACTCATGTGCTCATTATATCTCTCAATAAGTTTATAACGATATCTCTTTAGAGAGATCAACTCCACACTACATAGATAAGAAACCTTTCTTGGAGTTTACCTTGCCAAACCCCTTAACTATGATGACTACGTACATTAACTAGATAAAACCAAGCAACCTTTTAAATCTATCTCCATAGATCTTAAAACTTATATATTATTTGGAGAATTAATTTGATAGTTAGGCTCATTGATGACAATATACCTCTATCATTCTTAATTAGTATGTCATTCACATAACATGTCAAAGAAATTAATAGCACTCTCATTTATCTTCTTGAATACACAAGGCTCATCTTTATTCTTAATGAAGTAATAATATTTAACCTCATCAAATCTTATATACCAACTATGAAAAGTTTTATTTCAGTCTATAAGTGAACCTTATATAAACTCTATTTGAAAGTTATTGGGACTTAATTTTCCGAGGTTATATCATATACACATATTTCTCAAAATATCATAAAGGAACACTATCTTAACATCTAATTGACACATCTTATACTCATAGTGTGTTACAATCAACATCTGAATAGATTAATCCATAACATTGGAAAAAGGTATTATCATAGTCAACTATTTAACTTAGATGATATCCCTTTCAACTATACTTGCCTCGAAAGTCTCTATATTTTAATGCACTCCAATTTATTCTTTAGTGATCCATTTATACCTAATGGATACTATACCCTCAAATGGATCCATCAAGTTCTAAACTTGATCAAAAGATATAGAGTTTATATCAAATTTATTATCACTTCCCATTTTAGAATCAATATCCCATATTAATTCTATATAGATCTTACGACCACTATCTTTACTATCTTGTATCTCATTTCTTTCATCAAAGATGTGTCACACGTATCTCTTAGTTTGAATGAACACAAGTAAAGACCTATGAATTACCCATGTGTAATTATTAATTAGTACATTAATAGAAGTGACCTTGGGTTGTGAGATTAGAACATCTTCCATATACATCTAGCTCCCACTATCTTTCTTAAAAAGTAACTCTTCCTCTAGAAATATAACAAGCTGAGCAACATATATCCTGATTCATAAGTGTGATAATTAATATCCATAAGTTTTCTTAGGATATCCCATAAGACAAGACTTTGTAGTATAATATTCTAACTAATTAGGGTTATACCTCATCACCATGCTAGTTATTTCGAAACCTTAACTTGCTTAAAGTCAAGATTTAACCCCTTTCCATATCCTATATGGAATAGTCAGAATAGACTTAGAAGATACCAATTTAAGATAAAGTGGTTATATTGAGTACTTATCCCTAAATAGACAAAGAAGACTTCATAAATATTATGTCCTACATAATACGGTTTCTCATTTAAGCTACTCAAATAAGTTAAAACGTGTAAAAAGGTGTCCATTAAAATTAGATTCTATATTTATCAATGATGTGTGAATTATTACTTAAGTTTTCCCCTATTGATCTTATTAAAGAGTACTAATACACTTTCTATTAGTATCTCTACTTCATTCTTAATCTCCAATGATTTCTCAAAGGTGTCAAATTTGTACTCCATTATGTACATATATCTATATTTAGAGACATCATCTTTGAAAGTAATGAAGTAAAAATATTCTCTTTTAACCTTAATATAAATGGACTAACATACATCTACATGTGTGAGTTCTAACAACTTGTTACCATATTTTCCATGTCTACATTAAGCTAAATAATAGATTGATTTAAATGATCTCATTTCTTCTTAAGAAGAATATTCACACATATCATGGGAGCTAACATATCTAAAATTATTAAATAATTAATAAGCTCCCACTAGCAAACACTTTGCCATTAAATGTCTTAAAACATCTAACATTTCCATAACTCAGATGCCTTACAGATCGGACAAGTCTGATACTCGATGCAAATCTAATGCAAATGAAGAGATAACAAGGATAAGAAGCAATCAATTTATCCAAGCAAGATACAAGAGGAATGACATGAAAGAGCAATTAATTCTGAATTTTAAATATGCAAGCAAGATAATAAACAAGACAATTAACCATGCAACAATGTGATCAACTAGTAACTAAAGGGTGGCTCCTGCAAGAACCAAATGGAGAGTGTCAAAAGGTGAATGGTCTACATGGGGACATATCTAAATTTAAGGTAGGAAAATGGTCCATGCAAGGATAGATATGAAAGTAAGACAATTTATGTGGGAACCATGTGGAAAAGCAAGGTGGTTCATACGAGAATCGGATTGATAATTGAAAAAAAAAAGTAGGGCCATGTGGGGCCAATATAAAGATGAATCTAAGGTTTAATTCATGTAGGTATTGATCTAAAATTATGGTGGTTCACGTGAGAACTAAGTGGAAAAGCAAGGTGGTTCACATGGGAACATGTTTTAAAGAGAAAATGGTGGTTCGTGAGGGAATCGTTAAGATAATTGGTTAAAATAAAAGGAGGGACATGTGGGGCCACTTTGAATATGAAAAAAAAGTTTGATCTACTTGGGGATCAATCTAAAAATAGGGTGGTTCACGCAGGAACCGAGTGGAAAAGCAAGGTGGTTCGTGCAAGAACTAGTTTTTGAAGAGAAAAAGGGTGGTTCACGAGAGAACCAGATGAAAGTGATAGAAAATACAAAGTCTACATGGGGACGAATATGACAATGAAAGGTAAACACAACACTCATGAGAGTAGATTTAAAAAAAGGCAAAAGAATGGGTGGTTCACATGGGAACCAATCTAGAAAAAAGACTAGTTGCACTATGACATCAAGCAATCACGATTGAAGACACTAGATGTCCTACCATGGTTTCTAAAAAGAAGCTATCGACTATGGGAAAGGGTTAACATCTCCGTGGTTTGAAAAGGGGAAAAAGAAAAAGAAAGGGATCCACCTCCACACTCACATTGATCATCGACTGTTTGGCTCTCAACATCACTCGGACGCCGCAAAAACGATTCAGGTCATGTGGGAGAAGAAAAAGAATGAAAAGAGTCAAGAAAGGATGATGAAAAGGAAATGTAGGGGTCACCAAGAATTGTGGGTCCAAATTTAATAGAAATTAAATGTAGGTTATCAAAGGAATCACCAAGTGTACCTTAGTGTGGAGAGATGGGTTGTGAGTCCTAACTTCTCCTTCTTTAGTGGGCTGATGAAAAAGAGTCCTCAACCAATGCTTGCTTGATGTCATGTGCAACTCATAGACAATAAAACATGTAAAACAAGGATTAGAAATGAGTGGAGAGTAATAAATGTAGAGAGAAAATAGCATAAAAGAGTGCAATTGGGTAAAAGCAAACCAAATTAGGGGTTAGCCCTAACCCCTCTTTTTTAAAATTTTTTATTAGAATAAAAATGATACAAAAAGTATGTAAAAATAAAAAATGTAATGAAGGATGGCTAGAGTATGAGTTTAAAATAAAAATAAAACAAATATGAGTTAATTTGACGAAGAATTGATGAAGCTCGGTGTCGAGAAAGATGCTAGGTTTGAAACTAGAATTTGGTGGTGCAACTTTGATTCAAAGCTTTCCACAGACACCATATAAGTTAGAATTGATCCTCATTTGTTGCAAGTGAAAGAGGATAGGGAAAGGAAGAATTTATCTTGATACATATTTGAAAGGATACACTTCTATGCTTCTGTAGATATCAGAGAATAGCAGAAAGCCTGGTAGGAATGAGCCGATCTTCTACTCTATAAAACTCGCTAAATTCTCTCTCTAAAAATTGTTGAAACTTAAATATAGGGTGTGGTCACATGCTTGGACTTCTAAAGGACATGCTCCCAACCTCTAGGATACTTGAAGGTCATCCCAATTTAAAGGGAAAAGAGAAGATGACAAAATAGGCAATACAGTCCCATAAGCCCCCAAGAGGGGCCACATGCACCCCCACCCAAGGGCACACGGAGCTTGGCAAGAATTTCATTTGATTAAAGTAATGCTCATCCAAAATAAAAGGTAAGAGAAGATTCTAGTTCGAGATCCACAACTAGAAGACACTTCTATTAAGGTGTTTGAAGAAGATAACACAGGCTCCTTATGGGTCTTCTTGTGTGCCCATTCAACTTGATAGATATGTGAGGCATATCTCTAAATAAAAAAGGAATGCACTTCATAATGAGGATGATGATCCTAACACGTATGAGGAAGCAATATTTGATATTGATTCCAAGGAATAGAAAATGATAATCATAAACACATCAAACTGGCATGATTTGGAGCTTAAGACTCTTATTCCATTGGTAGTATCCTTTCTTAGACCATTAAAAATTAAACTGAACCACCCATTTGGGCGAGTCAAGAGTTAGGTCACTTGAGAATGAGTTATGGATTTTTGAACAAAGTCATATCTATTGAGTGAGGGCCATCACCATGCCGATGACCATTACCTAATGATCAATCATTGAGGTTTATGATCAAGTTCCTAGAACACCGAATGCATTCTGGGTCATGCCGCATCTTTCTAGCTGCCGCCTAATCTTTCTTATTGCTATCATTTGTTATCTTTCAGCATCCATACAAAAAATACATATAGCTTTATGCCTAATACGATTGAGGGAGGAGCTTTCTCAGCTCTTCATTTTTATTTACAATAAATGTCATTGAATTCCTATTTTTCGTTTATTTGCAGCACCCCTCGGAAGTCAATAGCACCATTTTGTCCACATGTACCCCCGTCAAGACCATTGGCGTGCACGCCGAGCCCTTTGGGCACATTCCTAACCTAACTTACGACCTCCCCTTCCTTTTTCCTTCTCTATATCACTTGGGAAAGTGTCCATAAGCTTCATGATAAAAATTAGCACCATTAAATGGCGGCATTCCTACCCATAGTCATGTATATCAAAACTTGCTATTTTTAGATCAGATCTATTTCTTCTTTAGGTGGAGACCAATTTTGAACAAAGGGAAGGTGACCAACTCATTAATCTTCCACCACATCATTTGGGTAAGTGTTTGGAAGCTTCATGTTGAAGATTAGCACCATCAAATCAAAGAGATTGTAACTTATAGTGATTTAATTAAAGATAGAGTATCTACTACTAATAACATTGCAGATCCACTAACTAAAGTAGTTACTCAAATAGTGTTTGAGCTTCACCTCGAGTTGATACAAATCTGCCAAATGGGTGATTAGCTTTAATGAAGTGGGAGATTGATAGAAATGCATGCCCTACAAGCAATCATATATGATATGATTCAACATTTCAAGATATATTTCATTCAATTAATTGGGAAAATCTTCATTATAAGCTCTTATTATTTGCAAATATCATAATGAAGTCTTTGATCAAATGCAATGATGATTAAATCATGATGAGATCATGATAATGAGATTGATCATCTAGACGTATTTGATCTAAATGTTTCTAGTCATAAGATACTTGAGACGGGACATCAAGGATCCGGATAAACTAGTGTATGTGATATCATCTCATGTGATGAGGATGACCGATCTCATTGTCATTAGTGTGGAGACATTGAGATACACATACATGTGCTCATTAGTTGAATGAGTTCACTGAACTGACCGAATAAGAAACCCTGAATGGTATCCTATCAAACTGTAAATCAGGGTTTTCTATCATCATAGTTGCATGGTTGAACCTTTGACCTGAGTCGCCAAAGATGCATTGTCGGGTGGAACTTGTGCTTTGACCATTAACTTATGGATCATCGTTTAGATGGTCTAGTATACCGATGAATTGGGTATAAGGAAAACCCAATTGAGGCAATTGAGCGGACAACAAGGAATTGTCTACTCTCGGTAAGTGAGAGTGAATGTCCTATGGGATAGTACTCCAAATCCCTGTCCAGGGTAGATAGGATAATTGGAAAAGGAGTTTTCCAATTGAACCAATTTCAAGTACATGATTCTATAGAGTCGGTATATTAAGGAGTTGATAGTCGATGCCATACTCCTTTCCGACCGGGACATTAGATGGATGAGGGTTTATATTCATGCGATAACTGATGATGAAAAGGATTAATAGAGATGAGATTATTCCCATAGCCATTTGGGATCATGAGATGTGGCTTGTACCCTTCATGATCGGTAGGCCGATTAATCTGTTGCAGATAACAGATTTAATTAAATTAAATAGATTTTTTCTATTTTATTTAGACCTCAACCAAATAGACTATTGGGCCTAGTGGGTCACACACATAAGGACTTATCCATAAGTATAGAGGCAAGGGTATAATTTATGGAGATTTTAGGTTTTTATGAAAAATTCTAAAAGTCTCTTTAAATACTAATGGTTTCAGCCAAACTCCATCAAGCCAAGGGTGTAAACCACGTCCTCAACCTCATCCTTACATCCTTATCTCTCTAGAAGGCGTCCATTGGAGATGGAGCTCCGTTCGGAAATAGTTCTCAAGGCTGCCGCGAAGGGAGAACCTGTTGTGGATGAAGTTCGTGTGGATACCGCTGGAGACCGGACAATTGAACAGTTTGAAGACCTTGAGAAGCTCATGTCCTTTTTATCCATGGGATTATGTGAATCCCTATCAGGTATATTCGAACCCGATTTGATTGGTTTTTGATTTTTGTCGTTCGGTTTTGATTAAGACAGATTATAAAGGAACTCATAGGAATCGTCGCTTCCGCTGCACCAAATTTTTATTGATAATTCCTTACACTAGGCACCTCTTATATAAAGTGGTAAGCATCTAGAATATTTGTCCAACAAAAATGAGATATACATCGAGGACCAGCAAGAAAATGGGACATGAGGACTAGAGAGATACTGGCATAAGAGAAAAGATATAGAGAGGATACCACTCCCATGGAAACTTTATTCCAAACTTGACCTAGTACCTTCATAAACTATTTATTTGGATTGACCGAGAGAAGGATGCCATGAGAAAGAAGATGAAAAGAAGCAATAATAGCAAAATCTTTGCAAGAAGAAGAAGAAAAGGATAAATCAACCCAAGGAAGTGTGGAGAAGAGAGGGGGGTAAGGCCCCTTTTATAGGCCAAAACATGGACAAAAGGTTGTCAAGAGGAAGGTTTAATCAACCTAACTACACAGAAATAGCAGGGGTCCCACCAATAGGGCACCTATCACCCTATCTATAAGGTCCTTAGCACCCCATTAAAAGGGTGCCGGGCACCCCATAAGTGGGGCACCACCTACCATTTCCCACCACAAAAATCTAGAAAATTTTAAAAATCTCTATGGAATTAAAAATTCAAAAAATGATCACTCTGACCCCATTAGGCTTGCATTTTGCATCATAAACCACTATCAAAGTAAAACATACAAATTATGTTGAGGACCTCAAGTTTAAAAGAGGTTGGGTCAGAGAACCATGATAGTCCAATTGCAATTTGAATTTGCAAATGGAGATGATGATTCCGATTCAAAGGTCTTGACCCACCCCTCATAGTTTATATCTTTAACTATATTTCTACAATATTGTTTGTATATCTTTAAAATTGGCATGCATCATTCCATGCACCAAACATCATGCATCATTTCATGCACCCCTTTGCAATCTTAGACTTCCCCATAATCAAACTTGTTAGGACCATCAAACACCCTTGCCTTATTGGGCATCACCTTTACACTGTTTTCCAACCTCATAGGCCACATTGTGCCACAATATTTGCATACAGATTACCCCTAATATGTTTCTTGTTGTGTTCTTTCATTTCCACAAACCATTTTGTTGCCCTTTTACTCCAAAAATGGGTACCTCAAATTTTCACAAATAGTTGACATTTATGAAGGTTTAATGAATAAGTCCAACATAGAATGAGGTTATTCACTTCTAAACAAAGCTAGCACTCCTGTGAGAACCTAAATGAACTTGAAGGTCCTAACCCTGGTCGATTGAAGTTTCCTAGCTTAGATCTCTTTTAAATTTAGTCTTTAGCTTAGCCCTTCTTGGTACAAGCACATCACAAAGCTGGACTACTAAGCAAGATGAACTCATGAGCCTAGACTGAAAGGTCCCTCGTATGAGGGAGGGTAGGATTTCCTTTTATTTAATCTCTTATGTTCATTACACATCTTTTCTCCAATCAATTAAGGAAGAAAATCTAGATGGAGCAAAATGATAATTCTAGGAGATTAGTAGTGTTCGCTTGCCCAAGTAGGTTGTGATGGGCATGTGTAAACCTACACTTTGGCATCATCTTTTCACTATATTACCATTAATAGAAATGTGTGCCCTACAATGGTATCATACCATTTATTATATTTTCTAGCTATGTAATATATGTAGTTGTTGAAGAGGCAACTACATTATTTCTTATCATTGTTCGTAAAAAGTAGTCAAATTAAAGATCAGGAGAAAGTTGTAGCCACCATTTCAATCGTGTGTTAAATGCTATGCAAATATGCTAAAATAAATATTTTTCCTTCACATGAAACACTAGAGGTCATTGCAAAAAATAAGAAATATATGCCTAATTTTAAATATTGTATTGAAGCAATAAATAAAACTCATATAGTGGCAATTATACCAAGTGCACAACAAATAATATATAGAAGTGGCCAAAAGACGAAATGTACTCAAAATGTTCTAGTTTCTCTGACTTTGATATGTTGTTTACATTTGTTTCAATCGAACAAGAAGGAACATGTCATGATGCCCAAATTTTATTAGACAGTAGATATGATACATGTTCTAAATTTCTAAAGCCACTAGTAGGTAAAATTTTTTTGTGATATACATTTTTCTTAATATTTAAAATCTAACTTTTATAGGTTCTATGTAGAAAAATATGACTTAGTTGATGTATTATTTGATAGAAATGTATGTCCTACAAGTCAATCATATATATGATATGATTTAACATTTCTAGAAATATGTCATTCAATTAATTAAGTAAATTTTTATTACTAACTCTTATTAGATATGTACATCGTAATGAAGTCCTCGATCATATGCATTGATGATTGAATCATTATGAGATCATGATAATGAGATCCATCATCGAAATGTATGTTATCAAAATGTTCATAAGCATAGGATCTTTGAGATAAAATATCAAAGATCCGGATAGACTAGTGTCTATGATGTCTTCTCATATGATGAGGATGACCGATCTCCTTAGTCATTAGTGTAAAGACATTGAGATACACAACCAGGTACTCATTAGTCAAATGTGTTCACTAAACTGACCGAATTAGAAATCTCAAATGGTATCATCCCAAACTGTCAATCAGGATTTTCTATCATCATGGTTGCATGGTTGGACCTTTGACTTGAATCATTAAAGATATATTGTTAGGAAAAACTTGTGCTTTGACTATTGACTTGTCGTTCACTGTTTAGATGGTTCAGTATAATGATGGATCGAGTATAAGAAAAACTCAATGGAGGTAATTGAGCACACAACAAGGGATCGTCCACTCTCGATAAGTGAGAGCGAATGTTTTGTGGGATAGTACTCTAAATCCTTGTCCAGGGTAGATAGAATGATTGAAAAAGAAGTTTTTCAATTGATCTAATTTCGAGTAATGGATCCAATAGAGTCGGTATACAAAAGAGTTGGCAGTCGATGTTACACTCCTTTTCAACTGGGACATTGAATGGATGAGAGTTTATATCCATGCGATAACTGAAAATAGAAAGGCTCAATGGAGATGAGATTATTCCCATACCCATTTAGGATCATGGGATATGGCTTGTACCCTTCATCATCAATAGGTCGATTAATCTATTATCAGATAATGGATTTAATTAAATTAAATAGAATTTTTCTATTTTATTTAGGCCTTAACCAAATAGGCTATTAGATCTAGTGAATCACACACATAAATATTTTTTTATAAGTAAAGGGGCAAGAACATAATTTATGGAGATTTTGAGATTTTATAAAAAATTCTAAATTTTTTATAAATACTAATAGTTTTAATCAAACCCTATCAAGTCAAGGGTAAAAATCACATCCTCAGCCTCTTCCCTACTCCACCTTTCTCTAGAAGGTGTCCATAGGTGATAGAGCTCCGTTCGGGAAGAGTTCTCGAGGCTAGCACAAAAAGAGAACCTACTGTGGATGAAGTTCGTGTGGATATCACTGAAAACCAGACATTTGAATGGTTTAAAGAGCTTTAGAAGTTCTTCTTCTTTTTCTCCAAAGGATTGGATGAATCTATATCAGGTATATTTGAACCCATTTTAATTGGTTTTCGATTTTCGTTGTTCAGTTCAAATTGAGATAAATTCTACATGAGCCCATACGAATTGTCGCTTTTGCTGCACCAAACTTTTGCATGATTATTCCTTACAGTATTAACTAGTATAATTGGATATTTAGCACAATATCATGGGCGTTATTATCATTTTGCGAGATTGTTGTGGTCATCATCCTCAAATAAAGATGAAGCTTTTAATTATGTTCATTCATCATTACAAAATATTATTGAACGATATTTTAAAATAATTAAGAAGTGTTGATGAATTCTTAATGGTATGCTATCAAATTCTTTAAGGAAATAAGCAAAAAATATAGTTACTGTGATGTTGGCGCACAATTTCATACAAAGATTTGATTTAGGAGATGAACTATTATGTGAGAATAAATACTATATATGAACAAATTATTATCAAACGGCTTTGAATTAAATATGACAGTAACACTTCTTTGTTAAGTACCTTTTTATCTTCTCTAGTTGCCACAAGCTCCCTTAGGGTCCATTTGGGTAATTAAGAGAAAAGTACCTCCATAAAAAGATATTTCACAAAGTACTTCTCTAATTTAGAAATGAAAGATATTTGGTACTATTTTTGTCATAAAAAATAAGTACTTTTATAATAATAAACTTTTTTTATTTCATATGAGAAGTTAATTAAAGAAGAAGTGGAGTTGACGAAATTAACCCTCTTTCTCTCCTTCTACCTCCTCTCATAAAGGTCACACCTTCTTCTATGCCTGCCATTGGTATACAAGGGCGCTCCTCTTCTTCCTCCTTTAATCTTTGTATGCATGCAGTGCCAACTACAATGATGGCCAATCTACAAGGATACTCTACTTCTAAAAGAGGAAAGGGTGGGGGAGGCTTGGGTTAGGTCCCTCCAATGCATATCCAACTATGTCGATGACATCTACCATGATAAGCCCCTACCATACCCCAGCCCCCTTCACAATGACCAGCTCTGACAGCATCATCACCACCACAAACCTACTCCAATTTCAAACTTTGCTTCTTTTCTATTGTGACGTAGTGCCTCTCCGGTACTCTGCGAAGTAACTGCACTCCTTCTCTAGAGCACCCACTTCCCTAGTCTACCACCACCAAGAAACCACCATGTCCTCAGCCTCTCTTGTCATCATTCATGTAGAGGGGCTTGGCCCTGTAGGTAGCCTCCACCCCCTCCGGATGGAGGTTCCCCTTCTCCACCTCGAGCAATGGTCAGCTCCCCTCAACTTTTTAGTCGGCTAGCCTTCGCCTCTTCTTCATCGTTGGCTTCCATGTCTTCCTTTACCCTTTCCCTTAACTAGTTCGACCTCCTAAAAGCATTCCTTCAATAGTTCCACCTCTTTCGTAGATGATGGCATTTCATCTTTGCTAGGCTCTTACGATCTCCAGAGCTCTATGGGAGCTATGTCATCTTCATCACCTACATCCTAGCACTACCCCATGGCCCCCCTTAGAGCTCCTTTAGAACCACCCATTGTGACACCGTACTTGATCGGACACCCTTTCTATCTCTGCTCAGCCTTCTTCTGGAATATGTCAAAGACAATTGGAGCAACAAGGGAGGCGGAGGTAAAAGTAGAAGGAGAGGAGGTCCACCAAAGAAGATGGTGACCCGGAGTTCATTGTGGCTCCCACTGTCATCTCCCAGTCTTTTTCTATCTGTGAGAAGAGGCCACCACCTCTTTGCCGCCCCGCCCCTATTCTACCTTGGCCACCACTTTCACCCTCTCTCCTCCCTCCCTTCCGAATGACAGTGAAAAAGAAAGAAAAGGAGATGAGGAACACAGAGATGGGAGAGGCCGATGAGGGCAAAGATGGAAGGGTCTTCTAATCCCTCTAGGCTGCACAAGGGCACTACACACCCCTCCTTCATTCTCTGCTCCACCTACCTCTGCTATACTGCTCTGCCCTACCGACCGACACTGAGGACAATGCGATGATGAAAGCTTCTAGGAGTCCTAGGATGTTGTCAAGACCATTGTACCACCAATGACAATGAGATGATACACTTCTACAGTGCCCTTGAGGGCCCGACGACCACCCCTACAGGTGACCCCTTCCATGGCACCATCATCATGTGCTACCCTTTGTTCTCATGGGCCTTTGCGAGCACCACCATTTGGGTGAAAAGACTAGAGGCCAACATTCGGGAAGAGTCAAGTGATTATCGAGTGAATATTTTGTAAAGACAAAAGAAGATAAAAAACTTCTCCTTAGTTCCTTCCTTGGGAAGAAGTGGATGCCAATAGGGTATTAAAATGCTCTAGCTTCAATAAAAAAAACTTATCTTCAAAAAGTAAAAAGAAATTTGTTTTTGCTAACTTTCTAAACATGCCCTTAGTTTCTTAGAAAAGATTAGCATCAAAAATCTCTGACACCTAAAAAAATCATTTGAGTATAACTTTGCCCTAAAATTGTGGTTTGACCTGCTTATCTCGGCAAGCACAAAGTGCCGCCATCCTTGCAACTAGACCTGTAAATGGATTCGTTTAACCCAAGACTCCAGCCTGAATCCGAAATACAAACAAGGGTTTAGATATTTAGGCGATGGCTCCGAAACACCTCAAACCCGAATTTGAGTGTACCCAATTTGAAGGAAACCCAAACTTTGTTTCTCGGGTTCAACATTAAAACTCGATGGATGCCCCGAAAGCCCGACTGGGAATGGCCATATCTTCTTTTGCATCACTCCCGATGCAACTCGACATGTACACGCAACCGAAGAGGTGCAGGCTCCTGTCTGGGGGAGGCGCTCAAGAAGCCGTCAAGGTGCCAGAGGACTGACGGGAGCGCAACCTCATTTGCTCTCTAACAGCCACCAACAGCGAAAGAAGCTGGGGGAGGACCACCAAGCAGTGGCGGTGGCTGCCTCTCCACAGAGTGTTGGCGGTGGTGTCAGAAATCGTTTGACTTCCTCGGATGCCCCTTGCTCCCCAAACACCCGCTTCTCTCATCTTGAAATCCCCTTCCTGGCTTCGGCAGGTACCGCCCTATCGGAGATCAACCGGCGAACAAGGAGAATAGGGACCTCTTCAAGAAGGTGATGCTCGAGTTCGCCCCTCGAGATGGGGATCGCCTGCGGTTTCTACGCGCTGCACTACGCCACATGGCATGGGGACCTGGCCGCCGCAAGCCTCCTGACCGACAAGGGTTACGACGTCAACGTCCCCAACGAGGACGGCTACACCCTACTGATGCTGGCTGCGCGGGGGGGGGGGCGCCTGTTTGCCCTCTTCATCTCCTCCGAGGCACGGTGCGACGCCGAGTCTCGCGGCAGAGAGACGCCACTGTCATTGCTGTATAGATCCTGATAGGGGGCTCGAAACCTGAAACTTACTTTGGATCCGGGTCAAAGACCTGATTTAAAAGTCCACTAAAGTTTATTTTTAACGTGGGTTTGGGTGATATTTATTGGATTTGGATTCAGATCTTCACGAATCCGATCCAAATTAAACCCATTGACAGGTCTACTTGCAACCTCACCCATGCCTGGACCACCTCTGTTGGGTGTCAAGTGGGTGGACTTGGGCCATCCCAACCCAAACCTGTCTTATCCCATATGTAAATAACACAAGTTCAACCCAATTTAAATGTAATGGGTGTAAATGTACTTAAACCCAATGAGCCGTAAAAGCCCATTTACATCTAAATGTACCAAACTACATGAAAAAGTATAATTAACTCTACAAATTATTTCAATAAAATTAAACAAATATATATATTTGGCGATAATTTTGATGTATTCTAAAAAATTAAAGATACATAAATATTATCTCCTTTATCGAATACTCCCACTGTTAGTATCATACCCATACAGTCAATTTTTGTCATATTTTTTAATTAAGAACTTTGAATATTTAAGAAGTTAAGTGTGTATGTAAAATTAACGTAAATAAATGACCATTCAAAAATGCACCCTACTAGATCATATAAAAATTTCCCTCCAAGAATGACTTGGCTAGATATTCCTCATCGTAATTTTTTGTGACTATTAATTATTTATTAATTCTCTAGGAAGGAGTTCATGTTCATGGGATGGAGTTTATTTTATTTTAGTTTTTTACTTGCAAAAAAAATATCTGCTACACCACATAAAAGACATCGACCAAAGATCTCAACTCGCAGATCCTCACTTGCCACTTCAATACCCAAATCCATCCTTCCCGTCGGCCTGTGTAGCCGCCTTCCAGTCACCACTCTATATTTGTGACCAGGACCCCCATGTTGAAATAGCATGGGCAGTGACGGTGGAAGTAGGTCACAAAAGTGTCAAAGAAGGTACATTCGGTCCATAAATGGTGGGTGAAGCAGAATGTGAAGTAGGAGTGGTAATACTCGGGGGCACTGAGGATGATAGCCTAGAGCTTGGCGGTGTGGTCAATGACGACAAGGTCGGAGTCGAACTAGTTGGTTTGGGAGACGTCGCAGAGGAGATCGGGTAGATGCAGGTGAGATCAATAGGTGTCGAGCCAGAGAAGAGCGCAAGCAAGGTCAGCAAGACTCTTCATGGATGGTGGTAGGAATGTGAATTACAAATTAGAGTTATCAATTATCACTCGTCTGCAGGTCCAAGATCACCAGGCCCACTAATTAATGCCCTGTTTGGTTAGAGTATTGTAAATGATATTGTATTAATATTGATATTGATATTCTTTGAAATTGAAATATCAATATCAATATTGACCGTATCAGATTTTCGAAATGTTTGGTAAAATTTGTCTCCGCAGCCCGGGGGGACGACCGGACGCGTCTGGGGGGCAGGGGGACGACGGAGGGACGGGGGACTTGGGAGGGGGGGCGACGGGAGGCGTCTGCGGGAGGTGGGGGGGGCGCGGGGGGACTCCGGCCGTGGGGGGGGGGGACGGGGGGGACGACGGGAGGCGTCTCCGTCTCTCCTGCCTGCCCACGCTCTCTCGCTCCTCCTCCTGGCGACGGCCGCCGCCTCCAGCTACCCGGCGCCGATGACCCTGACCATCGTCAACAATTGCCCCTTCACCATTTGGCCGGCCATCCAGCCCAATTCCGGCTGCGACCTCCTCGAGGGCGGCGGCTTCGAGCTCCGCACCCTCGCCAACCGCTCCTCCCCCGCCCCCGGGGGCCCCTGGTCCGGCAGCATCTGGGCGCGCACCGGCTGCCGCCCCGGCCCCATGGGGAGGCTCTCCTGCGAGACTGGCGACTGCGGCGGCCGTCTCGCCTGCGAGGGCCTCGGCGGCGCCGTCCCGGCCACCCCGGCGCAGCTCTCCCTCCACGGCGGGGGGGAAGGGGGTCTCCGGCGGTAGGGGGGACGCGCGGAGGGGAGGACACGCCGGGGGGGGTCCGGGGGGGGAAGGGGGTCTCCGGCGGAAGGGGGGACGCGCGGAGGGGAGGCTCCGGCGGAGGGGAGGACGCGCCGGGGGGGGAGGGGGTCTCCGGCGGTAGGGGGACGCGCGGAGGGGAGGACGCGCCGGGGGGGGGAAGGGGGTCTCCGGCGGAAGGGGGGACGCGCGGGGGGGGGTCCGGGGGGGAAGGGGGTCTCCGGCGGAAGGGGGGACGCGCGGAGGGGAGGATGCGGGGGGGGGGGGGGGGAGGGGTCTCCGGCGGAAGGGGGACGCGCGGAGGGGAGGCTCCGGCGGAGGGGAGGATGCGGCGGGGGGGGTCCGGGGGCGAAGGGGGTCTCCGGCGGAAGGGGGGGGACGCGCGGAGGGGAGGGGACGCGCTGGAGGGGGGTCCCGCCGGGGAGGAGGGCTCCGGCAGAGCGCTCCGGCGGGGTGGGGGGCGGGGTCTGCCGGGAGAACGCGGAACATGCTTTTTCAATACAGGTCCCCACCTGTATTACATATGATAGTGTTTTTAACTAGTAATTTTAAAATTAATATTGATATCCAAACACCTATTGATATAAAGTATTGATATCAGTTTTGAAACTGATATCAATACAGGTGTTTGATACAGTTACCAAACAGGCTGTAACATAGATGGAGATTTTCTGCTTTGTTAACTCGTTAAATATTTTACAGGGTTTGGGCCCATCCCATGATGGACTTTATGATGGACCGTTGGGCCAGCCCGAATCATTTGACCCATGGTGACCCGAGTCCCGACTCGATCAATTTTACCATTGACCGGCCCGATCACGACCTGGTCAGGCCAACCCTATCGTCGGGTTGCGGCCTGGTCATGGGGTCGCGCGACCTGACACGGCTGGGTCATGTGACATGGGCCTATGACATTGGCAACAGTTCCCCCTTCCAACCTCTTGGGGGCTTATTTATGGCCATGAAGGGGGTCATCCTCCTCACCTCACCTCCTTGTGCTCTCCTCCTTGCCTAATTATTTAATTACTTCACTAATAACTAATTATTTCATTATTTAAACTTTAAAGTTTAGTTAATTTATTTATTAGTTATTCAATTAGTTCATTAATTCATTGTAGTTTAATTATTTAATTAGTTCATTACTTATTTAATTACTTTATTAGTTATTTAATTAGTTTATCATTAGTTAAAGTTTTAAACTTCATTTAGTTTTAGGTCTTAGTTATACATTTATTTAGTTTAATTAAAGATGTCTTCTCCAAACCACACAACCTTAACTTTCGGTACAACCCGAAATGATCTGGCTTGAGCATATTGCAACTTGTTCTCCATAGCAGAGAGAAAAGTGCAACATAAATATTGTGACAAAATTATATTCAGTGGTATTTATCGATTAAAATTTCTATCTTGCAAGGATGAAGAATATTGTTGCACCTTGCGTGCGGACTCCACTAGAGGTAAAAGCCCAATTTGGTAGGCACCTACAAGAGATGGACAAGCAAAGGGAACTTCCAAGTGGTATCAGGAGATTGTTTGGGAAGAACGTCACAACCGATGAGACATGCCGTACATATTTGAGGAACCAAACAAGACCGCCCAGATATTTGTTGAGACCATGACTTTGATGATGATACATTTGTATTACTCATAAAAGTAGTAGAATACTTTAATTTTTTAAATAGATGACAGCTTTCAAGCAATGGAGGCAAGTCAAAGATCCTTCACTCATGAAGACCTCTATCAATGAACCGATCAAATGATGGGTCAAGGGTCGGGAAGTGGGATTAGACGAGGAAGTGGAAGAGGATCCAATAACCAACCAGAGGATGAAATTCATGATCTAGCTTAAGATGACAACCTGGTAGTGGGTCCTGTGAACCCAATTATCACAAAACTACGACAATGTCAAACTATCATAACAACAATGAAGAACCTAAAGTTGTGCAAGGAGAAAATTAGATAAGCAATGTCAATATGGTTCTTGCACCATAACATACCAGCAAACACCGCAAAAGGGTCATATGATGAGAACATGATCAACATAATCTCAAATGATGGGAGAGAAGTGCCTGGATCAAAATGAAAGAGAAATATAATATATATCTTCCTATGGAGGTGCACTATGTAAAGAAACATATGAACTCATTTGAAGGAATTTGGGATGAAAGAGGTTGCACATTAATAACAGACGGATGAACTGATAAATATACTTATTTGTAGTACTTTTTTAAATGTTTTATTAGTATATTTTCTTAATGTCTTCTTCTAAACAAGTATAACTAAGAAGATGATGATCGATTTCTTAGTCTATTGTCAAGCTGGCACTATCTTTTAGAAGTCAGTTGATGCATCAAGACAAGTAAAAAATGTCGAGTACCTTTTCCATTTGATAGATGGAGTTATCCAAGAGATAGGAGAGGACCGTGTTGTCTAAGTAGTCATAGACAACGCGATTGCATATAATCGGCTAGACAAATGCTAATGGTGAAGATACCTCACATGTATTGGACATCTTATTCTGCCCACTCCTTAGACTTGATGTTGGAGGATATATGCAAGTATCCTCAAATGATAGGGTAGTTAAGCTAGCCCAATTTATTTCCTTGTTCATTTACAACCATAACTATATCCTTAACCTAATGTGGAAACATACCAAGGGCCAAGAATTGCTACAGTCTAGTGCAACCCAGTTTGCCTCTCACTACATTTCGTTAGAGAGTTTGTTGAGTCAGAGGAGATCTCTAAGTTACATGGTAATCTCACTAGGATGGGGTAGTTGGATGGCTAGACGTAGCCCTTCAAATGAGAGAAAAGGGATAAAAGTAGAAGAGACAATAGAAAGTGGGGACTTTAGAAACGTTGTAAAGAAAACTTTAAACATAGTCCAACCTATAGTCAAAGTACTTAGGATAGTTTATGTAAATAGAAAAATAGACATGGGTTACTTATATGATGCAATTGAGAGAACAAAAGAAGAAATCTCTAAGACAGTGTCCGACTACGCCAAGTAGTGGGACACATCATTTATCATCGGTGGGAATGTACCTTACATCAACCTATACATGTAGTGGGTATATTTATTTAGTCATTTACTTAATTTGTGTATATTTCACATACATATAAGTTATTTACTAGCATCATTTCCTTGTCAGGTTACTTTTTCAACCCATGATATTACTACAACCAAAATTTCAAGACAATAAATGAGCTACTTGATGATGTCAAGTGCATCATCCGACGGATGTTCGGTGATGGTGACCAATCTATTATCGCTTGTAACAAGATGTACGATTACAAAATGTGGATATTTCACTTTAGAATGAGTCGAGTGGAATAAGTTGTGATGCTACTAAGTCCGGATATGTAGTGTTTACATATATTACTTAGTTAATTAAACTGTAAAAGATAATTATCTTTTAACACAATGATTTAAAGTAGTCGATTGGTAGATGGACCATGGTAAGACACCATAATATGAAGACTTGGCGGATGTTGTCATTAGGGTCCTAAGCTAAACCACTTTAGCTTCGGACTATAAGAGAAATTAGTCAACATTCAGCTTGATCCATACAAAGTAGAGAAATTGGTTAACATTATGAAGACTTGAAAATCTTGTGTATTGTCAATATAACATGAGGCTAAAGTTGAAGAATTTGGAGAGAATGAAGCAAAACCAGATGGAAGAAAAAAAAAGTGTATCAGAAGCTTTGAGACAACAGACCGAGAAACCAACAATTGAAGAAGAGTATGTCAACTTGGACCAAATATTCTACAAGAAGAATTCATTGGATGCTTGGATTAATGACCAAGAAGGGATGGACAAACAAGAGTTCAACCCAAAAGATCAACAATGGGCTAAAGGAGTGTTCCGTATACCATTGTTCATAGTGTTGAGTTTCCCCAACATCCAACTCCTTGTTAGGAGGTCTCGATGATTCCACAAATCTATGTAATATGCATACACTTCTGTCCATTCGGTTTTCCAATGACCACGTCCATCTTTACGCTCATATTACTTTCTATCAAGTGGTCTTATTTGGACATTGCCAAACTGTTTGAGCACTCGTTTGGGAGCATAGATCTCCATAACCAAACACTAAATGAGTGGTACATATGCTAGCCAAAGTGCAGTATTTTTTATAGATATCTCGAACACCAATTCTAAAATGTCTTATGTATAAGGTTGTCATGTAATCTATAAGATAAAAAATATCAACTAATATCAAATCATTTGTTTAAAGTAATTTACAATAAGCAATTGAACATAAAAAATTAAATTTACCTGGCTAGCCTCCTCGATATCATACTCATTCCTATAAAATAGAAGAGTAAATCTATGTTGTAGTCGATTGGGTTCCTGGTTCCACTTGTACAAATTACATAATATGAACATACATTAATAGGAAATGATCAACATAATTCGATCACGTTCATCAATAAATTTATCGGTATCCAAGCGACCATCTTTCTCCACCAATCTCAACCGACCATGGCAAATAAGGTTGACCGACATGAATGTGTTCCCATGACAATATATAAGTAAGGAACAAGTTAGAATTACATATTATTGAAAAATAAATTAACAAAATTATTTTTCATGTATGAAAATGTACTTGTGATAAATGGAGGCATCCACCTATCTTGTTGCATTTCATAGGCGTAGTCGCACATAATTGATGAAACAAATATGCAAGTACTACACTACCCCAGGATAACCGACCACACTCTTCAAGATCCTCCATAAAAAATAAATATTGCATGTGAACTTTAGTTCCAAAGGTATTCGGTAGTAGAAGAGTGTTGATGTACGTAAGCATAAGAGCCCTAGTATGATATAGACATACTAAATGAGACTCATCATCATTCTCGATAGGTAACTCATCCGCCCTTTGGCGAAGTGTGGTACACCCAGGCCAACCTTAACATAAGAAACTTTGACCATATGGTTCAACCTCGCCTCCTTCCACCGGTTGAACACCCAAATAATGGGCACAAACATCTTCCCAATTTACAAAGTCCTTAGAAGGAACTTAGGGGGGAAATGACACAAGGACTATTAATCTGAAGGCCCAAAATGATTGACATATCTTGAAGAGTAATTGTCATCTCTTCCTGGGAAAATGAAAAGTGTATGTCCCGGGACACCATCGTTTAACAAGAGTCATGATAAGTTGTCTATCTAAAGTAAACCACTTAAAATAATACAAATTTAAGAATCCAACTTACTCTAAAAAATCCAAAACTATAGGATTCTTAATTAGCCTTAGTGACATTTGTCGAAAATGAGAGATCATATAAAGTGTTAACCTATCCTATGAAAGAAATGAAAAGAATTAAATACATATTAGAACATAACATAATTTAATCATTTAAACACAAATAAAAAACAAGTAGTCATCCATCACCGTTGAAATTTCATCACTTTAACATAGTGTATAGAAAATAGTTGAAACTAGAATTAAGCCATTCAAATATATATGATGCATGCCTTTTATTTTAGATGATCAATGCCTACAATGCATAGAGAATTCATGTAATAAATTTTACCTCCAAATTCGTCAAATGACGGCGAGCTTGATCACGTAGTAGGGATGCATCATGAGGACCTCACTTTATGTCTAGAATTAAATTAAAAACATGTAAGTATTACAAGACAAGTAGAGATATAACAAAATAACTACTTCCATGTATCTCAAAAGATGAGTATATAAACTCTCTCAATCATCAAACAACTTTACAAAAAAAAATTTTGAGCATTCCAAACTTTGTAATATATAGGTTTTAAGAAATATTTTACTTGAACCATATCCATAATGTCCCTTGGTCGGATATTTAAGTGAGATCGAACAATAGACATGATTAAATGACAAATTGTCATACATGTCAATTGTCTATGAGCCATGCTACAAACGGGAGTGGAACAAGTGTGATTATTTTCAAAGCTCATAATTTTTCATAGCCCTTTGACCCGAGTGTTGACAAAAGCATATAGTCTCCACTTACACTCTTCACCTCTTGATGGACAAATCAATGTGAGTTTAAAATTTGTCGATCTATCCGTTCGATGTTACATATTATGCTTCAATGCCCAAGTAGCGACGACTTGTATAAGACTTTCTTTACATCTGAATATATCTCCTACTGAAATATTGTCAACATTTTCTCGTTCACCTCTTACTACCATTGTGTATTCCCCTCCAACATTCCTCTTCGTTACTCTCTATGAAAAGATTACTTGCGACAGCATTATTAATCCAAGTTATGTCTTTGCCTATCTTTGTCATCATGGAATGCATCGACCACCATGATACTATTAACCATCTCATTTGGTAATTCTTCATTATCACTTAACGAATCCTCAACCTCATCATGTTCATCATGTACTTCATATTGGTCATTGATATTAATTTCAGTAATTGGATCACCTTTCACATTATATTACTCTAAACTTGAGATAACAACTATGTCATGGTCAGTTGATTATAAGTGTGTGGAATCCATGTACTACATCCAACCTTAGTTGTCATGTCCAGACATACATTTACAATGTACACTATGATATCATCAACCTCAACACATCTCGTTAACAATGTTTGAGTGGAATTATCATCCATAACATTGTTCACACCATCCAAATACTTATATACTAACTTCAAACTTATTGATATTGAGTTATAACCAATTGTTTTATATATGTAACTCTTCAAATCTTTGTAACTACATCCTTCCAAGATCTTAATACTGCGTTCATATCCACCATAATAACGTACATGATCCTTATTTATGAAAATCATTCCATCAAACATTAGATAGACATTGATTATCCTCAATAACATGTCATTGATATGTCGACACTAGCTTGATATCTAAAATCGTTAAGATCCTACATCAGAATGGACAATGCAAACATAAAAGATTTGGTTTTTAAACCTATTTTAATCAAAAATCAATAGCAATCCAAATCGAATTTTAGAATCAAATCGGATTCTAAATAATCCAATCGAATTTCAACATAGTCCAATTGGATCCTTTCTAAGAATTATCTCCAATTACATATATTATGAGTGGGTGACTAATTAATGGGGCAATTGTTCAACCAAGCATCTCGATCAATTTTTATTTAATTGGAGATCGAATAGGATTGGAATTGGGATCAAGTTTTTAAACTACTCATTCTAAGTCGATTTTTTTGAAGTGGATTGGTCGGGATCAAATTAATATGATTTGCTCACCGATCACAATATAATTTGTAAAAAAATCTTGGATGAATTTATAATTAACTAGGGATCAGATCGGATTGGATTGGAATTGGGATTGGGTTTTTAAACTACTCATTCTAGGTCAATTTTGTTTAAGTGGATTGGTTGAGATCAAATTGATTCGAGCTAACCCTATTTCAATTCATGCTCACTGATCAAAATATAATTTCGAAAAAAATCCTCAATCAATTTATATTTAACCAGCCATCAGATCGAATTGGAATTGAGATTAGATTTTTAACCTACCAATTTGTTCGAGTGGATTGGTCATGATCAAATTGATCTAATCTGACCCTATTCTTATTTGTGCCCACCTACCGATCGAAGTATAGTTTGTAATAAAATTCAATATCATATCGCGATAAAAAGCATGGATTTAATAATGATAATCTAAGTTCTTATATTTTCCTAAAAAAATTTTCTATACAAAGTGTACTTGTATAATCCTAATGTAATTAATTAAGAATAACAATATACCTACTCGCCGCTACCACTACCGCACACCGAGAAAACTGCCACTGCCAACAGAGCCACCGTCCACCCTATGTCACTGCCTCCAATAGAGCTGCCAGCAAAGGAAATGCTGTCAACCTTAGGTTGCCGCCACCACCAAGACACCAAAAAGGTTGCTGCTACGATGAAAGTCAGAGGCGTGGTAAAGGGAAAAAGGGATACCAACGGGGTACAATGGCTAACAAAAGTCGAGTTTTCATAACTCGACCATAACAATACAAAGTCAAGTAATCTTAACTCGACTTTCATTAAACCTGATTTTCGCTAAAGTTAAGTTTTCAAAACTCGCATTTTAACATTTTCATCATAAAATTAAGTTGTCATAACTCGATTTTGACCAAAATGCGTTAAATTTACAAATAAAAATTTTAGTGTGTTATATTAAAAAATAAAAAAATGTGTTATATAAAAAAACTCGAGATTTTCATACAAAATGGGCATCTCAGCTCTATTCTGCTACCAATAATCCAGACAAGAACATGCCCCATTCAGGAAACGATGGAACCGGCTGCGGTCTCTTACGATGATCTCCCTTTCATAAAGCTTTGAGACGAGCTTCGTGCTCGCATGGCAGTCACCGCATACTCTAAGGTTCTTCGTGATGCGGATTGGGGCGCCAGGCTCGGACGCGACAAGAGCAAAGGCGATGGCGAGTCTCTCGCTGTGGCACGAGAGAGCGTCTTCTTTATCCTCCTCCACGAGATCAAACAGCACATCCTCGGTGCTCGCCCGGTGCCCCATCTCCCGCAATCTGCCTCTCATTTCGCCGAGCATGGCATATATCTGCCTGCAATTCGGATGCAACCGGTCTCCCCTCGCAAATTCGTGCACCTCTCCCCCCATCTCCAGGAAGCTGCGACCTGGGTCTTTGCTGATTCCCCGGTCCCTCATCGTCTTCCTGATCCTCCCGACATCCTCCCACCTGCCGAGGTTAGCGTACATGTTCGACAGGAGTACGTAATTGCCGCTGTGATCTGGTTGCAGCTGCAGCAGATTCGCGACCACGCGCTCTCCGATCTCAACCTTGTTGTGAATCAGGCATGCCGCTAGCAGGGCTCTATGCACGGCCGCGTTCGGCCTCATGGGCATCTTTGCCACCGTCTCCTCGGCTTCCTCGAGGTGGCCGGCTCGTCCAAGAAGGTCCACCAAGCATCCGTAGTGCTCCACCTTCGGCTCAATTCCGACGATGTCCTTCATCTCGGTGAAGCACCGGCGGCCCTCGTCGACCAATCCGGCGTGAGCACAGGCAGTCATCACCCCCAGGAAGGTGACCCCGTCTGCCCCAACCTCGTGTCCACGCATCTGTTCAAGTAACTCCAATGCGCGTCGACCCTGCCCGTGAACTGCAAGCCCGCGCATCATTGCATTGTAACAATGTGTATCCTTCATGGGCAATATGTTGAACACCTGAACCGCAATACCCAAGCGACCACACCTGCCGTACATATCGATCAAAGAAGTAGCTACGAAATGGTTGAAGACAAGCTCCTTACACTTGAGCGCATACGCGTGCAGCCACATTCCCTGGTTGAGTGCGCCGAGAGCTCCGCAGGCGCCGATCACCGCCACCAGGGTGAGCTCGTTGGGTCGGATTGCCGAGAGTTGCATCTTTTGGAACAGAAGCAGGGGGTCCGAACAGTCACCAGAGTCGTCGAAGTTGTCGGTTATACAACTGCAGGCCGACAAGATGGCGTTCCAGGCGGCCAAGTCTGGGTGGCGAATTTCGTCGAACAGTAGACGGCAGCTTTCCACCTCGCCGCACCGGCCGTAGAAGCTCACCAGCGCGGTGCTGACGAACTGGTCCTGGACATCGCCAAGAAACTTGAGAACGTGGGCGTGGAGGGCGCGGCCGCGGTGGGGGTCGCATTCGCGGAGGAGGGAAGGGAAGGTGTGAGCGTTGGGCCGGAGGACGGGATGGGTTGCGAGCTCGGCGTAAAGGGACCAGGCGAGGGGGAGGCGCGCAGGATAGGAGGAGGAGAAGGCCGAGATGAGGAGGTTGTAGAGGAACGTCGTGGGACGGGGGGAGGAGCGGAGGACCGCGAGAGGGTAGGCAGGGGGAAACGAGGAGGCGGAGGAGAGGAGGGCGAGGAGTAGGCGGCTGAGCGGGTAGGTATGGAGGGCGAGGCCGGTGGTGAGGATGTGGGCGTGAGCCTGGCGCAAAGTCGCGGGGGTGGTGCAGCGTGGCAGTAAGCGCAGGCAGAGGTGGTCGAAGAGCGCCGCCGGCGTGACCGCTGCTGGCTGCAGTTTCATGCCATTGCGCCGCTCTAGTCTGGTGCCTTGCGAACGCCGTGGGAAATATTTGCAGCACCATTCACCTTTCTACTTTTTATGTGCTTCCTGCCGAAGCAGAGTTACCGGCTAACGCCCGTGGGAGCGTAAACGGACGGATGTGTCAATGATTCTCTTCTTACTTGACGTTTGATAACACTAAAATTTGATATATGAGGCTTGAAATTTATTTTGGATATTTGAATATGTCGTATAAATATATGAATTTTTAATAATTAAGATTGTTTGATGGATTGATAATTAATATCTGAATCTCAATAAAATAATATATTAATATAAATTAAATATATTAAATATTATTTAGTAATCACAAAATAGCATATTAAATGAATATAGACAATAATAAGTATACCCATCATTTAGAATATCAATATAAAATAAATTAAATAAATGTAGATAATAAAATTAATACATGCCTGTCATTAACTATAATCAATAAATTTATTTTATTCTCATTTTGGTAAAGTTAAAATATATTTAATTTATATGGAAATTTTGATCTTAAAATATGATATAAACTTATATTATAGTATAAAATGATAAAAATCTGAAATAAATAGATTAATTTAATTTTTTGAATAATTTTAATGATGCATTGAAACATTAACTGCGACATCAACGAAAAGGAACCATTAAGAAATATTTTTAAAAGTGTTAACGTGTATTACTTTTGATATTGATACTCCAACATTTGAAAATATTAATATCAATATTGATATAGTACCAAAAACGAAACACTAATCAAACATGGCATAAGTTAGACTTGCGTCCTATTTGATAACACTATTAGGTACTTCTATTATTATCACTTTTAAAATTGATATTGATAGAAACTATTAAAAAGTGTTTGGTTAATTGTATCAATTTTAAAATTTATAGTACAAACAAGACATATTATGTAATACAAGTGTCAACTTGTATTACTTTTGATATTGATACTCTAACATTTAAAAATATTAATATCAATGTTGATATAGTATCAAAAATAAAACTCTAACCAAACAGGGCAAAAGGAGAAACACGCAAATGATCGTTCCACTCTATTTAAGTTTTGTTTTTAATTAATTTTTTATATTATATACATAATATGAATAATTATTTATTTAAACCTATTGTATTTAAAATATAACATTGAATATTATTTATTGTATATCATTATACTAACTTAAAATTAAAAAATATATGATAAACTTTACATTTTAAATTTGATTTCTACATTTTGTGTATTATTAAATATATTAATCAAATAAAATTAATTAAAATTTCAAAAATAGATATTATCTATACTCTCTCTGAATTTGAAGATTATTTAAAATGTATCCAACTTGGACCAAATGCCGATTATTTGAGTAGTTAAATGGAGTAGACACAAAAATACCATATCCACTCCCCATCTATTTCGTTTATAACGCTCTAGGTGAAACTTACCGAGGTTGGAGAATTACCTAGATCAGAAAATAAATATCAGTGTTAAGTTGGAAGATGTTCCCATTTGGGATTGGTGGTAAAGTAAAATAGAAGTTGATATTGTAATTCCTCTATGAGATAACTTAGGTGTAACTTGTTTTGGTTTAATATGAAAATGTAAATTCTTGATTTCATGTTTAAACTTTTTGTTTGGGTAAAATTAAGTACTTAATTTGTTTAAAATATTAATAGATTAATTAATATAGTTTATGTATATTAATTTTTTATTTTGTAAAATTATTTTTAAAAATAAAAGTTAAGTCATATAACATACATTTAAAAGGTTTATTAAAACATATCCTAATTTAAGAATGTGTTAAGAGATTGTTCAGGCGGCATATCTTCTTATCTAGAGACTAGAGCTCACAAACTCATCAAAAATATGTGTTGGAATCATCCTCGAATAAGGATTATGAATAAAATTCATCCTAATCTCTTGAAAATTTTGCAATAGATGAGAAATTTGGGGAAAATAGGAGCAACACCGTTAGAGTTTGAAACAAGCCACTCTTAGAGCTTTTACCCATTTTTGGACATTCCATACACAAGAAAAATCCTCAAAATTACTAGTTAGAATACTTGTCTAACAAGCTTATCTCCTAAATCTTCTTCAAAAGATGACAATCGCAAGAAGAAGGTGCCACCACTGCTATGGCTCTCGCCCCCAAAAAAAATCCAACTTGTCTTCCATCGTCGCTGTTTGAAGCATGAAATCATGGAAAAAGGTAAGTTAATCTTATTACCCATTATATAAAGTCTTTACAAAACTTCAATCCCCTCCATGGATAGAGATTTTTCAAAATCCACAAATCTGAGTGATTGTTTATGCCTTGTTTAGTTAGAGTTTCAAAATAGTTTATGGCATTGGAAAGTTCTATGTCACAAGACTCTACTAGTGCCAACCAATATCTAATATGCAACAAATCTAGATAATCATGGCCCCGACAAAACTAATGTTTGCACATATTCAAGAAAACATAAAATACATAAAATAATGTTGATTTTATATTGTTTTCGATCAAATCTTGAACCTGGATCTAATACCATTGTAATAAATTATCGCATAAAATTTGACTCATTGGAAGCAACAATTCTTATGAGTTCATATTGATCTTGTCTCGATCAAAATTGAACAACAAAAACTAAAAATAAATCAAAATGGGTTCGATTATACTTAAAATGGATTCATCTAATCTCTTAAAGAGGAAGATGAAGAACTTCTTAAGCTTTTCAAATTGTTCAAATATCTGATCTTTTGTAGTATCCACACAAATTTCATCCACAACAAGTTCTCCCTTCGTACCTAAATCGAGAACTCTTCTCGAACAGAGCTCCATCACCCATAGACACCTTCCAGATATAGGAGAAGGAAGAGAGAAGGCTGAGGACGTGGTTCTCACCCTTTGCTTGATAGGATTTGGCTAAAATCATTAGTATTTATAAAGAATTTAGAATTCTTCATAAAACCTAAAATCTCTATAAATTATGCATTTGCCCCTGTACTTATAGATAAGTTATTATGTGTGTGACTCACTAAGGCTAAAAACCTATTTGGTTAAGATCTAATTAAAATAAAAATTTTCTATTTAATTAAATTAAATCTGTTATTACATAGATATAAATTCTCGTATATTCAATGTCCAGGTCAAAAAAGGAGCATGGCATGGACTGTCAACTCCTTTGTATATCGACTCTTTAGAAACATGTACCTAGAATTGGATCAATTAGAAAACTTCTTTTTAAAGTATCCACTCTACCATGGATAGGAATTTAGAGTACTATCATATAGGACATTTACTTTCACTTACTGAGAGTAGACGGTCCATTGTTGTGCTCTCAATTGCCTCCATTGGGTTTTTCTTCTACACAACCCATCGTTGTACTAGACCATTTAAATAGTTATTCATAGGTTAATAGTCAAAGCACAAGTTCTCTCTAACAAGATAACTTTGTCAACTTAGGTTAAAGATTTAACTATGTAATTGCGATGGTCTTATTAATAGTTCGGTAAGATATCATTTAGCGTTCCTAATTTGGTCAGTTTAGTAAACTCATTCAACTAATGAGCACCTATATGTGTATCTCATTGTCTCCATGTTAATGACTAATAAGATCAATCATTCTTATCATATGAGAAGACACCACATAAACTAGTTTATCTGAATTATTGATGTCCCGCCTCAAAGATCATATGACTAGAAACATTTAAATCACATACCTCTAGATGATTAATCTCATCTTTATGATCTCATCATGATTAAATCATCATTCCATGTGATCAAGGACTTCATTACAATATATGTATTTAATAAGAGATAGTAATAAAGATTTGCTTAAATCATTGAATGAGATATTTCTAAAAATATTGAATAATATCGTATATTGTTGGCTTGTTGGGCATACATTCCTATCAATACCACCCAACCATCATCCTCACACCGAACTCACCTAAAAGCCCCCTTATCATTGGACCATCTCCACCTCCACAACCCTTGGCCCCGTCACTCAAACATACCATAACCTGAGCTTTCCAATTGATCTAACCCCAAAGAGTCGGTATTCTAAGGGCTACATAGTGGATGTCGTACCCTATATGACTGGGACATTGAATGGATGATGATTTATATCCATCCAACAACTAATGATGGAAAGGCTTGATAGAGATAAGATATTCACTATAGTCGTTTGAGATCATGAGACATGACTTGTGCCCTTCATGAAAGCCATTAAATAAGTTATTAGATAATATGCTTAATTTAAAATAAGTTATTATTTTAATTAAATTTTAACCAAAGATATTATTAGGCTTATTGGGTCACACACATAAATACTTATATATAAGTATGAGAGCATGTGAGTAATTTATAAAATTGGGGAGTTTTTGGGAAAACTCCAAGTTCTAAAAATAACAACGAAGGTAGCACAAATCTAGGGTTCATTTGTTTGCACGAAAAACATGCTGCAATAAGCAAGTTTTCTTGAAAATATCTTCAATATATCTATTTGGTTATCAATAAAACAAGAGTCATGTAAAACCAAATACATATGACATGATAATACACTGATTTTGGCATCCATTGGAGCATGTCGGATGCTGTATTTCGGGATGAGTTCATGAGACCTCTTGTATGCATGTGAAAGTTTATTTTATTGGATAAAATATTTTAAATTAGATATTATCAATTAAAAATGTAGAAAATTAAATAAAAAAAATTATTTTATTACTCAAAAAATTATTATATACTTGTATATCAACTTATCATGGGCATTGAAAATAATTTTAGAAAATAATTTTTATATAACTCAAATAAGAAATCACATTTAATGTTTTGTTGAACTATATACCATGTAAACTCATTTTTTATGTTTTACTTTTATATTCCAATGGTAAATAAAATTTTTTTTAGAAATAATAAAATTGCATATTACAATTTTTATTTATTAAAAATTATTTTAAATTAATTAAAAATATTTAAATGAATAAAAGCATTTTTAAAAATAAGTAATTAATTAAAAATTATAAAATACAATGTTATAAAAAATTTAATTAATTAAGTGTATTCATAAACCATATAGCCTTATTTAATATAATTAAAATAAATATACTGTTCTATTACATATATTTATCAAGTTTAAAAATTATGATTTTTAAATAATATTTATTTTATAACATATTTAATTATTTTATTATTATTCTAATTATAAAAAAATAACTTAATCAAAATTTATATTATGCATTCATGATATCATAAAATGTCAAATGACAAATTAAAAAAAGTAACTGAACGTTCCTTATCATGTTTTTTGCAAGTTGTTCCTATGTTCAACCAAACAACACCATGTGATATTGATTTTCTGGAAAGCTCATTATGATGAAAAGTATTGTCTTTGATTTTACTTTTTCATCACATCAAACGGACCCCTAATCAAGCCGAAGATGCAAATTTTGTGGTCATCCCATCTACAAGACTTCTCCCTGTAAGGAATCAATACATGACAGCGTAAAAATTTTGATTCCATAAAACCATGATCTTTGCCTTGATCGATGCCGAACGAGTAAAACCGGGAACCGAATATGAAGTAGAACGAGAGTACCTCATGGGATTTCTCAAATCCCTCACCATGGATGAAGAGAGGACATTCCTCCTTGCTGAAAACCATTCAAGTGTTCGGTCTCTATCGGTATCCACACGATCTGCTTCAATAGACGAGTTCTCTCTTCCTTCGGGCCTCCAGAAACCTCCCAGATCCAAGCTTGACCATGGGAGATCGCCTTCTAGAGGAGAGAGGAGGGAGAGAGGAGGCTTGGGACGTGCTCCAGCCCTATGGCTTGTTAGGGTTTGGCTTCATAAGCCATTTATATATAGAAGATGGAATTTTTCACAAAAACCCAAAACTTCTATAAAATTGTGTCCATGCCCTCATCTTATTGACCAGATCTATTGTGTGTGACCCACTAGGCCCAATAGTCAATTTGGTTGAAGCCTTAATTAATTTAAAAGAACAATTCCTTTAAATTAAATCAAAACCGTTATCCGATAACAGTTTTTACGGCTTTCTGATCATAAAGGGTACAAGCCACATCCTATGATCCCAAATGACTTTGGAGAGTTAAATAACATCCATTGAGCCTTTCCATCATCAATTACCACACGGATTTAAATCCTCGTTCATACAATGTCCCGGTCGGTCAGGGGTTCGGCACTGACTGTCAACCCCTAAATATTCCAACTCTATGAAATCTTGTACTCCGGAATGGATCAACTGGAAAACTCCTTTTCCAATTATCCTATCTACCTTGGCCAAGGATTTAGAGTACTATCCATAGGACATTCTCTCTCTCCTACCGAGAGTGAACGATCCCCTATTGTCCGCTCAATTGCCTCCATCGGGTTTCCCATATACCCAATCCATTAACTATATAGGACCACAATACTAAGTGATCCACCAGTCAATAGTCAAAGACATCTTTGGCGACTCAGGTCAAAGACATCTTTGGCGACTCAGGTCAAAGATCCAACCGTGCTATTGAGATGTAAGAATAACCTGATAGACAGTTCGGTAAGATACCGATCAGGTTTTCCTAAATTGGTCAGTTCAGTGAACTCATTCCACTAATGAGCACCTGTGTGTGTATCTCAGTGTCCCCACACTGATGACCAATGAGATAGGTCATTCTCATCATATGAGAAGACATCACACACACTAGTCTATCCGGATTCTTGATGTCCTATCTCAAGGATCCTATGACTAGGAACATTTAGATCACATACCTCTAGATGATCGATCTCATTATCATGATCTCATCATGATTCAATCATCATTGCATGTGATTAAGGACTTCATTACGATATACGCTTCTAATAAAAGTTAGTAACGAAGTTTTGCCTATTTAATTGAATGAGATATTCCTAGAAATGTCGAATCATATCATATATTATTGGCTTGTAGGGCATACATTTCTATCACTCCCACCCCAGAGGACATCATGGGATGGTGAAGCTACAATCAAGACAAGATGTCAAGGATGGTGTAGGAGAACTTGTCTATGTAGAAGGTTCGAGTAGGTACTTCTAGAGGCTGCACACTTGAGCGGCTCGGAGAGCATAGGAATGCTCAATCTTCTCCAATACTAAGGGATTACTTGAATCCCACAAATGTGTATTCGAATATGTTCAGATCTAGTTCCTAGTTACATCATTCAATTTTGATCAAGACAACGACAATGAAATCTAAGAAATCAAATGCTTCCACTACCATAAAACGATTACTTACAATTTTGTTTATCTTCTGTTGTTGTCTCCATATCTCATATCATTTTAAAATCTTTTGATATTTTCTTCTCACATCATCAGCCATCAAACATATTCTTATATTGGTTTTTTCTCTAATGATATGCTTTTAGTAGGAATCACTGATGTTCTAAGTAATATTATTTTTTGACTACGAAATACTCGAACAAAATGTGTTTTATTATTACAAACTGGACATGATAAATTTTATTTAACACTCCATCAAAATATATTTTTATATTCAAAAAAATCATTTATGGTACCTAATAATATAGATCTTATGAAAAAATTTCTTTTTGTTTTTTGTTTTTTTTTTTTTTTGACTGACGATGGCCCAGTGGCCAGGCGCCTGCAGCGTCGCAGGCCAGCGGGGGTTCGAACCCCCGCTCGGACCCCACAAGTCACCCCCCCAGCGGGGGTGCCCGGCTGTGACGCCGCCGAGAGGCGAACCTGCGTCCTCCGCCCCCAGGCGGAGGAGCAACGCCAACCGTGCCACGCACAAAAAGAAACAAAAATTTCTTTTTGTTTGAATGTTGTATGTTTCCAATTTGATTTCTCATAAGTACCTTAACTCTTCCACCAACAGTTCTAAGAATACATCAATATTATTTTTAGGAGCTCTTGGACCCAGTATTAAACCTGAAATTATTGTATGTCATTTTCATAGACATCTATGATGATAAATTATAAACCATTGTAATGACATACCACATATTATACTTGTCGTGCCTTGTCATCCATTTAGCAATGTTTGTTGATATAAACAAACGATGTAACATATCTCTTAATGAAAAATGATGTAACATACTTGTATGCTCAGTATCAACCTTATATTTTGAAATCTCATATTGTGAATATACAATTTTATCTACATTCTCTTTCCAAAAGAGAGTACAATCATTTATTTAAGTTCTAAGTATTTAATAATTTTTTAAGTTGGTACATAATGTCAAGAGTATTTGCATCTTTAGGTAATACATATTTAAATAAATATAGTAGGGCATTCATATATTTTTCAGTGAGACTATTTATTAACTTTAATGGAATCAACTTTAAGGTAAACTTTAATTTGTAAACATCTTGGTAATCTTCATACAAAAATATTTTTACATCTTTTAGTAGATTAAAATATTTTTGTGTTTCTACCTTTGGTCCATCCTCGCTTGGTTTAACTGGTTTCTAATTATTTTGATTATCTTGGAGTATTTCCTTCACTTTGTCATATACATTATCATATTTTGTTTCATTTAATTGTACATCATCTTCATTAATTAAATTAACTTTGACTTCACCATGACTAGTGCACGTTCAATAATTTGACCATATGATATCTACTATTAAATGTTATTTTGTAACATGTCTTTTTATGATAAAAGTTTTACAGCATTCTTTACAAGGATATTAGATTAAATTATTACATTAATTGTATAAATTTGGTCTTATGTTAATGAAAAGCAAAGTCTATGAATTCTTCTATTTTTTGAAAATAACTTGGATTTAATCTGTTGAGGATATTTATCTAAAACATGTTTAAGTTACTCATCTAGCCTAATAGACTTTTAATTATAGACAGAAATATATGTAAAATTCAATAATTCTAAACAAAAATTAAATATAAAATACATAAAATTAATAATTTTAACTGAACCTACTCTAGAAGAAACAAGTCTCAAATGAGGATGATGTTTAAAACTTCTTGAAAAGAAGAATAAATATATGGTCAAATAAATATGTTTATTTTGTTTACCTGCTTGATTTGGTTTGAATTATCTTCCAAATAAAATTAAGCCAGTTTATTCATTTTGTTTGTTTGGTTTGATTTAGAAGAGCTTAAAAATCAAACAAAATCGGTAACTTCCATTTACCAATTTGGTTTGGTTTGAAAGGGTTTAAAAATCAAATTATTATTTTTAGTTTATTCCATTTACCACTTTGGTTTTGTTTGAAAGACCTTGAAAATCGAATCAAACCATTTTTAATCTATTTACCGATTTGGTTTGATTTGAAAGGCCTTAAAAATAACATGTATTCCATTTACCGGTTTGGTTTGGATTGGAAGGCCTTAGAAATCCAAACAAATAGGTTTACTTAGTTTATCGGTTTGGTTTGATATAAAAATTTATAAATAAAATAAAATTAGTAAATTCCATTTACCAATTTGGTTTTGAATTGATTCCAAACCAAACCAAACTAGTGTATTTTGTTCGCTGGTTTGGTTTGGATTGAAAGGGCCTATAATGCAAAATGTTTTAACAGTTTATTTCATTTACTAGTTTGGTTTGGTTTGAAAGGCTTTGGAAACAAAATCAAACTGATTTATCTGATTATAAGTTTCATTTGGTTTGAAAGGCCATGGAGATCAAAGTTAATTGATTCATTTAGTTTACTAACTTGACTTGATTTAAAAGACCTTAGAAATTACTTGTTAGTCTTTGTTTTGAACGACCTTAGAAATTTTAATAACCCATTTACCAGTTTATACAGTTATCGATTGGGTTTGGTTTGAACGGCCTTAGAAATCAAACCAATTTGGTTTATTTGATTTACCAGTTTGGTTTGGTTTGAAAGAGGTTAGAAATCAAATCAATTCAGTTTACCAATTTGATTTGAAAGGCTTTAGAATCAAGCTTAATCGTTTTATCGGTTCAACTAGGTATGAAAATTACCGATTTGTTTTGTATTGGGCAGCCATAAAATTTAAACCAAACCAGTTTATCAGTTTATTCTGTTTACTCATTTGGCTTGATTTGAATGACCTTACAAACTACACCAAATAGGTTTGTTAGTTTATTTGGTTCATCGGTTTGGTTTTGTATGAACAACCTTAGAAATCAAACCAAACCAGTTCATTTGATTTTTCGGTTTGATTTGGTTAGAAAATGAACACTTAAATCTTTTAGCTTAATTAATTGAATTTTTTTAAAATATATTTATTTAATAGTATTTCTTTCTTGTCTCTCATATGCCCTCTTTTTCTCTATAAAGTAGGTTGTGTTTTCCAATAAATAAGAAAGCTTGTAAGTTTTTTTGAGATATATTTATAAATTTAAATAATCACAAATATTGATATGTAAAAATCTCATGTCAAGAATGAAAATTTTAATTAGCTTCTAAATTAAAATCTTTGAGACTATAATTTTTAAATCTTAAACCCAAAAATAAAAATACTAAGTTTTGCTTATAAAATCCAATAGATAAAAAGAGGGTTAGATACTAAACAAATCTATTTGAACATAGTTAACATTCAAACAAATTTTAACAAACTAAACATTTATAAATAATATAAAGATGCATTCAAATCATGTTCATATAAACGCTTAGCAAACAGAATGACCAAATTAATGTAAAGAAACATCCTATAAATTTTGTAGTGAAAGCAATGGTTCTTATGAGTTCATGTTTATCTTGTCTCAATCAGAATCAAACGATGAAAATAAAAAATTTGATCAAAATTGATTCAAATATATATATGATACAGATTCATCTAATCCCTTGGAGAAAAATAATAATAACTTCTCAAACTCTTCAATTTGTTCAAACATCCCATCTTTAATAGTAAGCATACGAACTTTATCCACAACAGGTTCTCCCTTCGCTTCGGGCTCGAGAACTCTTCTCAAATAGAGCTCTATCACCTATGGACGCCTTCTAGAGAGAGGAGGAGGTAGGAAGGAGACTAAGGACGTAATTCTCACCCTTGACTTGATAGGGTTTGTTGGTATTGTTGGTATTTATAGTGAATTTGGAATTTTTCATAAAACTTGAAATCTTCATAAATTATGCCCTTATTCCTATATTTATGGATAAGTTATACATTATGTGTGTGACCCACTATGTCCAACAGCTTATTTTGTTGAGACCTAATTAAAATAGAACAATTATATTTAATTTAATTAAATCTATTATTTAATAATAGGTTTAACGACCTACCTATAATGAATGGTACAAGCCACACCTGATGATCCAAATAGCTATATGAATAATCTTATCTCCATTGAGCTTTTTCATTATCAGTTACCGTATAGATATAAACCATTGTCTATTTAATGTCATAGTAAAAAAGGAGTATGGCATGACTATAAACTCTTTAGTCTACCGACTCTATAAGATCTTATACTAAAAATCGTATTAATTATAAAGCTCATTTTTTAATTATCCTTTCTACATTGGCCAGAGATTTATTGTACTATCCATACGACATTCACTCTCACTTACCGAGAGTGAATGACCCCTTATTGTCCATTCAATTGTCTTCATCGGGTTTTCATTGTAGCCAATCAATTGCTATATTTGATTATCTAAATGGTGATCCATAAGAGCACAAGTTCCATGTAATATGACATCTTTGACGACTCAGGTCAAAAGGCTCAACTACGCAACCGTGATAATAGAAAATCTTGATTTAAAGTTCAGTAAGATACTATTCATAGTTTCTAATTCGGTCAATTCAATATACCCATTCGACTAATAGGCACTTGTATATGTATTTTAATGTCTCCACATTAATGACTAATGAGATTGGTCATTCTTATCACATGAGAAGACATCACACTGATCTATCTAGATCATTGATGTCTTGTTTTAATGATCATATGACTAAGAACATTTAAATTATATATCTTAGATAATTGATCTCACTATGATTCAATCATCATTGCATGTGATCAAAGACTTCATTACGATGTATGTATCTAATAAAAGTTATAATGAATATTTGTCTAATTAATTGAATGTGATATTTTCAAAATGTCGAATCATGTCATATATTATTGACTTGTAAAATATATTTCTATCAAGTAAGATAAATTTCCACACAAACAAATCTTAAACACAATTAAGGTTAGTAAGAACATAAAGGAGGAGATGCGAAGGTGACAGTCTTGCGAGCAATTGTGAGAGAAGGAGATATGGTGCATTGGAGCAAATGGGGGGGGGAGTGGGATTAATGGAAGAAACATTGGTGACGGCTTCCATTGTCATTACTAATAGGTCCCTTTTCGCTAATTAGTAACAGCTTAAATTCGTCTTTAGTATATTATATTTACAATGGGGAGGGAGAGAAGTAGGGATTTTTTTTTTGGACACCATGGCCCGATGGCCAACACACAGGCGCAGCACAGCGCCGGCGAGAGTTCGAGCGCTGCCGGTGCAGTGCTCGAACCCCACAGGATACCACCCCCCCTGGGGGTGGTCCCGGCTGTCCTCAGCCGGGATCGAACCCATGCCACCCCCCCGCGGCGGTGGCGTCGTGCCAACCGAGCCAAGCTCGGTCGGCAGAAGTAGGGATTTCACAAGAGATGAGAGAAAAAAAACATGATAAGAAAATCTCTTAAAAGTTGAAAGGGAACAACATCGTTCGTTGGAGAAGAGCCTTTTAAAGTAAAAAGACACTTTAACCTTATGTTTCACATTTTTCAATGATCATTATATTTATTAAAGAATAAAAAATAAGGTGAAACACATATTTAATTTAAAATAATCTGCATATCTAGTTAATAAGTCAAATAAGATTTTAACACTAATCAAATATTTATGTAGAATCATTGGAGTGTCCAAAAAAAGACATGCCAAAGATGTTAATGAAATCCATGAACTATGAATTCATACCAAAAACATTAATAAGGTGTTTGGTTGTATAATGAAAATTTGATTATTTTTATGATAAAATTTTATATTAAAATAAAGATCAAACAGTAAATTAACCAGTGACATAAAATTACCGTGTTTTAGATTATATGATAACAAAATAGTCGAAATAAACAAAAGAGTGAGACACCACAAGGTAAAAAAAGAATCACATAATTTTCTGAATCCAATAAGAATTGTAAAATGTTTATTCTAAGCAGTTTTGTTATAAAACATATTTTTCTAAGAAAAGCCAAATCTAACGGTCCGAATAAATCTGAATCTAGAACGGACCAAACGCACTGCAGTGCCCCGTGCTCATGACGTCACCACACCCGGGACACAACCATCACTCCCGAGCCCGGTCCCGGACTCCCGGTCTGCTCTCCTCTCTCCCGGAGCTCACCCTCTCGATCTGCCCTCGTAAACTCCGCTTTCCCCACCTTCTTATCAACTCGGTCTCCTCCCTCCTCAAAGGCCCCAAGCGCGCACCTCTGTGGCAGATCCTCCGGGGATAATGGCGCAGTCTATTCGCACCTTACCGCCGCCGGCGCTCCCAGGCTCTACCAAGTGCCGCCAGTGCCCCATCGCTCAGTTCCGCCGTGCGTTATGTCTCTATCCCGCGGTCTCCCTGCGGCGCCGCCCCGCGCGGATCTCAGCCACGCTTTCCCACTCCCCTGATCTGGACTCCACGGCGCTCGCCACTGCTGGGGCGTCCAACAACGGCATCGGCGGCGCGGCCATTGATGTGGACGCCGTTACGGAAGCAGAGCTAAAGGAGAACGGCTTCCGGAGCACGCGCCGGACGAAGCTCGTCTGCACAATCGGGCCGGCGACCTGTGGAGCGGAGCAGCTGGAGGCGCTGGCAGTTGGCGGCATGAACGTGGCGAGAGTGAACATGTGCCACGGCACCCACGAATGGCACCGCGAAGTTATCCGCCAGGTGCGGCGGCTGAACGAGGAGAAGGGCTACGCCGTGGCCGTGATGATGGACACCGAGGGCAGCGAGATCCACATGGGTGACCTCCCGACCGCTTCTGCAAGGGCTGAAGTATGCTCGTGAACTCCGGCTTCTGGATTTCATCAGGCCTCTTATTGTTCTAGACTCTAAATTCCTTAGCTGCATTATTTGAATCTGTTTCATGTGCTTACTATGAACCACCTGATATCTACCAGAAGCAAACATTTCCTCCAAGCATAATCTTCTCAATTATTTTCGTTGATTACGTTATTACTGTGTTTTGACGTGTTCTATGTATTTCCTTCCTAACAATGGTCTTATTGCTATTACTGGTTAATCACACAATGTATCTTGGCTTTATCAGTGTTAGAAGCACCAACTTATATATTTGTCTGATATTCACAAGTTCATGTTTGAGCTCCGAGCTAATGACCCAGCCGGGGAAGTGAGTGTTGGTTTTGTTATATGTACATATACACTTATAATATTTAGAATATCAACATCATGTCTGCTACCTGCTAATTTCATCCAAGCCACAATGATGCAGACAGTTGTGGAGGACCAAGGGAGCTTAAAGATATGGTGCTATTTCTCGTATCCTACCAGGAGTGCTGTATCACTAATCCTGGATTAACCCCATACCTTGAGAGATATTTGAATGAAGCACTTCTGGACACATTTAAGTGACCTGAATCAACCATTTTAAAGAGTCATGCCCAGCATGCTATGCTTTTTTGCTAGATCTCCCTTCAAAAGATTTAGTTGTTTTTATAGAAAGAAAGAAAAAGCTCCAGAATTGGCTTATTCAGATCTGATTTTGATTTTGACGTGGCTAATTCCTGGTTTGCAAGATTGACCAATCTTGGTTCAAGATTGACACCTGCTGATCCAATTGGGGGGAAATCCTGGAAAGAACTTCCATCAAGATCAGGCTACACTCAGTGGGGTTAGCCTGTATCGACTGATTTCAAACCAATCTGACCCATAGGATCATTGATTGCAGAATCGGCGGAATCGGTCTGATTCCGACCGATTCCGGAATCGTTTCCGATCCGATTCCTGGCGGAAGGACCGATTCCGGGAAGAATTCCGCGGAATCAGTATGAATCGCTTGGAATCGGTCCGATTCCTTGTGGAATCGGTCCGATTTCTTCGGAAGACCGGGTTAACCGGCCCGGTTCGATTCCCGGTTCGATTCTGGACCGGGAATCGAACTGATTCCGGCCCTTTTAGGGCCGGAATCGACTGCCGCGGTCGATTCCGTCGATCCCGCGGCGGAAGGGTTCGATTCCGGCGATTTTGCGGCGATTCCAGCATCGATCCGGCGATCCAGGCGTCGATCCGAGCTGCCAGCTCCGATTCCAGAAGGATTCCAGCGATTCGAGCACCGATTCCGGCGATTCCAGCAATTCCGGCGGCGATTCCGGCGATTCCAAGCGATTCCTTCAGCCGATTCCGCCGATCCAAGCTCCGATCGGCCTTGAATCAACATCTTCTTCGATCTTTAACCGGTTTTTGGTAAGATTTCTTCGCCGAAAACTTCGTACGTCCATTCTTACGCGTTTCCGACGAGTCCGAGCGTCGTTAAACATTGTGATTTCCGACCGAACAAGTCCGTCCAAGTTTTGAACTATCCGTTTAAGTTCATTTTGCATGGGAAAAATTCCGGATATCCCGTACGTTAATTTACGACCATTTCCGGCAAATACGCAACCCTTTAAACATACCGAATGGTGTGTTACTTGGGTTGTCTACTTCCCGAACAGCGTCTAAATCAATTTTTATGTTATCTAATCATTTTTAGTGCATTGTTTACAATTTTTGCAGAAATAAGCAATGGCCGATCAAGGTGATACAACACCAGCACGTGCTTCCGACGTAGGTTGGGAACACGGGCAGATGGTAGACTCAGTCAGGAAGATGGTACAATGCAAATGGTGTGGGAAGGAGATGAACGGGGGGGTGTTCCGGCTGAAACAACATATTGCCGGAATAGGTGGGAATGTCAAGAAATGTGACAAGGTGCCCAGGGAGAAGAGTGAAGAGATGAGAGGCTACATGACAGGTAGATCCTCTCAACGGGCGATTAGGATCGAGCAGAGGGAGGAGTTGCACGACGAGCTACTCCAGAGGAGGGGGGACCGGGATTTGCCTACCTCGAAAGGGAAAGGCAAGGGAAGGCACCACCGAGCCGGAGCCAGAGAGCGAGGACGAGTCCTCGGACTCCGAGCTTAGACGTTCTAGGCACGATAGCAAGCGTGCATTTGCTGAGGAGGAGGACAGGAGGAGGGGAGCAGGAGGGTCTGGGTCCAGAGTTGACCCAGCTTTGAGCTGATCAGCATTAGCTCGCCCGACCTTGGGCTGGGACCGAGAGACTAACCCCAGGAGGCAGGAGCCACACCGCCGCTCTACTTCTACCACACTCGATTTACACCGAGTGACGAGTATTTATTTAGGAAATAGAGTGCTGGGCAGATAGGGATTAAACAGGCAATGAAAGGGGTGAAGGCAACAGGAACGGCTGCAAAGAGAGCCGTTCACCACATTGTGAAATGGTTTTTACATGCAGGTATCACTTTTTAAATTAAAATTTACATTATGTGTGTTTGATTTACTTAAACTTAATTTTAGCCTGATCCCAAATTTTTTTAACTTGATGTAGGCATCCCAGCACATGCAGCCACCAGCCCCTACTTCCAGACGATGGTGGATGCCGTGGGTGAGGCTGGACAGGGTTTGCAAGCCCCGGGCAGCAGACACATATACGGCACTGGCCTGGATGAGGAGGTCCAGGAGTTGAAGGAGTGGATGGATGGATTTAAGTTGGTGTGGAAGGAGAGGGGTTGCACAACGAGGTGATGCGGGGTACACTTGCTGTTATTCAGCGTCTAGACCGATCTCAGCAGGACAGGATAGAGGCTGAGATAGAAGTAAGTTAGAGTTTTTCCAATACCTTGGAGTAGCCTTACCAGGCAACTAATGTTTTTTTTTATAAAATTTTCAGATGCAGAAGTATAAGATGAGGGTCGGCGTATACTCAGATGCTGATCTGAAATATTCAGTTGACAAAGTGTCACCTGGTAAAGTAATAGCTTGATGAATATTTTATTTTCTTTTCATATAAGTTATGGTAGATGATGGGCTAATTGTTTACCTTTTCTCTTCTTGTTTTTTTCTTGCAGCTGAGTGGTGGGTTCAGGTGAACACCAGGAGGGGATGGAATCCACTTGCGCCATCGGTATCGGGATACTCGGCCGAGCACCGAGTTCCTCCCATTGTGAGAGGAACTGAGTACATTCAACCCGATACATACGAAAAGGAGGAACAAAGTTGACCTCGGACCGGCTGGAGAAGGCCGGTCTTCTCGTCATTACAACGTGAGGCCGCGCATAAAGAACATCAAGGATCGACAGAAGATCAGCGAGGCACGATTTGCACGATTCGCAGGTGGTCCGTACGAGCAGAGGCATTCCTCCGCCACACCACCACCCGAGGAGGTGGACATGGATCAGATATTCCAGGAGGAGCATGCACTTGCCTCCTGGATAGAGGAGAGGGAGGCCAGGGGTCATGCAGCTGAGTTTGGTCCCGATGACCGTGCATGGGCTGAGGGAGGGGTGGATGGTGTTGAAGCCGAGGAGGATGCTCCGGCTCCACCTCCATCTACTTCTCGTGCTCGGGCAGGCCTTCTTCGCCGGCAGCTATGGAGCAGCCACCTGCAGCTTTAGCCCCAGCTCCAGCTCCAGTCCCAGCAGCCGCTACCCAGCCCATTCACAGTCCGGGGAAAACGAAAACAAAAGTGACTGCACGGAAAATGGGAGGATTTGCAAAGTCGAAAAAAACTTTGGGTTCCAGACCTTCTGGTACTTCAGAGATGGCTAAAGAGGTGAAGAGAAGGAAGCTAGAGGTCAGGCGTCCTGTCAGCCCAGATGATAGCACGCAGGCTCCTTCTCACTCCTCAGGTGATGATGACGAGGAGTGCATACCAGCGACGCGGCCCATCGGCCAGCTGAGTCTCCTGATTCACGGCTTCCAAAGCCGTATTACACGCTGGATGAGCAGACACCGCATTCTTATATTATGGAGCCACAGTATCTAGCATTTGGCCAGGCTGACCAGCAGTGGATTACACAACTAGCTCCACCATCCTCTGCTTACGTCCCGATCGTCCCGCAGTCCGATCCATACGACCTTCATGGCATGGCATCGGCATTATTTTCATATGGATATGGTCCCGGACAGTATACAAGACTGAGCACGAGGGAAGAGCGCGAAGCGCAGCTGGGAGAGGAGGAAGACCCATATTTATATCTTAGATTTTGGTAGTAGATTAATACGATGTATTTTTTTTTCATGATGTATTATCTCTTTGATTTTTGAATCAATGGAATTGGAATATGTACTTAACTTCAAGTCTTCAATTGGAGTTCATTAGTATTTATTCGATGTGGTCCCGTGGATGAATGCATTGGTTATTTTAAATTTTTTTTCTAACTCATCTCCTATTTTTTTAGAATTTTTTATGAATTTTTTGAATTTTTTTGACGAAAAAAAAAATCAAAAAAAAAACCCGATTCCGGACCGATCCGGAATCGATTCTCTTCCCAGGAATCGGCCGATTCCGGCCGATTCCTGGAATCGGAATCCATTCCGATTCCGGAATCATTGCATAGGATTGACGAATCCCATGGGAATTGGTGATGACAAAGGCGGAGGGGCAGCTGGTTGGTGTCAACTGCTTCTTCTTTGCCTGTTTTGGATGGGGAAGAAGAAGGGTCCACGGGGCAGTTGTGAATCCACAACTTTAAGTTGCAGTTCTGCTTGATACATATTAGTTATAGCTGCCATCTTATGCTTACTAGTATCTTGCATATGCAAAGAAAATGCTAATGCAACCACTAGGATTCCTAGGCCTTATAGTGCATTTCTCTTAAAAAGTAGATTTTTAATTCTCAAATCTAATGATCTTCATGTGAAAAGTATTCTGTTAAAGCAGTGGATATTTTTTTTGTATACAATAATTTCTCTTGAAATTCTAATGTCTGATATGTTGCAGGATGGAGAGATCTGGACCTTCAGTGTTCGACATTTTAACTCACCTCTTCCAGAGCACACAATCAGTGTGAACTACGATGGATTTGCTGAAGGTTTGTGTTCCTCTAGTGTTGACAGCTTTACCATGACATTAGCTGTTTTTAGTAAATGACCATTCGTTTGAAAAGAAAATGTATAGAACAAAATGCAAGAAAAGGCTACTATCAAGGAGGTAGGACATCAATTCAATTTCAACAAAAGCACAATAAAGCAAGACGAAAGATCCAGTTATGTGAAGAAAGAAGAAAAAGTAGAAAATGTTTAATTGCATGGAAACATCAGCATTCTGTGCATCCCTAGCCAGCAGCAACCTGTCCCCAGTACACCTTGTATCATATTTCAGAATCTCGGCCAGAGGTAGAAGGGAATCTCAAATCTCCTCTAATCCTTTTATTCTTCAGTTCATATACTTCACGTAATGGCAGGAAATGTAGGCTACCAAATGAACTTATCTGTTGTAACTCTATTTAGTTGATTCCGCATCATTACCATTTCATCCAAATTAAGACCAAATAAAGAAAATTTGAAGACTCTTCTAATTACTTGCTGTTAGTAGCTGATGATTCGAGAGTTAAAAACCAAATGGTTATGATCTATTATGTAAGTGGCACAAAAATATCTACTGCAGCAGATATCCTTCAGCCAGTGCAAGTTATTACATGCTAGTACTTGGTTCCAAACTAATTTCGATAGAAGTAACTGAATTTTGTTGGGCAGTCTTCTGTTCCACATCTAGCCAGTCCAATTAACCCGAACACCTCCATTTTCTTGAAGGTGGCAGAAGCCACAATCCCAATATGAACTAACAATAGTATCATTGTTCACATCAATTCTGTAAAGGTTGGGAAAGTGCATATTAGGAGACCTACGACTAGCCCAACAATTTATTAATACAATATTGTCTGCACATGTCATACACCAAGATATGTCATCTTATATGTATTCTTTGTTACATAACTAACGCAGAAGGCTAAGAACTTTCATTCTAGTGGCTACCTGGAGCAAATGGACAAGAGCTTTTAGGCTTGTGATCTTCTCCATATTCAGAGAGGAGAACAACACTGTATCATCAGCACATTGGACATGTGTGATGTGAAGTGCTTCTTGCCCTATTTCTATTCCTTGGATAATCTGGTCGTCCAATCTACTTTTCTAAACTGCATTTTGTATTTGGGAGGGATAGGAGACAGATATGAAGGAAAATTAAATTCTCTTGCTTTATGCCTTTGGTGGATTCAAAGAAACCTTTTGCTTTCCCATGTATAAACATTGAGAAGGAAGATGTTTGAGTGTACTGTTTGATCCACTCAATCTTACTAGAGTCAAAGTTCAACTTTATAACTAACCCCAGCTGGCTTCACTTTTCTTTGGCATAAGCCTTTTTAAAATCAAGTTATATAATTACATCCCTCTTCTTTCTTCTTTTAAGTTAATGAATTGCCTCCTGCACCCTCTCTGCCAAATCACTGATTCAGCTGATACGACTCTGATTGGGCTTGGGTTGGCATAAATCTTATCATGTTCATATACAATAATATAGGATCTAGTAATAAAGTTACTGGATCTAGTCATATTGTACCTTATATGACTTGTCTTGCTGCCCATTAGGGTAGGGAAGATGCAGACATCAGTGCTGTCACCTCGCATTGCCAAACAGTGACAATCCCACCAGATCTAGCCATTGCTCTACTAGGGACAGGAAGGACTGATTTTTTATTTTTATTTTTCAAAATTTTTGAAGTACTTATTTAAGCCTACTGGATTGGTTTCTTTCTACTGGGTAGCCGAGTCCCAGCTGATTTGATATTGATCTTAATCCTAACTCATAATACCTTTCACAAAAGATTATGTCTAACTTCGAAGTCTGCTCAAGTGTTTTTAGTTGACTGTTGTATTTGTTTCCTTACATCAACTTCATCAATAAAGCCTACATGCGTTACCAATCAGCTTCTGATTCCATCCACCAGTTGGTAACCGGAAGAAAAAAAAAGTGCTTCAGCCGTACTTTTTCAGAATATTTTTTTTGAACTTTTATTTTTACAGTGTTTGGTGTCCAAAATAATAGGATTGTGATCGGAAAATCTTCTTGGCTCCATACAAGGTCCAACAAAAGCAATTGTATCGGTGCACTAACAGATATGGGGATTCTTTCAGGCTTTGACTTCAAAATTTTCTGTTAGGCAGCTGAATCTCTATCAGTTCTTCATTAATCCACTTGTTAAATTCCTTTAATTTTTTCTGACCATTTGACTTGATTAAGCCTTTCACCTGGAAATGATCTGATCATATTAAAATCTCTAATTTTTTTGTACTGCAATTCTTTCAAAATAGACAGTTTCTTTTCTTTATAAAATAATGCATATGGCCTCTAGGAACTGGACCATGGATGGTAGTAATTGACCAAGATTTACTTGCATTAATCTTCTGAAATTAATTGAAATGCTGAAATATCCTACATAAGGAAGTTTTCCCTTGACCCTTCACCTCGTATTTGTTCCATAAAGTTAGTAAGCCAGTGCAGCCCAACCTTGCATATGGGGCCCTCCCATTGTTCTAACATTCTTATACTTGATATCCTTAAACTTAGCCTCTTGTAAGGAAAGCACTATCTCAACGCAGTGTTAACCTTCTGTGATGATGTAATTATCATCGTTATACTTTGATTTTCAACACCTGCTTTATTATGATACAGATGTGAGAGTTGGTGATGAACTGCTTGTGGATGGAGGAATGGTGCGTTTTGACGTGATTGAGAAGATTGGACCAGATGTTAAGTGCCGCTGTACGGACTCTGGTTTGCTATTACCACGAGCCAATTTGACATTCTGGAGGGATGGCAGTCTAGTGAGAGAACGTAATGCTATGCTTCCAACCATCTCTTCTAAGGTATAATACATTGTCTTTCATTAGAGCTTAAGAATTTGATTGCTGAATTTGCCAGAAGGCAATTGTCTTGTATGAAGCTTTCTGATGTCTATGACTAGGTTATTGATTTTGTTTATTTTAGTTGCTATTCATGCTAATTGTATGGAGTCCTATTTGATATTTTTTATTGCAATGCTTAAACTTATAAAAGGGGCAAAGATATATGCTTGATGCTGGACGGATTGAGAGAAGTCTATATACCAAATACCTTACTGAATCTCTGAAATACAAGGTTATTTATATATGCATGCGACAATACATATACAGTTTAATATAACTTCAAAGACCATTGAAATGTAATTAATTAAGTGTACAATTGGATGGCTTTCTGACCCAATTAGCCATGGCAACGTCAGGCCTTGGTGGTGTGGGATGACAGTTGTAAAAGGCTGGGCAGATGGCTGGGGGAATACAGGGCAGCTCACTGCAGCAGTGGTGTGGGCTGAAGACTGGTGTAGGCACTGTGGCAAGGTGGTACCAGGGGAGCAGGTGGAGAATAGTATCCGGGGGGGGGTAGGAGGGATGCTGTGGGGGGCCAGGCTTGGCCAGTTTGAGCAAAGGGGAGCCATGTGGAGGTGTGTGGCGATGGGGGGGTTGCCGATACTGGGGATTGTAGGGTGTGATCTGGGTGGGTGCCAGGGCCCGAAGGGGAGCTGGTGCTTGCCATGAACAAAGGTAGCCATGCGAAGGAGAGTGGCAAGGGGGGCAGCCGATATTGAGGATGGTATGGTGTGATATGGCTGGGTACCGGGACCTGAAAAGGATGCTGGTGCTTGCCCCCAGGTGCAGCTGTTATCAATGAGGGAGGGGTGTACAGGAGTTGTGCTGCAGGGAAACTGGTGTGGGCCATGTTGGAGGCAGAGGTGACATGCCAGGGAATGCTGGCTGTTTTGATTCAATCATTAAAAGAGAGAGTGAAGGGAATTTGGGGGTGTTGGTGTCTGTCAGATATCTAGCATGCGAACAGATGGAAAGCAACATTCAATGTGGTGCCAGATCTCCGTGACCTTGGCACTGCGAGGCGCTTGAGGCATCATGGGATGTACTGCTGATGGCAGCTGGTGATCCAGTTTAGCAGCCAGACTTAAGAGTGTCAACTGGGCGGGCCTGGGCTGGCCCGGCCCAAGCCCGTCCCAGCCCACCCACTGTAGATGCCCAGCCCAAGCCCATGGTTTTTAGCGTGATTTCATGGGTTTAAAACCCACAAAAGCTATTAAAAACCCATAAACCCACCGGCAGCCCGGCGGCCCGTTTCTTTTTATTAAAAACATTTTATTGACTGAAGATCACGTCTTACGAAAAGAGTAACCGTGTGTGTCACGGAAACAATGTTAAATGTACATATGCATATATATTAAAGATTGTGTCCTCGTTGAATTAATTAACAATGTTAAGAAATATATGTTAAAGTCATGAAAGAATAAATTCTCTGCTCGTACAAGTTCTTTTCTTTAATACTAATTATGCATTTATTTAAATAAATATTTAGTTAGTCGTAATTAGTTATCTGGGTATGTAAAACTAAATTCGACTAAAATTGGAAATGTTCTAATTTATTATGTTAATCATTATAAAATAATATTACTCTCTATAAATTTATTGTCCTTTTATATTCATATTATTCATGTTTGTTATCAAAATATCTTAGATCATGTTATATTCGATTTCGAAAATAGTTTAGACATTCTTAATTTTACTGTCATTGAATTAGAATTATAATATTCTAATTTCACTCTGGATTTGGTTTCATTTTTTTGAATTGGAATAATTTTAGGATTCTTAAAATATATAATATATTTCAAATTTTGTTTAAAATATTAAGTAAACCCACTTTATTAATAATTTGTTGATGTGTTATATTTTAAATTTTATTTTATTTTTAAATTTTATATATCATATTTTGATATTTTTATTTATTTTAATATTACATTTAATACATAGGGAATTCAATCATAAAATTTGAAAATTCTGTGGAGAATTTAAAAACAACCAAAAAATCTATCAATTTGTGAATTGCCATAATATGAGAAGTAAAAAAAGGAAAATATAACCTGGAAATTTTGAAAAACTCATAATTCTCAAAAGTGAATGAATGGGAAAATTGCTAAAAACAATTAACCATAAAATTTAAAAATTTCTACGGATTGGAATGTTCGGAGATTCTAACAACCAAAATTTGTAATTCTTGTATTTATGAAAAATATAAATTCTAAAAAACTCAAAAAAACTAGAAAATCTATGAATTTGTAAATTGTCATAATCTGATAAATCAAAAAGAAAATGAAACCTAAAAATTTTTAAAACTCAGAATGCTCAAAAGTTTAAAGAGAGATGAAGAATAAATATAATTATTTTTTAATTTAAATAATAAGCAATTTGATGGTTAAATTTCTATAAAATTATCTTTATCTTTTAATTACCTAATCTTATCTTAATAACTTTTCTAACATGCTAACTTCTCCGATTTATTTATTTATTTTCAAGATATTACAATGTCAATATTAAAATATATTAAGTGGCTTGTCTGGTGGTACGTTGGCAGAGGACCTCCTTTGCTCCTACGCGGCGTTGACACTCTTAGGCATGGCCCCCCTGTGTCGCCTATGCCCAGAATGGGAAACGAAGCCGCGTAGCCTTCGTTTCCCATTCTCCTGCCTCCTTGTCTATCACTGTAGTGCCGTGTGAAGTTCCGCGGGCTCAGCGGGCTGAAGAGCCTCGGGCCCGTCAGGCCCGCCAACAACATTCAAATTAAAACTTGGTTATTCATCAGACCTCATGACTATTTTTAGCGGGCCTAAGCCCAACCCACGGCAGGTTTTTTGGCGGGCTGGCGGGCTTGGCCCGCCCACTTTACAGGCCTAGCCAGACTGCTCTTGTGTGGGAGTTAGTGATGCAGTTTGGGGCGAATGGTGTGGCGTGATTTACGTTATCCGAGACATGAGGTGCCTGAGGCGAAGGACCAGGTGCCTGAGGCATTTTATATTATTTGATTATTTTAATTTTATTAATACATATATCTAATATAAATAGTTGAAATAAATCTAAAAAAATATTTGTAATATTGAAATAAATGCATCATTTTAATAACTATGTATTGTAGCCATCAATAAGTAATGTTTTAACAACAAAAGAATGTCAACAACAAACATAACATCATAACAACTAACAAGAGTAGGGTACAAATCAAGAATAACATAGCATAACAACTTAATGGGAGTACAAATCAATAACAAAAGAAGACAAATATCATAATTAAGTTAAGAAATGGATCATGTTTGACCGGATTTGTTTTACTTGGGCAAGCAAGGCATTTTGGGGTGATGCGAGGCATTTTGCCCGCGTCTTGTCTACCTCAGGTCCTCAACAGCTTAGGCGGTTGAGGTGAGCGCCTCAGATAACTATGGGTGTGATGTGACGGCTAGTTGGTCTTATGGCATGGGGTGCTGGCTGCATGCAAAACATGGCACAGGGTGGTTCCTGGTCACTGAGTTGGCTGGTTGAGATGGCATGGTGATGGAGACCATGGCAATGATGTGCAGTTGTGTTCTGGGGCTCGGGGAGAGACTTGGTAGAGCAGCTGGTGATGGAGCTTGATATGTTGGACTGCAGGTGAGTGCACGGTTGGAGGAAGTAGGAGCTACTCTGGAGATTGCCGGATGAATCTACAGGGTGGCTGCCATCAGAGGTGATGCATTGTGCATGCCATCAAGCTGGAAGGATGGAAAGAGGAGGAGAGGCTGGTGGATCACTTAACTGAGAGGAAGAAGAGGGGAATGAATGGTGCCTACTGCTGGGGCAAGGAGGAAGGAGGGGAACGATGGGTGATGAAGGCCTCCTTGGCCCACCGAAGAGGGGGGAGGGAGGGGAGAGGGATAACCATAACAGGTCCCCAAAGCTCGAAGAATACACTTGATTTTACTTTTCTTGGGTCACAAGATAGACTCAATGAAGTCAACATGAATTTTAACCCCTTTAACAAAAGCTATTTACAGACATGTCCTTTCAATAATATGACTATTCAAACTTGAACTTCCTCAAAAAATACATTTAAAGTGATAATAGAAATGATCTACTCTTCCATACATGTAGTCCAGTTGCAATATCATCAATCTCCTCATTTGACAAAAACTCATCCTCAAGTTTTAATTCCGCAATGTAAAAGCAAGACATCAACTTAATCGATCCATACTTTCAGTGTCGACCAAAGATTCATGACTTGACTCATTGGAGTGAGCTGACTACTGGGCTCTGATACTAAACTTATGTGAGAGAAGCCCATATACCAAATACCTGAACTGAATCACTAAAATACCTGAATATTTATATTACAAATCATGTACTATACATATTAAACTTTAATATAATTTCAAAATATTGTTCAAATGTAAATTTCAACTAGGTGGACAAATTGGATGGCAGTCTGACCTGGTCAGAGATAGCAATGTCAATCCTAGGCAGGAGTGGGACGACGGGGTAAGGCAGTGCAGGCAACTAGGGGATGGTAGGGCAGCTCAGTGCGACAGTGATGCAGGCTGTGGGCTGTGCAGAGCGGCATCCACAGGAGCAGGTGGAGAATCATAACTGGTGGGAGGGTTCTGCTGCAGGAGATGACAAGCAAAGGGGAGGAGGGAGGTGGTGGTGATGGGGGGTGGGTAACTGAGAGTGGGGATGACAGGGTGGATAGGGTGGGTACCTATGCCTGAAAGGGGAGCTGGGCTGGTGGCACTTGCTGGCGAGGTTCTCGGTGGTGGTAGGGTGTGGGTTGGAGGTGTCACTAAGGCTTCATAGGGGTTTGGCATGTTGCTCCATGTGTCACTGGTGTGAAAGGAGAGGATCTGTAGAGGAGCAACAAGCTTGGGATGACAGTAGAGCTCAGTATTGATAGTGTTTTGATTCAGGAAAAGAGAGAAGGGAGCTGAGGGTGTTGGTGTTGGTGTTGGTGAGGGATCTTGTAGGTGGACAGAGGGGAAGCAGCCGATAATGTGGTGCCAGATCCATGCAAGCTGGACATTGCAGTGCATGTGCATGTCTTGGGCACCTGAGGCATCATGGGATGTACACTGGCCGTTGGCAGCCGGTGCTCCGGTTCAGCAGGTGGCCTGCTCTTGCACGGGAGTTAGTGATGCGACTCAGGGTGAACTGCGTGGCATGTGCGATGGCTGGTTGGTTTGATGGCAAGGGGGTGGGTATGCACAAAACAGGGCACATGGTGCCTTGTGGTTGCTGGGGTGGCTGGTTGAGATGGCATGGTGACGGAGATGGTGGCGATGCTATGCAGTTGTGTAGGGGCTTGGGGAGAGATTGTGTAGAGTGGCAAGTGATAGTATTGGGTGCATTGGACTGCAGGCAGGCACGGGATCAACTGGTGTAAGGAGGAAGTAGGAATCACTCCGGAAATCACTGAAGGGCTCTGCAGGGTGGCTTTCATCAGAGGTGATGCACTATGTAGGCTATCAGGATGAAATGATAGCTAGAGATAGAAGGGGTTGGTTGCTGGTGCGCTGCCAAAGAGAGGAAGAAGAGGAGACTGAATGGCACTTACCAACAGGGTGAGGAAAGAAGAAGGGGTTAGATGGGTGACGAAGGCTTCCTTGGCCAACCAAAGGAGGGGTGGGAGAGGAGAAGGCTAACAAGTTGCCTCCCCAATGATCCAAATATTTGCTTCATTCTACTTGCCTTGGGTTACAAGATAGACCTTTGAAAACCTCCTTTAACAAAAACTGTTTACAGATATGCCTTTACCAAGTATAATTATTCAGCCTTAGACATCTTTAAAAAAATATTCGAAAGATCTATGCTTCCATACTTGTAGTTTGATTTTGATCGCGATCTCATCAACACTTTGCTGAATGTTGTTTATGTTATTTGAAATGCAATTTTGTCACAGCTGTGTTTCCAACAAGGCACCTGGTTTATAATAATTATGACCTGCTTAATGGAAAGAGGAAAAATGTTGTCTGGTTTTTGAAACAAAGGCCTCTTATTAGTTGGTTTAGAAGGGTGTTACCAGTGATTTTATCATCATAATGCAAAAAGGTGCTTTGGGTTGATCATGGTTTTTGGAGTGTTTGGATGAAAATTAACATGCTCATGGAAAATTTGTCTCCTGTTCTCCTTAAGGATTTCTGGTTATTTTTTAACTTTACTTAATATGCAGGATTGGCTGGATATAGATTTTGGGATTGGTGAAGGAGTTGACTTCATAGCAATTTCTTTTGTGAAGTCTGCTGAGGTTATCCATCATCTCAAAAGCTATATTGCTGCAAGATCTCGTGGAAGGTAGATGTCAAAATCTTTCATCTGTATTTTGTACTCAATTGTGCATGTACTGCTGTATACATGAATGTGGAAAATGATATGAAGCCACATAATTCTTCTAGACTTCTTCTGTTGATGAGTAATTTCATTTCTTTCTTCGAGAGATATAAGTAACTTCTAGTCTAAAGCTACTTAATGGCATGTGAAATGAAGGGGGAGAATAACCTTTGAGAAGTACAAGGAAGTGGGTGATACTGCGCTAATCAGAGATGAAAATTTAAGAAGTAAGGTACCGAGTGCCCAAGAAGTGCCTTCATGGAGAATAATGGATGTACACCCTAAAAACGCTTAAACATGGGAAATAGAAGGTCGAGAACTCAAGGAGGCATGAAAGGAACCTTTCCACCCGATAAAACATCTCACATTTATGTGAAACCAAATGCTATTGCTCTATCTAGCTTCAAACTGACAAACCCTTGGCTCGAGACAAAACTTCCAAAGTGTCATGTAGGATCCACCAGATATGGTCCTTCTGCCTGTGCAACATCTGCTGAAAGCCACCCAACTCAACTCAACTCAACTAAGACCTTTATCCCAAATTACTTGGAGTCAGCCATATGTATTCTCTTTCTCCACTCATGTCAATTTTGTGTTATTTCTTCAGAGATATTTAAATCATCTAAATCATATTGAATTACCCTCCTCCAAGTTAACTTAGATTTATCATGCCCCTGTTGAAACCTCGAATTTTCTCTCATCAGAATTCCCTTTTTTAGAAATTTTTTTTGCTTTAGGCTAGCATTGACTACTATGAAAATATGTGGTATTCATAGGAGTATTAGCTAATTTGATGTAGTATTATTTTATAGGAATACCGATGGTTCCACAGATTTGCTAAGTGCCGACACGGGTATTACCCACCACTTAGATGATCTGAACCACAATTTAATTTATGAGGTTATCTGAGTTCTTTGAAAATAAATTTTGACCTCTCTCCACCGGACTTGCGATATTCCGGTGTTAATTACATCGAGCGAACACTCGAACACCCTTGATTGACCGTCACAACAACATATTGATCGGAAGTCATTCATCCACATAAACACAAAGCTGAAAGACATATCCCCATGGCCTTATGCGATGGAATTTGGTTGAACTTAATTCAAACTTTAAGTTTGGGTTCATTGGTTTTCTTTTTGATTTAAGATTTTGATTTGATTTGTTTTGTTTATATTTTTGGTCATTTGTTGACTTAGATGATTTTGAGTTGATCTTTCTTTTTTTTATTTGTTCGTAGGAATTAATTTCCATTTTTTTGTGTTTGTTACTATTTTTTGCTTGATTTAAGTGAATTTCTTATTATTATTAAGATTTGTTCTTAATAATATTGATCACTTTAATTTTCCATGGTTGATTTTAATCCAGCATAACTTGTTTTTGTAGTCATTGGTTGACATTTTTTATGCATTATTTAATGACATAATTTTGGTTGGATTATGTTAATATTTTATTAACGTTTCGATCATTTATTTGATTTGAATTTTGTTATGCATACTTATTTAATTAAGTATCATTATTCATTTAGGTTGATTTAATTTTTCATGGTTAAGTCGAATTCAAACTTAACATGTTTTGTAACCGTTTGTGGTCATTTTTCATGTATGATTTTATGGCATGAATTTGATTTAATTATGATGGCATTTTAGTTAATAAATAAGTCATTATTCAATTTGATTTAATCAAATTTAATTATTTGATTAAGTTAGAAAATTATTTAAATAACTTATTTAATCTTATCCATCTATTGGAGTCCATGAGGATTTGATGTCACTTTTGAAGTACATCAATCGAACTTGAATTTCATTTCATGTCGATCTGAGTACATAGAAGTACAACAAATGAGAGGGCATTCAAGCCTTTCTTCTCAATACATGTCATAACTTGTGTTCGGTTCGACCGGCATTTCGGTTTTACCGACTTGGGTTTTCATTTAGAATTCCCATTCGGTTCGACCGGCATTTCGGTTTTACCGACTTGGGTTTTCATTTAGAATTCCCGTTCGGTTCGACCGGCATTTCGGTTTCACCGACTTGGGTTTACTATTTGAATTCCCGTTCGATTTGACCGACATTTCGATTTTATCGACTTGGGTTTTCTATTTGAATTCCCGTTCGGTTCGATCGACATTTCGGTTTTACCGACTTGGGTTTTCTATTTGAATTCCCGTTCGGTTCGACCGGCATTTCGGTTTCACCGACTTGGGTTTTCTATTTGAATTCCCGTTCGGTTTGACCGGTATTTCGGCTTTACCGAGTTGGGTTTTCTATTTGAATTCCTGTTCGGTTCGACCGGCATTTCGGTTTTACCGACTTGGGTTTTCTATTTTTATCCAAAATAACAAACTATTTTGGGCCTTTTTTAATGGAAAGGTAGCGCAGAACCACTTAATTTCGGCAGCATTTCGGCTAGACCGAAGTTGGGTTGGCTTTTTTTCTATCCAAAATAGTTCACTATTTTGGGCCCCTTTTTGTGGAAAGGTAGTGCAAAACCAGCCACTTTTTATGGAAAGGTAGCACAAAATCAAGGTATTTCTTACCTTCTAAAAAGGGAGAATCTAGAGCTTCTCTCTCTTCTCAACTCTCTTTCTCACCGAATGCCAACCCTTTTACGTACGACATGCCAAGCCTATTTATAGAGGATTTTCATGGGTATTTTGGTCCCAAAAAATCACCCCACTAAGTCCATTTTCGTGGGAGTGGGGGGGTGACCGGAATGGGGTGGAGTTACCCCCCCTTTTCCCATTTTCTTTTGATTTTCCGGTGCTGTTTGACCAAGTCAAACGGGGGGGGGTAAGTTCACCCCCAGCTAATCAGACCTGGTCGCTGACCGGGTCTCTGCCGCGGCCGCTCGCGCGTGGGCGCGCACGTGGGCCACGACCGCCCACTCGGGTGGTCCTTTTTTTCTTCATTCTCTTTTTTTTTTGCTGACCGCGGTTTGACCGCGAACCGCCCCCCTCGGCCCTCTCTCCCTGACGCACTCTCTTTCCTTGACGGACACAGGAGCCCGCGAGGGCTCGCGGCGGCTGCCCTCGGCCAGCCTTCACGCAGCGACGGTGACAGTGGGCTTCGGTGACGGCGGCGACGTCGGTGCAAGAGGACAGCGGTGGGAGGAGCTCCCCCCTTTTGGCTCTCTCCCTCCCCGACTTCTTTCTCTCGCGGCCAACCTGTGCGGCGACAATGGTTACGAAGGTGGAGGCGGTGGTGATCGCGAGACGGCTTCTTCCTCCTTTAGCTTGAGCGGCGCGCAAAGGATCTTGCAGCGTCTCGTTTTCCTCTCCCTCCTCTTTTGCTCCCTCACGACGGGAGCACCACTGCGGAGCCTTCTCACCGCAAGCTCGGCGGTGGCGGAGGCTTGGTCCGGTGGTGGCGATTGTGTGGTCCGATGACGGCAACGACGCCATAGATCGACGACGGTGGTGACGGCGGCAACTGCGGGTTTCCCCCGGCCCTTGACTGCGAACAACGCTTGGGAGGGGTCGTTCCCCTCGCAGCGGCTTCTCTTTGGCTGGCCTTTGCGGCGGTGGCTGTGCGGTCCGGTGATATAAGAGCAAGGAGTCTTCGACGACGACGATAACTACTTGTGAAGACGACGGCGAAAGGGGTTCCCCTCCTCTCGGCTGTCCTCTTATGGAGATGAGGGCTTCCCAGTGTTTTCCCCTTGTGGCAAAGCCCTCCCATTGCTCTGTTTTTTTTCTTCTTTTTTTTTCTTTTTGAGGGGTTAAAAAATTTTCGGTTTCACAACCCCTTTTTTGTTTCTGTCATTTTAATATTTTCTATCTTTCTAACTGGAGCCTCTTTAGGTCTACGTTTAATATGTCCAAACTATCTCAATCTCCCTTCTTTCAATTTGTCTACAATTCTCATTACTCCTACATTTTCTTTAATATATTTATTACTTATTTTATCTAATATAGTGTGACCACTCATCCATCTTAACATTCTCATTTCGGCTACACTTATTTTAAAAGTATGTTTTTCTTTTATTGTCCAACATTCACTAGCATATAACATTGCGGGTCTTATACTTGTACGATACAATTTTCCTTTCAACTTTAATGGAATTTTACGATCACATAGAACCCTTGAAGCCAATCTCCACTTTATCCAATCTACTTTAATCCTTTGATTAATGTCTTCATCACATTCTTCATCTTTTTGAATAATTGATTTAAGATACTTGAACTGAGTATTTTGAGACAATATTATCCTATCTAAATTGACACCCTCATCTACTTCTCTTTGGTTTTCATTGAATTTACAATGCATATATTTTGTTTTAGTTCTACTTATCTTGAAACCTTTAGTCTCTAAAATATTTCTCCACATTTCTAACTTTCTATTCACTCCTTGTGTTTCATCTATCAATACGATATCGTCTGCAAATATCATATACCTAGATATATTATCTTGTATAATCTTCATTAATTCATTTATAACTAATGCAAAAAGATAATGACTTATTGCAAACCCTTGATGTAAGCGAATTGAAATAGGAAAATCTCTTGTTTCTTCACCAATTGTGTATACGCTAGTAGTTGCATTCTCATACATGTCTTTAATCATTTGTATATACTTAACAGGCACCATTCTTCGTTCCAAAACCCACCATAGAACCTCTCTTGGTATTCTAGCATAAGTCTTTTCTAAATCAATGAGCACCATATGTAAGTCTTTCTTCATATCTCGATATTTTTCTATCAAACTTCTAATAAGAAAAATAACTTCAGTTGTAGATCGACTAGGCATAAATCTAAATTGATTAGCTGAAATATTTGTATAGCTTCGTAATCGCCACTCAATAACTTTTTCATAATTTCATAGTATGACTCGTGAGTTTGATCCCTCTATAATTTGCACAATCTTGTATATCTTCTTTTTAAAAAAAAATAGGCATAAAAATGCTTTTTCTTCATTCATTTGACATTCTTTTCGATATTAGGATTTTGTTAAAAAGTCGAGTTAACCATTTCACTACTAAATCTTCCAAACATTTCCACACTTCAATATAAATATTATTTGGACCACATGCCTTGTTTTCATCATTTTCATTGCTTCTTTAACTTCTGAAAATTGAATTTTTGTAATATAATTTAAATTAAAGTTTGTCACATTCTCTATGTCGTCTATGTTTTTAGCAAAGTTGTCATTAAAAAGAGTATCAAAATAATTTTTTCATCATTCTTTGATATCATCATTTTTAATCAAATTTTTTCCTTCTTTATCCTTTATGCATCTAATTTGATTAAGATCTTGAGACCGTCTCTCTCTCATTCTTGCTAGTTTATAAATATCTTTTTTCACTTTCTTCAGTTCCAAGTTTCTCATACATATGTTTAAAAGCATCATCTCTTGCTCTTCTAATAACATTTTTTTCTTTTTTTTTGCTATCTTGTATTGTTCATAAGTTTCATTGTTATCACATTTCGGCAATCTCTTATAACAATCTCTCTTATTCTGTATCGCCTTTTGCACTTCTTCATTCCACCACCAAGTCTCTTTTTTAGGTGGACTATGTCCTTTAGACTCTCCAAGTACTTTTTTAGCTATCTCTTTAATTTTTATAGTCATATTCATCCACATAGCATTAACGTCTATGCCTAACTTCCAATTGTTTACTTTTAAAAGTTCGGTTTTAAATATTTGTTGTTTCATTCCTTTTAACTCCCACCATTTTATTTTAGGAGAATATTTTCTTTTATATGTGTTTGTTTGTGTTTTAATCTTAACATCTAAAATCACTAACCTATGTTGGCTTGCTAAAGTTTCACTCGGAATTATTTTTACAATCTTTGCAAATAGCACGATTGGATTTTCTAGTGAGAATGAAATCAATTTGACTTTTATTTTGTCCACTTTTAAATGTTATTAGATGAGATTCTCTTTTAATAAATTGAGTATTTGTAAGGATAAGATCATAAGGCATGAAACTATTGCATCCTTTAATGTTTCATCCACAATGATACATAATCCATTTTTATTTCTCTTTTTTCCTGTATACCATATTTTATATCTTGTATTTTCTACTTCTTTATCTTTTTCTCCTATCCATTTGGTTTCTTGTATACACATAATATTAATCTTTCTCCTCTCCATACTATCAACAAGTTCCATAAATTTTCCTGTAAAAGATCCAATCTTCCAAGTGCTTATTCTTATCTTTCTTTCAATATTTTATTTCATACATTTCTTTTTATAATAATGTCTATTTGCATTTGAGTTTATTCTAGAACTCATATCTTGCTCTTTATTATGGACTAATTTCTTTACCCACACACGTCCTTGATGTGGGAACTCTTGCTTATTTAACACCACAATACGGCGCTTATATGACGCGTCGCATGTGGGGAATGCCTTCATCCTTGTTGTATTTTTCGTCACACCTGGACTCCGATGTAACGCGTCGTTTGGTGAGTACGTCCCATTGTTTATATCATTTGAATCCATATAATGAGATGTGACTTTATTTTTACGCTGGTTGTCACCTACCGCAATGCTCCTCCTTTCTCATCCGGACTTGAGACCGGCCATGGCAGAGTTTGCTGAAAGCCACCCAAAAACTGAAAATGTTTACTTAATTTAAAGGTATTCAACATACTTATGTTGACCATCTGATGAGCACCTTTCCAAACATTAGAAGCAAGGGAACACCAAGAAATAAGTGAGAGGAAAAATGTGTATATCTTTTAATTTAATAAACTAAGGGTGGCATAAGTTACATGCTTGAAATACTTTTATGGCATTTTAGGAGCATTTGAATGTAATTATAAGACACGTTTTGTTTTTAGACAAATGATCATAGTGTACTGTCACATGTAAACATTTTGTTGCATTCACTCATGTTCTAATACATTTTGATCCTACGTATAGATGATTGCTAGAGAGATCTTTCTAAATTTCAATAAAATGTATTGTGGTCTACTCAAATTTCCTCACATTTCCCAGAAATTTTTAGATGTATTGCTTTAATTTTATTATTGTGCCTCTTGGTAAATGTGTTCCCTTCCTTGGGAGTCATTTTACTGTAGTTATGCCTAGGGGTGTTAATGGTTTGGTTTTTGAGATTTTTTTCTTACAAACCAAATCAAACTACCTCCCAAACCAAACCAAACTTTGGAGGATTTTTTTTTTGATTTGGTCTGGTTTAAACCATATTTTATCATGGTATAGTATATATGCCAATGTATAATTTCATTTGGTTTGTTTTAAATGATATTCTGTTAAACTTTAATGTATATGTTTATTTATTTTATTATTTTTGTTTTAAAAGCTCTTAAAACAAAATTTTTATTTTAAAAGATATATAAATCTTGTAAATATATGTAAATTAAATTAAATGTTTAATATAATTTAGTTTATCGGTTTGGTTTGAAGAGTCTTAGAAACCAAATTGATCAGTAGTTTGGTTTGGTTTGATTTTTCGGATTGAACTAAATAGTAAACACCCCTAGCTATGTTGTAGATCATGAATCTCTATTTTTAAGATTTTTTTATCTTAGGTAGTTGTAAGAAGGGATATACATATTTGACGAAGCCTTTTCTACATACGAATAATGCAATGATGTCAGTGAAAAGCATTGTTTAGGTGACACCATGGAATGCGATCTCCCGAGAATCTCTCGAGATCTCCCGAGAATCTCTTTTCTTCCGTGCGTCCGAGAAACGAGATCGCCGAAACGAGAATATCTATGTAGTACATGTGATACCTTGATCTTCTCCGCCTATTATTATCTCCAACTTGTTAGATGATCTTGTTAAGTTTCCTTCTCATATTGCCAATTTTATTATGGAATCCTTTCAAATATTCATCTAAACATTATTGTTTGATAAAATTTCATAGCTTAATATTTTAATAACTATATATGTACAATTGACCCAAAATGTTATCAATCACCTATCTATATTGTTCAAAATAAAATTTTGATCTGTCATAAGATCCTTTGTATGTCTCATGCTAACAATAGTTCACCATCTCTGTATTACATTTTTAATTCTCTCACAGCTTATTTTAATATTTAATATGAGTTATCTTGTCCTTTTTAAAAAGATTATATGACATTCTACATCTAAACATGCACATTGATTGGTATTTCCAAGATCTAATCCCTTGAAATTTTTTTGAGATCTTTTATCTTCAATCTCCGTGAGATAAAATATAGATGTGAGATGGCAATCATTGGGTAAAGTATACCCTGCATAAATGAAATCCGAGATCCGATCTCCCGAGATTTTTCCGAGAATCTCACGAGATCTCTTCTCTTTCACGTTTCCGAGATGAAGCCGAGATCCGAGACGACAATCCTTGGGTGACACCTAGGCGATAAGGCACCCCCACTCTGGTCAAGGCGAGCGGCACCTAGGCAAGCACATCGTTATTTAACTATTTTGTTTAATTTAAGAATAAATAATGTAAATTAAGTATCAATATCACTTATTTGAGTAATTTTGAAGTAAAAACAACTAGTTCTTATAGTTAATTTGATTATAAATGAACATTTGGATGGATTAATAACAAGGATTAAATAATTTTATTAATATTTACTAATAGTTAATACAAATTAAATATAAAAATTAACTTTTATTTAAGTTATTTAATTTATGTAACTATGCATTCGCACATCATTACTTGTTTCACATGGTGTCATGGCTATTTGTTATTTGTCACTCGTATATTTGTTACTTTATCAATTTTACTATAAAAGGCGTTCCCTACTATCTCGTCTTGTTGCCTAAGCAACAAGGCTGTTGCCTTCGTCATCTTGATTGTCTTGAAAACTATGATGAAAAGATTAATAGATAATATTATTCTTTTAAAAATAATGATAGGAGATATAATCAATGTAGTTAGTGTTTAGGTTCTACAAATTGGATTTGGGTGGACCGGTGGATATGGATAACCTTGTACACTGAAGATGGATAGCATATTTATTGGAAAAGTTCTCAATGGTTATGTTGGAAATAAATGTTGTAGATTTGAGGAAGGTCATGGAAGTTTCAGACATAGAAGTTTAAATGAAGAGGATAAAGAAATTTTTTGATTTTACTATGACCTATGATCTTATATTGACAATGTTGGCACCTGAAATTTTCAGAAAAAAATCAAAGGAGAGAAAAAAAGAGGTGTTCTTCCGCTAAATCCAACGGAGTTTATTGGCAATATGAAATAATTTGGATGGGAGTATATGCATTGCAGGATCAGAATCAAGACCCGGATCGAGATCGATGGGTCCCAATCCTATTTGGATCATGATTGGATTGGCCGGATCAGCCAATTTTCTGGGAGGATTTCCGATTTGGAATCAATCTGGATTGGTTCTTCAAAAAAAGTCTTAAAAAACATATAAAACACAGAATATGGGCTTATATTGGATTCTCTTTTGGGGCCGATTTCTGCCCCAAAATGGGGCCATATAGGCCACCACTGCTGCGGTGGACCCAATATGCCATATATCCATTTCTTAACTCATGGATAGGCACTCCGTAAGTTAAGTCACGGATATATGGCATACCTGGTCAATCCTGCTGTGGCAGCAGCATTTTCTGCTGATTCCAGTGAGAAGGTCAGCTTGGATTGGGTCTTGTGGCTGAAATCAGTTCGAAAGGGTGCGATCTGATCTGGGAATTAACTGATTCCGATCCGGAAGAAAACAAGGGTTACAGGAGGTTGAAGGCAACTGGAGGGATGCTCAAACAGGCGTTACCGGAGATTCACAGTGATCAGAGAGAGTTGCAAGGACTGACAAAGCGGTAGCAGTGAGCTCATATTCAACAACTTGGCGTGAGGGTTTCTGCCATCTGGGTTGGGGGGGGGACAGGCCATTGGGAGAATGTTCTCAGAACATAGGGGTTCAACAATTAGGGGGCAGGAGGGTTTATGTAAAACTTAAACCTGTTCCTGGTTCACTAGTTCGATGGTTCGAGGGACCAGGTGACTGGCTAGGTGACAAGGCACACACCTTCTTGGGCAGCCAATAGGCATGCACCCATTGTTGCCTCCATTCATTACCAGAGAGGAAGTACCCCTCTTTCCCTCTTGCTAACTTCCTCTTTCTTCCAGTTTGTTACCATCCCTCCACTCTCTTCTTGGGAAAATCTGGGTTGGTAGGATTTTGAGACAGATGTTGGAGGGTTGAGAAGATAGGCTGGAAGGTCAGCGGCATCCACTGGAGGGGGTGGAGATGGCTGCTGGAGGGCAGCAGCACAGAGGGAGGCTGCTCTGCATGGTTTTAGTGCGTTTTCCCAGCCCTATCAGACAAGGAAGATGAGTTGAGTTATAAATTTGGGGCGACTGAGCCTATACCATGTTTGGAGATCTCGATGCATAACCAGTCTTCCCCAACCATAGATTACGGAATCGGTGGAATCGGACCGATTCCGACCGATTCCGGAATTGGATCGGTGGATTCCGATCCGATTCCTGGCGGAAAGACCGATTCCGGGAATAATTCCGCGGAATCGGTATGAATCGACTGGAATCGGTCGGAATCGATCCGATTCCGACCGATTCGTTGTGGAATCGGTCGATCCGACCGATTCCGATGGAAGACCGGTTGAACCGGCCCCGGTTCGATTCCCGGTTCGATTCCCGGTTCGATTCCTTCGATCCCGCGGCGGTAGGGCTCGTCTCCGGCGATTCCGCGGCGATCCCTCAGCGATTCCGGCATCGATCCGGCGATCCAGGCGTCGATCCGAGCGATTCAGGCAGCGATCCGTCGATCCGGGAGCGATTCGAGACTGATTCCGGCGATTTCAGATTCCCTGGGCGATTCCGGCGATTCCAAGCGATTCCTTCAGCCGATTCCGCCGATCTGAGCTCCGATCCGCCTTGAATCAACGTCTTCTTCGATCTTTGACCGAGCTTTTTGATAAGATTTCTTCGCCCAAAACTTCGTACGTCCATTCTTACGCGTTTTCGACGAGTCCGAGTGTCGTTAAACGTTATGATTTCCGACCGAATAAGTCCGTCCAAGTTTTAAACTATCCGTTTAAGTTCATTTTGCACGGGAAAAATTCCGGATATCCAGTTACATTTGCGACGATTTCGGCAACTACGTAACCCTTTAAACATACCGAATGGTGTGTTACTTGGGTTAATGCGCTCCCGAACAAACGTCTAATTCATTTTTTATGTTATCTAATCATTTTTAGTGCATTGTTTACAATTTTTGCGAGATACAAGCAATGGCCGATCAAGGTGGCGCGGCACCGGCCACGTGCTTCCGACGTGGGTTGGGAACACGGGCATATGGTAGACCTAGTCAGGAAGAGGGTGCAGTGCAAGTGGTGCGGGAAGGAGATGAACGGGGGGGTGTTCCGGCTGGAACAACATAATGCCGGAACACGTGGGAATGTAAAGAAATGTGACAAGGTGGCCAGGGGGAAGAGTGAGGAGATGAGGGGATACGTGACGAGGTAGAGCGCCTCTCAACGGGCTGTTCGGATCGAGCGAGAGGGAGGAGTTGCGGGACGAGCTACTCGAGAGGAGGAGGGACCGCGATTCGCCTACCTCCAGGCGGAAAGGCAAGGGGAAGGCGGCGGCTCGGCCGGAGCCGGAGAGCGAGGACGAGTCCACGGACTCCGAGCTTGGACGCGTGCTAGGCACGCTGCAAGCGTGCATTGGGCCGAGGAGGAGGACGGGGAGGAGGGGAGCGCAGAGGGTCCGGGTCCGGTAGTTGACCCCGGCTTTGGGGCGATCGACATCGGCTCGCCCTACTCGGGACCGAGAGCTGCCGATGAGACGGGAGCCGTACCACCGTTCCACTTCTACTGCACTCGATTTACACCGAGTGACGAGTTTTATTTAGGAAACAAAGTGCTGCGGATGGGGATAAAGCGAGGCAATGAAAGGGGTGAAGGCTACGGGAACGGCCGCAAAGAGAGCCGTTCGCACATTTGTCGAAATGGTTTTTACACGCAGTATCACTTTTTAAATTAAATTTGACATTATGCTCGTTTATTTACTAACACTTAATTTACCACGATCCCATTTTTTTAACTTGATGTAGGCATCCCGACACGTGCTCACCGCCCTTACTTCCGACACGATGGTGGATGCCGTGGGTGAGGCCGGACCGGGTTTGCAGCCCCGAGCTGCACACATATACGGCCCGGCTGGATGAGGAGGTCCGAGGACTGAGGGAGTGGATGGACGGGTTCAAGTTGGTGTGGAAGGAGAGGGGTTGCGCACAATCACGTGCGATGGGTGGGCCAGTATCACCGAAGGAGTATGATAAACTTCTTGGTGTACCGTTCGAGGGGACTACATTCTTGAAGTCGGTAGATGCTTGGGAAGATTAAAAATGCCGACTTCATTTTTCTCCGATGGATGGAGTGGTGGAGGAGATGGGGGAGGAGAATGTGGTTCGGTTGTCACCGACAACGAACCATCATATAAAGGCGGTCGAGGAAGTTGATTGGAGAAGAGGAAGCACATCTTACGGGTGCCCCTGTGCGGCATTCCATAGATCTCATTTTAGAGGATATAGGCGAGGAGGAGGGTGTATCTACACTTGTCAGCGAGCGCGGAACCATCGTTCCTTTATTTATTCGCATCCCCGCCTCCTACGTATCACGAGATCTCACGCGGGGAGGGCACGATCTTGTCGAGCCCGGTCCGACACGATTCGCCACGAACTTCATTGCGGCCGGGAGAGTTTACACCGGCACGTACATGCATTGGTTAGGTTCACACAAATCGAGGAGTATTACAACTATATGGTGACAACCCGTACGACAAAAAAGAGCAAGCTTGGAGATTCTTGTCGAGTGCGAGAAGCGGATCACCGACAAGAGGTTTTGGGAGAGGATTGCCTACTATTTGGCAATCATTGAGCCAATCGGTAGTTGTCTTGAGGTTGGTAGACTCGGATGGGCGGGGGACCGGATGGGCACACCGTATGATGCGCTATGGACCGGGCAAGCTGAAAATTAAAGAAAAAAATCCCGGAGGTTACAAAAAGTGGTGGAAAATCATTGATGACCGATGGGACAAGACCTTGCACCACGATGTCCGTGCGCAGGTAACTTGGTTCTAAAATTATTTTTGATGTATAATTATCTTATATGCACGGTGTTAACTAATAAAATCTTGCGGGATACTTTTTGAACCCCCGCATCCAATATGGAGGACGGTGGTGAACGACAACGAGGTGATGCGGGGTACACTTGGGTTATCCAACATGCGCCGATCTCGGCGAGACGGGATAGTAGGCCGAGATAGAAGTAAGTTAGAGTTCATTAAATACCTTGGACTAGCATTGCCAGCAAGCTAATTTTTTTATTTAAATGTTTCAGATGCAGAAGTACAAGATGAGGGTCGGTGTATACTCAGATGCTGACCTGAAATATTCAGTTGACAAAGTGTCACCTGGTATAGTAATAGTTTGATGAGCAATTTCTTTTCTTTTCATACAAGTTATTCTTGATGATGGGCTAATTGTTTTCCTTTTCTCTTCTTGTGTTTTTTTGCAGCTGAGTGGTGGGTTCAGGTGAACACCAGGAGTGGATGGAATCCACTTGCGGCCATTGGTATCAGGATTCTGAGCCAGAGCACCGAGTTCCTCCCACCGCAGGAACCGGGTACATTCAACTCGATACATACCAAAAGGAGGAACGGGTTGACCTCGGACCGGGGAGAAGGCAGTCTTGTCATTATAACAAGAGGGTCGCGTAAAGAACATCGAGGATCGGCGTAAGATCAGCGAGGAGCGATTTCCCACGGTTCGCGGGTGGCCCGTACGAGCGAGAGGCATTCCTCCGCCACACCACCACCCGAGGAGGTGGACGTGGACAGTTTTCCGGGAGGAGCATGCACTTGCCTCCTGGATAGAGGAGAGCGAAGCCAGGGATCACGCAGCTGAGTTTGATCCCGATGACGGTGCATAGGCAGAAGGAGAGTTGGATGGTGTTGAAGCCGAGGAGGATGCTCCAGCGCCACCTCCATCTACTACCACGACTCGGTGGCCTTCTTCGCCGCCTGATGGGGCAGCCACTGCGGCAAATTTGGCCCAGCTCACTCCGGCTCGGTCCCGGCGGCCAGCTACACCGGCCCGTTCGCGGTCCGGGGAGAACGAAAACAAATTGTTGCACGGAGAATGGGAGGATTTGCAAAGTTGAAAAAAACTTTGGGTTCCGGACTTTCTGGTAGTTCAGAGATGGCTGAAGAGGCAAAGAGAAGGAAGTTGAGGTCGCGTCTGTCGGCCCGGATGACGATGACAAGACGTTGTGCTCCTTCTCTCCTCGAGTGATGATGACGAGGAGTGTATACCGGCGGCAGCCATCGGCGTACCGAGTCACCTCGATTCACGGTTTCAAAGCCGTATTACACGCCGGATGAGCGAGACACCGCAGCCTTATATTATGGAGCCACAAGATTCGAGCATTTGGCCGAGTTGACCGGCGGTGGATTTCACCACCAGCTCCACCATCCTCTGCCTACGTCCCGGTCGTCCCGCTGTCCGATCCATACGTCCTTGATGGCATGGCAACGGCATTATTTTCATATGGATATGGTCCCGGACAGTATTCAAGACTGAGCACGAGGAGGAGCGTCACGAGCGACGAGGGAGAGGAGGACGACCCACATCTTTATCCTAGATATTGGTAGTAGATTGATATGATGTAATTTTTTTTTTGATGATGTATCAACTCTTTGATATTTGAATAAATGGAATTGGAACATGTACTTAACTTTCAAGTCTTCAAGTCTTCAATTGGTGTTCATTAGTATTTGTATGATGTGGTTTTGTGGATATCATGCATTGGTGATTTTTTAAAATTTTTCTAACTCATTTCCTATTTTTTTAGAATTTTTTCTGAATTTTTTGAATTTTTTTGACGAAAAAAAAAATCCAAAAAAAAAAACCGATTCCGACCGATTCCGGAATCGATTCCCTTCCCAGGAATCGGCCGATTCCGGCCAATTCTGGGAATCGGAATCGGAATTGGTCCCAACCGATTCCGATTCCGATTCCGATTCCGGAATCCTTGTCCCCAACTGATAGGACTGGGAGGATCTGCACCACCACCCACAGAGTTGGGAATATTCATGCCACCACCGTCGTGCAGCCTCATTGACCCTCCAGTGGGCTGTTTGCCCGTCCCACTCTGATGCTCCTTTCTCTGTTCGTTCTCAGTCTGTTGTCTGCTCTTCTCTCTTCTCTCTCTTTCTGACTCCCCTCCAGCAAGTGATAATGCCTGGGTCTTGGTGCTGTGTTTTGGTGTTCTTGTACCTCATGACCGGTGCAAGACCATGGTCCTCCTGAGTTAATTCTTGCAAGATGGAAAACCATGCTGTGGATGAGGTGTTATTATTTTGTCTCTTATCCTGGAATGCTTTTCAACCGCTGAGCAATGTGTTTGCAGTAATAAAAAGCTAGATTACTGGTCTTTTGCTACCCTTTTTGCTTCATTTGGGCATAGCACCCTCACCCTGGAGATTTGCTGGCAAATCTTCAACTTCTGGGCCTCAGGTATTGGGCGTTAAATGGTTGTCTTTGTTGAAGCTATTAGGTTGGTAGTTGCAAACTTACATATTTTATCTATTAATGAACTTTGTGGTCACAATCCACTTTCCAAAGATGAGGTCCTTGATTTCTATTTCATTTAGCAATTGGTGTAATTTACCTGTTCCTGCTAGTGATTAAATCAAAACAGGATGCAGGGGCAGGTTTTCTCTTGCATTTAATGGTAATGAATCTGCAACTTTTGAGAGAACTATCTTTCTTTTGATGTTAGGAGATAAAGGAGAGGAGAACGAGGTCAACTGTAGTATCATATGAGGTTGTTCTCGTTTTACCATGTATTGGTTGCTTGTGCGGAAGGATTTTTAAATGGTCCTCCTACAATCTACTTGTAAATTTATTGTTTAATATAAACATGATCATATGATTCACAAGTAGTTAATGTGTTTTAAACAGCTCCCAAATTGTGTTGCTGGTTGTGGTAATTCATGAATCATGGGTTTTTATAATTATCACATCCTATTATGTCATAAAGTTACATAGACTAATTTATTTGATGTCTGCTAAATGATACTTCTTACAACCTACTTTTCATGTGTGGGGAAAATGAAGTTACACGTGAATTTGTTTTCCTTGACTTTAAAGCCCAAAGCTGTGGCTTTGAAAGCTGCAGAATTCCATAAGTGTTGAATGTTACTGTATATATTTATTCCAGTGACACTGCAGTGATTGCAAAAATTGAGAGTACGGATTCTTTGAAGAACTTAGAGGAGATCATCCGTGCCTCAGATGGAGCAATGGTAGCCAGAGGAGACTTGGGTGCTCAAATTCCACTGGAACAAGTTCCTTCAGCCCAGCAAAAGATTGTTAAAGTTTGCAGGCAGCTAAATAAACCTGTTATTGTGGCTTCACAGCTTCTTGAATCCATGATCGAGTACCCTACACCAACTAGAGCTGAAGTAGCTGATGTTTCTGAAGCTGTTAGACAGCGTGCTGATGCTTTAATGCTGTCTGGAGAGTCAGCTATGGGCCAATATCCAGAAAAGGCATTGACTGTCCTTAGGAGTGTCAGTTTACGGATTGAGAGGTGGTGGAGAGAGGAAAAGCGACATGAAGCTATGGAACTCCCTGGTATTGCATCTTCCTTCTCAGACCGCATTTCTGAGGAGATATGCAATTCTGCTGCCAAAATGGGTAAGAACCTGCAGCTTATATTTTCTCTCTACTGAGTCCATGCATTGTTTTCATTGATAATGTGGGTAAAAGAAAACTATTTCTGGTTTTCTTTTTTACATGCCAACTGTTTGTGTTCTCAACCCCTCCCTCTCTTGTATTTGTATTTTCTGTTATGGACAGTTGACACATCAGCTAGAAGTGTAGGTGTATTTTTTGTCATAGCTACCATGCCTAATTTTAAGAGCTGTTATCTACCTTTTTTACTTAGAAATCCAGCTGACTAAATTTTGGTCATTACCTGAAAATTGAAAATGAGTGCTCAAGTGATGCAGCCTACCCTTGGAGCAAAGAACAAATGGAAACAAAATGACGGGGATGGACAACATATGAAGAATGGATTGACTTTTAATTGGGTCAATGACAGATAGAGCTGTTTTGTCCTTCAACATGCTGTGTATATGCTGCGGCATTATTTTAGCTTCCCTAAATTTTTTCACACTTAGATGACACTGAAGCATCACTATTGTCATCAGAAGGTTTAGTTAAGATCAGGTTGCTTAACAGTTAGGGAGTGGTCCTCATCAACTTACACTCTGGTAGTAATTTATGATTTTACTCTGCATTTTAATTGTTATTTGGTTAGTATTTATGTGGAAGGATTCTTAGTGAGGCGATGGTACTCTAAAAAGGGGGAAAGTGATGGGTTCAAGTGTAAATGGCGCAGGACATGAATGAAGAAGCCGTCATCTGCATGCCTAAACGGGCCCAAACAGATCACCAAACCAATGTAATAACTCTGATCAGACAAGGCGAACGGCACTTGAACCAAGCTGAACTGAGCTGAAAACCTGAACGGGGCTAGAAGGTGCTGAACTGGCCTAGAAATGCATTGATATGGGCTGAACTGGTCGAATATGCATTGAATTGGTGCCGAACCAAGCTGAACCGTGCCTAAACCGCTCTGAATCAGCCCCTGCTAGGGTGAACCGGCTGGTTTGGTCGCTGAACTAGGCGGTTCGGCACTGAACCATCCGAATGGGTGTGCTGGGTCGGCTCAGCCAGTTGCTGGACTGGAGGGGCCGACTGCAAGCCTGGCTATACCATGTCTCACTTGACCCCTGGGGTGGGGTTTGTGGCTGCCTTGGATGGCGTCCAAATGGAGGGGTCGTGATGCTTTCGGCAGAGCGCACAAGCGCGTGAAAAAGACCTGGGGGGGTGTGGTGTCTTCCCATGGACTCTCGCTGGGGGAGATGTGGCCGCTTGTTGGAGGGCCCGACAGCACATGAGGGGTCTTCAAGTCCTGACAAAAGCTGGGTTCGAGGGCTCTATCATTGTCTTTTGCCACCTTCATTGTGGCCATTTGTTAGGACGACAGGGTGGAGCAGGCAATGGTAAGACATGGTTGGACGACCTCGCATGGCCGAGAAGGGAGGAATCATTGCATTTGTCGGCTGCACATCTGTGGGTGCGTGGGGCCATGGCGTCCCATGGACACCGGCTGGGGGATATGTGGCTGCTCGTGGGAGGGCCTGACGGTGTGTGAGGCATCCCCAGGTCCCGACAAAAGCAGGGGTTGAGGGCTTTGTTGTCTTTCTTTGCTGCCTTCATCATGGCCATTCATACGGACGACAGGGCGAAGTAGGCGACATCGTGGATGGTTGGATGACCTCGCATGGCCGAGAACAGGGGTCCAAGAAGCGGAAATGGCCCAGGGTGGCTTTTGACTACACTTTCTCGATCCTCTCCTTTCTCTTTCGTCTATGACATCGTCTTGTGGTAAGGAGCCGGAGAAAGTAGAACCTTGTCGGTCAGGCATCCTTGCTTAACGAAGGGGAGGTCGGGAAGCAGAGGAGGAGGTTCAGGGACCAATGGAGAAGGTGGAGGGGTGCGGTGGGCAGATATAAAAGAAACAAAAAAAGAGGAGAGAGAAAATTAATTAATTAAATAAAATTTCAAATTTAATAATTTTGGTTAAACAGTAACCATAAAATTCTTTGACTTAAAATAACCCAAATCACATTTTTTAAATAGTTAAAACACTTAGTGTGAATTTAACCCCAGAAACCCAAGTAATGGCCAAATAAACAAAAAAACTCAATAAACTAGAAAATAGCCCAATAAAATTGAAATGCCCTGTACAGACCAAAATTGGCCAAAAAGATAACAAATAAGTAAACCAAAACAAGTCAAAAATATCCTAAAAGGATACAATTTACCCATTTCATAACTCGAAATGAGTTAAAATAAACAAACAAAAGAAGGGAAACAAGACAAAAACAGAAAAAGAGAAAATCTGTGACAAAAAAATCAGAAAATGCCAAAGTTTAGAAATTCTGAAAGTCCTAGAAAATCTGAAGACCTAATTGAGTGTGTTTGGTTGCACAATAAATTTCTGTACACTTTCATGATTAAAAATTATATTTAAATAAAATGTGAACTAGCCAATGATATAAAATTGTCATGCTTGGAGAGATGTGATAACAAAAAAGAGTGGGTACCATATATGACCAAACAAAGTGGGGGACCGCGAGACAAAAAAAGAGGTAAGACCCTCTTTTTTTTGTCTAAGAAGGAAATCACTTGCCAAACACCTCCTTTAACAAGTTTTATTACAAAAGCATTAAATTGTAGCTAAAACTCAATTTATCATGCAACCATACACCCCATAAAGGTATGAAATCTTAAAAGCTTCAGAAAACCTGAAAATATCTGAATTCTAAAAATCTGAAAAGTTCTCCTGAACAAGTTCCATAAAGACAAACATCGAAAATCTGGGAATTCTGAAAATTCTGGAACTCGGTTAAAAACCAAAAATCAGAAACTCGGAAAATCAGATACTCCAAAAGTCTGTAAATTCTGAGAACTCAAGAGTTCAAAAACCTGAGAAAAATCCAGAAAATATGAAAATAAAAAACTGAGAATTTGATAAGTCTGAAATTCCTAAAGATTGGAAAATCCAAATTCCTAGACATCAGAAAATCCAAAGCTAGTAAATCTGAAATCCTGAAGTCCAGCAAATCTGAAAATCTCAGAGAAAACAAAAAAATTTCAGAAAATTTCAAGTCTGAGAATTCTGTGTTGGCACCATGGAATGCGATCTCCCAAGAATCTCTCGAGATTCTCTTTCTCTCTATATGCATCCAAGAAACGAGATTGCCGAAATGAGAATATCTATATAGTACCTTTGGTTCCTTAATTTTTTCCACCTATTACTACCACTAACTTCTTAGCTCCATATTGAACAAACTACCTATATCATATATATTCTCTCATTCTATTTTCTATTATTATTTTAATTAGATGGTCTTATTAAGTTTGTTTCATATATTACTAACTTTATTATGGAATTCATCTAAAGATACATTATTGTCTTATAAATTTTTATAACTATATATGTACAATTGACTCAAGATATCATATCAATCTCCTCTCTATATTGTTCAAGATAAAGTTTAGGTCTACATAAGAACTCCTATACGTCTCCTATTAATAATAATTCACCCTTTATGTATTTCACCTAAATTCTCTGTTAAACTTATTTTGATGTTTAATATGAGTTATCTTGTCCTTTTTTAAGAGATTACATGAGATATTTTATACTTAAATATACACTTTGATTGGCATTTTCGAGATCCAATCTCTCGAGATTTTTCCGAGATCTCTTTTTTTTGGTCTCCCCGAGATAAAATCGAGATGCGATATGGCAATCTTTGGTTGGCACCTGAAATTTTCAAGGAAAAAAAAGTGGAGTGATTTGAATAGGGGTAGACATTACAATTGAGTCCGATTTCTATGCTTTTGTCAATTCCCCTTTACACTACCTTATTATCATAATTGGATTAGGATTAAACCCAATCCAATCCATGACTGATCCATAATCTTCAATCTTCAAAGCTGGTCCATTCTTTGAAATCCACTGTTTTTGATAATTCCAGCCATTTGCACAGCCCATTTTCTTTTCATGTTTAATGGGCCCAATCTCATTTCAATACAGGCCCATTTTGTAGCTTGCATAGCCCACTTGGGACATGACCCACCAGAATTGGCCACATAAACCAAATCCAATCCTTTGCAGCCCATCCTTCTTACATCTGTTGGGCGTGTAGATTTAAATCAAATTTCTATGTTCAACCATCTCGGCAATTGGCCACGTAGGCCTTTTCTACCTAGCAAGATCCCAACAATTGTCTCCCACAGGTAGGCTGTCGAGAAGGTGCTTGGGATTCTATTTCAGCAAGGCGATCATCATGGGGTCCGGCCGGGGGGGGGGGTAGACAAGAAAGCGACTAGGATCTCTGGATCCTGGAAAACAGCAAGAAGACCCAGGCATATCCGAGTTGTCTTCTGGGAAAGTACGGACTTTGCCAGCTATTTCTGGACCTGCTGACCAAGTTCCGGGTATCATAGGCCACCTTGGGACGAAGGTGTCATTGTACGATGGTCTAGGGGTTTCTAATGGTCCTAAAAATTATCATGGCTTACAATGGCTCTTGTAAGAGCCGTATGGGAAGCCTGCTCATTCCACAACTACTCCTAATGGTGAAGATACGTATACTTGCTAAAATCAGCCATGACATTCTCAGGATCTGCAGCAATGGTTTACCTGGGGGGGGGCATGGAGGATTGTGCGAAGGCACACAATGGCTTCGCAGCTTCAGCCAAAGATTGGGAATTGCCCTTCGTAGTGCCCATCCCTTCTCGGACTGCCCCCAATGATGAGAGGCCTATCTTCTTATCAAAGGAACACTGTAACCTTCCTAGAGAGGCCCGGGGAGGATCACAAGGCATATCTTGCAATGCTTGAGGACCATCGCATCCTTCTTGGTTTAGGACTGAGAGGATTGCGAAGCATATCCGGTGTCATCCGAGCACCACAGAAGGTTGACAGCCCTGTATGAGCCCGGATTTACTGTCCAAAGAGGTCAGAGGAGGTCGACCGGGACATCCTCCCTTGGGGAGCTGTCACAGGGGGGGGGGAAGAGGATCAAGATCGAGAGAGAGAGAGAGAGATGGAAACGAAGGAGGCTTCTGGGATCATCACAACATCGTCGGAATACCCCCTTCTGCCATTGAAGCAAGAGGATCCCTGTGTAGGCTTTCATCGAAGCCACCACTGTCATTGAAGCTGGAGGATTGCCCCCACGTGTGGGCTTCCATCGGAGCTACTGCCCCCATTGAAACCGGAAGCACATTGCAAAGGTTTCTATTGGAGGCTCCTACCATTGTTGGGGTCCGAGGACCATTGCGAGGCCATCCCCGAAAGACTGTGTTGTCGATGGAGTTGGGACAACATTGCGAGGCCATCCTCGAGGGCCCTTGTAGTCGTTAGAGTTGCACCACCACTGCAAAGGCATTTGCCAAGTCTACCAGACTCCACAACAGGGCCAGGACAAGATTATGAGTACTTCTCCTTAGCCGGTTATTGTGGCAATGGCTGGAAGCATATTGAGGGGCCATTGTTGAAGAACCTTGCCATCATAGAAGCCCACAACCCATCGGGAAGCTGCTGGTGGGGTTTCTTACCACCATTGATGCTTGCTGTTCAATAGGGAGGCATCAAGGAGGTTTTTGCCTAGTTGCCTACTACTGACAAAGCCAGAGGGGCATCATGGAGGTGCCCGCCAAGCATATCGAGCCCTGCAACAGTTCTAGAACCCAAAAATAGGGGGCTCTTGCTATGTTGATTGTTGCCATCGGAGCCATATCCACTACCGGTCTGGCAACGACACTGGAAGACCATCGTTGATCAACGGGAGGGCCTCTCAATGGTTTCTTGCTATCTTGGCAAGAAGATGATGAAGGATTGAGCAGTTGGTATCAATCTTGTCCGACAACGATTACTACAGAAAAAAGGAACAATATTCAACCGGAGCAACTAGTGCACAAGGTCACCAACAATGGCCAATCGAGGCCCGGACAATGTTCAAGATAGGCACAAGAGGCCAATAAAACCATGCTCATCAAGTTATGTGGAGACTTATGTGTGTAATATGTAAATATGCCGAATCATAAGCTAATGAGGCCATTAAAATTCATAAAATAAACAATCGATCTTGTTGAGAATGATGCTAGGGTCCAAGGACACACCCTAGGTCTCAACAAAAAGTTAAATAAGAATCTACATATTTAATCAAACAATTAAGGCAAGTTAGGGGCTGGTCTTGTGCACGCTCCTTACGTCTTTAAGGTTGATATAAAAGGGTTGAATCAAGACTCAATGTCAAACCATGATCTAACCAAGAGTTATATACTCATTAAGCCATAAAAAGGATGTGTGTTTAACATGCCAATATGCTGAATCACGGGCTAATGAGATTCATAAATCAATGGAATGAGTCCCCATATGCCTATTCAAGGTCAGGGTATGTTTGATCCTAAATCAATGGGAAGGATCCCCATATGCCTATCAAAGACTGGGCACATTCTATTTTAAATCAATGAGATAGACTCCATAATGACCATCAAAGGTTAATTATATTTAATCTTAATCTATTCATGTTATGGGAATTATGGCTTCCATGCCTTTCATCTAGATATATATATGTATTTCAAATTTGACTCAAGTAATGAAAATTTCAAGTTCAGTGCGCTCTCATGATGAAAGGGAACATTGCCTCAATGCCACGTGGGCTTCACAGAATACAAAGAATTTAAACAGAAAATCTGAAAGCTTAATGAAATCTGCACTAGCCCGGAGTGTTGTAAATTCTGCAAACTGCTAGTTTGGAACAGTAAAAAATCAAATTCCAGATATCGATCTCTAACTTATGGAGACCCTGAAGGAATTCTCAAAATCAGAAACTAAAAAAAAATCTGAAAAGTGGCAAGACTAAATACTGCGAAAATCAGAAAATCTGAAGTTCATTAAATTTAGAAAATCAGAAGCTGGTTGGATCTGAAAATTCCAACAAATCTAAAAAAATACCAGGAAACACGCAGAACCAAAAACCAAAAAAAAAAAAATTGAAGCTCTCTAAGTCCTGAGAGTGGAATATGAAACTTAAAAAATCGGAATATCAAGATCTGAACATGACTCTAGGAAATAAAAGTAAAAAGAAAGCACAATGTCCAGAAATCTGAAAGCTGCCAGGAAACCTAAAAAATCTGAAATTCTGGAAATCTTAATTAGACTCAAAAAAATCAGACATGTAAAAAAGTTGAAAACCGAAGGTTCAAAATTCAAGATCGGAAGTCTACAAATCTGAAATTCACACCCAGAATTGAAAATCTGAGAATTCAAAAAATCAACTAATAATGGAGGAAATAAAAGAAGGTCCAAGACTGGAAACATAGAAAACATCAAATCTAAAAGTCCAAAGCTTAGAATCCTGCAACCTGATAATCCAAAATTGAAGGTTGAAGTCATAAATTTAACACGTTCATTGAAATCCAAAAACATTAAAATAATTAAACTTGAGAAATTCAAACCAAATCCGAAAACATGATAACAAAAATCAATCAAATTCAAAACAAATCCTCGAAAGATATTAAGTCTTGATAAAAAATGAAGCAATTCAAAACAAACCAAGTTTCTTGATTGAACTTTAGTCAACTCAGATTAAGTTCAAAACAACCTCAAGGATAAAAGACACTAAGTCACAAACCAAAACTAATCTATTTCTCAAATAAACCTTAAATCAAATCAAGCTAAATTCAAAACACTAAATGTTTGCATTCCATAAAGTTCATGAGGTTGTTGCTCCCTAATGTTTATGTTTTGTGGGTGTATGTCTTCTATGAATGAATTGCTCTGACGGTGAATCAAGGGTATTCGATTCGTTGTCCAATGTAATTAACATCAGTATTTGGCAAGTTCGATGAAGATGTGTCAAAATAAAATATTTTCAAAGAACTCAACAACCTCAATGTACATTTTTATATATCATAAATTAGCTAATTCTTCTATGGAAGATCACCTATTTTCTTAGTTGTTTTAGCTAAATGTAAAAAAAAAATTCTTTTTTTGGAAAAGAAAGATAAAATTTGATGTTACATCATTCTGAGAAAACCAGAAAATCTGGGAAAAGCTGAAATAACAAGTTCGGAATCTTGAAAATGTTGCAAACTGACCAGAATTTAAAAGATCTGTAAATGTTCAGAAGTCCAAAAGCTGGAAGAATCCAGAACTTTATTAGAAAACCAGATATCCTGATGATAAGAAAGCTCTAAAATTTTTAAAATCTAGGAACTCTGAAAAGTTCAGAAATCTGAAGGTTGCCAAAGTCACCAAATCTGAAAGTCAGCAAATCAACTCCCGGGGAAAACTGTAAACTGTAACAAATTGCCAAAACAGAAGAGCTCAGGAAGTCGGCAAAACAATCCAAATCTGAGAATCTGATGATTCAGACAACCTGGAAATCTGAAAATTCACTGAGGAAAAGAAATCTGAGAACTGTCAAAGTCAGTAAATCAGAAACCTGGCAACTGGAAAGAATTCAGAAAACTTGAAAAATACTGGAGTTAAGAAATCTGAAAAATTTAGAAAACCGGAAAACCATAAAATCTGTAAATCCAGAAATCCTGAGAATCTGAAGTCTGAAAAAACAATCCAAACTAGAAGATCTGGTAAGTTTAGAAATCCCAGGAATCTCAGAAACCCAAAATCCACAGGGATCCAAACCTGAAAGTTGAAATCATAAAAAATCAAAAGCAGGAATCCTAAAATTCACCTTGCAAATATCAAATCCTGAAAAATTTGTAACAAAAACGGAAAACAGATCTGGAAGTCAATAATAATCTCAAAGCCAGGATCCTTAAAAAAATCAGAAATCTGATAAGGCCTGAAAATTCCCAAATATCAGAAAATTTGAAATCTCAAAAAATAAAAAACTTTGAAAATTCACATCTCAAACTCCAAGTTCTGGAAACTGAAACAAAAAAAATCAGTCTGAAACATAAAAAAAAATTTCAATTCAAAAGTCTTCAAGCCAAAGTCAAATATGAAACTCACCTAAAACAATCTCATATCTTAAAGTCCTCAAATCTGAAATTGAAATAAAAAATTCCAAACTTGAAACCAATTCACAAAATTCATATCCCATAATAATAGTCTTAATTCTGAAGGCAATAAGTCAAAATGAACCAAACAAAACTCATCAGGAATGGAAGCAAAACATAAATCCGAAAGTCCAAACATTGAAACCCCAATAATTTAAAACCCAATTATGAAACTTCTGTGAGTCTCAACTCAAAATGAAATCCCATAAAACATCTCTAATCTGACGGACAACAAGTGGGTAAGGTGAAACAAATACCTAAAATTGGAAGGCATTAAGCCAAAATAAAAAACAAACAAAATTTAAAACAAATCCCAAAAAATAAAAAACATTAAATCTTAACCAAAACAGCAAAATGATTCAAATTAAGAAAAAAGCCCAAACCAATTCAAATTAAATAAAAAATACCAAGTTTTGTATATTGTTAAAAAATACCCAAACATTAAATCTCTCAATGTGCTTATTTTGTGAATGTATAGTTTCGGTGCTCAAGTTGTTATGGTGGTTAATCAAGGGTATTTGAGTAGTTGCTTAGTGTAATTAACACTAAAATATTAGAAGTTTGGGGTGGAGAGGTTGAATTTTCAAAGAACTCAAATGACCTCAACTAAACAAAAAATATGGTTCAAATCATGGTTGGCTGGGTCAGGACCGGGTCGTGTGATCCGGCCGGACCTGGTCCATTTTTCAATGGATTGGCCAGATCTCGATCCCGTGGTCACACGACTTGATGACCAAGTTGTGAACTGGCCCGACCCCGTTCGGCTAGGTAGCCCAACAGTTGGGGGCCTTGCAAAGGTTTCGGAGGGGTCTTCTTACATATCCATACCCTTCTCCCCATTCTCTCTCACTCTAAAGTATTCCGTTGGCAATCTTTTTCTCTCTATGATGCTTATAAATTGTTGATTCTCACAACATTTTAAAGATTTCTTATGACTTTTTTTTGTTTAATTGTATTACTAGCCCTATTTTTTAAGTATTAGCTTTTGTTTTTTAAATTTTGTTCAAAATGTCATCTCCAAGTCGTGACACCCAAGGCTCTAGCTTGACTCGAAATGATCTAACTTGACTTAATTCAACTTGATTAGCATGTCCAAAAGAAAAGTGTCATATAAGTATTGTGAGAAGATCATGCACAGTGGAATTTACCAGTTGAAGCATCCCCTTGTTGGGATAAAACTTGAAAGACAATGTTCTCCTATGCACATAGACTCCACCAGAGATAAGACACCAATTTCATAAACATTTACAATTTATGAAACATGTAAAGAGAGCAACAAAACAACACAAGAACACTATCCTGGAAGAAATATATCAACCTTCAGCAGCGGAGTCTGCATATATGGTACCAGATAGGAGTACCCGGAAGTTGGCAGTACTCACTTAGCGTAAGGTTTCAATGACGGTAGGTTACTGTTTATTTTAATAACTTACATCATTATCATATGTTGTTCATAATTAATAACTCACTTCTTTTAAACAGATGAAATTATTCATGTGATGGAAGCAAGCCACAAGTATTTTTGTATATGAAAACTTGTATCGATGTACGGTTGATACATGGGTGTTGGCACCTAAATTTTATTAAAAAAATGAAAATGATGAAATGATGGTGAAAATGAAAGGTAAAACAAGAAAAAGCGGATAAACGGGATTCATCTAAGCTAAGAGGGACTATCAAGCCCCGTAGGCCTATGAAGACAGCTTGCGCCATCCATTTCACATTGACTAGGGAAAACAGGTGTAGGTGTGGTCAAGATGGCAAAATGCTGAAGGCTCAAACCATTCCCAGGTTCGGTAATCGTCAGGTGATGTGTTAGCAGCAGTGAAGCTTTCTGTGCGGCAAGCTCAAAAGGACAGTATATACAAGACTTGAAGAGGGGTTTGGGTTGAAAGCAGTTCCCCATCCTGGGCAGGTTCAGTTATGTTTAAATTTTAGCGAAGAGAAAAAAAGAAGAGGTGGATGAAACCATCACCGAGGCCTGATGCGAGGTGCACCCAAGTACAAGCTCACCTGAGGCATGGCCCGCATGATCTGATCACCATGCCCGCATAAATAGTATGGGCCATGGGTGTCTTATCGAATTGGGCCTAGTTAGGTTCATGCGTGGCCCGCCCCTCACCTGTCTATGGCTTCATACAGGGTTAATTGTGTACCTGTATGTTAGAGATAATGGGCTTGCGACCATTGGAGACTGACCGGTTTTGGAAGCACTCAGCACAGAGGGGCCTCTGAATGTGGGATAGTTTTAATCAAGAAATGCGTCGAATGATCAAGAATCCTTGCACCAACAGGAATTCCCTGGATTTGAGTCCTGACAAACTTGAAAACCCCTTGAAGCACTGCCGAGGAAGATGGCAGGTTCTGGACAGTGGGCGTTTGCTTGGCAAGGCTGGAGGGTTCCAGCACCTTAAAAGATAGGAAGGGAATATTGTAAGCACCGGAACATGAGCTGGGGTCCTCTTAACATAGCAGGAGGAGGAGGATATTGATCATCATTTGGAGACAAAGCCGGAAAGGAGCCGGCAAGGTAGGAGGCTTACCGTGATCAAGACCGAGGCCGATGAGAACTGCTCCCAACGGAATTCAACTCTCATTCAAGCTCCTTTTATAACCATAAGCCACTGATTCCTAGCCGGACTCCTCCCAACTTGTTCCGATATCAAAGGCATCAAGGCCAAAGCATGCTGGGGAGCAGACTTGCCTTGACAGGGATCAAAACCTGGTCAAACTTCTCCGACAGAGGAGGATCAGCGGGAGAAGGATACAGGGCCCACTGCTCTTAGAAGCCAGAGCTGATGATTGCAAAGGAAACTCGATTGGCCAAGGGGATCCATCTGGATGGGCTCCACAGTCTACAAAAGGCCTTGCAGAGAGATGGTGTCATGGTGCAGGGGAGGAGAAAACAAGAAGAGAGGAAGGAGAGGCTACCGATTTTGTCGATCCCCTTCACCACTGTAGTCGTTGTCTTCCTCAGTTGTGGCCTCCACAGTAGGGGTGTCAATGGGCTGGGCCCGGCCCGGCCCGCAGCTGGCCCAACAAAGCCCGCTCCAATATATAATGGGCCGGCCCGACCCGGCCCGTATTACATTTCGGCCCGACCCGGCCCGGCCCAGAAAAAATATAAGTTTGGCCCGGCCCGACCCGGCCCGGCCCGTTCTTTTTAACTTATTATAAGATATATTTTATATATTTTTAATTTTTTAAACATCAATCTAAAAAACTTTAATAAGATCTTACCAAAATCTTCATATGACATACAAAATTAAAACTAAGATTCTTTTTTGAAATATTAAAGTATGACTGGTTTTGACAAAAAAATTTGAAACATGATTAAAATAAGAATAGTAGATACATCGTACGTATTCATAATTTTTTAATTTATAATAAAATATATAGATTTAACTATATCACTTAATTTTTCTAATATATAATAAAATACATATCATATTTTTAAAATTTTTAAACATCAAACCAACTATTAAAGAAATATTTTGAATCTAGAAATAAAAATAGATAAACATACCGTTTAACACCCAAATAATCATAGATATAAATATATTTTATTATTTTAAAATATTACCCTTTTTTTTAAATTTCCTTGATAGTCTACGTATTACCCGCATACGTATCTTGGATTCTTGTTTGCATGCAAAACGTTTCATAAAAAAAAATTTTTTTTTTTGCATGTCCAGCGAACCAACGGACGAACCGCTGGGCGTTGGACAACGTTGCAGAACAAGCCCGCGGGCCTGCTTTCTTGGCCCGACCCCGCTCCCTCATCTCGATTCTTTGGCCCGGGACAAGGCCCAGGGCTGGCCCGGCCCGAGGGCCCACGGGCCAGCCCGGTCCATTGCCAGCCCTACTCCACAGAAGCCATCATCGTCTTTGCCCCTCACAGATGCCACCTAATCCATTGATGTCAAATTCTCTACCATTGCCGACTTCTTCACCTCCATCCCTTGAAGCCACTGAAGTCCTCCACTTCGTCTGCTGGGGTCTTTCACATCATCCACCTCCGCTGCCAACCATCTCCGCTGCCGACCATCTCCCCTGTTCCAGCTGCAGCTGTCACCATCTTTAGTTGCCACTGCCACCATCTTTAGTTGCCACTGCCACCATCAAGCCCTTTTCCTTCCTCCGGCATCACAGTTGCTTCCTGTCTTCCCTGTTCCTGTTGTACACCGCTTTTTTCTTCTTCCAGGGCCACTATCTTCTGCAGTTGCCGTAGTCGCTGACGTTGTCCCTATCATCTGAAGTAGCCGTTGAGATTGCCTATCCCTCTTGCCGTTGCCATTGATGCCAGCTGCACATCCCTTCGCCTGCAAGGCTGTCCCCTATTTTTGCCGACATCGTCAAGATCCCTCGGCTTCCTCAGCTATTGTTGCTGTTGAAGAGGTCCTTGAACCCTTCCCATAAGCTTTTGAGCCCCAGCCGGTGTGCCTCTTGTCACGACACCGAACATGCTATCGGATATGTCACTATTGAGGCTCATGTGGGGCCCACTTGAGATCATATGTTACTGTGTGAACCTCTTTTTTACGTGTCTGTTATTTAGAAGGAAAGACATCCCCGGACTTTTTAGAAAAATAGGTGATATCCTAAAAATATTAGATAGTCCAGTGATAGTTTAAAAGTAATAGAACCGAGGTTCGGGTTCTTTGAAAATTTCATTTTGACCCTTCTCTGCTGGATGGTGCGAGTATCCGGCGTTAGCTTACATCGAGCAACGGCTCGAATGCCTTTGATTAACCGTCGCGGCAACCTGTGTTTGGAGACGTGCACATCCACAAAATAAAGTGAACTCAAAAAGGGCACCGGCCTTTTGGGTCCGATGAGATGCAAACCGATTTGTTTGGGTTTGTTTTGTTTGTTGGTTGGTTGACTTTTGGATCGACTTGAAAGTCGGTTTTGTTGATTTTTGGGTTTTTGAATCAGTTTGTTTGGTTGGTTTGTTTGTTGTTTATTTTTTGTTTCAGTTTGACTTTTTGGTTTGTTTTGTTTTGAATCTGTTTTGGTTTTAATTTTGATGTGCTTAAAGAGTTCTAAGCATGTTTGAATTTTTGATTTGGTTGATTTTGAATCAATTTGTTTGATTTTTAATTTTTGATGTGTTTGAAGTATGTTGGGGTTTTGGTTTGATTGATTTTTTTTTGAATTTTCATATTTGCTTAAAAATTTGAATTTTCTGTTTTGAGTGAGTTTTGACATGTTTTGAGTATTTTAAAGTGTTGCTTATTTAGTTTTCTCTTGGAATTGATTTTTTGTTGTTTATTTGGGTGGGGTTCGGTGCATTTTAAATGAGTTTTAAGATTTGTTTTAATTCTGTTTTTTGGTTGAGTTCACAGATTTATCGGATCTGGCTTTTTGTGTTTTTGGTTTGGTGAAAATCTGATTTTCTGGTGGTTGACAGATTTTGATTGAAATCTGATTTTATATGTGTTTTGGGTTTGATCAAAATCTGATTCTTTTGATTTGATTCAAAACCGGTTCACTCCTTTGTTGAAGTTCGGTTGTTTGGTTGAACCGGGGTGAGTTTAAGGTTTAAATTTCAGATTCTGTTTTTAATTCTGTTTTTTTTGTTTTGACTTTCAGATTTTGATTTTCTGTTTTAGTTTTCTGTTTTGAATTTTCAGATTGGTTTTGAAATGGTTTTATTTTTGGTTTGGCGGTTTGCATCACCTCCGACCCATCGGGCTGCCATTGGGTGCCCGGTTTCATGCATTCCAAATTGACATCGAACTTCATTTCATTGAAAGATGGGGTGAAGTACATCGGTGCACAATATGATTGATCATTCCCCCAATATAGGTTTCTTTTCACTACTTTTGAAAAATTTCGGCATTTCGACGGCATACCTGCCATTTTCCAACTTAGTGAAATTTATCCATCCAAAATAGCTAGCCTTAGCTTAGCCATATTGGGGGAAGGATCGCCGGCTACGGGATTCATGCCCGTGCCTCCGTCCGGATCGCCAGCTACGAGAACATGCCCGCGCCTCCGTCCAAGGTGGAGTTCCCCGCTAGGGGTGAATCTTCTTAATTTAATGTCGCCTTCGCATTTCTGATTTTTATTTATTTATTTTTGAAGGCCAGTTCGGGCTGGTTCATTCCATCGGCGTTCGAAGCCGGGCTTCAATCTTTGCTTGAGTTTGGAAGGACCTATGTAGTCAGAGGCGAGAGGCGACCGAGGCGAGGGAGGGCTCGCCTCGCCTCGGGCACTTGAGGCGGGCGCCTCAGGCGCTCGAGGCGACATTTTTTTATTGAAGAACTTCTAAAAAAATATACATATAACATTGAAACTTTTGAAGAAGAACATAAAAAATACAAAAAATTTACTTCTACGACCTATAATGCATCAAGATATTGGAGTCTCAAGGTGGAAAATTGGACATTAGGGGTTTCGGGGTGGGGAAGGAAGATTTAAGTTACTAAATTTGACTTTCACAGGGTCCTCACCCGGGCGAGGCGAGATCTACCGAGGCAAGGTGCCTCACCTCGCCTCAGCGCCTAGGTGCCTGAGGCGAGCGCCTCAGATAACATAGGGAAGGACAGCTTCTAGGAGGGAAAGCCGGACCCGTGAAAGGGCCGTTGAGGTTCACTCCTCCTTTGATGTGTTGAGGGGTGAACCGGACCCGTGAAAGGGCCGTTGAGGTTCATCCCTCACTTTGCCGGTACAAGCCACAAGGGGGCTGCTGTGACATCTTCTTTTGTTTTCTGCTGCAAGGGAGCTGCTGTTGGGCTTCTTGGGAAGCGGATTGGACCCGTGAAAGGGCCACTAGGTTGAGCCGCAAAGGGGGCTAGCGCCTGACTGCATGGGAGCCGAGATCGAACCTGTTTTCTGGCTGCATAGGAGCCGAAATTGAACCTGTTTTGGGCCTGAATTGGGTGCCGAACGTGGGTCTGTTTAGAGTGCCTCTGGATGGGCTGGAACCGGGTCACAAAGGGACCGGTCATGGCCTGTTATGTGGGCTCGGACTGGGTCTGTAGAAGGGCCAGCAGGTGGGCCGGACAGGGGGCTATCCATGGGCCTGGATTGGGGGTACCTGCAGGTGGTTTAAACCGGGTCAGATAGGGACTGGATATGGTATTATAACCTGGGCCTGCAGGTGGGCGGTTATGGGCCTGATGGTAGGTCTGGAAATGGGCTGAAATTGGGCTCTTTTGGGCCTTGATTGGGGCTGAAACCGGGTCACAAGGGGACCGGTTTTTTTTTTGCTCCGGACAAGGGCCAGAAAGGGCCAGATTTATGGATTCGACTCAAGGGGATTACAGTCCAATCTAGGGGGGTTTGAATGGACTTAAATGGGGCATTTTGTGAAGGTGGATAAGGGCAGGAGATAGCTGATAGGAACAGATAGAAAAGGAGCCCTTAGAGGGCTACATAATAAGCATACGTATATTGCCTCCTTCCTACCTTGTCTTCTTCTTCTCTTCTTCTTCTCTTCTTCTCCTTCTTCTCCTTCCCTTCTCCTGGCCGCAGGTAGCTTCCTGCAGTAGATGTGCAAAGAGGGCAGCAGCAGGGGCGGCAGCAGCAGCAGGGGCAGGGCGCAGGCAGCAGGAGCAGGGCGCAATCCAGCAGCCTCCCGGCGTCTGAAGCAGCTCTCCTCATGCTGGTGCGCCCCCCTCTTCTTATAGGGGTTGGAGGGGAGGTGAAGAGCCAGCAGGTGGCTTGTACGTAAGATGGCCTTGGGTGGTGGTCAATAGGCTTTAATTCTTGATTTTCTCCTAGGCCATTTAATATCTGACCTGACATTTGAGTTCTCCCATGTCATTAAGTGTTGAGCTGTCCCTTGGCTTTCCCCATGCAGTTAGTGGGTCAAGGATGAGGTGGCAGGTTGAGCTGGCAGTTGACATGGCTGAATTGGGCCTGTTTTCAATGGCCGTGGCCCACTCCTTATCTTTCTTATGGGCCTGTACGTAGGTGGACTGTAGGAGCTGGAAAATAATTGTATTAAATGAAATATAAAGGGCTAGATAGCTGGAAATAGTGCTCATGGGTCAAATTGAGGTCTGCTTTGGCCCAATTAAGGACTGGGCCAGCTGGAGCCTGGTCTGATCATGCCATACCCCTCTTTTTTTTGCTGCTTTATTTTTTTTGGAAAATCTGACGCCAACAGTTACAAAAAAAGGGAAGGGAAGGACTCCTTGTGCTGTATACACAGGTGGAGAGAACTCATGCAATGCTGGAAGAGTATTTTTTCAAGAAAAATTCTCTTAAAACAAATAATTAATTTGTTGAGAATGATACTAAGGTGCTTGGATCCACTCTATTCTTCAATCAAACTTAAATTAAAATCCATGAATTAATTTAACAATCGAGATTAGTTGGGGGATTGGCTTTGTGTCCTTATGTCTTGGCTTAACTTAAAAGAAATTTGACATATAGACTAGTTGGGGGGTTGGTCTTGTATATGTCTCTATGTCCTTAAGGTAGACATATGTTGGCATCAATTTTTACAAAAAAAAAAACAAAGAAGAAAGAGAAAGGAAGGACCGGACCAAGCTCCAACCAGCCAGCCCCCTATTTACGCCAAATCAGGTCCTAAATTGGCTTATGGGCATAAATGCCAGCTGGAGCGACCCCCCAATTGGGCCAAATCAGACCCTTAATGGGCCCATCGGCACAAACTTTGGCTGGCCCAATCCCAATTGATTTAATTTAGTTGTTTTCCAGCCCTCTTTGAAGCCCAATTGCACTCAGCCCAAAAGAGGAGGAGGCTGGGCCACGGCCAAGGCCAATTGGCCCAGTCAGTGGGCCACATCGGCCTGCCACCTCAGCAGGACCAGCCACCCAAGCCACCTGGCCAGCTACCTCAGCCTTGACCAATTTATGGAGTGAGGAAACCGAAGAGGTCAGTCAACATGGGAGAGAGTAAAAGACAGTCCAAGAATTAAAATCTGTGGGAATTCAAGGAGTTTGGAAGGCCAAGAGACATCTTACATTCAATCACCACCTGACCCTTGATGTCCCATCGGTTCCTATAAGAAGGGAGGGGCGCGCCAAGGCTAGGGGGCCAGATTTTGGATGCCGACAGGCTGCCCCATCGCCAGCTGCTGCTGCCCCTTGCATGCCAGCCTGCCATGCCCGTCTGTGGCCAAGAGAAGGAAGAAGAAGAAGAAGAAGAAGAAGAAGAAGAAGAAGAAGAAGAAGATCAGGGGCTCCCCGCCCTTTGAGGTCTTCTCTTGGTGCCAACCTCCCTTAGAGAAGGGGGGATCTTCAGCTCCATTCTTCACCTTCTTTGCAACCGAAACAAAAAACAAGGTAGGAGGATATCAATATTAACTATGTAGTCCTTTAAGGGCATCTTCTTACCCTTTCCAACTTCTCTTCTTAAACTCTCTCATGGCCTAAACTGACCTTCATCGACATTGGCAACCTAAAGATCAGCCAAAGTTAAAAAAATCTGTTTGGTTCCTCCCTTGGACCATCCATTTGATCTCCTCAGCTGGCCCCTTGTTCCGGCCTTGATTGGTCTACCGAAGAGGTCCCTTAGCGATCCATAAAACACCCCCTCTGCGGTCTTCAGAAATTCCGAAATAGGTCCCCTAATAGACAGACCTGTTAACCCTTCAATCATCCAACTGCAGACCCCCATGTCACCTTTAAACTGGCAACCATACGGGTCTCCTATAGACCCCCCTGTCGGCCCAAACCCTGCAGTAGAAATCCCTTGAACATTTTCTTGCGCAAACCCAAAAGACATGCAAACCGAGCCCCTGAACCTGCACATAAAGGCTCCCCCTCCCCTGCTGGCCAGAACCTGCAGTACCCTTTGATTTTCTCTGTTCGGTCACCTGCAGCCTCTCCTCCAGCATCTCTTCAGTCATGTCCCCTCAACACCCCTCTGTGGCCTGCCCAAACAGCCCAAGGGATGGTCCCTTTCCAGGCCACTCAAGCCCCCTGCTCGGCCTTCCTAAGTAGCCCCTGAATTGTGCCTCTACGCCCCCTTCGGTTCAGCCCCTTGTGCAGGTCCCTTTGTGACCAACCCTCTGCCCCTTTTGTGGCCAGAGCTTTAGCCCCTTTGTGGCTCAGCCAAACAGCCCCCATAGAGGTCCCATTCCTCTTCAAAAAGAAAGAAAATTCAGGTCCCTTTGACAGCCCTCCTTGCCCATGGCCTTCTAAGGGGACAGACGGACAGCAGCTCGAGCAGGAGCGCCAAAAGAAGAAAAGAGAGAAGAAGAGGAGAAGACAGCGGATTGAACATAGGTCGGCTTGTAGGTGATGGCCCGGCACCTCTTGGAAACCGTCCGACGGGCCAAAGGGCATAGCTCGGTGGCCTTCCAAGTCGGTCCTACCAAGAATGTTCCAACAAAGTGGCAAATTTCCAGCAGGCCCTCTCGGTTCAAAACAGTTCAAAATGGGCCCATTAAATCCATGAAGATCGAAGGCCGACTAAGAACACTGATGGAACTTGAACCAGCCTAAATGGCTTTGACAAAAAAATAAAAATAAAAATCAGAATGCGAAAGCCAAATTAAAATAAGGAGTGAAACACCTTTTCATGGGTACTCCGACTTTGGATAACTCCCTCAGGTCCACCCTAGAATGTCGATCCAGATGGTGGTGCGGGCACGCTCCCGTAGCTGGCGATCCATCCCCCAATATGGCTAAGTAAAAGTTTTGCCATTTTTGGATTGGTAAAACTTCACTAAGTTGGAAAAGGACCAGCATACCGTTTTAATGCCGAAATTTCTTAAATTGGTGAAGAGCCTATGTTGGGGGAAGGAATGCCTATCTTTTTCACATCATTGTACTCCTTACCAATGAAATAAAATGATCTTCAATGTCGACTTGGAATGTATGAAGTCGGGTACCGAATGGTAACCTATAAGAGTCGGATGTGATGCAAACTTCCAAACAAAATAAATAAATAAATAAAACAACACAAACAAATCTGAAATCTAATAAAAAATTAGAAAAAAACAGAATTTAAAACTCGTTTTGATTTAGTAAAAATCGAACCGTGACAAAAAGACATTTAAAAAAAACAATCTTAAACAAAATTCAGATTTTATCAATCTAAAACATATAAAATTCAGATTTAAAAATTTTGGAATTAAATAAAAACCGCCAAACTTCAAAAGATCATAATTCCAAATAAAAGTCAGATTTTAAAGTGTAAAAAAAAGGAATGGACAAATCTGAAAATTTACCTAACTTTACTTAAATAAATTCCCAAAACAAATAACAAAAGACTAATTGCAAAGAAAACTAAACCAACAATATTTCAAGCATTCAAAATACACCAAAATCAACATGAATACACAAAAAAATCAGATTGTTAATTAAATCTGAAACCTCAAGATCAAATCAATCAAACCAAATTTTATAATGTTGAAAATGCTTTAGACTCATCAAAATTGAAACCAAATAAAAACAAATCAAACAACTCCACTTAAAACTCAAACCTATAAAACTAACTCTAAGTCAACTAAAGTCAACCAACAAACAAATAAATTAATTGCATTTCATCGGGCCCAAAAAGCCGCTGCCCTTTTGAGTTCATTACTTTTTTGTGGATGTGCACGCTCTCCTAAGCAAGTTGGTATGATAGTTAATCAAGGGCATTCGAGCCGTTGCTCGATGTAAGTTAATGTCGGATGTTCGCACCAACCGGCAGAGAAGGGTTAAAAATTTAAATTTTTAAATAATCCAAACTTCGGTTCTAATATATTTTAAATAACACCGGACCATCTAATATTTTTATAAGATATCACCTATTTTGTTAAATGAGTCCGGGACATCCATATTTCTTCCAAAACAACATTTTTCCAAATCAAAAGAAACGGAAAAACAAGGTTTACACAACATACAAAGGTCATATAAGACCCCGATGTCATACCATGCTTCCATAGGGAGCAATATACCTATTAAGTCATGGGAAGGTTGTGTTTTGTTTAACATGCCGGTATGCCGAATCATGTGCTAATAAGGTTCATCAACCATGGAAAAGATTCCTACATGCCTATCAAGCGCTGGGTGCATTCCATCCTAAACTAATAGGATAAATTTCATAATGTCTATCAAAAGCTAAGGGAATTTGATCCTAATCTTCTCCTAATCTTTCATTATGTCTTTCAAAAGGAAGGATGGATAATGATAAAGAATGAACCAGGCATAAAAGATTGGTGCTTTGCAAAATCTGATAAAGCCTGCAGTTCATCGGACATTGAAGATCCATAAATATGAGAATTTAGGAGAATGGTAGATGTGAAATCTTCAAGGTATGAGGTTTTGCAGAATCTGGGAATCTTCGGAGTACCAAATCAAATTTTGAGGACGTAAAGAATGTGGAAACAATAGCAAAAAGTTGGAAACCCCACCATTTAGAACAGGAAGTTTGAAATATTAAAAGAACCAGGTAAATCTGAACATCTCAAGGACTGATAACTGGTGATGATTTGAAAAGTTTAGAGGTTGAAAAATCCAACTCAAAACATAAATAAGATTAACTCAAAAGAATCCAAGTCTTGACAGAAACAAATGGCACTCAGACCAAACCATCCGAATTCTCCAATTAAACCTTACTCAACTTGAATTAAAAAAATCTCCTTCAGATAAAAATAAGTCAATTAAAACCAAACCGGAGGGCATAATAAAAAAAATCAATTATATTCAAAACAAATTCTCAATCTAAAAGATGTTAAGTCTTAATAAAAATTCAAAGGCTCCAGAATTCCCGAGCTTACAATTCAAACATGGGAAATTACAAAGCAGACCCTGATCGAACCAAATCTGAAGCTTGAACCACAGATCTGAAACTCGAATAGAAGGGTTCTCAAGTTCAGATTGTCAATCTTCAAGATGCCATGGGTAAATCTATTCAGCCTTGTCAAAAGAAGAAAAAAAAAGAAAAGAGTAAATGACGATTCAAAAAAAATAAAGTGGAGTCTTTAAAACTTCCTGTAATCCAGAATTCACCAAATCCCGAATCTAAATTGGAACAACCCAAAAAAGAAACAAAGATATCAAATGGAAGTCCATGGAATGCGATCTCCCGAGAATCTCTCGAGATCTCCCGAGAATCTCTTTTCTTCGGTGCGTCCGAGAAACGAGATCGCCGAAACGAGAATATCTATGTAGTACCTTTGATACCTTGATCTTCTCCGCCTATTATTATCCCCAACTTTTTACATGATATTGTTAAGTTTCCTTCTTATATTGCCAATTTTATTATGAAATCCATCCAAATATTCATCTAAACATTATTGTTTGATAAAATTTCATAACTTAATATTTTAATGACTATATGTGTACAATTGACCCAAAATGTTATCAATCTCCTATCCATATTGTTCAAGAAGAAACTTTGGTCTGACATAAGATCCTTTGTATGTCTCGTACTAACAATAGTTCACCATCTCTGTATTATGTTTTTAATTCTCTCATAATTTATTTTAATATTTAATATAAGTTCCCTTGTCCTTTTTAAAAAGATTATATGACATTCTACATTTAAACATGCACATTGATTAGTATTTTCAAGATCTAATCCTTGAGATTTTTCGAGATCTTTTATCTTCAAGCTCCATGAGATAAAATATAGATGTGAGATGACAATCATTGGGTAAAGTATACCCTGCTGCATAAATGAAATCTGAGATCTGATCTCTCGAGATTTTTTCGAGAATCTCACGAGATCTCTTCTCTTTCACGCTTCCGAGACGAAGCCGATATCCGAGACGACAATCTTTGAATGGAACCAAGTTAACCAAATCCCTGACAGAATTTTGAACTTAAATAAAAAAATGCAACAAAGTTTCTGCAGAAATAGGACTCCAAGCCTTAAGTCAAAAATAAAGCACACCACAAATCTTCCAAACATCCAATCGCACAAATCTAAGAATCAAGACATTGAAATGCCAAACTAAGTCCATGTAATCATAAATCCAAGAAACTGTAAGTTAAACAGAAATAAAAAAAGGAAGAAGACCTCAAACAGCAACAAGAATCAAGGTTCAATCTCAATCTAAAAGACATCCTGTATTGCATAACAACACTAACTAAACCCTTCGTATGGATTTTCAACTAACTCAAATCAAATTTAAAATAACCACTCAAAATCATCAATTCATCAAACCCAAAACAGGTCCGGGTAAAATGGATGGAGGAGCCCAAAATAAATCTCCAAAGGAATTTTAATTAACCTAGATAAAGATGCCAATTCATAGTGAAAAGTAAATAAAAAATCTTTAAATTCTCTAACCAATGTAACTCAAAAAACAACTCTAACCCAACAAGAACCTTAATATTAACAAAAAAGAGAGAGATAAATGACATTAAATTACAAAACAAAACAAAATCAAATTCAACTCAAGTTCAAAATGCACTAATTGTTTGCATTTCATTAAGTTCTTTGGGTTGTTACTCCGGTGTATGCTTTTTTTGCGGATGTATGTATTCTATTCACGAGTTGCCAAAAAATTAAAAAAATGCCAAAAATGATAAAAAAATTTAGAAAAAATAACATTATTTCAACAAATAATTTATCAAATTTATTTTAATATGACATGATTTACATTTTCTTTAAAGGAAATGTACTCTTCCCATGTCATTTGAGTTGAGTACATAATATGGTACATATATATACATAACGATTATACTCGTCACTCCATTAGACAATCACCCTAAGACTAGATCCCGAAGAATCAAGATAGCTATCATAGCCATAGGTCAATTGGATTGATATGTCGGATGAATCCGCATAATTCATTTCATACTACTCTTGGCCATATGTAGGGAATTAAGAGTCTTGTAATGAATCATATGCACAATTAGAGGCATCGTTGTATTGTCTTCCAGCTCCATGGGTACGGTGAGCTTCTCCACGTTGCGACCTTATACTATGATCGGCGTCTTGGGTCGCATGGGTGTATTACTCCTCGCCGATAAAACGGAAAGACGTTGTAGGAAATATAAGAGGATTTGAGGTCTTTTGTATTTGTGAAGCGGTGGTGCTCTCATATCCAGCTCCACTATCGTTGCTACTCTTTGACGAAGAATCATGAGAAGTTTGGTGTTGCACTCGAATGTTTGGTTTCGACCTGTCTTCTTCATCATCTTCAACCGCATCAGCATCTACAATGTCAATAGGATTAGTCAGAACTTGTTTTCCTTTTCTTCTACTTTGCGTACGTCTACTAGATCCTTCTCCGATCCTCTGTCTCTTTGCTAGGGAGGGAGGAATCTGGAATTCTTCGGTGAAAGAGACATCGTCGAGCACTCTTTCAGTCCATTCTCGGTCTTTCGAGTTGAACTTCGATTCTCTCATCCCTTCTCGATCGTTGACCTAAGCTTCCAACGAATTCTTCTCGTAAAATATTTGGTCCAAGTCAAATGTTCTTTTCTTCAATTGTTGGCTCCTCGATCTGTCGTCTTGAAGCCTCTGATATCCACCTTTTTTGTTCCATCTGGTTCTGTTTCATTCTTTCCAAATTCTTCAGTTTTAGTCTCACGTTGTAGTGACAATAGACGAGGTCTTTAAGTCTTTGTGATGTCAACCGATTTCTTTACCTTTTGTGAATCAAGCTAAATGTAGACCGGTTTCTCTCACAACCTGAAGCCGAAGTGGCTTGACTTAAGACCCTGATGGCTACATCCGCCAAGTCTTCATATCTTGGTGCTTTATTATGGTCTATCCACCAATCAATTGCATAAATACAATGTGTTAAAAAATTATATTTTACATTTTTATTAAGTAACTAAGTCACCGAGAAGAATTCTACGTACTCGAATTTAGTAGTATCACAACTTGTTCCACTCTACATATTCCAAAGTGAAATGACCGCATTCTGTAATCATACATCTTGTTGCAGGCAATAATAAATCGGTCATCGTCACCGAGTATCCGTCGGATGACGCACTTGATGTCATTTAACAGCTCTTTCGTTGCCTTGAAATGTGGAATGTAACAATATTGTGGGTTGAAAATATAATCTATCAAGAAAATAATATTAGTAATCAACTTATATGTATCTGAAATTTAAACAAAATAAGTAAATGACTAAAGATTTATATCTCCTGCATGTATTGGTTGATGTAACGTACGTTCCTATCGACGATCAATGATGTCTCACCACTTGGCAAAGTTGAACACCGTCTTTGAGATACCTTTCTTCACTATCTCAGTTGCATCATGTAAGTATCTCATGTCTGCTTTCCTGTCTCCGTCAACTATCCTAAGTACCTTCACTATGGGTTGGATGATGTTTAAGGTTTTATTTACAACCTTTCGAAAATCTCCACTCTCTGTTATCTCTTCAACTTTTCTCCCTTTACTCTTATCTAAAGGAGTACATCTAGGTATCCAAGAGCCCCAACCCGGTGAGATTACCATCTGGGTTAGAGCTCTCCTATAAGTCAACTAGCTCTCTAAGAAAATGTAGTGGAACGCGAAGCGGGTTGCACCATACCTTAGTAACTCACGGCCCTCAGTATGCTCTCTCATAAGGTTAAGGATGAAGTTATAGTTATAATTAAAGGAGGAAATAAACTGGGCTAGTTTGACTACCCTATCTATTTGAGGATCCTTTCATATGTCCTCTAACATTAAGTCTAAAGAGTGGGCGGAACAAGGTGTTTAATACAATTTTTTTCTTTTTACCATTAGCATATGTTCAGCCAATTTATATATGGCTGCATTGTCTGTGACTACTTCGACTACCCGATCTTTTCCTATCTCTTTGATAACTCTATTGATCAACTTGTAAAGGTACTCGGCATTTTTTACCTGTCCTGATATGTTGACCGACTTCCAAAAGACTGTGCCAGCTTGACAATATATTAGAAAATTGATCATTGTTTTTTAGTTATACCCGTTAAGAATGAGACACTAAGTAAGTTATACTAAAAAATATTTATAAATCTACTACTATAAACAATTTTACTTATCGGTCTATCTATCGGTCATTAATGTGCAACTTCTTTCATCTCAAATTCTTTTAAAAGAAGTCACATACTTCTTTACATATTGTACCTTCATAAAGATATATACATTGTATATCTCTTTTTGGGTTGGCCCAGGCACTCCTTTCCCGACATCTGCGATTGTGTCGATCATATTCTCGTAGAACGGTTCTCTCATAGCATTTGTCGGTATGTTGTGGTGAAAGAACCATCTTGATGTTGCTCGGTCAATTTTTCCCGTGCACAACTTGATGTTCTTCATTGCCGTTGTGATCATGCTTTGACGTTGTCGTGGTATAGTAATAATGAGATCCACGAGACCCACTGTCTTGTGTGAGATCATGAATCTTATTTTCTAGTTAGTTGTTGGATCCTCTGTCATTTTCTTGACCACTCCCACTTTCCGAGTCTTGACCCATCATTCGATTGATGCGTCAATATAAGTCTTCGTCGGCGAAGGATCTTTGACTTGTTTTCATTACTCGAAGGAGGTTGTCTATTTAAATTTATTTAAGTAATTAATAAATAAAATAAAAGAATGAACTACTTTTATGAGTAATACAAACGTATCATCATCGAAGTCTTGGTCTCGATGAATATCCGGTCGATCTTGTCCGGTCCCATAAATATGTACGAAATGTCTTGCCGGTTGTGACCATTTTTCCCGGACAGTCTCTTTATGCCGCTTCGAACTTTCCTTCGCTTGTTCCATTGCTTGTAGGTGCCTAAGAAATCGGACTTTTATCTCCGATGGAGTCTGTGTGTAAGGTGCAACATTGCTCTTCATACTTGTAAGATGAAATTTCAATCAATAAATACTGCCGAATATAATTTTATAAGAATACTGACATTGCACTTTTCTCTCCGTCTTGGAGATCAAGTTACAATGTGCCCAAGCCGGACCATTCTGGATCGCATCATAAGGTTTGGTTGTGTGACTTGGAGAAGATATCTTTAATTAACTAAAAAATATGTAATTAAAATTAATTAAGTCACTAATTAAGTAACTAAAGAATTATTTTGAATATCTATTTAACTAACAAACAATTAATTAAACTAAGTATTAACTAATTATCTAAGTAAAACTAATAAAATAGTATAATTATTAAGTACGCAACTAATGAATTAATTATCAAACTAATTAAATGATATGACGAAGAACTTAATAAACACTTGAATATCTAATTTACCAACTAACGATTTTATTTACTAGCTAATTTATTAACTAACTAAAACAACTAATAAAGGAATGAAATACTTAATGAACTAATTAAGTAACTAAACGAGGAAGATAACATGAAATTGAGAGTAAAAACTTGAGAGCAAGAATGAGCAGGAGTGAGCAAGAGAGAAGTGAGAGGCAAGAGAACACCTTGGGGGCCTATTTATGGCCCCTAAGGGTGTAAGGGGGGGGCTTAAACCCCCCCCCCTGGTGCTGGCAACAGTCGCACATGATCGTTGCCAGGCAGGCCAGGGTCATGCGACCCGGTCGCCAGGTCGCACGACCCGATGCTCTAGGTTGCCCCGACTGGGTCGCAACTGGGCTGGTTGTGCTCAGTTCCGACCCGGTCAGGTCTGGGTTGCAACCCGGATTTGTGATGTGCTTATTTTGCCTTCAAAAAAAAATTGAAGCAGATTTCACATGATGCGGCAGCTGTTGTGTGGCTGATGAAGTTGCTGTGGCTCCATAGGTGACTTCTGTGCTGGTAGAGCAACACAGAGAGGGTGAGGAGATGGGTTGTTGGAAGTGTGTCGCCATGCGAGAAGCAATGTTGATGCAGAGGGTAGATGGAAGAATGGGTTTCCCACGTCAGAGGACATGCATTAAAGCTCAAGTGTGAAGCTCAGTTCCACGGAAGGGCTTGGTGTGGGCAGAGGGAACTCAAGATCTGTGGGTAGCTGTGCTTTGGCAGTTTGTGCATGGGTTGACAGGCTGTTGTGCAGAAATCACCGGTGCTGCTACAGTGCAGGAAGAGCCTTTGTGGACCTCATGGTTTGAAGTTGGAGTGAACAGTGTATGCGAAAGGGTATGCAGCTGTGGAACTAGGTTTTGGTCCTGAGAGATAAAGGTTTTCAAAACTGCTGAAGAAGGCATGTGAGAAGTTGGCACATGCTGCCATGGGAAGATGCAGGGCAGTTGCAGTGCAGAAAGAGAGGCGGATGTGACCGTGTGGGTGGGGGTGGCATGTGCGTAGGGGTGTTGGATTGGTTCAGGTTGATTGCGTTCTAAAATGGTTAACTCAATACTGACCCAAACCGTAACCAGAAATCGCCTCCTTAAGTGCAGCCCACCAGCAACAAGCCTTCAGTATTCGTGTAATGGGAAACGGTTAATGAATCAGCCAAGCCTCACTCCAATAACCGATGTGGGACAAATAGGGCATTTCTTTTATGCTAGCGTGGCTTGTCTAATAGTTCCATGTCATGGTTCCAGGAACTTAATCACCAGGATTTCTTTTAAAGCCACCTATGTGGCTGTGCATGCTCTTCACATTGCTGGGCATTCTCAAGGGGGCTTGGGGTAATAGCTTATTTTAAAATCTTCTTACATATGAATGAAGATTAAGTTGTTAACTAAACGTTTTTTTATTGTCTTAAGCTTCCTTTACAAACTGTAATTGAGTTTGTTGATGGAGTTAAAAAAAATTACTGCTTGTTTTTTGGTTCAAAATGGTTTAACTAGAACCAAACCGATTTAGTTTGGTTTGGGTTGATGTAGCCATTCAGTTTGTTTTGGTTTGAAATTGTTTTTTGTCATAAACCAAATCGAATTGAACTGTGAACAACACTACATGTGTGGGTGCAACTGTTTTACAAGCAGGAAAGGTGTGACATGGCCAACAGCTAGAGTGCGCACGAACTGCCTCTGATACTAGTTCGGTGTGTGATAGGGGAGGGGAGGGGTAATGGCAATGGAAGAAGACTGTGGAGAGGCTGTGATGCAGGACAAGAGGGTAGGGCCCATAATTATGCATCAAATCGACCAAATCGGATCCCACGTGTCCCACTGTGCTACCACTATGAATCTTACTGTACTGAAATAACCAAACTAATTGATGTCAAACCAGGTTGAGCAGAGCCAAGCTAAACTAATATTCTGACAAACTAGTTGAATTGTCACATGATGTCATGTCAAACCAACTTGATTAAATGTTTTTCATAACATGAATCAACGAATACGTCAAATCGAGTCACCTTGAATCTCGTGCCTCATGCCGCATCACCTCTTGATCCTTCTTCACCTTTTCTTTCTTTTTTAACTTCTTTTTTATCTTTTTGTCCTCGAAAATGGTACTGTGGTTCGGCATTGAGCTGCCACTGTGGCATCCGACTTCCCTTTTTTTCTTTCCCCTTCGTTTTTTTTCTTTTGTCTTCTTGTTGTCAAAGGTAGTTGTTGCCGTCTTGCTACAGTAATGTGAAGTTATTGTAGCTGGTTCCGACAGGAGACAAGGGGATGGAGAAGAAGAAGAAGACGGCATAGAAGAAGATGGTGAGGGAGAAAGAAGATAATGCCCATGTGATCAACCTTGTCATCCATGTCCATATGAAGGAGAAGCGCAGAGAGCACGAGGAAGGGGCAGAGCATACAGAGCTGGAGGGGAATCAAAGAGCTTCGGGGAAGGCCGATGATGCTGTGAGGCTACTCCAGCATGTTGGTGACCGTTGCTGGTCTACTTGATGGCAAGGGGTGGTGTTGCGAGATCTACGGGGGAGTTCCATCAGGTGCGCCAATAGAGAATGGGAAAGAGAAAGTAAGACAGTAGGAGGAAGGCGATGAAGGAGTGCTGTGGAGGGCCTCTTTGAATGGGGCCAGGGGTGTCAGGGGGGGAGATCACGGAGGCTCAAGGAGGGCTCCATTGGTGTTGGGTGTGGGGTGGTTGGCTAGCCTTGTTGGTGGCTGAAGCTGTGAAGGTGGTTGGTGGGCTGGTGGTGTGTGCAGGACTGGAGGAGGAAGAGGATGTTTGGGTCGTCGTGCGGCAGTGTTACAGGAGATGGCTGGCCTCGCTGGCGGTGGAGCTCCGGCGGGGAGGCAAAGCTGTGGGGGTGGGGTAGTCGTGGGCGATGTGGAACCCATGAAGGACTCAACGGTGCCGGGAGCATTGCACGGTGAAGGTGGGGTGCTCTTCTGGTTCAGCCAATGCCAGAGGACTTGCGTGTCGTGACTTCTGAGCACTGGAGGTAGGACATTGCAGGGTGACTTTTAGGTACACAGGCTGTGAGAATGAGAGGGAGAAAAGAAATATTGAGGAAGAAGACTGAAAGAAGCAGGGTGTGTGTGTGTAAGAGAGAGAGGGTTTAATTTTGTTTTCATCCCATCATGTTCGTATACAAGGTGGGGCTCATTAAATAGAGTCTCGTGATATGAAATTATAGAGGACCCACCTAAATCTGAAGTAAATACACATATACCCTAATTTTAACATATTTATATATATCCTATTTTTAACCATAATATATATTCATATATCTAAACTCTTACTTTAACTTTGACACTCCTAATTTTATACTTTTAAATAGTTAATATCTTAATATTATTAAAATAATAAAATTTTTGTCGATGCCACTCAGATCTGTTTTTCGTACGTACAGTCCGATCAGGATCGCATCAGGCTGAAACAAATGAGCCTCGCGTTGTGCCCCTAGCATAGTAAGTCTTGAAAAAAAATTAAAGCTGTTACCCTTGGGATGTAATAGATGATTTAGAACTAACCTAGGAAACTTAAGTTAGGTTTCAGTAACTGTCGCGTGGAAGAAAAGCTACTGTTTGCACTTCATAGTGGTACTGCAGGCATGATGCTCATATAGCCTGTTCTTATTCATGATAAATATAGTATTAAAGTAAAAATAAGAGATTGTTACGTTTAGCAATGGCTGGATACTAATGATTTGCCCCTCTAAATAAACACATACCTGGATTCACCGGACATGAACTAGCACGCCTGCATGCTATATTGCTGTAACATGGTGTTGTGATGTTGCACGTACACTGAATTTTCCCAGCGAAAAAGTTACCTTACTACCAGTGTCAGCATTTATAGATATTGCAGATGTCACACCCGTCAATGATTCGGACATCACCGTCTAGTCCTTTCACTGAGTTGGACAAAACCCTCCATCGGGAGGTCGTGAGATTTGATGTCACGCTGCTTGGCTTTCGGGCCTTAACCGTGTCCATTGTGGCCCCGGACCAAAAAAAGTCACTAGCACAACAGAGTGCTCCTGAAATGTTTCTCTTCTGACAGCAGTGGCCTACAACTTCTTCCACATGCCTTTTTTTTTTCTTTGATGATACATCACTCATGCAAATAGAAAACTCATTTCTGTTGGAGAACGGGAAAGAGAGGAAACATTGAGGAGGGCCAATGACGTTGATCAGATTAAACAGGTTTATCTGCAGCGCATGTTAAAGGTCGTGATCGATATGAATATATCGAATTTATTTTCATTCTTGTTCACTTTAGCTATATAAAAATGTATATTTCATTTATCTGTCTTTCCTCTTTCTTCAGGCTTCTCTTTTATCATTCTCAATTTACTTCAGTTTTATGCAAATAACTATATCCTTGTTTGATATATGACGTATCTTACTGTTGCCCCCCTATTTTAATATTCTTAATTTTTGAGGAGATGCCAAGAGTCCCACTGAGGATTAGCTTAGGCCCAGTGCCTTGGAACTCTCTGGTTATTGGTCTGTTGCCACTTGCCAGTCACCGAGTCACACTACCTGGTGGATGCTGTCGGTCGCAAAATTTTAAGTTGTAATTTTCAATTGATGCGCTTTCAGAGCAAACGGAAAGACTGTTATCTTATGCAATTGAAGTTGTCTTGGCGGATTCTGTTGGACAGTCATCTCCTTGTTTTTTAAATAGATATTTGATATGATTTGCAGCCAACAATCTGGGTGTAGATGCACTTTTCGTCTACACCAAAACAGGCCACATGGCCTCCATCCTGTCGCGTTGCCGCCCGGACTGCCCGATATTTGCATTCACGACCTCGACGTCAGTAAGAAGAAGACTGAACCTTCAATGGGGTCTCATCCCGTTCCGCCTGAGCTTCTTGGATGACATGGAGAGCAACCTCAACCGCACTTTCTTTCTCCTCAAGGCAAGAGGAATGATCCAGTCGGGGGACCTGGTCATCGCAGTCTCTGACATGTTGCAGTCTATTCAGGTGATTAATGTCCCTTAAGAAGACCTCTTCCGTTTGTTTTACTCGACCAAACATACGGCTATCAAGTGTAGTAATGCTGCTTGGTTCTCTACTTTTATCTGTCTTCGTGCCCAGTTGACTTCGAACTCCGCTTGGTCTTGTGTTTTATGGATTGTTCTTTGTTTATTGACTATGTAATTTGTTGAACTGTTTTTTGTCAATTATGAGCTGTCTAGTTGAAGAAGCTCCCTCTTTTTTGTGTGGATTTTATCGAGCCATTTACGGACACCACTTCCAAGGTGTGCCATAACAGGTTGGAAAAGGTCCTAGCAAGCAATGTAGGTGGGGCCGAGAGTCGGGAGTAGGTCGGTTTGACCAACCGACTCGGGTCAGCTGGGGTCGAGACCTGGGTCGGGTCAGGGTCGGTTGTGGTGGCAAAAAAAAAGAATAATAAAATGATATTTTAAAAACATTTATTAGGTTGGGGTTTTGGAGTCGGAATCGGGTCGGTCGATTCAAAAATCGACTGAGTCTGACCCGAGTCACGACCTGCATTCCATGCTCGCAAGTGCTAGAATTAGTCGAAATCAGTTTCAACAAATTCTTGAACTGTTGTCGTTTACTCCTGTTGTGTAATTGTACTGTTACGATCATGTGGGGGCACGTGTGTTAGCAAACTAACATATTAAGATGCAGAAGTATGCAAAGAAAAAAACTTTGCGTGAAAATTTTATATAATGTTGACAGAGTTGAACATGACATATTTTGTGTAACAGCATGTTACTACCTGCTATCTTGGCTACAATTATCATTAGCTCAGTGTAATGATATTAATTTGAAACATGATTGATTAATGTAGTAAAAGTTTTTAAGATTTTAAACGAGTGCAATTATTTTTTTACTTCGACCAATAGGCAATAGCCTTCTCTCCAACAATGTCTGAGCACTAGGGGTGTAAACGGAATCCGATATTCCGATATTCCGATTCGATTTCGATAAAAATTAACGGGTTTGGAACTTGTTTTTGTATCCTATAAGCTATCGGAATCGGAATCGGATATTCCGGTAGCTTATCGGAATCGGAATCGGAATCAGTTGGTTCCGTTTCCGTTAATCCGATTTCGATAAAAAAATAATTATATATAAATAAAATTAAATAAAAAAAGTTAAATAAATTATAAAATACAATATATAAATTGATAAAATAATAAAAATAAAATTTTAATAAGATTATATCAAAATTTATTAATTATATGTAAATTATTGACTCACTTTTGAATAAAAATTAATATTTAATATACATTTCGGATTTTATCGGATTCGGTTCTGATTTCGATAACGGAATCGGAATCGGATCGAAATCGGAACATAGTGATTCCGAAATTATCGGAATCGAAATCGGAACCCCTTAACCCTTATCGGAATCGGAATCGGATTCTGGTGAATCCGCTACCGAATCCGACCCGTTTACAGCCCTACTGAGCACTAAACAAGATTTTAAACATTATTGATTAATTTTCTCCAGCGGGTCCTAGTAAGGAATCTGGTTCGAGTCACAGGGATCATATAATTTTGATGACCTATTAGAAATATTAAAAGTATAAGTTGCATGGTATAAGTTGTCTTCTGGAACTTCTCCAATTGGTATAAATTGCATGGCCCATGCAATACTATTCTATTTCAATAAATCATGTGCAGAGAAGTTACGTTGATCCTACATACTTGAAAAATCTGAAATGGCTCAAGCACATGTGACTATATTATCTTAATATCAATAAATGTTTGTTTTAAGATTTTGGTTAAAGCATTAGATAATTTATCAAGGATATGTAATCACATCATGTTAATAATATTAAATATCAGAGGCATTAAAATCTCATCACCTCCACCCTTGTAATTTGTCCTCCCTCGCCTTAACACTGTTAGATTGAATGAAAATTGGAGTCACCTCTTAAAGTTAAAATATTATTTTGTTTAATTTTTTGGTACTTTCTAGTTTTTTTTCATATATAGAAACTTTTTAAAAAACACTTTGATAGTTAAAAGAATTAATTATTATTGTCCTCGATCCCTATTAATTCTTATTGTACTTTGACTCCATTAATACATTTTCAAGTCACTATGCAAGATAATATAAGTTTATTAATAACATTTCATTTTATCATCCAGACTCGTATGGCTTTACTTCTCTAAATTTATTCATTTTATAATTAATATAAAAAATAAAATTTTACCTGGCAAGATTATACTTTATCTTTATAATCAACTTAGGATATAAAAAATAGAATAACATGGTTGTCTTTTAATTGCAGAATTGTAGTTCTAAGTCCATGAAACTTTAGCAAGTCACTTAAAATAATATTAAAAACTCTCAATCAACAATTAAGTAGTGGTACTTATTTATTTAGATCCTGGAGTGTTATTTATCATTCTGAACTTATTTTCAATTTGAAATTTTGTATGTTCTATATTTTTGATATGCCTTGTTAAAAGATAACCATGTAATACTCTATACGTTCATCGTACTGAACTTTAGACCAAATATTTGATTGTCCTCTAAAACTTTTATAAACAAATTATACATGAACATATTTTTGCTATACTATATTAGACTTGTATTTAACTAACCATGGGATACACCCTATATTTTAATTTTAGCAAAGTTAATGGGTAACATTTTGCTATTGGAGATTGCCGTTTTTTTAGATTTTCAAAATGTTACAATAATTAACATTTGGGGATGAATTAATGATAATTACAAATTGTCATTGAAATCAGGGGCAAAAGGAAGTTAGTCAAGCTGATAACATATTGCTCAAGTTTGGTTGATTTATCTTTACTTGAGCTCAAACTTGATGTTGAACTAATGGAAATGCTTGTCTTCAAATTTGATATGTTTTGACATGTTTTGAAATATCTCATTCATTTGAATTGTCATTTCTTCATTGTTTGATCTAATTAGATGTGTATATCGTAATAAAGTTTTTGATCGCAGATAATGATAATTGAATTATGATGAAATCATGATAATGAGATCAATCATTTAAAGACATATTGTCTAAATGTTTATAGGCACATAATCCTTGAAATAGAACATTGATGACTCGGATAGATTAATGTATATAATATCTTCTCATAAGATGAGTATGATATATCTAATTAGTCATTAGTGTGAAGACAATAAGATACATATATAGATACTTATTAGAGAAATAAGTTCATTGAACTGATTGAATTAGAATCTCTGAATAATATCTTATATAACTACCAATCATGATTTTCTATCATCACGGGTGCATAGTTGGACCTTTGACACGAGTTCTCAAAGATGTCTTACCAAACATATCTTGTGCTTTAGTTATTGACTTATGGATGAACGATACGATGATCCAATAAAGTTAATAGATCAGTTATAAGGAAATCTTAGTGGAGACAACTGAGCAAACAATAAGTGATCATTCATTTTCAATAAGTGTGTGTGTGTGTGTGTGTGAGAGAGAGAGAGAGAGAGAGAGAGAGAGAGAGAGAGAGAGAGAGAATATCTATGGGATAGTACTCTAAGTCTCTAACTAGAGTAGCGGAGAGTTGGAAAATGAGTTTTCTGATTGATCTGATACCGAGTATAGGATTTCGAAGTGTCATATATTAAGAGATTGACAATCAACGATGTATCCATATAGTAACTAAAGATGAAAATACTCCTTAGAGATAAGATCATTTCTAAAGTCATTTAAGATCATAGGATGTAACTTATACCAGTCATGATCAAAAAGCTGTTAAATATATTATTAGACAATTTAATTTAAAATAAATTTTTATTTTAATTATACTTTAACCAAATAGATTATTAGGTCTAGAGCATAAGGATTGATCCGTAAGTATGAAGGCATGGGCATAATTTATATAAATTGAGGAGTTTTTATAAAAAAAATCTAATTTTTATAAATATAAGTAAATATGGCCAAACCCTATCAAGTTAAGAAAGTAAATTTCATGGCCATCCTCCTACTCTCTCACTTTCTCTAGAGCACATTTTTTCATGGTAGAGGTTCTTCCGGGATGAGTCAGAAGGCACGACGCACATGAGAACCCATTTACAGAGGAAGTTCGTATGGATGCCATTAGAGACCATGCACTTGGATGGCTTAATAACGTGAGACCTTTAGTTCTTCTCCAATCAAGATGGAATTTTAAAATCCTAAGAAGGGTATTTTTAATTTGGTTTGAATTCAATTTTTGGTTTTTGTCGTTCGGTACCGAATGAGACTACAACCATGAAATTCAAAGGAATTGTCACTTCCACTACACCCAAATTTGTAGAACGATTCCATACATAACCTTGACGACCAAACCCAACCCATTTTTGAGTTTGGCTTCTTAAGGTCTCATTCGAATTACATATTTTTCTATGTGAGGTAAGTTCAAGCAAGCTAAACTTCAAGCTTGATTCAAGTTCAATGTAAGCTCAAGTTTGAGTTTGGTTCAAGTTTGAGCTTGATTTTAACTCATTTATAAAGTTCAAACTCAAACTTGATCCAAGCTTGTTTAGTAAACTCGAATTTGAGCTTATTCAGGAACTTTGATAGATGTTTAAACTTTCGATATAACATGTATTGTATATAGAAAATATTCTATTCTTTTTAGATATATATTTTTTTATTTGAGTAGTTTGGCAAGTTGGACTATGGCTCTGCCCTTATTTTGGTCTCTTGTATTTGCCTATATATTCTTCCAATACAATAGAAGAATCAACCTAGCTCTTCACTATGAGAAGTATTGAAGATTTATTTATATTTTAAATTGCTCTTAATTAGCTCATCACTATTAGCCAAGATGGATCTCATATCTATCTATCTATGTTGCCTCTAGAATTAATATCTTATAGAGGCTAACATCTATTATAAAGTAAACAATGCATTTTCTCTATAACATATTATGAGCTAAGATTTTATCTTCTCTCGTATCATTAGATAAACTAGAAGACACCTACTTTTAACGTAGGTTAGTTAATGGGTCAACCAAGAGAACAATTCTTTTAGTTTGAAACCGGTTTAAGAAGTGTAAGTCATTAAGATACTTAGCATCTAGTATACTTTACTATCGGTGGTTTATCAACTCATTCTACAATAGAAATATAATTTCATTAATCTAACATTTTAGGCATTCATTTTAAATTATGATACGATCTTTTCATCTTAATTTATGCTCTCACTATTTTTTGATGAATTTGTATAATCATGATTATACAAAAATGGGATATCACGATAAAATCCTAATGGGGGCTAGGACTCTATTAATCTTATAGTGATACCCTTGTGGTAGCACAACAAATCATTCCATACTCAATAGTTAGGCAACGATTGCCATTTGCAACTCTTGCAACTCTGAGTCATTTAGCCTCTAGAGTCATGACATTGTGGTAGCACAACAAGCATATACTCTAGTTAGGTCAAATCTGTTTGTTATGTTATGAGAATAGATTCTTCACATAGCCTTTGTGGTAGCACAACAAAGCCATACAAATGGTCCTCCCTAAGGTTTGGCAAATGCCTTAGCCATGATCACCAATCCCTTACCGAATGAATCTTATGGTAACACAATAAACCCATCCAATGTAAGATTGGTTCATCAAGACCATAACAATGGAATGCTATGTGAATCATTTTTAATATCTCATGCTTATCGACCTAATGAATATGAGGAGTGATTTTATTTTAGTATCATTAATAATATGTGCTAATTATAATATATACCTTTGCAATATAATATATCTAAGGGATAAGTTGTAGCACTTGTCAACATATCATATATGTGAGTAATTAAATGGATGATCATTAGGGGTGTAAATAGGTCAAATTCGGTAGTGGAATCACCGGGAACCGATTCCAATTATGATAAAGGTTAAAGTGTTCTATTTCTGATTTCGATAATTTTGGAATCATTATGTTTAGATTTTGATTCAATTCTGATTCCGTTATCATATTAGAATCAAATCCAATAATTTCTAATTTTGATATTAAATATTTTTTATTCAAAAGTAAGTTAATAATTTACATATAATTACTAAAATCTAATATAATATTTTTAAAACTTTATTTTTATTATTTTATCAATTTATATATCATATTTTATAATTTATTTGACTTTATTTTAAATATTTTTACTTTTATTTATTTATTTTTATCAAAATCGAATAAATGAAAACGGAATCACCTAATTCTGATTTCGATTCTAATAAGCTATTAGAATATCCAATTCTGATTCCGATAACTTATAGAATAAAAAATAGTTTTCAAACTTGTTAATTTTTATCGGAATTAAATCAAAATTTTAGAATATTGAATTCCGTTTACACTCCTAATGATCATGGACTTAACCCTAATTTTGCAACACTATAGCCATAACAGTGTGCAACTAAAAGAGAGCATATGATGCCAATGTAGGTGTGTCTCCACTTCCAAAAGAATGCTTCTCCAAGTGGTCTCGCTCTCCTCCATGAAGCAGCTTCTTAATATTAAGGGTACGTAGACTCGCAAATGTACATAATTTAATTATAAATCTTAATTTTAATCAAGGAGAGTACATTAATAGAGGAAGGTAGAATTTATAATCATAACTAAAAAGAGAGGGAAGGAGGCACACATGCCCCAATTAAATACATCCACATAATTAATTACTATCACATTATAATTAAATCAAAGTCCATGATCTCCATACATTATACATTCACACTATCAAACATTACATATATACATATTAGTAAGATATAACATTTATACCATAAATATAATTTATAATTTTGAAATTTCAAATTTTATGCTTGTCAATTTTTTCATAAAATAATTAACATGAACACAACATATAAACAATCATATCAAATAAACAATCATATCTAAACTATTTAGAACATTTATGCATTCCAAATACTATGCAAAGTCAAAAATTAATATCTTAATTTTTATTATTCAAAATCTCATTTACAAAATTAATTAAGACACTAATTAATTAAGTTAAGTGTTTAAAACAATTTTAAAATTAACTATGGCTGAATATTTGTCAATAGGGCCTAATATCATCTAACAGGCACTTGTCAAATGATATTATATTATTTTTTTAAATGCTTTTAAATTTTTTTAGAAGTTTTTATGATTTCTTATAATTTTAAATTATTTTAAAAATTAAGGGCGCATTGTAGTGCCCACGATGACGCACAACATTGCCTCAACATGCGCCCACATGTGCCCCCACGTGCACTGGCCACCCATACCTGTTGTGCCACCTTTGAATGTGCCCATGGATGTGCTGCCATGGATCCACGACACTACAACGACTGGGTGCAATTTGGATTGGTCCCGTCGTCTTCTTTGCTCGATAAGGGTGCCACTGGGTGTTTGAAACCCCATCTTTTGGAGTCCAAATCTCCTTATTTGAAGCTCAAAAAAAATGCCAAAAATATGAGATGAAATCCTCATCAAATAAGGATTCCAAATCAGTCAACTCTATCCCATGAAAAATTCTAAACCGAATAGAAATTTTGAAAGAATAGGGGCAACACTATCAGAGTAGGATCAAGATACTACCAGATCTTCTTGCCTATTCTAGACATTCTAGACGTAAGAAAATCCCTAAAATACTAGGTAGAATCCTTATCTTCTAAATCCTCTCAAAAAGCTGACAATTATGAGGGGAATGCACCACCACTGCTAGGGTTCCCATCGTCGAAAAAACTCCAAATCCTCTTCCTCTGCCACCGTTATAAGCACAAAATCATGGGGAAATGTTAGGTAATTATATTACCCATCATCTTAAGCCTTCACAGTGCTTCAATCTCTTCCATGGACTGAGATTTCATAAAATCTTACTATACTAGCATGATAGAATTACCAACTTTTTGGGCTTCACCCAAACTTTACAAAGGATTAACATTCAAACGGTTTGTGGCATAGGAAACTTTGTTATAAGAATCTACCAGTTCCAACCAATTTTAAATCTATATCTTATTGAATTAATATGGTCTTGACAAAATAGAAATTTGCACATATTCAAGAACACATAAAATATGTAAAATAACATTGATTCAACATCAATTTCATCCGAGACTTAAACCTAGCTTTGATACCATTGTACGAAATCATCCTATGAAATTTGGTGCAATGGAAGCAATGATTCCTATGAGCTCATGTTGATCTTGTCTCGATCGGAACTGAACGACGAAAGCCAAATACTAATCAAAATGGTTTTGAACATACCTTTTAGGGATTAATATAATCCATTGGAGAGGATGATAAATAACTTCTCAAGCTCTTCAAATCATTCAAATGTCTGGTCTCTAGCGGTATTTATATGGACTTCATCCATAGTAGGTTCTCTCACATCGAGCTTGAGAATTGTTTCCAAAAGAAGCTTCATCACCCATGATGTCTTCTAGATAAAGGAGAAGGTAAGGAGGAGGTTGAGGATGTGGTTCTCACCATTGTCTTGATAGGGTTTGACTGGAACCATAAAATCTAAAATCTCCATAAATTATGCCCTTGCCCCTATACTTATGTATAAGTCATTATGTATGTGACCCACTAGGCTCAATAAACTATTTGACTGAGGCCTGATTAAAATAAAATAATTTATTTTAATTAAATTAAATCTGTTATCCGATAACAAATTAATCAACCTACCGATTGTGAAGAGCACAAGTCACATCTTATGATCTCAATTGACTATGGAGATAATATTATCTCCATTGAGTCTTTTCATCATCATTTACCACAGAGATATAAACCCTGATCCATTCAATGTCCCGGTCAGAAAGGAATATGGCATCGATTGTGAACTCTTAGTATACCAATTATATAGAATCATGTACTCAGTATGAGATCAATTGAATTTTTTTTTCCAATTATCTCCTCTACCTTAGGTAGGAATTTAAAGTACTATTCTATAGGACATTCAATTTCATTTTCGAAAAGTGGATGATCCCTTGTTATTCGTTCAATTGTCTCCATTGAGTTTTCCTTGTACCTAATCTATCGTTATACTGAACCATCTAAATGATATGTAAGTCAATGGTCAAAGCATAAGTTTCACCCAACAAGACATCTTTGAGCTGTTAGATCTATTATAAGATAATAGATTTAATTTGAAAGAAGTTTTCTTTTTACTTAAGTCTTAACAAAATAGGCTATTGGGCCTAGTAGGTATACACATAAGGGCTAATCCATTAGTTTGGGGGCAATGGTTTAATTATGAAGAAAAGAGGGATGTTTTGTGAAAAACTCCAAATTCTTTTTATAATAATAAAGAGAGCTTGAGCCCTACAAGCCAAGGTTGCTTTATTTCATCCCTAGCACTCTCTTTCTTCTCCCACTTTGACAACTACCATTGGATGGTGGAGCATTGTTCGGGATGAGTGGTTGAAGCTGACGTGGAGGAGAACCCAGCTTTGGAGGCGGCTCGTATGGATACGACTAGAGGCCGCATGCTTGAGCAACTAAACAAGCGTAGAAATGCTCGATCTTCTTTGATCTGTATGGATTATTTGAATCTCACAAAAATACGTGTTCGAAATTGTTTTGAATACTAGTCCTATTGCATCATTTGGTTTTGATCGAGACCAAGACGTTGATATTTAAGGAACCAAAATTTCTATTGCATCAATCTAATTGGACCGATTCCTCACAATATTGACCTCTGCCCCCATTGTATGTGTTGGTCTTCACTACCTTGCAACCACGCACTCACTACCTTGCAACCACGCACCATGATCTGTGTCTTTTGTCGCATGTGCGTATCATTCTTCTCTAGTGAACTGCATCATTGTAGGGTATATCCCTGGATCTATTGACCAAAGAGTCTTTCATAATAAGGTGATAATATTGATCTAAAGACCCATGGAAAGCAATAAGACATTTTGATTACAAATTGGGAATATGTAATAAAATTCGAAATAAACTCCATCAATTATATCTAAGTTTGGAACTTGGTAGATCCACCTAAGGGTATGGTACACATAGGATATAAATGGATCTTTAAAAGATAGATTGGAGTGAATTGGAAGGTAGAGATCTTCGAAGTAAGCATAGTTGAACATGATATCATTTAAGTCAATAAGTTGACTACGATGAGACATTTAACATATTGCCATGGTTCAATTCATTTATATTTTGATTAATGCACATTATAACTATGAGATATGTCCGTTGGATGCTAATATGATATTCTTCAATGGTAATCTTGAGGTAGAGGTATAGCGTTAGGGAGTTAAATCACAAGAACATCCAAACAGAGTGTGTTATTGAGGTCAATCTATGGACAAAAACAAGCTTTCCATAGTTGAAATAAAACATCTAATAAGATTAAATTTTATAACTTCGATAAGAATGAAGATGTGCCATGTGTGTATAAAAGACAAGTAGGAGTGCTATATTATTCCTAATTAAGAATAAAGTAGGCATGTCAATGAAAGTCTGGCTACCAAATTATTTATTTATAGTTGATTTGGGTGAAGCATCCTATATTTTGTGTATTAAGATCTTTTGAAATAAAATTTGGATGATCAGTTTGACTTAATCGATGTACATAGATAGCATAGTCAAAGGGTTTTGCAAAAAAAAAAAACTCCAAGATAGGTTTCATACCTATGAGATATAAAATTTATCTCTCCTAAAGTGAGAATGAGCACAAGAATAGAGTTCGTCATGCCTCAATCATATGGTCTATCATGTATGATAAGATATGTACATAGTTTGATATAACAAATGCTCTAAGTGTTACGAGCATTTATCAAGAAAGTCTAGATGAGAGTCATTAGATAGCTAAGAAATATATCATTACGTATTTGAGAAGCACTAAGGATGCATCTCTAGTATATAGAGTAAATGACTTGAATATTTGTTATTTTATAGACTGAAGCTTCTAGTAAGATAAAGCTAATAGCAAGACAACATAAGGGTTTGTGTTTACCCTGAATGGTGATGCAGTAAGCTAGAAATATTTCATGCAAGAGAACACTGTGAATTCTGCAACTAATGTAAAATACATATCTATTGCAAAACTACTTATGAAGTAGTGTGAATGAAGTTTCTATCAAATATGGGATTGCTCTTTTTATCTCTAATAATGTACCATTATTTTGTAATGGAACTGATGTCTCTTTAAAAGTTTAACCATTTCTACAATGATCCCATTTGATCAGAGAAGTTGTAGCTTATAAAGATATAGTCATAGATAGAGTGTCATCAATTAATAGCACTGTAGATCCACTAACTAAGGTATTGACTCAAAGCGTGTTTGAGCATCACCTTGAACGGATGAGGATCATGCATATGGATAATTAACTTCAGTGCAAGTGTGACATTGATAGAATGTATGTTCTACAAGCTAATCATATAAGATATAATTAGACATTTCTTGTTATACATCTTATTCAATAAATTGGCATTTCTTCAATACATGCTTTTATTAGATGCGTGTATTATAATAAAATCTTCGATTATATGCAATGATGTTTGAATTATGATGATATCATTCATTTAGACATATGTGATCGAAATATTCTTAGTATTAGGATCTTTTGCGATAGAACATTAAGGCTCTAGATAAACTAGTGTGTTATCGTCTCATAAGATGAGGATCACCATTCTCATTAGTTATTAGTGGAGAGATAGTGAAATATATATATGCAAGTGTTCATTAATGAAATTAGTTCACATAACTAACTGATTTAGAAATTGTGAATGTTATTTTACCTAACTATCAATCAAGATTTTCTATTATCACAGTTACACAATTGTAACTTAGACCTAAGTCACCAAAGATATCTTATCTATGTATCTTGTACTTTGACTATTGACTTATGGAACATTAGGATGATGATCTAGTACAGTTAATGAATTAGGTACAAGAGAAACCTGGTGGAGACAATAGAGCAGACGACAAGAGATTGTCCACTCTCGTTAAGTGAGAATGAATACCTATGGAATAATACTCTAAATCTATGGCCACTGTAAAAAAGATAAATTAAAAAGAAGTTATCAAATTTATCTGATACTAAGTATAAGATCCTAATGTCTCAATATACCAAGCGGTTGATAACTAATGCTACACCCTTATCCAACCGGGGCATTGAATAAAAGAAAATTGATATTCATGTAGTAACTGATGATGAGAAGGCTCAATGGAGATATCTCTAAAATTATTTGAATTATGAGATGTGGGTTGTATCCTTTATGATTGGCAGATCGCTAAATCTATTATTGAATAATAATTTCAATTTTATTTTTTTAATTAAGCCTTAATCAAAGAGATTATTAGGCATAGTGGGTCACATACATAATAACTATTATGTTAGTATGGGAAGCATAGGTGTAATTTATTAGGGTTCTATGAAAATTTTTTATTCTATAAATGTTAGTGAATTTAGCCAAATCCTATCAAGCCATTATAGACAAGTCATTGAGTCCGGTGCAAGAGAGGATTCAATTCCATGGAAAGTTCATGTGGATGCCACTAAAGGCCATGCACTATAGTGAGTTGAAGAGCATGGAATGTCCTAGGCTCATTCTTCTCCGGTCTTAAGGGTTGATTGAATCTAGTTTTTGGTTACACCATTCGATTCTGCTCAAGACAACGACAATGAAATTCATATAACCATCGCTTCCACCACCTATGGCATGATTCCTTACAATTGAAAATTTTACCAAGTTCTTTTATTTTGGTGCCTTGCGGTGGTCCATCACCAGCTAGCTATCTGATATCATTGTATGTTAAAAGATAATTAAAATAAGTTAACCATTTAAAATATAAAAAGGATTAGATGGTACGTACTAGGACTGAATAACATAACTGGTCATTGTACCCTTGATGCACCAAAAGTGGAATGCCCTCATTTTGTAGTCATGCATCTTGTTACATGCTATAATTGATTAATTGACATCCCTGATCATTCTATTGTGGACCTTTTTTACACTATTTAAAAGCTCGTTAATTGGCTTGAATAGTAGGCTATAACAATAATTAAGATTAAAAAAGTGACACAGAAAGTGGCAACAAAATTTATGTGAGTAGAGAGCATAATAATATAAATGTGATGTATGATATGACTTAATAGAAGAAAGTACTTGTTACATGTATCAGATGACACACTGTTCGTTCCCACTGAAAATTGATAATATTCCATTACTTGTTGAAATCTAACACTATCTTTGCTTTTTCACTCTTCATCCACTCAAGTGCATCATAGAGATAACTCTTATCTACCTTCCTATCCTCATTTACTATTCTAAGAACTTTGACTAACTAACAGTTGCGCTATAAGAAGAGTCTTCTTTACCACTTGCTTGAAGTCTCCACTCTCTAAGATCTCCTCAACCTTCTTCATTTTCCTCTTATATGAAAGAGAATCACTTGCAATCCAATTAGCCCATCCTATTGAAAGTATCATTTGGGTAAGGGGATGTCTTTATTGTATTAAACTCTTAAAGAAAATGTAATGAGAAGTGAGTTGGGTTGCCTATGACCATAGAAATCCTTGGCTCTTCATATGCTTCATCATTAGATTAAGAATGGAATTATGAGTGTATATGAAGAATAATATGAAATGGGCCATCTTAATTGCCTAGTCATTTTAAAGATCCTTGCATATCACTTCTCGCATCAAATATAACGAATGGGAAGAGTGTAGGAAGTTGATCATCATCTTCTTAGTTATACTTATTAAAAAAAAGAACATGCGTAAGTTCTAAAGTTTGAAGTTTGAAAAGATAAGTCTTTGCTAAGTTTGAAATTAAATATTATTAACATGTCTAGTTGTCTGTCTTCAACACACATCCTCTTTATTGCCAAATACTTTCAAATGACTTAATGTATTGTTTGATATTTTCCACCCTCCATTAAAAGATAAGTATTGAATATTTCTTTTGAAGTTGGCCTAGGCACTCCTCTACCAACGTTGGCATTGGCTATGGTGTTGATCAAAGTTTTTTAATATGGTTCATTTATGGCATTCGTTGGTATGTTATTATAGAAGAACCATCTTGATGTCACCCACCCAAATTTCTCCTTGCATATCTATAAATTTATCATTGCCATTGTGATGATGGTTTTTGTCATGGGCATGTGATGATGAGATCCATGGGACCTACTCATGGGTCATCATCTCTTGTGAGATTGAGGATCTTCTCTTCTTCCTCATTGATTTACCCTTTTCCACTTTTGTATTTGCTCCCACTTTCAACTTTGACCCATGAATGGGTTGGTATACAGATATGTCTTCGTTGACAAATGATTTGTGGCTTACTTCCATCACCTATATCAAGTCATCTATTTGTAAGTATAATAATTAAATATTAAACTCATACAAAATGTTGGTATGATTAGGTAAACATTAATGGCAATGCATTGTCATCGAATCCTTTGTCCCAACAAATTTATTGGCACTCCTATACAGTCTTTATATATGTGAAGCAAATGTCTTGTGGGTTCGAAAATTTCTTCCTAAACAATCTTCTTATGCTACTTGAAGCTCTATTTGCTTGTTTCAATACTTGTAAATGCTTATGGAATTGAACTTTTATCTCTTGTGGTGTTTGTGTGCACGATGGAACATTCCTTTTATCCTAGTGAGGTGATGATTTAATTGAAAAGTCTTCTCATAGATTATATTTTCACAATACTTATTTTCTTCTCCATTATGAATATTAGATTGTAATGTAGCCAAGGTGGATCATTCCAGGTCACAGCACAAGTTTTAGTGTCATGGCAAGAATAAGACATAATGTAGAAAGTAGGAAGTTTAAAAAAAAATAAAACACTTAAAGAATAGATAACACAATTAAACAAAAGTTAATCTCTAAAAAGCCTTGAAATGAATCAGAAAATGAATTATCTAGAAACACTTTATAGAGAAAAAAATATACTATTTCAACACTTCAAAAATATTTGAGAGAGAGTTAGAGAGGGGTGGGGGTAAGAGGAGGCCCTCTGGGGGCCTTATTAGGGGGAGGCAATGGCTAGTTGCTTAGTTGTTGACCTAATTTGGTCGGGCAAGGTCTTGATTGGGTCTTAGGTTCGCACAACCTAGCCTTGGGTCTAATGAAGGGTCGCAAACCTAAGGTCCAATCGAGGTAGTTGGGAGAAAATCTGGTTGGATTGGGACTCGGTGCCGACTCAACATTTCATGATTGGTTGTTCTATCATTAACCATGTTGTATATGATATGCTCATATATCATCTCGTCAATCTTTTAACCCAACTTTAATAAGGTTGTTTAAGTACATAAACAAATTTGAACATTTCTGCATATTTTATTTCGTTATTCTCGAGATACAAATATCTATGGCTCTGTTATATACATTTCTTCATTCTTTTGTGGAAACTTATTTTAACATCTATTTGTCATTTCTCATAATTATAGAATGCAACAATGATAAGTAAATTTTGAATATATTTACCTATGACAACTCATTAAAACATCTTATCATAGTCAGTTTTTGAAGTTTGACAATATCATTTTGCTACGCGTCTTGCTTTGTAGGTATCTATCTTTTACTTGAATCAAATTTTAAATTTAAAGATTCACTTAAACTCAATAGATACAACAAATTTAAAAAGGTTTAAATATGAACTTGATCGAAATATATGAACTTCGTCTTGATTTTCATTGGCTCTTTTTCTATTTCTAGAAATCAACTATATGTGACAATTTCATAAATTTTAGGACCATCATCATCACTATGTCATATCTCATTTACCAATCTAATTGAACGGTACACATGAAGACAAATAAATTAGGTTGTGCCACTTTAAACAGGTTCCCTTCTAGAAATATTCTAGACTAAAATTCCTTACACTTACGTTACCTTCTACTACTATGTGAGGAGGGATCATTTTTCTAGGAATATATCAACTTTACCAACATATATCCTTTGGTCATCATTGTGGCAAAACTAAAATATATTATAATTTCTTAAGAATATCTTATTCATTCTCGGATCTTAACTTATCTAGATTATATCCTTTTTAACATGAGCTAGATGTCTTTTTAAACTTTAACACGGTAAGATCAAACAACTTTCGTTTTCATATCTTATTAGAGTAGTTGGAAAATATTTAGATTGTACCGTACTCCTCGGGTATGTGGTAGTATCTAATATATAATCTCAGGCATAGTTGTCAAGGCGCCCCCCTAGGCGCCGCCTAGGCGGCAAGGTGCCTTTCCAAGGGCGCCTTGCCAGGGCGCCTTGTCTGGGGCCAAAAAGGCGCCCAAGGCGCCAGCCTAGGCGCCCAAGGCGCCCAAGCAAGGCGCCTTGGGTACTTTTACATAATTAAAAAAAGTTTTTGAGGAATTTTTCTCCCTTGATACCCCTCACAAGGGACACTTATTTAATGATAGTTTCAATATATTAATATATTGTATTATCACTTATATTATCATACATATTTAAGATTTATGATTATAAACATATATTATATACTTAATTAAATTCTTTTACAACTCTTTCCTCTCTCTCTCTTTGTCTCACTTATACTATTACATACTCTGCGCCCCCCCCCCATTTAATAATATTATAACAATATTTTACCATCACTTATACTATTGCACATATATAAATTTTATAATCATAAATGAGTTATATACTTAAATTTTATAAATATTATTTAACTTTTTTCTCTTTCACACACACATCATATTTACTTATATGCAATGTTAAAACACTCATATTCAATTATAACATAACAAATATAATTATATTTATGTTTTTTTTATATATAACAACCTCCCGACTCAGCATTCCTTGAATACCGCCTTGACCGCCTAGGCGACGCCTAAGCGGCCGCCTTGTCGCCTAAGCGGAATCGGTACCCTTCAACGCCTTGGGCGCCTTGTTGCCTTGACAACTATGATCTCAGGAGACAAAATTAATCCAACAAATGTTATCGCTAGCTATTTTATATTCGTAAAACTCTCTTAAACTACTAAATTAAATTAAGCAATGTATAGGACTCATTGAGATAGGATATTGATACTGGGTAATATAATAAAATACATTTTAAATATTTATTGACTATTCAAATAACCTGTACTAAATAGATTAATTTACAATGCAATCTTTTCTGAAGTAGTAATCTAATAAAAAAGGAATGCAGCAGCTTAGTGTTACGTCACACTACGCGGACGGTCAAGATGATAGATACCTTGGAGCTATAAATAATCATGTTCCCACTCTTTTCTCTCCCTGTCCCACGGCAGCGGCCCAAAACCCTAGCATTTCTTCTCCCGCTGCTCTTGCACCTTGGTCATGGCCGCCGCCGCCGCGAGGCCTTTGGTGACCGTCCAGTACCTCGAGGGCGACATGGCGACGGACGGCTCCAACACGGTGCCACTGCCTGACGTCCTCAAAGCCTCGATCCGCCCCGATATCGTCCGTTTCGTCCATGCCAACCTTTCCAAGAACAAGCGCCAGCCGTATGCCGTCTCCAAGCGCGCTGGTCATCAGACTTCCGCCGAATCCTGGGGTACCGGTCGTGCTGTTTCCCGTATTCCCCGTGTCTCCGGCGGCGGTACCCACCGCGCCGGCCAGGGGGCCTTTGGTAACATGTGCCGGGGCGGGCGCATGTTTGCCCCTACCAAAATCTGGCGTCGTTGGCACCGCCGCGTCAATGTTAATCTTCGGCGCTATGCGGTGGTTTCTGCCCTGGCCGCCTCCGCGGTCCCTGCCCTTGTCATGGCCCGTGGGCACCGAATCGAGCAGATCCCCGAGCTTCCGCTCGTGGTATCGGATTCAGCGGAGGGCGTCGAGAAGACCTCCTCCGCTATCAAGATCTTGAAGCAGATTGGAGCCTTCGCTGATGCTGAGAAGTCTAAGGAAAGTCTCTCGATTCGCCCCGGCAAGGGGAAGATGCGGAACCGCCGCTACGTTTCCCGTAAGGGACCTCTCATTGTTTTTGGCACCGAGGGCGCCAAGGTCGTCAAGGCTTTCCGTAATATTCCGGGTGTCGACATTATGAACGTAGAACGCCTCAACCTGCTGAAGCTAGCGCCCGGAGGTCACCTTGGCCGATTCATCATCTGGACGAAGTCGGCCTTTGAGAAGCTGGATTCTATCTATGGAACCTTTGATAAGGTATCCGAGAAGAAGAACAAGTACCTGCTACCGAGATCCAAGATGTCCAACGCTGATCTTTCCAGAATCATCAACTCAGACGAGGTCCAGTCGGTGGTCCGCCCAGTGAAGACGGAGGTGAAGAGGAAATCACTTAAGAAGAATCCGCTCAAGAACTTGAATGCTATGCTTAAGTTAAATCCGTACGCTAAGACTGCTAAGAGGATGGCACTGCTTGCTGAGGCCCAGAGGGTGAAGGCCAAGAAGGAAAAGCTCGACAAGAAGAGGACTCCGATATCCAAGGTACGATCGCTATTCTGTCATCCCATGTGATGATGAAAACTGATTAGGACGTTCATACGGCGAGGGCAAGGGTGGAGGAGTTAGTAAAAGATAAATAAGGCCGATCTAAAGATCGGGGTTCAATTTTTGCCAACTTTCATGTCTGATCCGCATACCATAACATATATTCTTGATATTTTTAAGGGCTTGTGCTGTAGTGGTGATGATTTACCTTTCGTGAATTATTGTAAAGTTTTGAAGTATCATTCATTTATGGGGTTTTCTACATACTGTTTTTTTATAATTTAGCTGAATTCTAAATATGTTTTTGTATTTTTAATTCATTGAAATCTTGTTCCATTTTAAAACCAGTTCATATTTTAGTCAAATCATGAGTTAAGTAAAGTTAATCTTATACCAAATGACTAATATATATCTCATCCGTGTCACCGCCCCACTGCCACCGCCGTCCTCTTCACAGCCCACCACCACCGCCTCCCCCTTTCACTGCTTCTCTCTCCACTGTTACCCCTTCCATCAATGCCCCAGCCAACTGCCATGCTACCCTTCACTACCCCAGTCATTCTCAACTGACCTTCATTCTTTTATTATCTGCTCTTGATGAAGTTCGGATGTGGAGCAAATAATGATTATTGAATACTTCTTGGAACAGTGTGAATATGAACAATATCTGAGTTGCCAAACTCAATCAGATGGTGCGGAGCTTATTGCACTGCCCTCCAACTACCATCAAGGTTTTAATTCTCCTTTCGCTCTGCAGGCCAGTGAGCCCCAGAAAAAAATGATCCAAGCTATAAGAAATGTCAATCAAAGGGTCATCAATGTCAACAATCTTCAATGCCCCTACATCAGTAACCTGGTGAGTTGGTGAGCCAGTCCAGAAGCAGAGGTATAAGACAAAAAAGACAGTGATGAATTAAACAAAAAGCAAGGGGCATTGCACAGAAAAGATGGATGAAAACATAAGAAGAAGAGGATGAAGGAGAAAAGAAGAGGAATGTGAGGTGGCAAAGCAACGCTAGATGGCGGATTGGCTCTCATTGTTGTCACTGACAGTGAGGAATGCCGGAGAGAGGAAGAGAAGAGATAACTGTAAGGGACCACATGCCTTAGAGGAACGCTGGTGCTACTGAAGGGAGATGCTGAAATGCACTGCCATTGCCTGAGAGGAAGGAAGTTTGTCCATCACCTCTCCCAGGTGTTCTTTGCTGATCATGCGGACTGTGGAGAGGAAGATAATGACAATGTGGAGGATGTTTTTTGTGATAGTGAAAGGGGAAGGGATTAAACATGTTAGGGTTTCTAGAACCATATCAGCTGTAATTCCCTAATCTGGAGTTGATCATCTGTTTCCACATCCACTCTGATAAGAAACCAGATGTTATCCGAATCAGACTATTTATCTGTTGTGTCTGGACCTAAACTAACCTGGAGGGAAAAGCTCTGATGTCAAGCTAAATCTACCTGGTCAGATGAGTGGTAAATGAACTGTGATGAAGTCACCTTCCCCCTAGAAATTTTAAATGCACCATGTATAGCTTTTCCCATCTTTCACCTTAATTTTTTTATTCACCTGTATCTTCTGTTGATTTTGCTTACTCTTGTCCCTTTCTCAACCCCCTCTTTCTTTTGCTTTTTTTTACCTAACACAAATATTTTTATAGCCTCTCCCATTCTCCCTTTGTCCAATGTGTCATATAGTTTATGACATGCAAGCATTCATTCAAAATTTTAGTGTTCAATTGTTGAAGTTACCAGGGATATGTGAAGTATGTTTACACCTATTTTGCTGACTATATTCTGATCCTTATTTATTTAGGTCGTTTGTTCTTAAATTGTGTGTTGATGTTTTGTTGCCAACGTTTAGAGTAGAAAGAAATACAAATGTTTCTTGCTAAAAGAAAGGTACAAGTTAGGTGGTACTCCAGTAGATTTCAGAATATGACATCTTTTCAAGTTGGTTATTTTGGTGGCATATCTTCATATGCCTACTATGTTACTGAATTGCTATAGTCTTCGTGAAACCATGTGTTTCAATTTCGTGCTCAGTTTTAAAAGTCTTCGTAAAACCAGTGTTCAATTCTCTTTGACGTTGGAAGGGAATGGCTTATCCATGGTACTCCTGAATTGTATTTTCAGGTTACTGCTGGGAACTTTGATGTCATCATAAGCTTTAGTTTATACAAGAGGAAGGAATGTCACGGATCTATTGGCTTCCTTTAGCTGCATGACCGTTTAATTCTTTTATATTTTTAAACCCTTTTTATCGTTTTCGTGTCCATCAAGATAGAGGTCTTGGCTGCCGTAGATCTTCTTAAATTGGTTCAACATTTTGTTCTGGTAGATTTATCTGGATTATTTACTGTTTTCTTTTTATATTTTGCCGGATGTATAGTTCCTTGTTAACTTCAACATATTTGCTGCCCGCTGCAGGAAGAGGGTGCCGCTATCAGGGCTGCTGGGAAGAGTTGGTACAAAACCATGATCTCTGATAGCGACTATGCTGAGTTTGAGAACTTCTCGAAGTGGCTTGGTGTGACTCAGTGATCGGTGGAAGCCATGAGTCTCAATTTCTACAGAATCTTGCTTGTGCTTGGACAAGGACGTGTTTTTTTTTCCTTAGACATTGCTCTCTGCATGTGTTATCAAAATGTTCCAATTTACATAGGAATCTTGCCTGTACTTGGACGGGGACATGTTTTTTTAGACATCGCTCTCTACATTTTGTTATCGAAGTTTTCTACCATGCAAGCTCAGTGCGGTCATGGGGGTTGGGGTTATGACGCCCTCGCTTCCAATTGACCTTCCCCTTTGTTGTTCCATCATCCATTGACTTAGAGGTGTTGTTTGTTATGCATGTTAGTACAATCCTTTGTTCTTTTTTGGTTTGTGCACTTTCGAAATAGTGAACTCCTTTCCACCTAAATTTATTCATATATCTCGGGGAAGTTGCAGTCTGCTGCTGTTAGTCATACATTTTTTTAACAAATTTTCGTTATGTTCTGCAGCCTTTTATGTAATTCATGCTTTGGATACATTCAACGGTTCTGTTGAAATCGATGCGAGTCCTCGAAGGCGAGTTGGCTGCAGTAAATAGTTCATTTGCGTATCTCTCCCTCACGCACGATCTCCATGTGTCCTGGTGGTTGATGAGGTGTTTGGTTGCATGATATTTTTTTTGTACACTTTCGTCATAAAAAATATTATGACATAAAATTATCATGTTTGGAGGGGTGTGATAGCAAAAAAGAGTAACTATCATTCATGACTAAACAAAGTGAGAGACTATAAGAAAAAAGAAAGATGTAAGATTCTCTTTTTTTGTTTAAGAAGAAAATCACTGTCAAAATATAAAATTGTCAAGGTTATCAAATATTTTTTTAACAAATTTTCTTACAATTTTTAAAAATTAAAATTAAAATATCTATTATCATGTAATCAAACACTATAAATTTTGCGCCTGATTCTATCTTTTTAATTTGTTTCATTTATGGTTTGCATGTGTTGTGATCGGGTGGTTTGGATCGTCACCAGCTCGTCACTTTCTTCTTCTCACTCTCTTAAATTCTCTTTCTTACTCAAGCTCTCTTTTTTTTTTTAAAAAAAAACATCTAATTAGTACCCTCAAGGTGTCTTCCCTTCCCGCACTTTCTTCGTCTCACTCTCTTAAATTCTCTTCCTTACTCAAGCTCTCTTTTCTTAAAACATCTAATTAGTATGTATCTAATTAGTGTTTAACTTGGTCATTTGTTTAGTTGTGCTGTAAATTTTAATTTTTTTCAATTGTGTAAATTTTTTTGTTTAGTTATGTTAATTTTTTATTTGTTTGTGTTGTTAATTTTTTTGCCTAATTATGTTATTAATCTCTTTTTCTTAGGTGATATTTGATTTGACTTAATCTGAAATTTTAAATTCTTAATTTTATGTCCAAGCACCTAATGAGCGATAAAAAATTTTCAATTTGATTAAGACATAAGTGATTTATTGTTTGATAAAAATTGAATCATCCACTTTATCATATCTTTAAATTATGAAACATTGACTTTGAATTCTTCGTATACAAACTCATAAATTTAGATACATTGATACAAAAAGAACAATCGAATGTTTGATATTTCGTATATTTAAAATTAATTGTGACAAATCACCCACCAATTTGTAGCATCAACATCAAAATTTATGTTGATCAAAGATAGCTAACGAAGTACAATTATCTTCCCTCATCCTCCAAAATATTCACTAATACACACAAAAAAAAAAGATTTGTACCAAATCTAAGCAGTTCAAGTTGTTCCAAGAACACAACGAAGAACAAGCCCACAAAGAAATTACAACATGCAGATTTTGCTTGTGGTATGCAAGCTTGCGTTTACATTTTCCTCGCTTCCGATCCTTGCTTGTTCAGGGGATAAGCTGGCATCTTTGTCTTTCTACTCTTTTCTTTTGGCATGGGCTTTATAAACGATAGTTGATCTCATCTATGGTTACCCTAGTTTTCTTGTGACAAAATGTCCTGGTTTACATTTCTTCGGTGGTTACATGGATAAAGCAGATTCTTCTATCAACCAGGAAGAAGAAGATTTTATTTCACATTTTTAGCAACTGTTGAAACCTTCCCCAGCGTTAAATCCTACTTCTATCACCAGCGACATTTTGGTGAATAATGATAAGTTTAGGAAATCTGTTATCATTAGTATTCTTACTAACATGAAAACTAGACCTGCAGGTCTCAAAGAATGGGTGAAGAAAATGTGGAACCCGATCAATCCTTGGTCATTATTAGATTATCCCAGAAATTCTTTTATTCTGATTTTACAAACAGAGGAAGAGGTTGATAAAATTTGCAGAAGGGCTCCATGTTTTTTAATAATGATATCATCCTACTGGAAAGGGGAAGGCCAAATATGTCTTCTTCTGAATATGTTCTTGACTTGGTGGACCTTTGGGTTAGGATTTATGATCTCCCCCAGGAGTTGTTTGACAAATCTATAGTCATGCGAATTGCTTCTCAACTTGGTCAACCCTATGAACCTGCTCAGGAAATCTGTGATGCCTGGAGCTTATTTGCCAGAATCAAAGTTCATATGTTTGCCTCAAGACCACTCCCCACTGATGTCTCAGTTATTTTACCTGATGGCTCTCACAAATCTTTCGAGCTTGCTTATGAAAGAATTTCCAGATTTTGCTATTTCTGTGGTAGATTGGGACATGAGTATGGAGATTGTGAATCTCTTACTTGATTATCAGCTTTAATTAAGCTAGATTTACCGCCACAAGTTCAATCTCAGCTGAAATCCAAACTTTCTTTAGTATATGGGGACTGGCTATCGACAGCTGGCAGGACAGCTTTGGGTGGAGTCAGACCTCCTGGATGGTAGCAAGCTCTTTCTAGCCGCTCTGAATTATTAACTAAGAATTATGTTTTTTTCTAATTTAACTCCTCTCAAAGATATTGACAGTACACATAGGCACTCAAGCCTTCTAATGTTACCATCTACTCCTGTTCAACAACATTTATCTATGGCAGTGGTGCTTCCCTCAAGCAGCATGAATTCCATCCCTATACCCCAAGAATTTTTGCCTTTAACACCGAACTGCACTGTTCCCCCTGTTATGCCTATGAAACATCATCCCACTCTTCAGGTAGTGAACACCATGTCTATGAAGAGAACATGTTTTAGAGGTAAAGGGAAAAGTAAAGCTACCAAGCATTGGATCGATCTAGATACAGAATTGCATCAGTCTGAGGAGGAAGTTCACATTCTCCCCATAATCTCTCCACAGTCTTCGCTTTCTAGGGCAGACGCAGCTGGCCCAAACAAGTTGCCATCTTCTCAATGAAATTAATAGCTTGGAACTGTCAGGGTGGGAATGGGCACCCCACAGTTCGTTTTATGGATAGGCTTGCCCATTCAGTTCAACCAGATATTTTCTTTGTTTCTGAAACTAAGAGGGACATATCCAGTAGCAATCGTTTCTTTTTGAAAAGGGGGATTTCTAATTATCATTGTGTTAGCAGCTCTGGTAGAGCAGGAGGTTTATGGCTTTGGTGGCATGATGCTTTACAGTTGGAGGTCATTGAATCTAATATCTCCTGGATCGGTTGCATTATTTCTGACACTCTTCTTAAGCTGAATTGGCTGCTCATTGTTACCTATGCTCCTACTGTTGACAGGGATAGATCTACAATGTGGGCACACATGTCTAGTTTTATCTCACAATTAAACCTCCCTGTTTGTCTGATCGGTGACTGGAATTGCATCAAGTTTGACTGGGAAAAATGGGGGGGGGTCTTTCAAGGAGGTCTCATATTCAGCATTTTGAGAATTTCATATTGCATAATGGTCTCATTGAAATCAACCAAGAAGGTAGAAGGCCCAGCTTTTACTTGGACGAACCGAAGAAGCTTCAACTTTAACATTAGAGAAAATTTGGATAGATGTTTGGTGTCAACAACTTGGTTGACTCTTTTTCCTTATGCCAGGGTACTCTCTTTACCTACATATTGCAGTGATCATTGTCCTATTTATTTGAATACGAATCCTCCTCGGCATGGTATCAGATATCCTTTTAAATTTAAAGATGCTTGGCTACTTTATCCAAATTTTGTATCTACACTTGCACAGTTCTGGTGGTCTTCTCTCCCCTTAACATCTAATTATGCTTCTAAGATGCATAATATCAGATATTATCTCTCATTTTGGAAAAAGGAAGTGTTCGGCAATCTTAACATTCAAATTAAGGAGGTACAACACAGCTTGGCTCAACTTCTTAATATTCCCTTAGACCAAAATCAGATTGATCAACAATTGTTTCTTGAACAAAAAATTGTAAAGGCTAGAAGCTATGGAAGAAATCTATGTAAGGAATCGTTCATTAAAATTTGGTGCAGCGGAAGCGACGATTCCTATAGGTTCCTTTAGAATCCGTCTCAATCAGAACCGAACGACGAAAACCGAAAACCGATCAAATCGGGTTCGAATATACCTGATAGGGATTCATATAATCTCATGGAGAGGAAGGAGATGAGCTTCTCAAGCTCTTCAAACCGTTCAAGTGTCCGGTCTCCAGCAGTATCCACACGAACTTCATACACGACAGGTTCTCCCTTCGCGCCGGCCTCGAGAACTCTTCCCGAACGCAGCTCCATCGACCATGGACACCTTCTAAAGAGAGGAGGAGGTAGGGAGGAGACTTGGGACGTGGTTTTCACCCTTGGCTTGATGGGGTTTGGCTGAAACCATTGGTATTTATAGAGAATTATGGAATTTTTCATAAAAACCCAAAATCTCTATAAATTACGCCCTTGCCCCTGTACTTGTGGATAAGTCCTTTTGTGTGTGACCCACTAGGCCCAATAACCTATTTGGTTGAGGCCTAAATAAAATAGAACAATTCTATTTAATTTAATTAAATCCGTTATCAGATAACATATTAATCGGCCTACCGATCATGAAGGGTACAAGCCACATCCCATGATCCCAAATGGCTATAGGGATAATCTCATCTCCATTGAGCCTTTCCATCATCAGTTACCACATGGATATAAACCCTCATCCATCCAATGTCCCGGTCGGAAAGGAGTACGGCATCGACTGTCAACTCCTTAGTGTACCGACTCTATAGGATCATGTACTCGGAATTGGATCAATTGGAAAACTCTTTTTCCAATTATCCTATCTACCCTGGCCAGGGATTTAGAGTACTATCCCATAGGACATTCACTCTCACTTACCGAGAGTGGACGATCCCTTGTTGTCCGCTCAATTGCCTCCATCGGATTTTCCTTGTACCCGATCCATCGCTATATAGGACCATCTAAATTGTGATTCATAAGTCAATGGTCAAAGCACAAGTTCCACCCAACAAGGCATCTTTGGCGACTCAGGTCAAAGGTCCAACCATGCAACCGTGATGATAGAAAACCCTGATAGACAGTTCGGTAAGATACCATTCAGGGTTTCTAATTCGATCAGTTCAGTGAACTCATTCAACTAATGAGCACCTGTATGTGTATCTCAGTGTCTCCACACTAATGACCAATGAGATCGGTCATCCTCATCACATGAGAAGACATCACATACACTAGTCTATCCGGATCCTTGATGTCCCGTCTCAAGTATCCTATGACTAGGAACATTTAGATCAAATACCTCTAGATGATCATTCTCATTATTATGATCTCATCATGATTTAATCATCATTGTATTTGATCAAGGACTTCATTATGATATTCGCATCTAATAAGAGCTTATAATGAAGATTTGCTTGATTAATTGAATGAGATATTTCTAGAAATGTCGAATCATATCATATATGATTGGCTTGTAGGGCATACATTTCTATCAATCTATTGGCGACAATGGTCCAAGTTACATTGGTTTAAATATGGGGATCGCAGTACAAAGTTCTTTCACACCATGGTCCTCATTAGGAGAAGATGGAATAGAATCCAAGCTGTTAAAAAATCTGATGATTCTTGGTCCTACAAATTTGATGATATTAAAGATGTTTTCCTTCCTTATTTTAAATCTCTTTACTCTGATGTTAGCACTCTCAGTTCGCAACACTTGTTTTTTGGTAACTTGCCATCTATAACTAATGATGAAGTTTGTAGGTTGATGGAGCCTATTTTTTTCTTGGAGATAAAAGCTTCCCTATTCTCTATAAAGCAGGAGAAAGCACCAAGTCCAGATGGTTTTCCACCTGTTTTTTATCAAGCTCTCTGGCCTCATATTCAGCATGATGGCTACAACTTATTTTGTGAGATTTTCTCCTCCTCTAACCTACCTCCTCGGTTGAATCATACTATTATTGCACTAATTCCCAAGCACAACAATGCTTATTCCCCAGAACATTTCAGGCCTATTAGTCTTTGTAATACTCTTCTAAAGGTTTTCACAAAGATAATTTCTAACAGAATTAAGCCTTGCATATCACACCTCATTTCTGAGATTCAGACAGCTTTTGTCCCTGGAAGGACTGGTTTGGATAATATGATTATTGTTGAGGAGATTTTAAATTCCTTTTGGCATAAGCGAGGTAAGATTGGTTATTTCCTAGTGAAATTAGATATTCATAGGGCTTTTGATAAAATTAAATGGGGTTTCCTTGAACGTATGCTTTATAGCTTTGGGTTTCCTTCTAATCTCATTCGGCTGATTATGCACTGCATCTCCACGGTTACCTATTCTCTTTGTTTAAATGGACAACTCACTGAAGCCTTCTCACCTGGTAGGGGACTCCGACAAGGTTGTCCCCTGTCCCCGTATCTTTTTATTCTTTGTGCCGAGGCTCTTACTTTTCTGATTAATAAGGCTATATTAGAAAATAAGTTGTCGGGCTTTGCTGCTGTCAAGGATGGGCCTAAAATCACCCATTTAATGTTTGCGGATGACATAGTTGTTTGTAGGTTAGCCAACCCAATTGAAGTCCAGAATTTATTAAACATTCTGCTAGAGTATGAGCAACTCTCAGGTCAGGCTATCAATAAAAATAAATCCAAGATCTTCTTCAGCAAGAACATTTCCAATTCTGATAGAGACCACATTTGTGCCTTGACTGGGTTTTCTTTGGGTTCAACTAAGGATCTTTATCTAGGGATTCCTATGGGCTTTAAGCGCAATAATGCTAGGAATTTTGATAGTTTGATAAACAGATTTCAGGGGAGACTAGCTTCTTGGAAATCCAATTTACTCTCTACTGCAAGCAGAACTGTTCTCATTAAGTCATCATTGTTTCTCATTGCTCATCACATTATGTCTATAAAGAGGCTCCCAACAGAGGTTATTTCCAAACTTGATAATTTGCAAAGAGATTTTTGGTGGGCTCATGGCCCCGGTTCTAAGAAGCGGATTCACCTTTCTTCATGGGTTTCTATTAAAAAACCAAAGATTCATGGTGGGCTAGGCATTAGAGACTTTAATTGTATGAATCTTGCTCTTTTGATGAAATTGGCTTGGGCCTTTATTCATGATAAAGAGAAGCTTTGGGTCAAGTTCATTCATACCAAATACAAAGTGAAGGATCAATTCTGGGTTTTGAAGCCAAGAGCTAACTGCTCTCATATTTGGAGAAACGTTCTTAAAGTGAGGCATTTGTTGCTTAAGGGAGGAATCTGGAAAATAAAAATGGTTTTTCCATAGATATTTGGAAACATAATTGGCTTCTTGATAAATGTGGGCCTCCGATCCTTAAGCATCCTGTCAATTTTTATCCTACTAAAGTTAGTGATCTAATTATCAATGGTCGATGGAATATGAGACTCCTTAAACAATGCTTTGATGATAGGTCCATCCAAAGAATTCTTGGCACTCCCATCTTTAGTCATATTGCGGAAGACTCTTTAATTTGGCCGTTTACCACTTCTGGGACATTCAACTTAAAATCAACCTATATATTTCTTAGTGATGCAAATATAGCTCCGGGCACGTCTGATAGTTCCATATGGAAAATTTTATGGCATCCTACTATCAGTCAACTATTCTCGCAGAAGATACTTATTTTTATTGTAAGCTCATTACACAAAATCTTCCAACTGATGAAGCTATTGCTAAACGTTGCCCTCACGTTGATCAGGTTTGTACGCTCTGTTTGACTAACACAAATCTATTGATCATCTTTTTTTCTGGTGTAACAGAAGTCGTGATGTCTGGCTTTTATCTCCTTTTGGTTCTTTGGAAGCCTAGAAAGAGAAGAATCTCTTACCCTTACTTCGGACATGGTTGCTTTGGTCTAGTAAATCTGATCCTCATACTCGACATCAAGGGATTCTAGCTGTTTATATCCTCTAGTGGTTATGGAAAAGCCGTTGCACATTTGTGTTTAATCATAAATTGATGGATCCAGTGGCAGTTTTAAAGGCTGCACAATCGGATGCCCAATTTGCTATGTCTTTGCTACAGCTCCCTAATCCCAGCTCTCAAGCTAAATGGGAACCTCCTCCTCAAGGTCAGCTGAAAGTGAATGTGGACTGTGCTTCGGATGGCATTTCCGGGGCAATCAGTCTTCTTGTTAGAAACAATGCTGGTTGTCTGATATATTGGTATGCCAGGAAATCTTCTTTCTTTGATCCCTTGATTTTGGAAGCTGAAGCCCTTTTTGAGGCCTGCTCTTGGGCTATGAATTCCTCATCTTTCATTACTATTGTTAGTGACTCTAAGTCTGTTGTTGATGCTATTCAAGGTACATGCCCCATAATACCATGGAAAGCACAAAATCATCTCCTTGAATGCATTAAGATGATCAGTCACTAAAGGATACTTGTCAAGTTTTCTCCAAGAGAAGCAAATCTGCCTGCTGATAGTTTGGCTAAATGGGCATTGTCTGCCTCTTTTTCCGCTCTTATCTCTGTTATTCCTTCTTCTGTTTTGGACTTAATTTGTAAGGACATGCCTTTTTAGTGTTTTATTTAATATCCTTTTCGTCAAAAAAAAATTTAAATAAGCTTAAAGGCACAAGAACAAACAAGGTCATAATCTATGTTAGTAGACTGACAAGTTTATTTTACGAAGGACATGTTATTACCGATTACTCACACCAGGTCAAAATTGCCATTTTCATATCACACTGTTAATATCCGATAATTTAGGTCGTCATATTTCAAAATTCATGAGAATTAGGCATTGTTCGAGAAGGCTCAAGTAGGTTGGCGGCATTCTGCCTTCCGCAATTGCTCTCACCTGCAATGGCTGTGATTGTATTCTTTTCTCTCCTCCACCCTAGCTCTCTCGAGAAACTCAGTACTCTTTGGAATCTGTTCTTCTGTCATCTTCACGTGAGGGCCGCTGTCACTATCTTGGATGGTAGATATCTCATTTTTTTTGTCAGATGGCGCAGCGGCCAAGAACGCACAGTACCGTGCGAAAGGCGAGGAATTGACCCCGATCAGATCCATCCCGCCTCCCCAGGGGTGGCCCGACAGTATCTACCGGGATTTGAACCCGCACCCTGCTCCTGGACGCACCAACCAAGTTAAGCTCGGTCGGCGGTAGATATCTCATTCAGATCATATGTTTGGCAACGCAAAATAGACAACTCCATTGGCGTACTTGCGAGCAAAAGAGAACTACGTGACTGAACACAGTTTCGGAGGAATAAAGCAAAGGAAATGCAATGTAGAAAAGAATACATGATTGACTGAATTTACGGCCCGGTTGAAGATTTTTATCGTTTTGAAAGTATATTTTCGAATCTTAGTAACAATCCAATGCTTAAAGTTATTTATGTTTCATTTTTTTTGGTTATTGATACGCATAAGATAATTATTCATATATAAATATGGTGAAATTTGAAACCCCTACAGAGAGACTCAAAACTTCTATTGTTAGATAATACGATCAAGCCATTTGAAAATTCTCAAACCTTGTTGACTAGATATTTCTTTAGTTTCCTGAAAAAAATAACTCACTTTAGTAAATTTATAATTAATAACTCATCTCTCTTTCTCTCTCTGTAAAGGTATTTTCACACAAAAAATCCTTGACTGGAAACTTTTCGAGAGAATTTTGGCATGGCGAGTACAGTACTTATTTTTTAACAAATACATACGTTTAATAATTTTTAGAAATTTTCTATGGCAACGTATTTAGAAATATAATAATTGTAAATTTTCACAGTTATTCTGCTGTAAACTGTGAAAGTTGTGCTTGGAAAAACGAAAATTGAGCTGTAAACTTTACTTCATTAAGCTTAAAGTTATGTTATCATTGATTGTGGTGTCTGAAGATAAATGTTTGTTTTCTTCCCTCAAATGTTGCTTCCGTTTCTCTATTCCTCCCTCTCTCTCGTATCCTCCAATCCATGACCAAACTCTGCATACATTCAAATCCTATTATCGTTTTACTCCTATTTTTTATTAGCTTAAAAAGCTGATAAAAAAGAGAATATAATAGTTCCTGTGATTCATTCAGGAAAATCCAGAAACCCTCGAAAAGATACATTAAAAATTCTCTGAAATCAGGAATAAAAATTGAGAGGTTAATTTCATTGGAAAATCAACATCCTACCATAAAAATATTTTTTCCATTAAAAAGGATAGTTTCCTCATAATTCGCCAAAATTAATTCTAGGTAGGACTCTTTTATATTGAAAAGTCAATCATAAAAACACAGAATATTGCTGGGAATTAATTGTGGGTCCTATTGCATATATAATTGTCGGACATCATTATACTGAAAATTAGCTAATAAATGGTTCTTCATTCACGGTGGGTCACATCCCACGAAATTGGCTATAAAACTCTTGGAAAATAACCTGGAATTACCCTTGGAGTTGGTGTGGGCCCTATATCACGAAATTCCCGGATAAATTAGGGATAAAACCTTAAAAAAACACTGAAATCACCTCTAATGGGGGTGTTTGGATGCATGATAATTTTTTGTACACTTTCATGATAAAAAAGTATATTAAAATAAAAAGTGAATCAACTCATGACATAAAATTTTCTTGTTTGGAGAGATGTGATAACAAAAAAGAGTAACCACCATACATGACCAAACAAAGTAGGGGACCACAAGAAAAAAAGAAAGAGGTGAGATCCGTTTTTTTTGTTTAAGAAGAAAATCACTTTCAAAACATAAAGTTGTCAAGGTTGCCAAACGACCTCTTTTAACAATTTTTTTTACAATTTTTAAAAATTAAAATAAAAATCTCCATTATCGTACAACCAAACAACCCACGCTACCTAACTAACCGCACCACTGCCTATCAACCTAAATTTTCTAAGAGCAGAAAGTGAGATGAATCAAATTAATCCATCATTTCCCATTAATTATGTCCTGGTCTGATATGAAAATTACATGCCCTTTGATCCAATTCAATTTATTCCTGCACAACCCAAGGATAGAAAAACAAGTAAAAAATGAATTAGAAGTGAGTTAGGTGTAGCATCTATGAAGAGGGTAACATAAAATGAGGGTTAGCCCTATGCCCCCCCTTTTTTTGATTTCTTCTCTTACCTAAGATGTAATGCAAATGTGCAAAATGAAGCTAAACAAATAGTGGGAATCTAGAAATGAGAGGGAGCAAGTATGAGCCAAGTCGGTGTAGGAAAAAGGAGCTTCAAAACAAGGATCAAGAGCTAGTCCAAGTAGAACTTTCAGCAGCATGACTTTGCTCCAAAGCCTGCTGTGAGAACCTCGTTTTTCCGTTTTATTTTAGTTTTCAAAATCATTTTTGCATCTCCTTTGGACTACTTAGGAAAATAGGTATTAACCTATAAATGTATTAAATAGTCCGACGATACATTTAAAATTATTAGAACCGAGGTTCGGGTTCTTTGAAAAATTTGATTTTTGACCCCTCTCCGCCGGATGGTGCGAATACCCGGCGTTAACTTACATCGAGCAAGTACTCGAACGCCCTTGATTAACCGCCATAGCAATCCGTTTGGTAGAGAGTGCACATCCATACAAAACAATAAACTAGAGGGCCGTAAGCCTTGCGGGCCCGATGAGATGCGAACAAGTTACGTTACGTTTGGTTGACGTTGATTTTATTTGATTAAGATGTGATTTTTTTTTTACCAATTGATTTAGATTTGATTTTTTCAAGTTGTTTATTTTTTTAATTTGATCTTTCCATTAATGTTTTGATTTAATGGGTTGAGTTTGATTTATTTGTTTTGTTGAATTTCAATTTGATTATGATTTTGTTTTGAGTTTAAAGTTTGATTAAATGAATTAGATATCTTATGATTTGGGATTTATTGATTAACGCATTGGTTAATATTATTTAATTTCATATTGTTGCTTTTGTTGCGACATTGATTTAAGTACGTTCAACGCATTAATTTAAAATTTTGATTAGATTGTTTAAATATGTTTTTTTTATTTCTTTGAAATTTAATTTAAGACCTGATTTTTGATGTTTGAAGATTGTTTTTGGTGAATTTTAAAAGCATTGGAGATTGTTTATTTGATTCCTTTTGTTATTATTTAATTATCATTTAATTAAGAAATTTGATTTCGTGGGTTAGATATATTTTAGGGTGAATTTTAAACGGTTTAAAATCTGATTTTTACATCTTCAGATTTAATGTGTTTTTATTATTTTTTATCTTATTTATTTAATTTGAGTTCGCATCCCATCCGGCCCATCGGGCTAACGTTCGGTGGTACCCGGCTTGAACATCACATGTCGACTTTGAACCATCTTCATTTCATTTCAAGTTGGGTTACATCATGTCATGTCGACGTCAAAAGTATGAAATTTCTCTTCCCCGGTGCGCTTCTCACAAGATCGGAGGAAAAATCGGCATTTCGGCAGTATGCCGGCCGGTCCTTGATCGAGTGGGCTCACCTCCAATACGACGAAGTCTTTTTGACTTATCGCACCGGGGAGAATGGAACCGTTTGCAACGGGAACATGCCCGCGCCCACGTCCAGGAGCGCCTACCCGAGACGTAGTCGGAATAGCCGTCCTAGGGCGCTCAAAATTTGAGCTCACCCTTTATTTAATTTTGCATTTTGCATTTCAGATTTTTAGTTAAGTTGATTTTTTTTTGTTCAAGACCCAACAAGGCCCGCTTTGTGTCTCATGGCCCATTAGGGCCGGCTTCATATCTTCATGGCCCAGCTAGACCCATCTTCAGCATATTGGACCCTGGCGGCCCAATAAGACCGGCTTCAAGTCCTTGTGGCCCGATTGGGCCGGGTTGATATCTTCATGGCCTGATTGGGCCGATTCGGCCCATCTTCAGCTCATTGGACCTTGGCAGCTTGCTTTTGCACCACGCCGGGTGTGGAGGGCCCCGTCTTCAGCCTAACTTGCACCATGTGGGCCTGGATGGCCCATCTTCAGGTTCTTGGACACTGGCGACCTGATTTGCAACACGCCGGGGTCTGTTTGCCTCGACCGAACCAGCAGTCACCTTGACACTGATTGGGTTCCCGTTTCGATCCCAATCCAGCACATGTTTTGGGGGTGGACCAGCGTCTGTTTTGCACCGAATCAGCAGCTGCTTTGACTCCAATCCGGCACCTGCTTGCCGACCAAGACCAGCACCTGTTTTGATGTCGGTCTAGGGCCTGTTTTGGGACTACGGTTAGGGGACTGTTTGTGCAGACAGACAGGACCTTAATTGAGCCATTCGGGGGCTGCTGTGGACTCTGTTTGGGGGTCAGTTTAAGGGGCAGACCGAGGGCTGAAAAAAGTCTCTCCGGATCTGGTCTAGGAGCCGAGACAAGGCCTGATTTGGGTTGTTTGGGCTTGAAGACGAAACAGGCTTTGACGTCTGTTTGGGCTGACCAGAAAAAGGTACGTTGAGGGGCTGCAGCTGGGGAAGCCATGAGCAGTGGACTATGTATGGGCCTCCATGGGTATCTTTCTTTGGGCGCTGCAGGTGATAGAATTGAGAGAAGGAGGAGGAGGAGAAAGCGGCGGCACAGCAGGCTTCTTGATCTCCTCTCTCTATTCTTTTGGCAGGTACTATGGCAACCAGAGATCGAGCAGGGGGTAAAGGCACGTGAAGACCCACTTTGGATCTCCTTCTAGCCCTTCTCCTTCTCCTTCTGTTGACGTTGGAGGCAGTATGCCTTTCATTCTTCTTCTTCTTCTGGTGCTGGCCGGAGGAGAAGGGCAGCCTTCTCTCCTCCTCCTCCTTGCTGGTGGTTACGGCATGGAGAGGAGAACGTGGGAGTTGGAGGAGATGGCAGATGGCAGGCCCTCTCCTCCTCCTCCTGTCAACGTTGAAGGCAGCAACCTCCGCTGTTGGTGTTGAGGGTAGTAGATGTGGGCTCCTCCTCCTCTTGGCGTTGACAGCAGCAGGACGTGGGTGTTTGGCCTCCTCTCTTGGTCAATGGCTGCAGAGCGTGAGATATCGGGCGTAGAGACGTCACCCCCTCTTCTGTTGATGGCACCGCTGCAGGATCGTGGAATCTCTCCCTTTCTCCTCTATTGGCCGCTGGTCTTGGACGTGACCTCTTCTGTTGGATGCTCTCTCCTGCAGAATGTATGCTGCTATGTGGAGAATAGCAGACGGGTTGCTGTCGTGAGGAGAGGGAATGCTGTTATGGGGAGATGGAAGATGGGAGAATGGCCCTCCGGCAATGCCCCCCCCCGGCCGACTGGATGCCCTCTCCCTCTTTTCTTTTGAATCTTCTTTTTTTCTGTCCTCCTCTGCCCGGTTGGCAGCATTCGTCATCTCTTGCCATTTTTTTTATTTTCTTAAATACACCATGCCATCTGTTGGCAGACGCGGGAGAGGGCCGGAGAGAGGGAGATAAGGCAAGATATTAAAATTCTCTTCAATCATCTCCTACAATCTAGCAATCAACTGGGGTAAGGTTGCTGATGCACTGGTAGACATTGCCGTTCCTGCCCCGTTGCTTTTTTTTATTTTTTTATGACACGCTGCCTCCTTGATTTCCTCTCTTTTTCTTTTTAACGTCCACGTGTTTGCATGTACGTGGGAAGGGGGAGTTGGCGCACCAACCAGGAGAAAGATGGTGGCGGCTGGGATTTTTAAATCTGATCCGACCTAATCTTCGTCAAGATGCTCTTGATCTGACGGTTTACATTCATTCTGATCAGAATTATTTAAATAACCTTCGAATTTGCTTGGAAAAATCTAGAAACTATCCGGATGGCTGTTGATCTCGCGTTCTATCAATACGCGAGGCCGGGATGCTCCAAATTGCATCAAACTTCTGATTTTACTAATCTTCTCGATCGATGTGATTTAGTCAAAAATTCCAAAAATCGCAAATAGAATGCAATTAACTCTCCTCTTGGCCGAATTTTAATTTTATCACATCAATATCCTCGAGACCAAAGTCTTCGACCGAGAAATTGAAATATTCAACCGTGGACCAGCTTGAAAGTTGATTGGACCATTTTACCCACGAGGTGGTTGGCACGGACTCCCGTCCAAATTCAAATTTTCTTGAATGATCGTCCGACCTTTGATCGGATTCACAGATCCATCTCGAGCATTGTCGCTCGATCTTAGACGGACCTTGTGATGAAATCGGATTTTCCCGATCCTGCCCCGATTTGTTCTGATGTGATGGGGGCAAAATGGTTATTTCTTACTCTGATGTCCGAATTTCACGTTTTGGGCATCGTTGCGAAGAGCATGACCCGGCGCTTTCTAGTGAACCCATTCCACGACCATTTGGCCCCATTAACTATTCCAAAATCCTTCCCAAAGCCCATTTACACTGATTTGTCTTTATTTTACTAAATTCGAGTCGGATATCCAAACCGACTTCGATTTTTGCTCGAATTTGAGTTGAGTGGGCTGATGGATGTTGTTTGTTTCCTTTTGGGCCATCATTGGACATATCGGACTTATCAAGGTTTATTGGGACCAGCTAGCCCATTAGGCCACTAAAGTGGGCCTCACCACCATTTTCTCTCTCATCCTCCCTTCGGTCTGAATTCGCTAGCGTTTTGTTTTCTTTGAAATTTTTTATGCCAACAAATGCCCCCCACGGGCGGTTTCTTAAAGACGAGAGATGAGAAGGGACCGCCCGTGTCAGTTGGCTCTCTACCTTCCCTTCCTTCTGCTCCAACCGGCACTTCAATTTGCATGTCCTTGGATCAAGAAGGGCTTGGGCCCTTGGAGGTGACTAGCCTTGATTTTGTTTGATTGTCTGTCCTCCTTTTGATAGGTTTCAACCTTTCTGTTTGGCACATCTGATGATGTCAGCTCCTGCATAATCTCCCACATGCCCATCTTTGGATGGGACCCTCTATCTTTTTATTTTTTTTATTTTTTACTGATTCGACTGTCTCTTGCGAGATTTTCACCCGAACCAGCCCCCTCGATCTTTTGCTTACATGCCCCCGAAGAGGTTTTCATGCAGCGGGGTCACCTGATTTTGCCTAGAGTGCCTTTTCAGGTTTTCACTCTAGCCAGGTTTCCTTTTGACATTTTTGCTCTTGTCCGATTGCCTTTTGAGCGATCAGTCAAGCCTGTCGGGCATCTCTCTTTTTAGCCCCCTATTTTTCTTTTCTTTTCTTTCTTTCTTTCTCTTTTTTTTTTAGGGAATAGAGATCTCCCTTCAGCTGCATGCATTGTTAGGTTTGGACTAAGCATGTATTTCAACTTTGGTCTGTGGAGTGTGGAGTTCTTGTAGGGTATGAATTTCAACCTAGAGATAGAAAGTTTTGTGGTGAATTTGACCAAGTGTGATTTCTCAACTCAATGTTAAAAGAACTTGCCGAGTATGAATTTCAACTCGAACACATGGGTTGTTATGTATGGATTTTTGTGTGGGTATGGATTTCAACCCAAAAGTAGGAAAACTTTGTTGTGGGTTTGACCAAGTATGGGTTTCAACCTGGTTGGTGGGATAGGAGCTTAGGGCATATTTGCATCCTAAGGAACTTATGAGTAGGGCTATGTGTCCACTCGATCCTTTGGATAAGTTCATGAGTCCAACTTGTCAGAGAGACCAAGCTTGTAGGAGAATGAGGCTCTATTTGGTATGACAAGTGGCTCGAAGGATTGTTTATAGACCGCGGCAAGCCGAAGTGGCTGTCACGGTAAGGGTTTTGACAACCGTGGAGATCGAAAAGGTCAAGACGGTGTGGAATTTGAAAACCATCAAGATCTAGAGGGTCAAGGTGGTATGAATCTTTTAAAATCCATCAGGATCGAAGGGATCCCGATGTCAAAGTTTTATTTTCTTTAGACCGTCAAGGCTGGAGGAATCAAGGCAATATCAAGTTTTGGTGGCCCACCAATACTAAAATAGTCAAGATGGTGCAAAGTGTATGCTCCATCATTATCAAAATGGTTAAGATGGTGTAAATTTTTTCTTTTGTTCCTTTCTCTCTTTTTTTGTTTTTTTATTTTTTTTTATTTTCCCTCTTTTTTCACTTCTAGTATCTTCTTTTCTTTCTTTCTTTTTTTTCTCTTCTTTTTTTCTCTTTTTTTTTTCTCACTCTCTTTTTTTTGCAAGGAATTGAGGCTTCCCTCAAGCCGTATGCATGTGATGGAGATAGATCGAGTTAGGTACGGATTTTAACCTAACAAGTGGATCATGTTGTAGGTATCCTGAGGAGTGTTGGGACTCTGAGGATGAGTTTTGGTTCCAAAGGTGCTATTATGGCCTTAAAGAAAGGTTTTCTGATTCCGAAGGTGCTGTTATGGCCCTAAGAAAAAAGTTTTGGTTCCAAAGGTGGTGTTGTGACCTTAAAGAAAGGCTTTTTGTTTTTGATTTCAAAGGTGTTGTTATGGCCCTCGGAAAATGTTTGATGCCCGAAGAAGTTGTAGTGGCCCTAGGGACGAATCCAAAGGAGCTATGATGGCTCTAAGGATAGGTTTTGGGTTCCAAAGGTCTTGTTATGGCCCCGAAGAAAGGTTTTGAGTCCGAAGGAATTTGGTAGTGGCCCTAAGGATAGATCCGAAGGAGCATGATGGCCCAAAGGATGTGTTTGAATTCCAAATGTGCTATTGTGGCCCTAAGGAAAGGTATGATGCCCGAAGAAGTTGTAGCAATCCTAGGGGCAGATCCAAAGAAGCTGTGATGGCTCTAAGGATAGATTTTGGGTCCGAAGGAACTGTAGTGGTCCTAAGGATAGATCCGAAGGAGCTGTGATGGCCCAAAGGATGTGTTTGAATTCCAAAGGTGCTATTATGGCCCTAAGGAAGGGTATGATGCCCGAAGAAGCTGTAGCAATCCTAGGGGCAGATCCAAAGAAGTTGTGATGGCTCTAAGGATAGATTTTGGGTCCGAAGGAACTGTAGTGGTCCTAAGGATAGATCCGAAGGAGTTGTGATGGCCCAAAGGATGTGTTTGAATTCCAAAGGTGATATTGTGGCCCTAAGGAAAGGTATGATGCCCAAAGAAGCTGTAGCAACCCTAGGGGCAGATCCAAAGAAGCTGTGATGGCTCTAAGGATAGATCCGAAGGAGCTGTGATGGCCCAAAGGATGTGTTTGAATTCCAAAGGTGCTATTGTGGCCCTAAGGAAAGGTATGATGCCCGAATAAGTTGTAGCAACCCTAGGGGCAGATCCAAAGAAGCTGTGATGGCTCTAAGGATAGGCTTTGGGTCCGAAGGAGCCCCATGCTTGGTCCTAAGGATGGGTTTTGAGTCCGAAGGAGCTGTAGTGGCCCTAAGGATAGATCCGAAGGAGCTGTGATGGCCCAAAGGATGTGTTTGAATTCTAAAGGTGCTATTGTGGCCCTAAGGAAAGGTATGATGCCCGAAGAAGGCGTAGCAACCCTGAAAGTGCATCCAAAGAAGGCTGTGATGGCTCTAAGGATAGATCCGAAGGAGGCTGTGATGGCCCAAAGGATGTGTTTGAATTCCAAAGGTGCGATTGTGGCCCTAAGGAAAGGTATGATGCGCGAAGAAGCTGTGGGACCCCTAGGGGCAGATCCAAAGAAGAAGGCTCTAAGGACAGGACGGGCTTTGGGTCCGAAGGAAGCTGTAGTGGTCCTAAGGATAGATCCGAAGGAGGCCTGTGATGGCCCAAAGGATGTGTTTGAATTCCAAAGGTGATATTGTGGCCCTAAGGAAAGGTATGATGCCCAGAAGCTGTAGCAACCCTGAGGCGGATCCAGAAGCTGTGATGGCTCTAAGGATAGATCCGAAGGAGCTGTGATGGCCCAAAGGATGTGTTTGAATTCCAAAGGTGCTATTGTGGCCCTAAGGAAAGGTATGATGCCCGAATAAGTTGTAGCAACCCTAGGGGCAGATCCAAAGATGCTGTGATGGCTCTAAAGATAGATTTTGGGTCCGAAGGAACTGTAGTGGTCCTAAGGATGGGTTTTGAGTCCGAAGGAGCTGTAGTGGCCCTAAGGACAGATCCGAAGGAGCTGTGATGGCCCAAAGGATGTATTTGAATTCCAAAGGTGCTATTGTGGTCCTAAGGAAAGGTATGATGCCCGAAGAAGCTGTAGCAACCCTAGGGGCAGATCCAAAGAAGCTGTGATGGCTCTAAGGATAGGCTTTGGGTCCGAAGAGGCTATCTTGGTCCTAAGGATGGGTTTTGAGTCCGAAGGAGCTGTAGTGGCCCTAAGGATAGATCCGAAGGAGCTGTGATGGCCCAAAGGATGTGTTTGAATTCCAAAGGTGCTATTGTGGCCCTAAGGAAAGGTATGATGCCCGAAGAAGCTGTAGCAACCCTAGGGCAGATCCAAAGAAGCTGTGATGGCTCTAAGGATAGATCCGAAGGAGCTGTGATGGCCCAAAGGATGTGTTTGAATTCCAAAGGTGCTATTGTGGCCCTAAGGAAAGGTATGATGCCCGAAGAAGCTGTAGCAACCCTAGGGGCAGATCCAAAGAAGCTGTGATGGCTCTAAGGATAGGCTTTGGGTCCGAAGGAACTGTAGTGGTCCTAAGGATAGATCTGAAGGAGCTGTGATGGCCCAAAGGATGTGTTTGAATTCCAAAGGTGCTATTGTGGCCCTAAGGAAAGGTATGAATCCCGGGAAGCTTTTAGGTTTACTGGATGGATCCTAAGGAGCTTTGAGGTCCTAGGAATAGATTTTAGGGGTCACCATTCGGTTGAAGGGCAAAGGTGGCGTAGATTTTTTGGTAGACCATCAAGACTGGGATAGCCAAGATGGTGGGAATTTCTGTAGGCCATCAAGACTGGAGTGGTCAAGATGGTGAGATTTTTGCAGACCAACAGATCTAGAAAGATCAAGATGGTAAGGATTTTGGATCATCCCGGATTGGAAGGGTCGAGATGGGGGCAATTTTTATAGGCCATCAAGACTAGAGTGGTCAAGATGGTGAGAGCCTTTTCATTAGCTGCCAAGTCTTGAAAAAGGTTGAGGCAGCAAAGGTGCTCCTTTTTTTGAACCATCAAGATTGAAATGATCAAGATGGTAAAAAAATTTTTTTTGGTTTGAAATCACTATGGTCCAAAAGGACAATGTAGGAAGGATTTCTGGTGGGCCACAAGATCGATGAAAATTTGTAAAACACCAAGTCTGAAGAGATTGAGGTGGTAAAGTTTTTTTTAAACCATGAAGACCAGGGTCGAGGTGGTGTGAAAGTTTTGGTAAATCATCAAGATCGAAGTGATCGAGATGACAAGAAGAAGTTTTTCTTTTTGTGGACCATCGAGATCAGAGTGATCGAGATGGTGGGAGTTTTGTAAACCACCAAGTATGGAAAGATCGAGGTGGTAGAAGTTTTTGTTTTAGACTATCAGACCCAGGGTCAAGATGGTACAAAATGCTTTTGACAAACCATCAAGATCAAAGTGATCGAGATGACAAGAAGTTTTCTTACTGGACCATCAAGATCGGAGTGATCGAGATGGTGGAGGTTTTGTAGATCACCAAGTCTGGAAAGATCAAGGTGGTAGAGGTTTTTGTTTTTTTTTAGACCATCAAGATTGGAACAATCAAGATGGTAGGCCTTTTATGGAGACCACCAAAACTGGAATGGTCAAGGTGTTAGTTTTTTTGGATACCATCAAAATTGAGGTGATAAGGATGGTGAAGATGTTTTGTGTGAACCACCAGGATCAAGGTGATCGGGATGATGAAATATATTTTGTGGACCATTAAGACCGAAATGGTCAGAATGGTAGAGTTTTTTTTTTTTGAATTTTTGAATTTTTCTGACTAGGGGTTAAAATGGTATGAGTTGTTTTTTGTAAGTTGTCAGGACTGATGTGGTCAGGACAACATAGAACTTTGTGAGCCATCGAGACCAGAGTGGTCACGATGGTATGGGTTTGAAAATTATACATACCAAACATACCATGTGATGATATGAGTTACAAAACTGTGTAGACTAGGAAGGTCGTGGCGGTATGAATTTTTGTTGGTATGTGGATTGAATAGCCAAGATAAGGGAAAGTTTTTTGTAGACCATCAGGATCAGATTGATCAGGATGGTGGGAATTTAGAGTATCACTAGGTATGAATAGACACAAGCGATGGAGGCTTGTAGCACCATAATCAAAATGGTTGAAAAGGTGCAGATTGTTTGAAAATGCCACGGTTGGGAGGACCGAAATGGCAGGAATGTGCCGGGAGGCTGCAAATAGGATCTTGCCCATTCTCTCTTTTTTTCTTTTATCAACCTAACTGCCCCTTTTTGGACTTTTCACCCAAGCTGACCCCTTTTAGATTTTGCCTATGCGCCCCGTGCTGGGATCTTCACATAGCTGGGATATCCACTTTTGCTCAGTGCCTTTTCGGGTTTTCACCTTGATGGATATTGTGACAATTTTGCCCTTGGCCGTCTATTGTGTTCGGTCGGCCAAGTCCGTCGGGCATCTGCATTTTTAGCCCTTTCTTTTTCTTTCTTTTTCTTATCTGGCTAACGGCATGTAGAACCTTTGAAACTGCCCCGGCCTGGTGCCCCCTGTGTACTCCATCTTGTAAGGCAGCATGAACGACCCAAAAATGTATTGGCCAGCCTCATGTTGCCGCGAGGGTGTGGTGGCCGATGGTGCATCATGTTGATGATCGGCGAACCGTGGTGAATTTGCCATAGGCAACTAGACTTGAATGGTGTAGGGCTCGTTCAGGGCCTCGACGGTGCCAAATTTTTGGATAGGCGGAGACTGTAGTAGGCCGGCGTTGGCGATGAGAGCCCTGAGATGTCAGTTCTCCTGCTAGAGGTCCTTCAGTGTCAAAGTAAGAGGAGCAACCTCCTACTTGTTATTTGTCCGCCCGACTTCATTCGCATCATCGTGAAGCATGGAGTTGGTGACGGCAGTAGGTTGGTGGTTGGGACAAACTCTGGAAGCCTCTGAGACGTCATTTGGATGACCTATTCTGAGGTGGCATAATAGGTGGAGACACCGCATCCTGCCATTTGCCCTTTGTGTTACTTGTCCTCATCATGGGGAGAATTACCCTGTTGAAAACTAACCCCATTTTGGCAGGGGAGCTACCGCGGAACTCTCGCTTCATTATCACTATCGGGATGGTAAGATTGCCATCGGTGTGGCAGAGTAAAATGAGCCTTAGGTGGATTTGGAATGGCCTTAGGCAACGGTTCAAAGATGATCTCGGGCTTGAGCCAAGGTTGGAGTTTCAACCTAGAAAGGCCTGTGTCAGAGTGTCGTGGATGACCCGGTTTGGAAGGAAGAGGCTCCATTAGGGAACGTTTGTCTTCAGCAGTCACCTTTCTTTAATGATCGGGGCAGAGGGTTTGGATCCTTGCCCCCAATTGGCATGTGAGTCCACTGGATGGTCCCCTCAGCAGGATGTAGCTTGTGCGAGAAGCTTGCCCCCAGCTAGCAATGTTGGGTGCCAAAGCGGTAAGTCGATAGAGTGGTTATCCGCAAATATCTTTTTCATGACAGGTAGCCCTTGCCAAGTCTTTGTGGTCTAGACCTCTAGCCGATTGGCTTGGTGGAGGGTGGTTTAGACAGGGAGGCTGCCCCCAGTCGCCTAAGCTCAGCACAGAAGGTGTTGGTTAGCAGACCACCCGATTACAAGAATTTTTGGATGGCAGGTGTCAGTGCACCGCCGGCTCGTTTCAAGTCGGACCGCTGATCGGTCCTATTGAGAGAGTACGAGCCCAGGGCTGATCCCTTACCCCGGGCTGCCGTCTTTTGAGCCCCCGAGGTCGGCCCAAGTCTTCGGCTTTTTAGAGGTGAGGGTCACCCCACTCCTTGGCTTAATTGGCCGCCGACGGCCAACCTTCTTTAAACGGACGGAAAACTTATGCTTCCCCGCGCGGCTAGTGCAGCAATAGTGGCGGGCACAGCATGGGTCTTGCCGTTGTTGTCCAACCGGTCAAAAGTAGAAAAGCGGTTGATGAATGTTGGGTCGACGAGTTGAGGTCGTCAATGCTTTTCCTCCATGAGCTCAGTAGGTGTTCGGATAAAGGTGGGTAGGCACCCTCCCAAGGGCAATGCATATCACCAACTTTCAAGTTGCGGTGAAAACCACATTCAATCCGACTCTTTTGGAGACTCGGTTGTTGTTGTGCGGGCATGGGCCCGATGTTGACGTGACTATGTTCACCGAGAGTGACTTCTCCCCGTTGGCAAACGGTGCCCCCAACTTTGTCCCGAACTGGTCTAGAAAGAGGATGACTTTTAGGAAGCAATTGAAAGTGATGCCTATCGTGACGGAGTCGATGCTACGTTGAGCGATGTACGGCCCAGAGTAGGTGACCCCATTGTCAAGTCCCATTGACCTGCAAGAACAAACAAAGTTGACCCGATTAGAGGTGGAGAGATAGTGGACGTGCACCCTCTCAGATCGCTATGGCAGAGAGATGAAGGGAAAGAGAGCTCCCACTGGGCGTGCCAATTTGTGAGAACCTCGTTTTTCCGTTTTATTTTAGTTTTCAAAATCATTTTTGCATCTCCTTTGGACTACTTAGGAAAATAGGTATTAACCTATAAATGTATTAAATAGTCCGACGATACATTTAAAATTATTAGAACCGAGGTTCGGGTTCTTTGAAAAATTTGATTTTTGACCCCTCTCCGCCGGATGGTGCGAATACCCGGCGTTAACTTACATCGAGCAAGTACTCGAACGCCCTTGATTAACCGCCATAGCAATCCGTTTGGTAGAGAGTGCACATCCATACAAAACAATAAACTAGAGGGCCGTAAGCCTTGCGGGCCCGATGAGATGCGAACAAGTTACGTTACGTTTGGTTGACGTTGATTTTATTTGATTAAGATGTGATTTTTTTTTACCAATTGATTTAGATTTGATTTTTTCAAGTTGTTTATTTTTTTTAATTTGATCTTTCCATTAATGTTTTGATTTAATGGGTTGAGTTTGATTTATTTGTTTTGTTGAATTTCAATTTGATTATGATTTTGTTTTGAGTTTAAAGTTTGATTAAATGAATTAGATATCTTATGATTTGGGATTTATTGATTAACGCATTGGTTAATATTATTTAATTTCATATTGTTGCTTTTGTTGCGACATTGATTTAAGTACGTTCAACGCATTAATTTAAAATTTTGATTAGATTGTTTAAATATGTTTTTTTTATTTCTTTGAAATTTAATTTAAGACCTGATTTTTGATGTTTGAAGATTGTTTTTGGTGAATTTTAAAAGCATTGGAGATTGTTTATTTGATTCCTTTTGTTATTATTTAATTATCATTTAATTAAGAAATTTGATTTCGTGGGTTAGATATATTTTAGGGTGAATTTTAAACGGTTTAAAATCTGATTTTTACATCTTCAGATTTAATGTGTTTTTATTATTTTTTATCTTATTTATTTAATTTGAGTTCGCATCCCATCCGGCCCATCGGGCTAACGTTCGGTGGTACCCGGCTTGAACATCACATGTCGACTTTGAACCATCTTCATTTCATTTCAAGTTGGGTTACATCATGTCATGTCGACGTCAAAAGTATGAAATTTCTCTTCCCCGGTGCGCTTCTCACAAGATCGGAGGAAAAATCGGCATTTCGGCAGTATGCCGGCCGGTCCTTGATCGAGTGGGCTCACCTCCAATACGACGAAGTCTTTTTGACTTATCGCACCGGGGAGAATGGAACCGTTTGCAACGGGAACATGCCCGCGCCCACGTCCAGGAGCGCCTACCCGAGACGTAGTCGGAATAGCCGTCCTAGGGCGCTCAAAATTTGAGCTCACCCTTTATTTAATTTTGCATTTTGCATTTCAGATTTTTAGTTAAGTTGATTTTTTTTTGTTCAAGACCCAACAAGGCCCGCTTTGTGTCTCATGGCCCATTAGGGCCGGCTTCATATCTTCATGGCCCAGCTAGACCCATCTTCAGCATATTGGACCTCTGGCGGCCCAATAAGACCGGCTTCAAGTCCTTGTGGCCCGATTGGGCCGGGTTGATATCTTCATGGCCTGATTGGGCCGATTCGGCCCATCTTCAGCTCATTGGACCTTGGCAGCTTGCTTTTGCACCACGCCGGGTGTGGAGGGCCCCGTCTTCAGCCTAACTTGCACCATGTGGGCCTGGATGGCCCATCTTCAGGTTCTTGGACACTGGCGACCTGATTTGCAACACGCCGGGGTCTGTTTGCCTCGACCGAACCAGCAGTCACCTTGACACTGATTGGGTTCCCGTTTCGATCCCAATCCAGCACATGTTTTGGGGGTGGACCAGCGTCTGTTTTGCACCGAATCAGCAGCTGCTTTGACTCCAATCCGGCACCTGCTTGCCGACCAAGACCAGCACCTGTTTTGATGTCGGTCTAGGGCCTGTTTTGGGACTACGGTTAGGGGACTGTTTGTGCAGACAGACAGGACCTTAATTGAGCCATTCGGGGGCTGCTGTGGACTCTGTTTGGGGGTCAGTTTAAGGGGCAGACCGAGGGCTGAAAAAAGTCTCTCCGGATCTGGTCTAGGAGCCGAGACAAGGCCTGATTTGGGTTGTTTGGGCTTGAAGACGAAACAGGCTTTGACGTCTGTTTGGGCTGACCAGAAAAAGGTACGTTGAGGGGCTGCAGCTGGGGAAGCCATGAGCAGTGGACTATGTATGGGCCTCCATGGGTATCTTTCTTTGGGCGCTGCAGGTGATAGAATTGAGAGAAGGAGGAGGAGGAGAAAGCGGCGGCACAGCAGGCTTCTTGATCTCCTCTCTCTATTCTTTTGGCAGGTACTATGGCAACCAGAGATCGAGCAGGGGGTAAAGGCACGTGAAGACCCACTTTGGATCTCTTTCTAGCCCTTCTCCTTCTCCTTCTGTTGACGTTGGAGGCAGTATGCCTTTCATTCTTCTTCTTCTTCTGGTGCTGGCCGGAGGAGAAGGGCAGCCTTCTCTCCTCCTCCTCCTTGCTGGTGGTTACGGCATGGAGAGGAGAACGTGGGAGTTGGAGGAGATAGCAGATGGCAGGCCCTCTCCTCCTCCTCCTGTCAACGTTGAAGGCAGCAACCTCCGCTGTTGGTGTTGAGGGTAGTAGATGTGGGCTCCTCCTCCTCTTGGCGTTGACAGCAGCAGGACGTGGGTGTTTGGCCTCCTCTCTTGGTCAATGGCTGCAGAGCGTGAGATATCGGGCGTAGAGACGTCACCCCCTCTTCTGTTGATGGCACCGCTGCAGGATCGTGGAATCTCTCCCTTTCTCCTCTATTGGCCGCTGGTCTTGGACGTGACCTCTTCTGTTGGATGCTCTCTCCTGCAGAATGTATGCTGCTATGTGGAGAATAGCAGACGGGTTGCTGTCGTGAGGAGAGGGAATGCTGTTATGGGGAGATGGAAGATGGGAGAATGGCCCTCCGGCAATGCCCCCCCCCCCGGCCGACTGGATGCCCTCTCCCTCTTTTCTTTTGAATCTTCTTTTTTTCTGTCCTCCTCTGCCCGGTTGGCAGCATTCGTCATCTCTTGCCATTTTTTTTATTTTCTTAAATACACCATGCCATCTGTTGGCAGACGCGGGAGAGGGCCGGAGAGAGGGAGATAAGGCAAGATATTAAAATTCTCTTCAATCATCTCCTACAATCTAGCAATCAACTGGGGTAAGGTTGCTGATGCACTGGTAGACATTGCCGTTCCTGCCCCGTTACTTTTTTTATTTTTTTATGACACGCTGCCTCCTTGATTTCCTCTCTTTTTCTTTTTAACGTCCACGTGTTTGCATGTACGTGGGAAGGGGAGTTGGCGCACCAACCAGGAGAAGGATGGTGGCGGCTGGGATTTTTAAATCTGATCCGACCTAATCTTCGTCAAGATGCTCTTGATCTGACGGTTTACATTCATTCTGATCAGAATTATTTAAATAACCTTCGAATTTGCTTGGAAAAATCTAGAAACTATCCGGATGGCTGCTGATCTCGCGTTCTATCAATACGCGAGAGGCCGGGATGCTCCAAATTGCATCAAACTTACGATTTTATTAATCTTCTCGATCGATGTGATTCCGGCCGTCAAAAATTCCAAAAATCGCAAATAGAATGCAATTAACTCTCCTCTTGGCGAATTTTAATTTTATCACATCAATATCCTCGAGACCAAAGTCTTCGGCGAGAAATTGAAATATTCAACCCGTGGACCAGCTTGAAAGTTGATTGGACCATTTTACCCCGAGGTGGTTGGGCACGGACTCGAGTCCAAATTCAAATTTTCTTGAATGATCGTCCGACCTTTGATCGGATTTCACGATCCATCTCGAGCATTGTCCGGCTCGATCTTAGACGGACATTGTGATGAAATCGGATTTTCCCGATCCCGCGATTTGTTCGATGTGATGGGGGCAAAATGGTTATTTCTTACTACGATGTCCGAATTTCACGTTTTGGGCATCGTTGCGAAGAGCATGACCGGCGCTTTCTAGTGAACCCATTCCACGACCATTTGGCCCCATTAACTATTCCAAAATCCTTCCCAAAGCCCATTTACACTGATTTGTCTTTATTTTACTAAATTCGAGTCGGATTTCCAAACCGACTTCGATTTTTGCTCGAATTTGAGTTGAGTGGGCTGATGGATGTTGTTTGTTTCCTTTTGGGCCATCATTGGACATATCGGACTTATCAAGGTTTATTGGGACCAGCTAGCCCATTAGGCCACTAAAGTGGGCCTCACCACCATTTTCTCTCTCATCCTCCCTTCGGTCTGAATTTGCTAGCGTTTTGTTTTCTTTGAAATTTTTGATGCCAACACCTGCCATAGAAAAAAAGGAGATGTGATTTGTCCCTTGTTTGTTGTAGACAAAAGGTAACAAGTCAAAGAAGTTACACCCATAGTTGGATTAGATATTGCACACATCAAAATTCTTATACAGATTCTACAAGTGAACTGACGATGACGGGAATGAACTGAAGTTCTTTTCCCTAAAAACTGCACAAAATCTTTCTCTAGAAGACTTTAGAACTCATGAATGATGTGGGGAGACGTGCCGGATAACTTTCTAAATAAACTAGGGTCGTATAATTATATAAAGAATTAGAAATGTTACTCAAAAATCAAATCAAAATGACAAATCGACAAACCGATGCATCCCGGGTGGGGACATATGCACCCTCACCCAAGAGTGCATTGATCTAGGGAAAAACTCTTTTCCCTAAATAAATCAGATTCTCTCAAATATAGAAAGGTGAGGGGTCGATGTACTCTAGGATGGGGGCTCATGTGCCCTCACCTAAGGTCTCATCAACCTGGGACCAAATCTGGCCCAAATTGCCTAAATTCAATCAAACTTTTTAATTAAAAAGGTTATTGATGCACACCCTAGGGAGTGGCACATGCACCCCAACCTTAGGTCACATCAAGTGGGTTAATAAAATCTCCCCAATTTGACTCAGAAACAAGATACAATCAAAAATTGGAAACCAAAATCAGAATGAAATTAAGGGGCACATGCACCCCGCTTGGGCCCACATTGAGATGCACCCCCATCTAAGGGTGCATGGTCATGCGCCTCTGGATGGAGGCTCATGTACCATCCCCTACCTATTTTATTCAAAATGCATTTGGAAGTATTGTAAAAGACCTAGCATTGTTTCAAAGGGATGTAAACTTCGATGTTATCCATAGAGCATAAGGTTTAAGATCCAAAACTAAGCCAATTTTGTGTGTCAATAGGAAGAGGCAATAAAATGCGAAAACAAACTCCATATATTTAAACTATGTTTGAAACTCGATAAATCAACTGAGGGTATAATACCTACTAGGTATAAATGTATCTTTAAAAGATAGATTATAGTGAATTGTAAAGTAGAGACCTTCAAGGTAAGGATGGTTGAAAATGATATTATCTAAATCGAGGAGATGACCATGATGAGACCTTTTACCTAGTGTCATTGTTCAATCCATTTGGATTTTACTTGCTAATATTGTGCAATATGACTATGAGATGCATCAATTGAATGTTAAGATGATATTCTTTAATAGTGAACTAGATGAAATGATTTAAACAATACAATCCTAGGAAATTAAGCTTTAATAACATATAAATAGAGTGTGCATGTTGTTAAGGTTTATTTATAAACTAAAACAAGTTTCCCATAGTTGGAATAAAAGATTTGATGAGATTAAATCTTTTAGCATCGTTAAGAACAAAGAGGAGCTTTGTATATACAAGAAGACAAGTGGGTATGTTATCACTTTATTGACATTTTATGTAAATAACATATTACTTATTAGGAAGTATGTATTGATAGAAATGTATGCCCTATAAGCCAATCATATATGATATGATTCGACATTTTTAGGAATATCTCATTCAATTAAATAGGCAAAACTTCGTTACTAGCTTTTATTAGAAGTGTATATCGTAATGAAGTCATTAATCACATACTATGATGCTTGAATCATGATGAGATCATGATAATGAGATCGATCATCTAGAGGTATGTGATCTAAATGTTCCTAGTCATAGGATCCTTGAGACGGGACATCAAGAATCCGGACAGACTAGTGTGTGTGATTCCATCTCATATGATGAGAATGACTGATCTCATTGGTCATTAGTGTGGGGACACTGAGATACACACACATGTGCTTATTAGTGGAATGAGTTCACTGAACTGACCAATTTAGGAAAACCTGATCGGTATCTTACCGAACTGTCTATGAGGTTATTCTTACATCTCAATAGCACGGTTGGATCTTTGACATGAGTCGCTAAAGATGTCTTGCCAGACGTACTATGTACTTTGACTATTGACTGATGGATCACTTAGTATTGTGGTCCTATATGGTTAATAGATTGGGTATATGGGAAACCTGGTGGAGGCAATTGAGCGGACAATAGGGGATCGTTCACTCTCGGTAGGAGAGAGAGAATGTCCTATGGATAGTACTCTAAATCCTTGGCCAAGGTAGATAGGATATTTGAAAAAGGAGTTTTCCAGTTGATCCATTCCTGAGTACAAGATTTCATAGAGTTGGAATACTTAGGGGTTGACAGTCAGTGCCGAACCCCTGACCAACCGGGACATTGTATGAACGAGGATTTAAATCCGTGTGGTAATTGATGATGGAAAGGCTCAATGGATGTTATTTAACTCCCCAAAGTCATTTGGGATCATAGGATGTGGCTTGTACCCTTTATGATCAAAATGCTGTAAAAACTGTTATCGGATAACAGTTTTGATTTAATTTAAAAGAATTGTTCTTTTAAATTAATTAAGGCTTCAACCAAATTGACTATTGGGCCTAGTGGGTCACACACAATAGATCTGGTCAATAAGATGAGGTCATGAATGCAATTTTATAGAAGTTTTGGATTTTTGTGAAAAATTTCATCTTCTATATATAAATGGCTTATGAAGCCAAACCCTAACAAGCCATAGGGCTGGAGCACGTCCCAAGCATCCTCTCTTCCTCCTCTCTCCTCTAGAAAGTGATGTCCCATGGTCAAGTTTGGATCTGGAAGGTTTCTGGAGGCTCAAAGGAAGGGAGAACTCGTCTATTGAAGCAGATCGTGTGGATACCGCTAGAGATCGGATACTTGAACAGTTTTCAGCAAGGAGGAATGTTCTCTCTTCATCCATGGTGAGGGATTTTAGAAATCCCATGAGGTACTCTAGTTCTACTTCATATTCGATTCTGGATTTTACTCGTTCGGCATCGATCAAGGCAAAGATCATGGTTTTATGGAATCAAAACTTTTCCGCTGTCATTTATTGATTCCTTACATGTATGATGTCATTAGTGAAAGATTGGCTATTAAATTAATCCTTCATAATTGATCTGGTTGAATCATCCTATGTTTTAGGCATTAAAATCTATAAAGATAAATCTAAAAGGATGCTTGGCTTGACCAATTGATTTATTAGGCACCATAGTTAAAGAGTTTGGTAAGGAAATGTCACGATCCGAAAAATAAATGACTTAGTTAAAAATTAAATAAACTGAAGCTATGATAGTGGAATTTAAATAAATTCCATGGCAGGAAAACAACATGGTGAGCATATTAAACACAATAATTAATAACCATCAACCATATATCATTTAACTTGAAATGAATATACAATACACAACATGATTAATACATCCTTAGTAGGACACCACGTGACCACAAGCAAACCTATGTTACACAACTTATGCTTAAACAACAACCAACATACATGCATAAACTCATAAACACCTAGGGTGCAGTGATCACTCTTCTTCTGAACCCTTGAGAGGAGCGGGATCTTCCTCAAATTCTACCTTGGGTGATAACTTCTCGAAGCTGACTGAAATAATAAATAAAGAGGAAAAAGAGGAGTGAGTCTCACTAGACTCAGTATGACTTATTCCCAAACTATCCTATTATACTAATCAAACTCTAAATAATAATGATAAATAATAATACCAACAATTCACATTATAACATAATTACTAAACTAATTAATAAGTTTAATTATTTAATTGTGGTCCTTTTAAAAGTAATTAACAATTCAACCAACTTTAAATGTACCAGACTAATTATAACTTAAGTAGCTAATCTATTCCACATATCCATATCACCTTGACCTACATGTGTCTACTGTACATACCTTAATACCATTCTAATCTATTTGTCTGAATAGATTATATGCTCTATCTAGACATTGCAGCTATGTCACAGAACTCACACCAACTATATATATATATATATATATATATATAGGAAGTAACATATACTAAGCTAAATCTTATAGTACACCTAGGTAAGAGCATACTTGGATAAACTGTGGTATCTAGGATCAAATAATGCATCAGATTGATCTAATTCTCCACTGCCCATGGGCCACTAACATAAGTTGGAGGAGTAAAAGTTCCAAAACAAGATGCATCACAGCACCAACCACATCTCACAAGTACAAGCAAAATAATTACTCCAACAATTAAAGTTATCAAGCAACTATGCATAATTACTAAATCTGATATGCAAAATATCAAGTCATGCACCTAATTTAACTAATTCTTAATTTCATGTAATTGACCCAATTAAAGACACTATGCTCACAATTAGACATGCTAAACTTGAATCAACCATGATTTAATAACAATTCACAAAATGATACACATTACATGATCATGCGGCTATTAATATTAACTAACCATATTTCATAATTATCAAGCAATTCCAAATTCATTTCAATTAAACTTTTAATGATTTAAGATTATTCACAACATGGTTCAGGTGTAAATATGCATGGTTCTAAGGAGTCATAATTTAATATCTATGAATTAATACATACAATACAATTAATCCCCACAACATATCTAATTTAATGATTATTAATAAATAATTAAATAAATTTACATCTAACTAATGCAAATCATGTAAATGAATGAAACTATGTAGAATATCATGATTAATATCTAATTAAACCCATGCAGATAATTAAATCATTCAACTAATGCTTAATCACATATCTCTAGATAATAGTTTAATAAACATATTTTAATATATTAATTAATATATTTAGATGCTAAGAATAGTCGAAAATCCTATCCAAGTGAAGTTATAATTATTTAAGGTCCGAGAAGTCCCAACGAGATTAAATACAGGGTGACCGAGAAGACGGTGAAACCGTTATATCCTCTAGTATTGTTAGCATTAAAAGAAAAAAATTTGTTTAAGTTAATGGAATTGATTAATAGAATAAATATAAGGGAGAGAAGAAGAAGAAGAAGATAGGAGAGAAAGAGCGTGCAAGAGGAGAGAGAAAGAGAGAGCGGTGAGAGGAGGGTGGCGGTGCATCGGGCGCGGCGCATAGAAGGGGCTTAGGCATGGCAGCATGTGAAGCACGCATGGGCAGGAGGGGGTTGTAGGTAGGGGTGTTCATGTAAAATCGGTAAACCGGTAAACCGAATTGAACCGAACCGAACCGAACCGCGGTTCGGTTCGGTTCGGTTTGAGATGCTATGCATTCGGTTTTTTGAACCGAACCGAACCGATAATTTCTTATCGGTTCGGTTCGGTTCGGCACCTCCCCAAACCGAACCGAACCGGTAAATCGGTTGACCCGATTTGATAAAGTTTGACCCACTTTATTTACATATTATATTACATTTAAATATATATTATATCAATTTTAAATATGTTTTATTATAAATGTAAGTTAATTAGTATAAAGATAAAATTATATATTATAAATACAGTATTAGACTTTATATTAATCTTAAATAATTATTATAATGTATATTTTATTATATTTTATTTTTATTTATGTAAATATACATTAAACCGATGAACCGAACCGAACCGAACCGAACCGAACCGAATCACAATCGGTTCAGGGCTCACTGAACCGGTTCGGTTCGGTTCGGTTCACCTTATCGGTTCGGTTTCGGTTTGGAAAAAAAGTGACCAAACCAACCGAACCGAACCGTTTACACCCCTAGTTGTAGGGTGGGATGTAGGGGCGCTAACGTGCGCAAAGAGGGAGAAAAGAAAGAGTGAGCATGAGACGATGAGGTGTTGACTAGGGCCGTCAATGGGTAGGGCTGGCCCGCGGGCCGGGCTAGACTTGGGCTACGTTTCGGGCCTAAAATATTCACCCACGGGTTTTGTTGGGTCAGCCCATGGGCTACACGTGGGCTGAACTCCAATGGTCTTCGGATGAGTTACAAAATTCAAATACGTCAGAACTATGCTCGTTATACTAACATAAATAGTTATGTTATATTTATTTTTTATGTTAGTATAATGATATAAAGTGTTGATAAATCAACGGTTGATTATGATTAAATCAAACATATGATAATATAATATTTTTATCTTATTTCACATGTCGCAACTTTCATAATTTTTTATTTTATTATTATATACTTATATTGTATTTTATTTTAAAACTAAAAAATGAAGACAAGATTATATAATTTTTATTCTGATTTATTAATAGATTATGCATTTATTTATTTTTATCTAAATCAAATCAAAATTTTGAAATTATCTGATCGCATCCTATCCGTTAACGTTACATATATAACTCCAGTAAAGTTTTGATGCTACTATGTCCCTAGTCACTCAGGTGTTGTAATATTTATATCTCTAGTCACTCAGTTGTTGTAATAATTAAATATTTTAATTAATTTTACAATTTTTTAGCTGGTATTATTTTTTATCACAAATACAGAGATCACCATTAATAAGACACATCGTTGGTAAGATCATAGAAGTTATTAAAGTTTTTTTGTTTGATGTTTAAAAAATTAAAAAATATGAAATATATCTTATAATATGTTAAAAAGAACGGGCCGGGCCGGGTCAGGCCGGGCCAAACTTATATTTTTTTTTGGCCGGGCTGGGTCGGGCCGAAATGTAATACGGGCCGGGCCGGCCCGGCCCATTATATATTGGAGCGGGCTTTGTTGGGTCGGCTGCGGGTCGGGCCGGGCCCGGCCCATTGACACCCCTAGTGTTGACTACGGGAGACAAGTGTGGTGAATGCGCGGGAAGGGGAAGAAGAAGAAGAAGGAGGAGGAGGAGGTGAATAGGGGAGGGGACGACAACCACGACGTGGATTGATGACGATGGTTGTCACGACTCAGAATTTAAATAACATAATCCCAAATTTGTAGCGGAAATACACAACGTCGTGACAGTGGGATGAAACTCAAAACTTAAATTCTATAATTCAAACTTAAACAATTATTTTCATAAGATCCATCAAAACAAGAGAATAGAACCATACTACTAAGTCTAACAACACTCTTGCTCAAAAACAACCAAGACCATCTACCTAAGTAGAGAATACCAATAATCTCCAAGTGCAAATGACTCTGATTCCTTTGGTTCCACCTGAACTTCATCTTCAAGCTCCTAAATCTTCAAAACCTGCTAAAAATTTAACTCACAACGGGGTGAGTCCGGGGACTCCGTAGGATTTACACCTTTTTCTTGCCAATAAGATAACTAACATATAATCAAACAATGATAGATAACATATCTAGATTGAGATGTAACACAAATGATAATAACATGTCTTCTATATTATTCTCACAATCCATATCCAAACCATGAATTAACATTAAGGAAAAGATTATGCCAAAGCTATACACTTCAAGACCAATACACGCAAGACTATACAAGCTAGACAAATATCAAATAAATGACCTCAAGACTTAACTTAACATGACCAAAACAAAATGAGACAAATCTGATTTTTCTAACATGACATGACTTAACATCTATACATGACACACAACTAACATAATTTCATATTCTTTTCAATGCACATAGCCAAATAACAAGGAATTGGTCGTCTTGCTTCACTTGTACAAAATGCATTCACCAGCTCTAATATATATAGCAGTAACATATAATAAGCTAGCCCAAAGTGCATTTAGGCAGTGGTGACACTAAGGGAAAACCGCGGTAATCCGAGATTTGTGGGAGGGCCGGATTCATATAAGTTCCCCGCTGCCCATGGGCAATTGACTAACATAGGCCGGTGAAGCCTTCATGGCACGTCATATCAAGAGTTCATAACATAATTTCAAATCATGACATACTTGATCATACCATGCATACACGACATAACCATCCAATTTCATAGCCCTTCATGCAAGACATAACATCCATAACGAACTTGACAAGACATATGATAACCCGACTTAATTGAACTTGTTCTCAATGACAACTCGTACTAATCATGACTAAATTGACATGACTAATTGTGCATAGCATAGCCCATGATCTGAAACTAAATTAAACATATTTTACCATAAACTAGACAAGACTCCAACCGACTTAGTTGACATATTCTAAATCAAACATATACCAAACTTGACCATATGAACATAATCATATCATGCATGACATAATACATAATCTGAAACCAGACTAATCAAAATTTACATGATCCTCACACATGCAATGACAAACCGAACTAGACATACTTAATTACATATACAAGACAATTAACTTAAAACAAGTTTGGCATGAACTAAACAAATTATATTCTGACATAATCAACCATAATATGACCTAAACAAGTTCTAAAAGGTATAATTTGATGACCCATGAGTTTTTCCAAATCTCCACATAATTATATTTCAATTCTAGGTTCATTCTAGCACATAATCATATACATAAATAACATATGGTCAAATCTCATGAAAAATATTCCTACCCATCCAGAATCATGCTAAACCTGTTCCATAATACACAAAATACTAATTTCAAGTTTCTGATTTCAAAGATTTTGAGAATCTCATTAAACATAAGTTCAAAATCAAAATCTAGTCAACTTAAGGTCCATAAACTAAATCATGCATATTTTCTTATCCAAATGAGGTCAACTACAAAGACAAGCTTGAGAAACCTACCTGGAGACTTTTGTAAATTTTTTGGATTTTCTGATAATTTTCTTGGCTTTAACTCTGATTCCCGAAATTAAAAAATCGAATAATTCAAAAACTGCTGAACCGGTGCTGAACCGGGCAGCTCAACCGGCGGCTCGGAGTGCTGAGCCGGAGGCTGGACCGGGGCGGTTCAAACGGCGGCGATCGCGATGGAGGGCGGCAGCGACGTTCACGGCGGGCGGCGGCGGCACCCGCCGGCGACGGCAACCGAGAGGCTGCAGGTGCACGACGGTGGCGGCGTTCGAAGGCAACCGGGGGAGGCTGCAGCACAGAACGGAAACGAGATGCGGGTGGAGGCTGGCAACGGTGCTAGCGGCGAGGAAGTCTCGCGGCAGTTCCAGTGGGAACTGGGGAGGTCCGACGAGGTGTTCGATGGCGACGGAGGGGCTCACGGCGGCGGCGGCGGCTGGACGGCGGTGTCGACTCTGAAAATTCGACCGGGTCTTCTCCTTTTCAGGGAAGTCCGTGAATCCAGATCGTCACCTCAAGAGGGGATGAGAAAAGAAAGGAATAAAACTCGGAAAGCAATTCTCACCTCGGTCCCACACTCACATTGATCCCTGAACTTTCATCCCCTGGCGTCGCTCGATCACCAAAGAGACGGTTCGGGTCATGTGGGAGGAGGGTGAGAAGAAATAAATGTGGTCGCCACGAACCGTGGGTTCCGATTTATAGAATTAAAATGACCGTGTGTACCTTAGCGTGAAGAGTGCGGGTCAAAGCTTCTCCTTCTTCGGCCGGCCGATGAAGAAGAGTCCTCAACGTGTGAGTGCTTGATATTCTGTAAAACTAGACAAAAAAACAAGTGAAATAGACAATTAGAACTAAACCAAGTGGAGTATATGTAAAGAGAATAACATGAAACACACAATTGACTAGAAACTGACCGGATTCGGGTTATCTCTAACCCCTCTTTTTTATTTTCGGAATAACAGACTAAAAGTAATGCAAAAAAATGTAAAAAAAATGATAGTAGGATGGATAATCACGAAACAAAGAGATAGGAAAAAGAACAGAAAGATTATGAGTTGAATAGAGAAAGATATAGCTAAATATGGGTTGTCGAAAAAGCCGAGCAGCAGTCCAGGATCTGCCAGGCGCAACTTTGCTTCTGCGCTTGTCACGACCAGCCTCAACCTCGGAAATCAAGTTCCGTCGATTGTAAACTCAAGAAGACTTGGAGATGAAGAACTTTGATGAAGAGATCTTGGACATAAGACGTCCACATACTGCTGTATAGGCCGAAGAAAAGAGACCTGGCTGATCACCTGCAGAACAGCCTTCCTCTCTCTTGAACCGACTTTTCTCTCTCTAAAAACTCGAAATTCTCTCTCTAAAAATCACAAAATAAATGCAGGAGGGAGGTTGGGCGTCTTGAGATGCCTGGGGGGTCGTGCTCATGCCTTTTGAATGACCAGAATCAGAGTTAATTTATAGGAGAACGAACAGTCTCATCCGGGCTAAAAAAAAGGCCACCTTGCGCCCTACCCCACTGAGGAGCGCATGTGCCCCCCAGTGGGGGCGCATGGCACTGTTCCCGAAAAAGTTGTCCTTATCCGGTTGATCGGTTCAGTGGTAGAGTCCCGGTGAAAAATTGGTTCCCTCGTGCCTCAAGGGTAGGGCGCATGTGCCCTCAAGTGAGGGCACGAGGTCACATGCCTCACTGGTAGGGCGCATGGGCATGTGCCCTGGGTCCCGGGCACATGTGACCAGGAACTCGGGTGCATGGGACTATTTTTGCGCGTCCTTCTTCCGGAAGCCATTGCGAACACTTCCGAACTCGGAATTCGACGCCGTTTGTTGCGTTGGAAAGATAACAGGCCGAAGAAGATTTATATAGCATTGGATCAGCCATCACACTCTCCAAAACTACAGAATTTTGTCTGGAAGTTAGGAAAGTGAACAGAAGATCCGATACAAGTCAAAATGACTCCAACGGCAAACCGGAAAGGCACGGTATGCAACAAAACTTGTCCGGGGTGTGAATATGACCATAACCTTCAATGTATGATCATTAGGCATTGGTCATTCAGCCAACTTCCATGTTTACACGATTTACGTGTGGCTTTCGTTCGGAAATTACGGCTTTTGCGAAAAACTTCGGAAAACATCCGATTTCGTTCGGTGAAGCTCCAAATCAACTTTTAAAGACCCGGCATCATTATAAGGTCAATCGCACATGTTGCCCTATAAACCATGAGTCTTATGCTCTGAATTAGGCGAATTTGGCGTGTCTACAAGCGGCCGAACGGCGATGGCGAGGGTGAGGAGGAAGGAGAGAGGGTACTAACGGTTGAAGGGGAAGGAGGCACGGCGGTGGCTGGTTGCACGGACGCACGGGAAGACGGGCACGGCGCTGGTGCGCGAGAACGGCTGACCGGGCGATGGGTCATGCGGTCAAGGCGGCAGGAGGGAGGCGGCTGAGCGGAGGCTTCAGGCAAGCTGGCAAGGTCGAGGGAGGCGGTGTCAACGTGCATGAGGTTGGTCGCGTGCGAGGCCCAGGGCAGGAACAGCTGGCGAAGGCCGGGCGCGGCACTTTGCATGGCGGCGAAAAGGTGCTGGCGCACAAGGTGACTGGTCGGCGGTGGGTCGCGCATGCGCGCGTGGGAAGGTGACAGGAACGTCGACGGTGGCAGCAGCCGCGGTTCTCGTGGCCCAGGTGGCGACGGCGACAGCCGCGGTTCACGCAGCCCAGGCGACTGGCGGAACCCAGGCGTGCGGTTGCACGCAAGCGGTGGCAATGCGGCGATGAGGGAGGAAAGTCGATGGGGGAGGAAGATGGCGACGTCTACGATGGAAGACAAGGTGGTGACCAACAACGCTGGTGAGGGGGGCAGAGGCTGGCGATCTCAACGAAGGGGGGGATTCGCGGCGGTTGGTTTCTGACGGAGGCAAGGGATGGTCGCGGCGACGCAACGGTGAGGGAGGACCCCGCAGTGTTGGTTTCCGGATGAAAAGGGGGGGCTCGCGCAAGGGCGACAACAACCAACGAGGATGGCGAGGGGGGCGCTCACAGCGGCGGTGGAAAGGGGGAAAGGCGAGAGAGAGGAGATCGAGGTGGCAAGGAAGTAACCGGCGGGGGAGGGGGAACAGGTTACGCGAGCGGAGGGGGGCGTTACAAAAAATAGAATTTAATAACTTTTTTTTTCAAAATGTTACAATGGTGAGGAGAAGGAGATGGCACAAGGAGGCGATGATGATGGTGAGGCGCTAGGGTATGGTGAGCGCAAGGAGAAGCCGATGGTGAGAGAGAGTAGGCGAGGTGATGACAAGAGGGGAGAGAAAGATAGAGTGGCAAGGCACGGGTGACACAGGTGACGTGCATGCAGTGAGGATGAGGGCGAGATGGTGGCGATGCAAGCCGGGCGGGTGATGTAGATGCGGACACACTCACGAGAGTAGAGAGAAAGAGAGTGAGAGAGAGATGGCGAGGCAATGAGGCAACGACGATGGGGCACGAGAGAGAAAATTAAAAAGGCAGCGATGGCAATTTGTGAAGGCTATTGAAGGGGTGATTGGAGGAGAGTTTATTGGGGGAGAGGTACGTAGCATACAAGGATGATTTAAATTTTTTAATAATTTTTTTACAATATTTTAAGAAAACTTCAAAATATGTTTTTACCTATGAGATATGAAGTTTATCTCTTCTGAAGATAGAAGAAGCACATGAATTAAGTTTTTATTGTTTATTTCATAGGGTATATCATGTATGTTGTTTTATGTATAAAATTTGATATGACACATGCTCTAAGTGTTATGACCCTGATCAAGTACATCTTGGTGAGAGTCATTGGATAACTAAGTAATGTATCCTTTGGTACTTGAGAAGTACTAAAGATGTATTTTTTGTATGTGAAAGATAGGATTTGAAGCTTTATTGTTTTAAAAATTCAAACTTCTAGTAAGATAAGTATTATAACAAGACAACATATAAGTATGCCTTTACCCTAAATGGTGGTGTAGTGAGCCAGACGTGTTCTTTGTAAGAAAACACTACAAATTCTACAACTAATGTAAGCTACATATATGATGTAAAATAACTTAATGAGTAATGCAGATGAAGATGTTCATCTCAAATATGATATTGTCTCTTCTATCCCTAATTATTTGCAGATGTTTTCCAAAAATGATCTATTATTGCATATGCAATGGAATTGATTTCTCATTAGAAGTCTAAACACTTCTACGGTAATTCTATTAGATCATAGAGGTTGTAGCTTGTAAAGATATAATAAAAGTTATATTATATAATGTTAATAGCATTTCATATCTAGCAAAACTGAGGTATTAATTCAAATGTGTTTGAGCATCACCTTGAGCAGATAGAGATCAGATAGATGAGTGATTAGATTTAGGGTCCGTTTATTTACCCGCAAGAGTGGCTTCATGCGTGTGATTTTCGGGAAAATCATCTGCACAGATTATTTGGTTGCATGTAATCGTGCATTGGCGGATAAATATTTCCGGAAGGTAGTTGAAATCAATGATTTTGGCATCCGCCAAAATGGAACGTACTCCGTTTTCCTGTATGTTCCAAGGAAAGCCAAAATATATATTATATATATAGTCATATAAAAACAGTAGACGTGTTTAACATTGTGAATTTAAATAAAAATTATTTTTCTACTCTATTTTCAGAATGAGTCTAATGGTTCAAATAAAAATAATGGATACAAACTATTAATCATAATAGTAAAAATAAAGTTAATTAATTAACTAAAAATTTTATTTAAAATAAATTAGTCAAGTTGACAATCTTATGTAATGAAAAAATTTATTTATTTTAAAAAATTAATATCGTAGACAAAAAACTCTTTATTTATATGTAGATGATGCAATAAACAACAAAATCATACAAGATTAAAATAGTAAAAATTTCAAGTTTAAATTAAATTTATTTTTTTACACTACATGTATAATCAGTTAAATTAATTTTATTTAAGATAATTTTGTCAAGTTGAAGTGATAATGTTATGAACAAAAATATTGATTTGAAAATATTTAATATGATGAAAAAATTCACTTTGCTTGTAAATTTATTTTTGAAAACTTAAACAGATTTTCAGAGCTTAAAATTATTTAATAAAATTTACGTGTAAATTATGCAATAATAATATTAAACAATAAATTTTAAATAAATATAAAATTATTTTTAATAAAATATTATGAATAGAAACCAAATAATTAATGTAACTTTTAATCTCCCTGGAAAGTGTACCAAACAAAAAAATTGTATTTCCATTTCCTTGAAAAAATGTTACGCGTAAATTGTTTTCATCCATTTCTTGTTTTACGTTCAACCAAACGGACCGTTAGTGCAAATAGTTGATTAATAGAGATGTATAACCTATAAATCAATCATATATGATATGATTAGATATTTCTTGAAATATCTCATTCAATATAAATGACACTTTTCATTATAAACACTATTTAGATGTATATATCACAATGAAGTTCTTAATCATGTGTAATAATAATTGAATTACGATAAGATCATGGCAATGGACAATGACATCAACCATCTGAGATATGTGATATAAATGTTCATAATCAAAGAATCTCTGAGATGGGACAATAAGGATTTAGATAAATTAGTGTATGTGATGTCTTCTCGTAAGATGAAGATGACTGATCTCATTGATCATTAGTGTGGAGAGATTAAGATACGCATGCAAGTGCTCATTAGTGTAATGAGTTCACTAAAATGACTTAATTAAAAATTCTGAATGGTATCTTACCTAACTGTATATCAAGATATTCTATTATTACGGTTGCATAATTAGACTTTTGACATGAGTCCTCAAAGATGTTTTATTGGGCTTATTTTGTGCTTTGGCTATTAACTTATGAATCACCTAATTTGATGGTCGAATATGGTTAATGGGTTAAATATAAAGAAAATCCGGTGGAGATAATTGAGTGGACAACAAGAAAACATTCACTCTTAGTAAGTGAGAGAGAATGCCCTATGAGATATACTCTAAATCCCTAGTCAGGGAAAAGAAGATAATTGAAAAGATGTTTTCAAATTGGTCAGATATTAAATATAGAATCTCAAAGTGTTGGTATACTAAGGGAAGGGATTGACAATCGGTGTTATACCCCTATCTGACCAAGGCAATGGATAGGTGATGGTTTATATTTATGTGATAACTGATGATGGAAAGGCTCAAAGGAGGTGAGATCATCCCCAAAAGTCATTTAGGTTCATGAGATATGACTTATACTCTTTATGATTGAAAAATTATTAAATTTGTTATTGGATAACAAATTTAATTTAAAAGACATTGTTCTTTTAATTAGATTGAGAGTATAGGGGTCATACAATTAAGGACTAATCTATTTGCATGGGGACATGGAAGTAATGTATAGAAATTGAGATTTTTTATGAAAAGTTTCAATTTTTATTAGTAGTAGCACATTGAACTAAACCTTATCAAGTCAATGGTACCAATTTCGAGGCCAGTCTTCTCTAGCATCCTCTCCCACTCTGGAAGTTGTAATACATGATGCAACTCCATTAGAGATGAGACAAAAAATCCAATGTGTAGGAGAACCGATCTACGGAGAAAGTTTGTGCGGATATATAACTAGAGGTTGTGCACTTAGGCAGGTTGGAGAGTATGGATTGCTCTAGGCTCATTCTTCTTTGGTTTGAGAAATTGGTTGAATTCCGTGAAGGTAAATTCAAAACTATTCAAATCTAATTTTTTGTTTTCACCATTCATTTTTCATTGAGACAACAACAATAATATATGAGAAATCAAATGTTTTCATAGCTAAAGAATGATTTTTTATAGAATTGAGAGCCTGATTGATGGGTTCATGGACCTAATAGATGACAATGGGTTTGAGAGCCTGATTGATGAACTTGTGGGCTTGAGAGGTGAAGATGGGCTTGAGGGCTAGATTAATGGGCTATGGGCCTGAGAGATAAAACTGAGCTCAAGAGCTCAATTGATGTTGATCATAATGGGCTTGTGGACACAAGGATAGTTGATGAAAATGGGTGTGGGTGCCCAATTGAATTGGTGTAGTTGCGAGGTTGTGGCCTCAAAAAGAGAGATGATAGGTAGGTTTGTTTCATTAGATGAGGCCCTAAAGCCCATTGTGCATGTCTAAGCTTTGTGGCTAATTACTTGTTAATCCAACTTGAAGTGGCTGGATTTCCCTTTGCTTTCTACTTTTTCAACTAGTTTTCTAAATGATTGTCCATCATATGACCCTAGCTTTTCCAAGGGTTGGTAGGAAAACTAAGGGTTATACACATTTTGGTAGTGAATGGCATCGGTAGAGTTCTCAATTTGCTAGTTTTGTCCTCGGCCGCAATGTTCTTTAGAGGAGGCTAAGATGGGATTGACCTAGTGGTTATCCGGTGAGGATGTTGGTGCTAGAGTGGGCTGATGTACTGGCAAAGGATTTTGTACAATTCTTAAGTTGGGATGCTAAAATTGCTTCTCAATTGGTATTTTTTTGTGTTGCAATTCATTCTTCAATGACCGGATGTATTCTCACATTTGCACACAGACAATGCTGCTTTGTTAGTGGAGATCACAAATATAGTCTTTGAACAATAAACAATTCTTCATGGTATGTTCTAGAAACCAATGGCACATGAAATATCCGATCACGTTAGCATTATTTAGCCAACTGGGCCTTTCCATATGTAGTGTTATCTATTGGGCTATAATGAGTGCCTTAAAGATATAAAAAAGAGTATAGGGCAGTTGTGGGTAGTTGTCTTTCTTGGGCCCTATGCTCCTCAATACATAGGCAACTCATGGCGATACATGGTTGTATGCTACCTGTTGTTGAAGTGGATGGCAAACTATAGTTTTTACAACTGGTTGTTGAGGTTGTTAGTAATGAACTTGGAATCGATGATGTTGGTGGTGGTGCAGGTGTGTCACCCAAGGCTATTGGATGTGTGGTGATTTCTTAAATTGATGTTGATGGTGGTCGATTTGATTCCCTACAACATCTATGTCCTAATTCATCACCACTCCTTCGATGATGGGGCTAGTGGAGGTATAGGCAGTTTTCTTGGTGTTTGGTGCCTAGGGTCAAATAGGTTCATAATTGAAGAATCCCTAAGCTAGGTTTGGATGTATCATGCCCTCTCATGTAGCTCATTCATGGTGACTGGATGGTGCAGATCGAGCATGTTTCTTAAAGCCGACATGGCATTTGCATTGATCATATTCACTTGTTCTTACTCAAAAGTTGCATTTTTTAGCTCTCTACCATTGATCTCTTCCTATCAGCATTCTTCATAAAGTCTCTTCATTTTTCATCTTCTAAGCCATCAAGTTTATTATTGAATAAGTCAATTTGATCTAATCCCTGTAGTACTATAAAAACTTAGCTTTAACTACAACAAAATTACTCACCTCCGAAGAGTCAAATGAGTAGAACCATTCCAAAGTCAATCTTTTTAAGGACCACCTAAAGAGAAAGGTTAAAGTCTTATGGTCATCTTGCCAAAATGAGGATTCATACAAGAAGTCCTTGATATGAATAAAAGGATTGTTGGTGTTGTTGTAGCAACAAAAAACTGGCATCTTTGTAGATGCAAGGTGGAAGACTAGAAAAGATGGAATGAAGACTTCAAGAGTCACCCAAATGTCTTGCAAGTGTTTGAACTCTAGGTATTATTCATATGTTTGGTTGAGCTTGCTCATTATTTCTTGAATGATAGATGGTTCCTAAGTGACGAGGGGAGAAGAGAGAATCAGTTCTTGGGGCATTGGAGATGGAATAAGGTAAACAAGGTGGCCAAATGAGAAGGCAACACCAAAGGACGAGTTGGGGGGAAAGAATTAGATGGACTAGGGTCAAGAAGGAATAGCATGATTGGTGTGTGGTTTAAGATCGCCACCAGATAAGAAGAAATTTGACCACAAGCCTAGTGCAAGAATGACTGAGTGGTGTCACATCAACTTGAAAGGCCACGACTGAGGAGTTAAAATGTGTTGACCACCTTCAGGTGAAGCATGGTCAATGGGCAATTTGCCCTTAAGAATAGCCTAGATTGATAGAATTTGGATTGAACTAGCATGTGGGGTGAGGCCTATAAAAGGGAATTGAGGTCAATGGGAAAGAGGGACATGAACAACCTTTTATTGAGCTTATGGATCATTAACAGCATAAACTTAATCGAACATAGCTCTAGATCAACTAGACATCATGCAGCACGTAGTAAGTGTCGACTCCAAAAATAGGGTTGTGTCCAGATAGTCACCTCAGATGTGAAAAAGGATCCCTTCACCACCCATACACACTTTGATCTATAAACATTCGGCTCTCGATATCACTTGGATGCCAAAGAGATGATTCAAGTCATGTGGGAGAAAAATATGAAATAAAAAATAATTAAATGGAACTAAAATAAATAAGAATGTGTGGTCATCAGGAGTCATGGGCTTCAATTTCTGCAGTAATTAAATTACATAAAGAATTTATCGTGTATGTGTACCTTAGTGAGAAAGTGGATATGGGCTCTAGGTTCTTCTTCTTCAGTCGACTAATAAAAAGAGTTTGTAACTCGAGTGTGCTTGATGGTACCTTTGCAACAAGAAGACAAAAAACTATTGAAACAAGGATTAGAATTGAGTGGAGTGTACTAAATATAGAAAGAATGACATAGAAAATGACAATCGGGTTAGAATTGGCAAGATTTAGAGTTATCCTTAATTGGTTTTTTGATTTTTATCAAATTAAAAATAATGCAAAAATAATGTAAAAATTCAGAAAATACGATGAAAGATGACTAAAGAATGAAACTAAAATAAAAAGGAATCAAATCTAGGCCCATTTAATGAAAAATTGATGAACTCGGGGCCAGGGAAGATGCTAGTTTGAAACTGGAATTGCTAGCGCAACTTTGCTTTAGAGTTTGTCACGATCAACGCAAATGTCAAAATTAAGCCCCATTTATTGCAAACGACACAAGAGTAGGAGAGGAAGAACTTCTTTTATGATAGTTCTAGAACCACACACTTCTATGTTTCTGTAGAGGTCGAAGAATAGAAACCATCTAGATAAGCACAAACCGACCTCTCTCTCACACACACACACTAAACTCAATAAATTCTCTCTCTAAAAGCCACCAAAGCTCAAGGATGGGCAAGGAGAACATGCTGGGGAGCCTAGGATATGATTTTCCAACCTTTAGAATGTTTTGAGGTCATCCCAATTTATAAGGAGCAGAAAAGACGTTAAAATAGGAAAGATAATCTCATGCGCTCCCCCTTCGGGGTGTATGAGTCCTCCCATGTGGTGTGCATGGAACATAGTAATACAATTTTCAAATTTGACTATAATTCACCTGGTAAATAATAGAAAGTTCTTGTTTCTCATGCCTTGCCTTGGGGGTGCATGCTCCCTCCCCTAGAGGTGTGTGAAAAATAGACCAAAAATCTTCCAAAATCCATAAGTCTGATTGGGTGGCCAAAATGGAAGAATCCATGCGCCACCCTAGGAGGGTGCATGTACCCCTTACCCAAGGTACATAAATTTTAGACAATAAATCAATTTAAGGAAAGTTTTAATCGAAATTGACAACCAGAATCAAAGTTAAAACCTAGGGGCGCATATGTCCCCTACCAGGGGTGCATGACCATGCTCCTCCAACCCAGGACGCATGACCATGCACCCTCAAAGGGGGGCATGTGGGATCGTTTTTGAAAAAATAGTTATGAAAGCTTTGAAATAGCATATTGATGTTCAAAAAGGCATGACAACGATTTAGAGGACTTGACCTGGAAGCTCAAAATGTGAACTGTGAAGTCACAAGATGAATCAGTCATGATCAGACGATACTTGGAGCAATTCAAACAACAATAAAAAAGATGCATCATGATTAGCAACGCTCTTGGTGTAAACAAAACATTTGACAAAATTAAGTGTCGGTCATCAAGCCTAGTTTATGGCTCTTGCTCGAAAGAAACGGTTTCATTCGAAAATCTTCAAAAACATCCAACATGGATGGACAAAGCTCTGAATCAGAGAAAAGACCCGGCATAATTCTAAATGGTGTAATCGCATGTATCATTCTTCTATATAATAGAGTTTCATGCTCTGAATTAGGCCAGATTTGGATGATGTGTCCCGATCGTTTATTTTTTTGACTATTTTTTATTTTTTGTCTTTATTGTTTGAATTCTGTTGAAAAAATTTGTCAGTAATAATCTTTAACGATCAAAAAAATATTTTATTTTAAATATTTAATAAAATGATTTGAAAATATTGCTAACTCAAATTTTTGGTTTGGGGCCTATGCTTCACTAACTCCAAACGACCTAAGGTTCACTATCCTTAACACATTAAGGTCAACTTGGGTGACTTCTGGTTTTTGGATAATCGGTACAACTAGCCCAATTGGTGAAAAGAGAATCCTCCACATCTGGTGATTTATGAAGGCCTTGTTAAAAACAAACCTAGTTATCTAGGAGGAGATCCTCGGAAAAGAGATCAATAGCCACCAAGAGGGTTGTTTTAGAGGGTGTAAAGTGTGTTGGGGAGTGCTTCCCCTTCTTTAATGCCCTATAGAACAAGAAACAATATAAATGATGCAATGCAAGTGCAAATATTAAGCTAAAACAAAAGTAAAATAACTTGTAGAAATGAAAGAAATAGACTAGTTTATGTGGGTATTATAATGGGGGTTTTTTTTCTGTTGATAGAAAAAGAAGTGTCGTATCTCATGGCACTTTCAAGGTGAATGCATCTTGATTTAAGGTGCTTCTAAGCATAGAATGTGCTATTGTAATGAGTCTATACGAGGACTGAAGGAACGTCAAAAATGATGAAAAATAGGCTTAGAACAAATGTGGGGTCCACATAAGAACCGAGATAGAGTCATCCACGCGGTGATGATAGGAGTGCCTTGAACAAAGGAGTTTTAAAGCTAAAGCACCTTGAAACATGAAAACTGAGATGGAAATATCCACATTGGAAATGAAATGAATGTTGAATGTAAATAAACTAAAATGGTAGTGCAAAAGCAATAAATATGCAAATGGTTCACGTGGGAGCCAGATGTGAACAAGGGATAGTAGAGCTTGGTGAAAGTGCCTAGGATAATGATACTTTCATAATAGAAGCATAGGGAGGTCGATCACTTCTAAGCTTTAGGTTGCAGACTGTATAGCATGCACAATCAGATTGTACACATAAGGATGGGAGTGTATATGCATAGATGGACACACTCGTAGACATTCACACCTTAATGCCATTTTGGTGATAGAGAACCAAGTTTAGGGGGCTAATGTTTCAATCAGTAGGATCAAAGAGAAAATGTGTTGTGGTCGCTATAAATAGTGGATTTCATAAAATGTGTTGTGGTCACCCTAACACCTATTTTTAATAATTTTTTGATATATGGATGCAATAAAATGACAAATTAATATGCTAGAACAGAGATAGGATGTAGAAAAAAATGTTAGAAACTCAAGAATTCAGGTTTCAAATACTCCCTCATGGGGATAGCCCATTGTCAGATGACTTCTCTCAAAAGTGCCTTGGAGACAGTGGCACTTCACATAGAAGCATCTTAGATAACAGGGTGCTTCTCTCAAAAGAACCATGAGGCTTCAACTATTATACAAAGAACAATGATAGAGCAAAATGATTTCTCTCCTGTGACACACAAGCTCTCTAAGCTAACTTTTATATTAGCCCTAGACATTTATATGATCCCTCTTTTATAGAGGAGCCTCTAAAAATTGCATTAAAAGGCTAAATGGAAAGAAATATGGCAGTCTTTTAATGTTCTGTTGAATATGCATTGGAAGTGCCTTAGCACTAGGATGCTTCTAAAGTGACGCATCCAGGTACTTGATGCTCTTAATTGGAGTTAATTAAACCCCAGTTAAACTTTCATTGATCTATGGGTGGTCAACCTTTCTACCGATTGTAAGCACCCTGACACCAGGGCACTTCTAGTTGGAGGCCATTAAATCTTACTTAAACTCATAAGAATCTAAATTTTAAATTCAATGGTCTTTCTACTAACTAGAAGCATCATGCTGACCGAGCCGCTTCCATGAAAAACCATATTAATTACCATTAAATTTTTTATAAGTTTAGGATTCCAAAAATTGATCAAATTTCTTCTAACTAGAAGTGCCTTGATCCAAGGCGCATGCATCTTAGGACAAGGCTTCAGCATCCTATCCTACATCACTTCTCAGTAACACACTGAGAATTGACACCTGATTGGTGAAAGCTGATTCCTACAAGTGAATTATTAAATGTTATTCATAAAACAAGAGTTTTAAAGCACTGCAACTAGGTCAATTTGAAATACATACAACATCATGGAGTCAGTGAAAGGCAAAAAGATTGGGAATATCCAATACAGCAAAAGAGGTAGAGGATGAGTTAGGGTTGTGTAGAAAAGGAAGGTCTTGAGAGTTAGTGGGGAAGAAGAGAATATGTTCAATGAAGATAACATGATGAGAAATGCAAAGACATTTAGCTACAAGATCATAGCAACAATACCAGGTGTTATGTGTTGTACTCAATATGAAGTGAAAGTTCAGTACATTCATATAGAAGGTAACAAGACATTGAAAGCATATTGAAAGGTACGGAGATGACTATAGTTGGAACAAGTAGAGTACAAACGCTCATAAAGCGAGCCTCTTGACAAGATAGACGATGTGTAATGTTATTAGGAAAAACAGAAGTGTGCTTCAGCCCAAAAGGCTTTAGGAATAGAAAAAGAAATAAGTAGACTTTGAATAGTTTCAAGGATGTGTAGATGCCTACGTTCAACAATCTCATTTTATTATGGTGTATAAAGACACAACAATTGAGTTAGGGTGCCATGGGAAGCCAAAGAAGTCAAAACTTAGCGGAGAGATACTTATGAGGTGAACTATTTTAGTAAACTAAAAAATAAAAATAGAAAAGATATGATTTCTTATGAAGCGAATAGATCTAAGTAAAATGAGTACAATCATTCACAAAATTGATATACTATAAAAAATAGATTAGGAGAGGGTCCCAAAATATTAGAATTAGCAAGTTTAAAAGGCATTTTAGATACAATTTGAAGAAAAGGAATAGCAACCTACTCAGCAAGATGACAAGACTCACATTGTGCTAGAGATGAAGAAGACATATTGCATCCTAAAACAACAACCTAAAAAAACTAAAGATGAGTCATAGGATGACCCCAATGTCGATGCCAAAGGCGAGCAGTGGATTCAAGAAATGAAGAGGCAACAAGGGCAGATTGTGGAAGATGCAATGTATCTAAATAATAGAGACCACATGTCCTACGACTTGCTTCAATCCTCTAGCTTGTCGAGGATCCTACACCTCACAAGAAAATAAAAATAAATTAGATGTGGTAAGTAAATCTAGCTAGGCTACGAACAAATACAAGATTCATTGAAAAATTAAAAAGATGAAAAACAGAAGAAATCATGATATGCTTAGAGGTGTCTGAGCATTACTTAGAAACTGGTAAATGAAAGCCATCATCCATATGAATCCGAATTTGAGGTGGAGCAAAAGAAAAATTAACAAGAATAAAATCATTAGATGGCATATGATGAGATGCCCCATGATAGAAAAATGCAATATAAGCCTATCATAATTGATATGATTTGATATTTTTTAAAATATCTCTTTCAATATAAATAGCACTTTTCATTACTTGCAGTATTAAATGCGTATATTATAATGACATCATTGATCACATGCAATGATGATTGGATTATGATGAGATCATGATAATACTATCAATCATCTAAAGTTATATGATTAGATGTTCATAGTCACACTACAAGAACTTGAAGATTTTATGGCAACTTTTTTACAGCAATTCTAAATATTGCTACAAAAAATACTTATTTATAGTAAATATAATTTTTGTCATAAATAATATAATATAATATAACAGTAGTATTTATTATTGTTGATATTTCAATATAATCTAAATACATATGTTTAGAATTACATAATTTAAAATTTTATGTTTGTTAATAATAAAGATATTTTTTGAAGAGAAAAATAAAAAAAAAGTTAAATATTTATTTTTTAACTTCCATCGTAAAGAATTTACGGTGATTTTTTTTATTTTATTTAATTTTTATCACTATACTATCTAAAAATAACTTCTGCGCAAGATGGCAAATATGATTTGAAAAATCTTAATCTTATATTTCAATCGCACGTATAATCCTGTGCTGGGTATTTGCGACGAACACGTCTGAAAATCCTTCACGACTTCGTTGCTACACTGGGCATACGCGGATCCGCCACCGGAAGCTCGACACTCGCCTCCCTGCTGCGGATCCGCGAGGCTCCTCATCACCGTCACGGGTAGCTGCCCGATCGAGACGTTCTGCACCGTCGGGAGTGCTTGGATCGGGAAAGGGGAAAACGGGGGCAAAAGCCCGGACATGGATCGAGCTTCGTTCGGCTACCACTGGGGATTTTCTCTTCCTCCCCGGAGTGAGCTTCGTTCGGCTACCACTATCCGGATCGACACTAATGGTGTTCCACACTTAGTTGTCCGATGCCGTGCGTAACAGGGAGTTCTTGAGCTCCATCGCGCATCTCCGCCTTCCGATCTAGGGCCTCGCCTCGCCGGTGCTACTCGGGGAGGTGTCGGTTGGATCCCTAGTCCCAACCAACTCAGGTCGATCCGGATCAAAACAGGTTAGCATCTGGAGTCATATTGGGATAGGCTAGTCGATGCCAACCCGAGTCACCAATCTTTGTCGATCTGGACGACCCTGGCACGTTTTGTTGGGTCCCAACTCAGGCTGATCTGAATCGAAACAGGTTAGTATCTGGAGCCATTGGGCTAGGCTAGTCGATTCCAACCCGAGTCACAGATATTGTCAATCTGGCTGACCCCGGTTGGATCGACTGATTTGGATCCCGATCGAGTCTTCCGTGCCCAAATCCAACTGGGTGGGGGTCATTTGGGTACGAACCAACTCAGGTCGAGTTGTATTGGAACAAGCTAGTATCCAGAGCTGGTGGGCTAGGATAGTTGATGCCAACCTGAGTCATTGATCTTGTCGATCTAGCTGACCTTGGCTGGATCGGCTGATTTGGATATCAACCAACTCAGGTCGGGTTGGATTGGAACAAGTTAGCATCTGGAGCCAGTGGGCTAGGCTAGTTGATGCCATCCTGAGTCACTGATCTTGTCGATCTAGCTGACCTTGGCTGGATCGGTTGATTTGAATACCAACCAACTCAGGTCGAGTTGGATTGGGACAAGTTAGCATCCGGGGCCAGTGGGCTAGGCTAGTTGATGCCAACCTGAGTTACTATTCTTGTCGATCTAGCTTACCTTGGCTGGATCGGCTGATTTGAATACCAACCAACTCAGGTCAAGTTGGATTAGAACAAGTTAGCATCCGGGGCCGGTGGGCTAGGCTAGTTGATGCCCACCTGAGTCACATAGTTTGTCAATCTGGCTGACTTTGGCTGGATCGGCTGATTTGGATCCTGATCAAGGCTACTGTGCCCAAATCTGACTGGGTCGGGTGGGGCGGTTGGGTCCCAACTAACTCAGGTCAATTCAGATCGAAACAGGGTCACCGTTCCTGCCGATGTCCAACCCGGGTTGTTGATCTGGTTGACCTTGGCTAGATCAGCTAATTTGGGCTTGATCGAGCTGACCGTGCCCAAATCAGACTAGGGCGGACCGGTCAGCTGACCCCACGGCTACCTGACATTCCATGCTGGGCCCTCCGGAGGATGATGGTTTGCTAGATTGTGAGAGCTCTGGTTACAGTGCTGTGAGGACTTAACGGACAAGATTAGTGTTACAAACCGGTCTAGCCGCATTACCTGTTTTCCATGTCAGTTTAGATAAAGATTAAGCGGTTCTGATTCAGGTTCTGTTGTCATAATTAGAATAATCGGATACCTTTGGAATTTATAGTATATATCATTTTTATCAAAAAGTAATAAGCAAATATTATTTTGTTTTTCATGTCAATTTAGATAACGATTAAGCGGTTCTGATTCAGGTTCTGTTATCAAAATTAGAATAGTCTGTTAATTTTGTAATTTACAATACATCAATTTTTATTAAAAAGCAATAAGCAAATCTTATTTTAGTATTATTTTTTTGAGAAATCATGTTTTTATTTTATTTTTATTATTGCAACATGTACAGCATACTTTTAATAATGTATCTGTATATTTTATCGAAATAGAATGAACAGATATAAAATTAACTGTTTCTGATTTTGATTCCCATAAATTATCAGATTTTGATTCTGTTAATTTTTATTGAAGTTGTACTAAAATATTTGAATATCGATTTTTGTTTGCGCTCCGGAGACTCCCCTTGCCAGCCATCGCCATCGGGGGCGGGGCATGGGGAAGGGAAGATGGTTGTTTTCCCCCATTGCAAGATCTGAGAAGATTATTCTGCCTTTGGGGTTGTGATAACCTCGGGGATGTTTCTTGGGTCAGGTATCGTGTTGGCATGGAATCCATGCATGGAGATTGTAGGGTTGCTTTGGAATGCAATGCAACGATGGTTGGCTCTTGTTTTCATATTTGTGAATATTTGTTTTTGCGTTTGTATGTATATGAAAGAATCAAGTATGGCCCATTTTAGTTATTCTCAAGGCTCTTCTCTTATTTAAGCTCCATGCAAGGACACTTTTACTTGTGTTTTGTCCCCCCTAGCTCTATGGGACTGAGGCAGGGGATCCAGCCTCTTGTTTGTTTTTTATTTTGGGTCAAGTTATAAACATGTTATAGAATCAAGCCCATACCGAAATCAATATTCATTAAAGGGGGTTAGAACATGTCTCCTTTGATTTCACTTTCTACGGATGTTGATTGCAGTCAAGCCTGACACTGCATATAGTCTGGGATTTGGATGTGGAATAGATTGGGTGTTTTTCCTTCAAATCTGCTCAACTGGTTCTCTCTTCTGGTGGAATCAGTTAGTTGGGCACTAGCTGTTTGGAACAAGAAGCTATCTCTTGAGATCCAGATTTTATAGAAGATTGAATGAGTTAAGTGCCAATGGCACATGCCCGAAGATGCACAGGAACAGGCTTTCTGTTTCATGTGGTGCCCCGATTGAAGATCAAGAACAATTGCTTTGAACTGAGGAACCATCCAAGACAGCACCGGTGCATCGTCTGGTGGAATTATAGCAAAAGATGCATTGGGGAACGATGTCATTGCTGCTGAGTGGCTGAAGACTCATGGTCCAAATGACAGGTCACTTACTCAAGGTCTAAAGGTGAGCTTTCCTCCTGAACTTCTCCCCACTCGACTAACCTGTATAAGAAGATATCCTTATCCACAAGATTCTCATTTTAAACCGCACATAAAAACTGGAAATGAGAGCATTTTACAGCCTTACAACATGACTCATAAGTAAAAGTAAGCACCCAGCAGTAGCTCTTTTGAGAACTATAATTGCAAGGCAAGAGTATCATATTGTTCTAGTTATTGGTTATTTAGCAGCCTAGTGATTTATGATTAATGTTCTTGAATGGAGGCAGAGTACTACTTTACAGCAATAGCATGTCTATTGAGACTATCCGTTGAACCAGAGTAGTGGGGTTTATCTGACGTATTGAATGTGGATATGCAATAGTCCAAATTTTTTGTATAAACACAAATTTCTGCAGAGTTATCTATCACCTTGTCCCTTCCAACAAGAACTGTCTGAAGAGTGCTTGTAAATTTTATATATGCTGCATGGGTTAGAGTACCCTATCCCTTTCAATGGGGCTTGCCCAGTTTCCACTTCAGGACATCTTTCATCATGGTCTTTGTTTCATTGGTTGCATCAATGGACTCGGTAAGTGCCAGAGAGCTCTCTTTTCACACTTAACTGCTGCTTTATATTGTACAAGAAATGGGAGCATGTTGCTCTTCTGCTCCCTTTGTTATCAGTTGTAGGTGGGATCCTATCATGCCACCTCCTTGCTAATCAACTCAAGGTCCCCAACGCGTGGGATTGTTAGCAGAGGAATAGGCCTAGGCTAGAGAAAAGAAACTGGTAGAGAGTGAAGACTGAAGAGAGAGGAAGAATAAAGGGTTCTTTCCTGTAAAGACCATGAGGATTGCCTCCTTGAAGGCCTGCGGCAGCGATAAAGGATAGGGTTTGACAGCCTTGTTTTATGTGTGAGAAATTTTGTAGGTTACTGATGATATTTTGTTTAAATAAATAACATTTATATTTCCCCCCTCTTTCTACTGTTCTCAAGCGAGATGTAGATGGAATGACTTGGTCATGCTTTGAAAATTTTTTATATGATTCAAAATTTTTATCCAGGTGTTATATCCCAAATATGTTTGCCGATTTCGGTACTTCAAGTTCAAGCTATGATTATCTTGGCGTCTTACATGTTTTTAGCTTTTCAAGCTTAATGCCCATAGACCTGAAAAATTAGTATTTAGTCCGTAACAAATAAGATTTTGTTGCAACTTTAATTGTCATAATAATGATTTTACTGCAACATCAAATCCGTAGTAAATAAGATTTTGGTGCAATTTTTAATTAGTAATAAAAATGATTGTACTGCAACATTAATTATGCGGTGAATATATTTTTGTTGCAACTTTAATTTTGTCATATTAATTATTTTATTGCAACATCAAATCCAAAGTAAATAATATTTTGATACAATTTTTAATTAGTAGTAAAAATGATTTTACTGCAACATCAATTATGCGGTGAATATATTTTTACTGCAACTTTAATTTTGTCATAATAATGATATTTTACTACGAAATTGTGTTTGTTGCAAATACTACTTTTTATAGCAAAATATATTTATTGCAGCTAAAAATATATTGTGAGAGAACTTTATATAGCGACATGCTGCAAAAATATTTGTTGTTGTAAAAGGTAATTTTCTGCAAAATTATCAATTTTTGTGGCATAATTATTCGCAACAAATACTAACTTTTCTAGTAGTGTCATAAGATCATTGAGATGGGACATCGAAAATCCTTATAGACTAGTGTATATGCTGTCTTCTCATGTGATAAGGATGATCGATCTTATTAATCATTAGTGTGAAGACATCGATATACATATACTGATTCTCATTAATATAATGAGTTCACTAAACCAATTAATTTAGAAACCTTGAACGGTTCCTTACTTAATTGTCTATCAGAGTTTTATAGCATCTTAGTTTTATTGTTAGACCTTTGACCTGAGTTGCCACAAATGTCTTATCGGACATATATTGTGTTTTAGCTATTGACTTATGGATCACCTTATTCAATAGCATTGTATAGTTAATTGATCGGGTACATGAAAACCCCAATGAAGGCAATTGAGTGGACACTAAGGGATTGTTCACTCCTAGTAAGTGAAGAATAATATCTTATGTGATGGTATTCTAAATCTTTGGCCATAGTATAAAAGATGATTGAAAAATAAGTTTTCTAATTAATTTAATATCAATTATAAGATCTCAAGGTGTTGGTATACTAAGGGGTTAATACAGTCAATGCCATACCCCTATCTGATCGGGGGCATTGGAGGGATGAAGATTTATGTCTATGTATTAATTGACGATAGGAAGGCTTAATGGAGATGAAATAATTCTCAAAGTTCTTTAGGGTCATGGGATGTGGTTTGCACTTTTTATGAACAGAAAGTTATTAAATTTGTTATTTGATAACGAATTTAATTTAAATTAAGTTTTATTTTAATCAAGCTTCTACAAAATATACTATTGGGCTTAGTGAGTCACAAGCAAAAGGACTGATCAATAAGTTTAGAAGCATAGGCGTACTTTATTGAAATTTAAAATGTTTAAGAAAAATTTTAATTTGTATAAATAGTAACGAATTTAGCCAAACTCTATCAAGCGAAGAGTGCTAATTTCATGGCCATCCTTCTCCAACTCCCTCTCCTACCCTAGAGGCCATAATAGAATTATAGAGTTCCATCTGGGACAAGTTGGACATCTATGTAGGAAGTCTGTGTGGATACCACTGGAGGTCGTGCACTTGGATGGCTTGGAGAGCATATGAATCATCATTCTTCTTTGGCCTTGAGAGATTAAATTAATCCCATCAAGGTATTTTTTATTTGGTTCAAGTCTAATTTTGATTATGTTGTTCGGTTTTGATCGAGACAATGACAATAAAATCCAAGGTATCAAAATTTTCCATTACTATATAATGATTCCTTACACCTCAAGAGTATAAAATCTAAGCTAAAATTTTACTAGAATGAGCCAACATTTCGAGGAAGATGTGTGATATGTTATATCTATCCTACTACTTTCATCATGTTTAATGTGTCTCTTGTTGGTGTTGTAGGTGACAACGTTGGAGTAGATGACTTGGATATGGCAATAGTACGTAGGAGGAGTGTGCTTTTGATGTCAGTGAAATTTTTTGACATTGATCAATGGTGTGGCATAGTTTGTGACAATATTGACATAATTGAATTCCATGTGTACTCTAACTACCATGATTTGGAGCTTTAAAGTCCATATAACAAGAATATGTTGTGGTGTCTTTGAAGTAGTTGTAAGAACAATTTCAGTTAGAGCATTAAAAGTTCACATGACATGTAATCGTGTCTCCTCATAAACTTGGTAGTGGAAATTGATGAATGAGTTGACCACATAAATCCTCATACTCTAGATAAAGTCATATTTAGAAATGGTAGAGATAATGTCGATCTTGTTGACCATTATAAAAACATGTTGAAATACGATCAAAAGCATGCATAGGATCTAACTATGACAAAATGTATCGAATGCAACTATAAAATTCATGAATTGAAAGTCAACATTGACTTATATTATCAAGTTCAATATGAAACTGATATTCACAAGCAAAATAATTCCATTGAGCTTGAGACGTGATAAACCTAATAAAATATAGATAAATAGGTGGATCTATATAACACTTTGTATCTTATAACAATTTTATCGACATCTTTTCATATATAATCAAAAGTGACTTTGCTTGTTGAGTTGCTGATGTCACTTACCTAATTACTAATCATGCCGTCAATATAAACCCATAATTTGACAACTCGAATATTCAATCGAAGAGTTGTAGCCAAAACAACATAATCACTGTTTTCTTTCAAATGAACAACTATTTTAGGATTTTTGGTGGTATTGTCTGCCATCAAATAAGAGGTACGAATGTCTTAAGACACAAGCAATGTCCTTTGGTGATGCCCTTCAACACCTTGCAATCAACAATGGCAGCAAAACTCTAACATTTATGGATAAATGAGTATAATTTCAAACAAATTGGACAACTCACAAAAAACATACTATGATCACCGGAGAAGCGACCACCACATCTCAAAGATTTGTAAAAATAGAAGAGATTGGAAATCGAGAGTAACAATAGTATTCTACTACCACCAAATAATGGACCTGATAGCATATTAAGAATGAGAAGCAAGTACAATCTTACAAGAATAGTAAGATAATTAGCCTACTTTATAAACGCAAGAAATAGAAATAAAATATAAAAAAATTCTGTCATATACAATTTCTGCTACATTAACAATCATAGCTAAGTGTATATTTTACTATCCTTTATTCTTTATTTGGTATGAAAAATATCAACTTCTTGTCCAATCTCTTTCACTAAAATACTCATAAGAATAAGATCAAATTATAAAATAAGTTATTTATATGGTAATTTATCCTCTCTCTTTCTCTTATTTTCTCCAATCTACTATAATAAAATTCTCATGGTTAAAGCTAAAGTCAAACAAATAAATTTATTATTTTTTAGATCATTATGTTTAATTTTACCACATTTAAAATTTAATATCTTAATTTTTTTACCACTATTATTTTAATACTAAATAAACGTATATGATAAAATAATTAAAGTATCTTATACTTATTCCATTCTAATAAAGTTCTCATAGTTGAAGCTCATGGTAGACAAATTGTTTTTTTCACAATTGTATTATTTTTATTGTATCAATACTTTTATTTTTACGAAATTAATATTTAATCTCTTAAATAATTTTACTATTATTTTTTAATACGAAATGAAAGAATAGCATAAAATAATTAAAGTATCTTAACCTTATTAACCGCTTCTATCTCCATACAAAACGGCTGCCGCTCGGAAACATTCGCCTCCTCTCTTTCTAATGGGGAAGAGTTCGGCGAGGTATCGCGCTGCCTCGCTCTCCAGGCCGTCCTCTCCGTCTGCATCTCCATCTCCATCTCCATCTCCAGAGAGAGATGGCCGTAGTAGCAAGAGAAGGAAAGAAAGCCACAGGAGGACGAGCAGGGACCCTAGCTCGTCCAGGCATCGGCGCCGCAGCCGCCAGCTTGAGTCCGAAGAGTCGGGCTCCGATTCAGATGGCTCTTCCCCTTCCCCTTCTCCCAGGAGAGGCGTTCAAGTTAGTAATAGAAGCAAGGAAAGCAGCAAAAGGAGGAGAACTGACGGCCGCAGCTCGTCCCGTCGACGGCGTCGACGGCAGGACGAGTCAGACGAGTCAATTTCTGACTCGGGGGAGGAGGGTGGTGATGATCGGAAGATAGCTAGGGCGAGCAGTGGCACAAGGAACAGGTCTTCCCGAGAGATAACTGAGGAGGCGATCCAAGAATATCTTGCAAAGAAGGCGCAGAGGAAGGTTGGGGCATTTTGTTTTCTCTCTTTTGAGTAATCATAAGAAAAACTATCATGGATAATATAATTTTTAATTCATGCTTCTCTTTTCAGGCTCAAAAAGTTGCGAAGAAGCTAAAATCTCAATCAGTGTCGGGTTACTCCAATGATTCAAACCCATTTGGCGACTCTAACCTCACTGAGATGTAAGTTAATTGAAAGTGTTGCTTTTGATATGTTTAAGTTAAGTAAAGCCTTCATTATTTACTTTATTTGGCTCATTAAGGCAGGTATTGAAGAAAAAAAATGGTTTGATGACTCTGTACTTGACAGGGCATAATTAATACTATGGGTTTGTTTTGGTTCAGTACATAGCACTTTTGAGTCAACTTTTGGTACCAAGAGGAAGCATTAGAAAACAGAATTCGGTTGATGAATCAAATTTCTTGTGTTTATGGGTCTATCTGAAAAGAATGGATAGGCGGGGAGTTGGTTTGATTTGTATTAACTGATGTAATCAAAGGGGAGGGTCTCATACTTCCTTTTAGGTAAACTTTAAGGAGATAAAATAGTTAGAACTCTAGTGGGTTAGCAAATCGTAAGATTACTTGCTAAGGTAGGAGGCAACATCTGTTTCGGGAAGGCCTATAATGGAGTTCATTTCTTGTAGTTTTGGAACATAAGAAATATTAGTTGTTTTAATTCAAGTCCTAGTTCTTCTTCTTCTTCTTCTTCTTCTTCTTCTTCTTCTTCTTCCTCCTCCTCCTCCTCCTCCTCCTCCGTCCTTTCTCTTTTTTATGTTCTCTATTTCCTTCCACACCTTCTGATTAGGACCTGTCCACATAAGAAACACATGTAAGGCTGAAAAATCGAGAAATAATATCATGTTTTCTTTCTTAGTCTCGCTGCTTGTCGTTTACAGCATACTGTTATTAAACAATGCATTTCATCAGTTCATCTACTAAATTCAAGGCGCTAGTCAATGTCATGCTACAAAGGTCTTTCATGCCAATGGGGAGGCAAGATCCTTATCTTTCATCTTTCCTTTTTGCTTGTCTTGTGTGTTGGGAATCTATCTATACCTTTTCCAAATGTAGTGGAAATATTTTTTTTTTAAAACTTAATTTTTACGTAGATCGGCTTGGCTAGAGATCAAGGCATGTTACATGAATTAAAAATCACTACACAATGTCTATAGATCTTCATAGCCTGATGCGGAAGGTTCTGGGCACTCATGTACTTCCTCTAGTAGTATCCACATGATGAACTTGTGGATGACCATCTTCTCGTGTTCTTCTCGATGTATGGGCCAATTTTAGGCATCCTTCTAGTGGTCTAGGCTGCCATGAACATGAGAGAGGAGGAATTTCGTGCCAGCCTCATGATGTCTGCTTGTAACATCTTTTGGCTCATCTCTCTTTTATATAGAGAATCTAAATTCTTAATGGCCATATTAGTAGATTGACCTAATAATTAATGTATCTAATTAATCAATTGATATTCTATCCTGGACAATGCAGTGGAACCGGGCTAAAAGTTGCAAAAATGAGATTGGAATGCTCAAAACAAACTAAAATAGACCTAAATGAAGTGATCTGGGCTTAAATGGTTTGGTTAGGCCTTAACTAGTCTTGGAATGTACTAGACCAGCCTGAATTAGTATGAATAGGGCTGAACTGCCCTTGAACCTTCCTAAAATACTATGAACCAGGATGAATTGGTAAGAACCGACTCTGAACTGGGTTAGAAACATCTGGATCAGCTTTAAATCAGGTTGGACTAGGTTGAACTGGTCGAGATTCAGTTGGAAAGCCGGTTGGATTGGCTTGACTTACCCTGGGGGGGTCGTGGCACAGGCAGCAGCCGAGCCTTTGGGTTTTTGTGGCAGTGACGGTGCCCGATGGCTCATGAGATGCTCCCCCTGGCAGAATCCAATGAAATAGAGTCGGGGGGGGTGGGCTTTTTTGTCTTTGATTTTGATCTTCATCTTCGTTGCTGTCCGATAGACAGGGGAGAGCAAGGGTGGTCTGGTGACGATGGCAGGAGTGTCTTTGCGTGGTAGGGAGACAAAGGGGAAGGGGAGGAGGGTGGTGTAGTGCTAAATGGAGGTGGTGACAATGATATGACAATGCATTCCCCGTTCAATGTGGCTGCAGTTGATGGTTGGAGCTGTCTGCTGTGTTCTGATTCTTGGGAACATCGAGCCAACACGAGGGGGAAGCGATGATGCTGAAACAAAAGTTGTGTAACTAGGAAGGGGAAGAGGGGAAGGCTTGGAGGCTAATAGGAGGGAGTTGGAGGGTAAGGCTTCTTGTCGGAGAGTAGAGAAGGAACCAACTTCTTGCTGGTGGTGAAGAGGGAGAGCCTCCCATCAGAGGGGATGAATAAGCTGCATATGGGGCCAAGACCCCTAATAGGAACAATCATCCAAGGGCCTTTCGATTTTTTTTCATTTTTCATTGATTTTCATCAGACTACGTGGCCTTCCTTATATAGGGAAGCTTGATTTGCAAAATAGTCCACTTAAAAGCAATATTTACATACTAGTCTTCTTAAGGATTGAAAAGTAAGAAAAATGGCTCAAAGGATCTCTAAATATGTATAAACAAGTCCTAAAGGGTGGTGAGGACACTAGAGGAAGAGACCGTTTTGAAAAGACTTACCGGCGTAGGCGACACTGGCTAGAGTCTATTTGGCTGGGTGAACAATTTTGTTGAGGTCAATTGACGAACTAAATAAACTTCAGATATAGTTTGTGAATTTTATAGAATTTTAGTGGTCTTAGTAATATTTTTTTGGTCATTACTAAGTCCTAGTGATTTTTCTTTAATTCTGAGCAATTTTATGTATTTTATTTGGCATTTTCCAACTTTTTCTTGAGTTTTGCCATTTTCGAACAATTTTACATCTTTTCTTTTCATATTTTGTCCCTATATAAAGGGACCCCGGTCATTGTACATATGATGATCGAATGAAAATTTTGAATGTTCAGTTCAATTTTAACTTGCATTCCCATTTTGCCTTGAGCGGTCCTTCTAATAGTTCTTTAGAAGCTTCCCACTTTCCATTTTTGCCTCTGTGCTTGAGCCGACTTTAAGATGTGGTTTACTCTCTCTCTCTTCATTGAACCCGATGGTTGCTACAGTCTCCTCGCTCTCATTTGCGATGGCAAAACCCTAGTCTCTTTTTTTTCTGCTCTGATCTCCCTCTTCGGAAGTCTTCTCCAGTGGTTCCTTTGGAGGAAAAGTTTCCCCAACCTTTGATCTATCTTTCCCCCATCTCTTTGAGCTCCGTCGAACCAGTTCCATTAGGTTTCGAGCAACCGAAGTTGTTGTTGGAGTGTTCTTCCTCGAATCTTCTTTTTGCTGCTTCCTACCACTGAATGAAGGTTCTAAAGGCTGGAATCATGGTTTACGGTGTCTATTGCTTGGAATATTCTCTTTCATCACCAGATTTGAAAGAGGGGCTCTCCTAAGTAGTTGCTAGTGTCGGATCTGTTCATCTTCAGTACATTCAGTTCTTACAAATGGATTTTCTCTCTGGTTTAACAATTTTCTGACAACAAAATGGTTACTCCTAACCTACGATGCCATCTTTGAGCTTCCCGTTCATAGATCTGGCGACATGGTTGTTATTTGAGAGGTTGAATGTTATTTTCTCAGTCGTTTATTGAGATATCACGAATCTTTTGAGAAATTGGCTTAGCTTCTCTTGAGAGTTGTTCGGATCTACTAGTTCCGAAGGTAGCCTCAACTGTTAAGTGATACTTTTGGATTGTTTTCTTACTGCTTGGTCAAGCTTACAACAAAATTCGCCTCATATCTGAATCCGCCAGTTGGTTTCTAGCTGAAAACTGGTTTATTTTCTGTCTTTTGCTTGTTCCAGTTCCGAATCAGAGGTTTTAAGACAATGTTGAGACATTACAATTTGATTGAATCATTTCTTCTAAGTGATAAGGACTAGTCCATCTTCCAGTCCCTTTTGAAATTGAGTTTTATCCGAATCTGAACTGTTCGAATATAATAAAACGTGTTCGGAACTTATGTTGACTTTCCTGGTCTGGTTGTTCAAACAATTTTGAGTATCCGCCGGATCATTGTTAAAGTTGCTATGAATTAAATGAGCAACTAACATCTGTTGAGATGGTACTCTTTATACTGTCAGTGATATGAATGATAGCCAGCCTTGACTGGTTAATGTTGGTGATGAAGGGTTAAATGAAAATGATGAATGAAATCTTCAGAAGTACCCTAGTGACTTTGAAATGAAGATGCCGATACTTGTTTGATTTAGCAATTACTTGCTGATGAATTTTCCTTTAAAGGGATGCTGACTAGTCAACATTGATAGTCAACATTGAAGATTTCATCTGATTCAAACGGCTATGATGAATTGCTGAGCCTATTCCTTGGAGAACACATTCATTTATAGTTGATTCTCATAACTGATAATATTGGATTGTTGTTCTCCTTCATTAAATTACACTGCCAGGTTATTACATATCAGAGGACATTGAGTCATAGAGTCACATGACTAGAAATTCGAATCTCTCTCTTCTTTTAAAGTGACAACGTATTCCTTGTAGCCCTGTTTTTCTTCAAATTGGCTTCTTGTTCTTCTATTATACTATCTCATAATGCCATGCTCAGAGAATGCATAGGTCCTAGCTACTTTTAATTGTGTTGCTGGAAATGTTCAAATCAGAATGAGTGGCCGATTGTCTTGAGCTACATTTATCTGATTTGATTAATTGTTGAACGGATTGGTTAGCATGGTTATTGCTTATAGCATTTGTGTGTTATAAATTTCTTGAAATTTTCCTCGAGTGGAATAGATTCTTGGTCCAATTTCTAGTAATAACTGATTTCTTTCTCCTTGCTTGCTGTTTTCTTTTAAATTTCTAGATTGATGCTCTGTTAATTTTTTTTCATGTGCATTGATTTAGTTACTTCTCTAAGTCTATGTCCTTGTTCCCCATCAAAGGGTAGAAATACAAAAGAGTCTAAAACTACCAAATCGGTTCCCTATCATTCTTCTTGACTAGAGAAAACTCAATCTCGAGTTTTGAAGCTGCATCACGAATATGTCATTTATTTTTCCATCATGCACCGAAATCAATTGAAGTGGGGCGACATGGTGGAACCAGGTTGAAATGCTGTAAGAGAGAATTTAAAGTCATAAACTAACTCAGATGGACCAAAATGAAGTGAATCGAGCCTAAAGCAGTCTTAAATGAGCCTAAATTGATGAAGAACCAGGTTGAACTACCCTTGAACCGGCATGAACAGGTGAGAAGTGGCTCTGAACAGGGTTAGAAACATCTGGATTAGTCTTTAATTGGGTTGGACCGGGTTGAACCAGTTGAGATTCGGTTGGGTCAGGTGGAAAGCCGGCTGGATCGGCTTGACATAACCTTGCTGGGGTCTTGGCATCTTTAGGCTGTAGCTAGGCTGGTGGGGTGTCGTGTCATTGTGGCATAGTGACAATGCCCGATGGCACGTGCCCCGACATAATTTGATGAAATAGATTTAGGGGGAGGGGCTTTTCTGTCTTCGGCCTTCATCTATGTCATTATTCGGAAGACAAGGGAGAGCAAGGGTGGTTGGGTGACGATGGCAGGAGTGTCCTTGCATGGTAGGTACCTAGCGGACATAGATCGCGGAATTGGCCGATCTGGATCGGAATCGACCGATTCCTGGATCGGATCGGCCATTACCGATCCGATTCTTGGCCGAAGGACCGATTCAGAAAAAAGTTATGGCAAAAGCGGTCGGAACCGGCCAGATTGGTTGGAATCAGAACCGAATCGGCTAGAATTGGCTAGAATTGGAATCGTATCGTTTTTTTTTACTTTTTTTGCTTACCGATTTTGAATCAATTTTCTTCCATTGGATCAATCGGAATCGGTTTGATCCGATCCGATCCGATCTGGATCGGATCTGTACCCACCGATTCCGATTCCTATTCCGATCTCGCGATCCTTGCTAGCGGGGAAGGGGAGGGTGGTGTAGTGTTGAGTGGAGGCAGTGACGATGATACAACAATATAGTTCCCTTTCAACACGTGAATGGCATGATCGGAGGGGGATGGAGGTGCATGAAGCCACAAAGGAGCTTTAAGGGTTTTAAAGGGAGATGGAGATCGGTGGGAGTGTTGGTGTCAGGGGGTTCTAGTATGTCCAAGGGTTGGGTCTTGGAAGTTCATCGGAGGTTGTTGTCATCAGATCTGTTGAAGAAACCTAGTAGCAGACCGGGGATTGCTAGACTGTGTTGGGAGTTTCGTAGATGATGGCAGTGGCTGTAGTTGATGGCTAGAGCTATTTGTTGTACTTCGATGCCCCGGAGTGTGAAGCCAGCACGAGGGGGAAACGATGATGCCTAGAGATGACACCGAACTAGAAGTTGCATGATTGGGATGGGAAAGAGAGGGGAATGCTCATAGGCTAATAGGAAGGAAGGGGAGGAGAAGGCTTCTTGTGAGAGGGTGGAGAAGGAACTAGCCTTTTGCAGATGGTGAAGTTGAAGTTGGTCTCCTGTCGGTGGAGAGGAAGAGTCTTCATCAGAGGGGTTGAAGAAGGTACCCATAGGGTCAAGCCCCCTAATATGAACCAATTGCCCAAGGGCCTTCCAAATTTATTTTTCACTTTTTATTGATTTTCATCAGACTATTTAGGCTTCCTTTTACAGAGAATGCAGACTTATAAAGAGTCTACTTAAAAGTACTATTTATAGACTAGTCCTCTAAAGGACTAAAAAGTAAGGAACATAACTTGAAAGGATTTTTAAATGTTTACAAATAAGTCCAAAAGTCCAGAAATACAAAAGAGCTTAAAACTACAAAACTAGTTCCCTTCATATTCTTTATCTAGTTATGGGTCAAACTTGATAAGTCAATCTAATGTTTTAATTTGGATTAATTAGATATTAAATATTTAATTTTTTATTGTTTGTTTGACTGTATATTGTGTGTGACCTTCTGGACTCTATTAAACAAGCCATGAGCTAATATTGGAACTCCTTCCAACTTATTGAATTAGTTATCTCTATAATTAATTTACTTTTTCATCAATCGTGGGTCATACCAAAAAATTACATCATGACCTCCAAATGGTATCAAGGTTACCACATGCCTATAATATTTCATCCAAACAATATTTTGGAGTGTATATATTTGGTAGGCCAATATGTCAGGCCCATACCTAGTTCTAATATCCAAAACCGTATACTGTAGTCCTAATAAAGTCATACACATTGGATTCTTTCGGAGACCTCTTTTTCTTTTAATTCGATGTACTCTAGCCAAAGATTTCCTGAGCAAAAGTTTGTGGGAATTTTTTTTTTCAGAGCAGATGGTCTTTTATTTATACTCAATTATTTTTGGATATTCTATTACTATACCCATCATGGGTTATGATAAGCTTGGAACAACTAAGCATATAAGTCTAACATCAAAGGATAGAGATCTTGCGCAAAGCATCTTGGTATCTCAAGTCTAATGGCCACTCATATATCACTGGGGCAACGAAACCACTATCTCACAATTTGGTTTCATTTTTTTTTTTGTAGTAGTGGCCATGCCACAAATCTCTATTAATTTAAAAGAAAGTTTAGAAATAATAGATGGAGGAAAGGGAGGAGAACAACATCAAGAAGATCCCATCACTTCACTACTGAGGTGATAGTTAGGGATGTGGTTAGGCAAAGCAAGAGGAGAAAATATGAAAGACTTATTTGAAAGTTCCTTCATCCAATCGATAGCCGTTTTAAGCGAAAAACCAATCCCTCCCATATTCAAACATCCAGTGAATAAATATCCTCTGCTGCTCAAAGTGGGCCTAAAAATCTGTTAATTCTTCGTGAACCAAATGTTCCTTAACATCACTAGTAAGACAAAGTCCCAGAAATTGGAATATGCAAATCAAGGATTCAAACTAGTCTAGGCCTGGAGCATTGCTTGTGCACACACAGGTTCTGACCATTATAATTTTCATTCCATGAACAAAATTTTCCAAGGGGAATTGATGATCCCACAACTGATAAAGAGCCGGTTAAGCTGTGGAGATGTCTGAAAAAATCAGGTTAAGATGATGCCTAGTTGGGAGACGTTGCTTGCATATCTTTCATAAGAAAATTGATTTTAATAGGTAAGGGAAACTTCCAAACTGCTCTATACCATGGGACACACCTCCATAAGATAACTTGCTTGTGGCCGACTTAACAATGAAAGCTAATTTCTTACATGGTTACCAAATAGATTCACCCTTCTTGTCCGGCACAATTGCAATTATCAATGATCAACAATAATCTAGAAAGCTCAGCTATCATAATCCTTAAGATCTTTTCTGGATGAAAGACACCACTTAGCTCTGACATCTCAGTTAGCTGACTTAAGAGGAAAAGCTAACTGCTTAGGTTGCTGTCAAATAAGTTCATCCTTCTTGTGTGGAACACGGTCATGGTTATCAATGATCAATAATAATCTAGAAAGCTTAGTTATCTTATAATCCTTAAGATCTCTTTTGAATGAAAGACACCACTTAGCTCTAACATCTTAGTTGCTGTTGCTGCATACATTAGCTCGAGGGTAACGACATAGGCTGAACAGAGTAGGAAACATGTTAGCCAGATAAACATATCCTATCTACTTACCTTTCTTAAAGGAGGTTTCATGCCATTTTACCTTAATGGTACTATATGCTATGAAGAACTCTTACATAAAATGCCATTCCAGATTTTGGACGACTTGTCTCTACCTCCGAAGTCTCTGATCCACTCACCATTTGTCTATAAGCCATACTTGGAAAGCACAATCTTATCCTATAGAGCATGTTTATTCGAATTCAAGTTCTATCGCCCTTTGGATAGAAGGGCTTTGTTGATAGTCACCAAAGGCACAACACCTACTCCTCCTTATCGATCTTCTCATGTGATTTTATCTTGCATAGCCCCTCTAGGTGAAAATCAGGTCGCCATAGGCTGATCAATCCAAGAATCAGCCAATCCCTATCCAAATCGACCGATTCGACAATCTTGGCGGTGACGCTGCCTCACCCACACCAGCTTAATTGTGACCTTCATGAGGTGGTGCTGATTGAGCCAATTTCAGTTGTCCTGGTTCTGGCTCAACCCAATGGTCCACTGGCTCCCACCGTACAGTGCCAGCCACACTAGACGCATGTCTTATCACCGGATCAGGTCCACTGTGGTGGCCTGTAGATCAGGTCCACCATCTGCCGCCAGCATTGGACCAAGCCCTGGTGAGTCCAAATTTGCCAATTGGTTCAACCAGATCCGAGCAAGTTCATTCTAGTTCGATTAGTCAAACCATTTTGGGTCATTCAATCACTAGTTCAGCTCGATTCAGCACGATCATATAAATGGCATCTTCCACATCATCCCATATCATGGTTTGTCTTAATCAATCAGCTTTTATTTCTGATAGATATACTCTAGACAACATTTGAGTGCATTCACGACCAGCATAGGAAAAAGAAAGAATGTCTGGCATTTAAGTTAGACTTTGAAAGGGCCATGACTGAATTAATTGGCAGTGTCTTCAGAAGGTGTTAAAGCTCAGAATTCAATTCCAAATAGATAAAATGGATTTACTAACACATCAGTTTGACGTGGTTCTCTATTCTAATCATTGGACCTTGGGACCTAAGTCATTGTATATGCAGGGATATCGAGAGGGCAGGGCACTGCAGGGGTGGTGCCTCGGAGTGCGCCACCACCCCAGCTCCATATTTGACCCTAAAAGGGTTGGATCAGACTGTATTTCCTTACGGATGCATCTGCCTTATTTTTATGTTTTTTTTTCTGATTTTTGATGAACTGATCTACGCTGACTTGAATCAGCCGATTTACCAATCTGCTTTGGATTAGATCAGAATTGGCAGTAGCTGATCTTATCCCTGTTCTGATCCTTCCCTTCTTGTCATTTTGCTCAAACCTCTAATCGATTCCCAAACATTAAAAAAATGTGTAAATGTATCTACAAATAATGTAGATGCTTACAATAATTATTAGAAACTGCAAGCAGACCTTCTGCATCCATAATTGTGTTTAAGCACTTAAATTATCTAGATCCTGTTTGGTATCTGTATTAAACACATCTATCATTATCAATTTTGAAATTGATAGTGATAGAAATGATCAATAGATGTTTGTGTATCAATATCCATATTGAAACTCTGCAAACAAAAGCATGATATGTAATACAAGTGTCCACTTGTATTAATTTTGATATTGATACTTCAACCTCTACAATGTCAATATCAAAATTGATATGGTATCATATTTGATACTCTAACCAAACAGGCCATAAAACATGTTACTAGAGCTAAAATACATGAAATAATAGTAGAGAAACAAGGACAATATTTAAGTACTTCTATATAATATTACAAAGTGAAGATCTGAAACTGTAAATATTTGAAACTGTAAGTTATACAAGTCCGAATCTGAGGTTCTTTAAGTGGAACCAAGTTTTAAAATATTGTAGATATATACCCAAATGTCTGCATGTTCGTAAATAAACCCTCAAGACCTAAAAAATGCAATTAGGGATCACCTGAAACCTTAATATGTGCAACTGAAACCTAATTATTAGTTATGCTTGTAGTCCTTGGACTGTTCACAGTCACACACTTCAGATTCAAGTATGAGTGTTATGGGTATATCATTCAGATGGTAATTGATGGTATTTAACCTGGGCCAAAGTAGTAACACTATTAAGGTTGGTGTGGAGAGAGAAACTAGAAATATGCTATCAGGTCCTGTGAACCCAATAGAGCCACTAAGGACAAATCTAGTGTTTGATTGTTTAAGTTTTGCACCCTAATTTATCTGTATGGTCTCTTCAATTGTAATGATCAAGTGTGAATCAGTAGTCGATTATTTCTCATTGGTCAAGAGTTTTGACAGTCAATTCATTGGGATCAACTAAGAATGCATTCATAGAAATAGGTGAAAAGGGTGTTTTCTATTTACTGATTCCACTACTGTTCCTGTCTTGAATCTGATACAGTCAGACTTAAAAATGTATGTTAAAATCATTTTTTTTCATTCATTTAAACTGCAGGTTTGTATGGCGCAAAAAGATAGAACGTGATGTTGCTCAAGGCGTTCCTCTTGAAATTTTATCGGTCAAAGCTGAAAAGAAAAGGCAAAAGGAAAGAATGGTATGTGATTCAGCATGAATGGTTTGGTACTAATTTCTTCATTATTGTCTCTTTCATACACTTTACAGGCGGGTGGATGGACCAGAGATGGATGCTTTTACTTTTGTATGACCATTTAAAGGCTGATTTTTTTGACCTCTTTTTATCTTTGTCTTCTGATGCAGTCATTTTATTGTAGTTATGAATTACAACATCCTAATTCATCGTTATATTCCCTCTGTAATCAGTATGCCACGTTCTCTGATTGCTTTCTATTTTAATATATTTCAAGTTCTTTTTGGTGTATATCCTTAACTTTTACATTCATGAATAAATTTTTGAAGATAGTTTTTGAAGCGCATTCCTTCCCTTCAATAGTCGAATAATCTTCTTACGATTATACCTTTTATGTTTGTGAGGAAGTATAAAGTCAGCCCTGAAATGTTCCTTTCTATGATTTGAATGAGTAAAACCTACAAGGTTAGAGTATGTTGCTTCACATGAAACTTTAGCTATTGATGGTTTCTAATGGAGATGGTAATCCAGTGGTAGCTTTGGAGTCCAACCAAACTTTTCACTAAAAGGGAAATGCATGTAGACTGAGATGACAAATATGGAAATAAGACCTGCCAATGGAAATTGAAAATTGTATAAAATGGCTTGGCTGATTTTGCCTATAGGAGTATGTGAAATTGGCCATAGACATCAGAAAACGTAACTGTATTTTTTGTAGTACGACATTTGTAAGGAACCCGTGGTGGTGCATTCCTTTTGCAATACGTATGGCAACCCATCAAAGAAAGCCATAATTCGTTGAAGCATAATCAGAATTAGGAAGACCAAAGATGGTAGAAAAAATAGAACAGATTACAAGATAAATTGTCTTATCCTAGCAACAGGGAGAGACCTTTTAAAAGAAAATACCAATCGAGAAGCAAGAAGCAGTTCTTTTGAAGATTGCTAAGATGTTCCAAACTGCTGAGTAAAAACCTGTTATTCTTGCCTGGCCGTAGCACATCTTGACACTGCAGTCTGTGAAGACCACGAGGTGAGGGCACATGCAGGTTACGAGGCCATTACGTACAGTGCTGTGACTTTAGGTTCATGGTGTTGCTATTGTATGGATGAGCCTGAGGACTATTAGGGTGCAAGAACATGGACTGATCAAGCGAGACCTTTGTTGTCGGCCATTTTACCCAAGTTTATTCTTGTGAATCTACCTTCATTTGTGCATCCTTTTATTGAAATACAAGTCTCTTTTACTGGATTCAGCTAATTTTGTGCCATGTTGTGTTGCTTGTGTTTTTGGTTTTGCCATGTTGCAGTGAAATCATTGTACTTGTGGCGGAACTTGGCTGGCCTGCTCAGAGGAAATGTAGTTGCCACATTGTCCTAAGGCCAAACACACTTGGGACTGTGTCATGGTATTAGAGTCGACAATGTTGTTGCCACATCTGCAACTATGGTGCAGACCTGCATGGGTTGACATCTGGAATCTGACAGTTGAGAAAAGATGTGTGATTCCGTCCCTCCATTGACAACTTGGCTATTCCAATGAGTGAAGGATGCAACAAGGATGTTAGTGCTTGATTTGTGTTGTTGTTCCTAATGAGGTGTTTGTGATGGGGATCTGGTCCGGTCCATTTTGGAGTTTATTTGTATGTACATCCATTTGGACATATTTGTAATTATTTGAAGTCTTTTGAGTCCTTGTCTTTTTATTTTGTCGTCCATGTATACAAATAGTCATCTTTAGGGTCTCTTTGTAAATATAGCTCCTCTATTTAAGAGAGAGCTCATTGTTGGAATGAGAGAGTTAGTGTTGAATTTTTGGAACCCTAAGGGATTGGTCCCTTGTGTTGGGACGCTGCCCCTTTCTCCTTCACCCCCTCCTCAATGGTGGTCGTCCAACTCCACCTCTGGTGAGGACCGGTCTCCTTTGCGACCCTCCGGCGTGGGTGCCTTATCCTCCTCTGTCCAGCGGCCTCCGAGCCATTCTTTCCCCTTCCTTCTTCACCGGTTCGAGTTTGAACCCTATCGACACCGTTCACCTCCGTCTCCGTCCATTTCGACATCGTCAACCACCTCCACCCCGTCCGTCCCACCTCCAGCGATCCCCGGAGTACCTTCACTCAACCATCCTAGTGCTAGGAGTCCCCTCTCGGACCCCTATCAGACGGAGAAGAAGGAAAAGGAAGAAGATCCGCGTTCGTGGCCTCGTCTGTGCGCACGGCCCCGCTAGGGTGCCGGCTACCCCCCCAACCTACACTGCCAGCGTCGACGACGGCGATGGAGCCCCACCGGCTCCCCCTTCCATTCCGACGACGTCAGGTTCACCTCTGGGCTGCCCTCCCCTCGCCATCCGGTGGAGACGTCGGCCTCTGCAAGGCCCTCGACTCTCGGCCTCCGCGGCTCTCCCCTTCCACGACTACAACACCAGACGAAGACAAAGGGGATGTGAGAGGAAGACGAAGACGGCGTTGGTGCCCCCATTCCCCTCCGGTGGCGGCGAAGACGACGCCCGGCGCCTGCTCCTTTCGCCCGATGCGGCCGCCGTGGATGAGCCCACGCAAGTAAGGTCAAAGATGCCCCCCCCCAATCGGGGGTACGCGGCGTCAAGTGGCGCTGGCCGCGTCTCTCACCCCCGCGGCTAACCACGGGCGGCTACGACCCCTGCTGTGTTAAGTGGCGCCGGCTCGGTTCGTCTACGCCAGCCAGCCCACGCGACGGTTCGCCCATCAACGGGCTAAGCCGCCGATTTAGCGCCCAAATCGGGTCCGACCGTCAGTTCACGCCGGTTTAGGGCTGGTTCAATGGTCCAAAAGCCTGTTCAGGCCTTAAACCGGCCAGTTCAAGCCAGTTTGGACCGGTTCAGCAGCTTTGGGGGCCGGTTCAGGCCCGTTTTGAGTGATTTGGGCCTGGTTCGACATGTTTTGGGGCCTGTTTTGACCAGTTTAAGTCCGGTTTGCTTATTTTTTGCATTTTTTGGTCTTTTGAGCCTCCTAACACCTCCTGCAGTGCCACGTGGCCGGTCCATCCCACCTCGTCCCACATCAGAATGGTATTAGAGCCTGGGATCGACCCATTCTCATGAGTCGACTCTGGGATGCTTTCGATGAACGCGGTGCTCGATGGAACGTGATGGCAACGTTTGAAGACAAACCAAAACTCGAGGACGAGTTTTCTCTTGGTGGAGGAGAATGATGAGGATCCAGTCTGGTCCATTTTGGGGTTTATTTGTATTTACGTCCATTTGGGTATATTTGTAATTATTTGAAGTCTTTTGAGTCCTTGTCTTTTTATTTTGTCGTCCATATATATAAATAGTCATCTTTAGAGTCTCTTTGTAAACATAGCTCCTCTATTTAAGAGAGAGCTCATTGTTGAAATGAGAGAGTTAGTGTTGAATTTTTGGAACCCTAAGGGACTGGCCCCTTATACTAGGGCGCTGCCCCTTTCTCCTTCACTCCCTCCTCAATGGAGGTTGTCCAATTCCACCTCCGGTGAGGACCGGTCTCCTTTGCGACCCTCAAGCGTGAGTGCCTTCTCCTCCTCCTCCTCCGTCCAGTGGCTTTCGAGCCATTCTTTCCCCTTCCCCCTTCACCGGTTCGAGTTTGAACCCTATCGACACCGTTTACCTCTGTCTCTGTCCGTTTCGACGTCGTCAACCACCTCCACCCCGTCCATCCCACCTCCGGCGATCCTCAGAGTACCTCCACCCAACCATCCCGGTGCTGGGACTCCCCTCTCGGACCCCTATCAGACGGAGAAGAAGGAAAAGGAAGAAGATCCGCGTTCGCGGCCTCGTCCTTGCGCACGGCCCTGCTAGGGCGCCGGCTTTCCCCCCCACTGCACTGCCAGCGTCGACGGCGGTGATGGAGCCCCACCGGCTCCCCCTTCCATTTCGACGATGTCAGGTTCTCCTCCGGGCTACCCTCCCCTCGCCATCCGGTGGAGATGTCGGCCTCTACAGGGCCCTCAACAGTGCTGGCCTCCGCAGCTCCCCCCCCTTCTGCGACTCGAACACTAGACGAAGACGAAGGGGATGTTAGAGGAAGACGAAGACGGCGCTGACGGCGTCGTTGGTGCCCCCTTCCAACGCCTGGTCCTTCTGCCCGATGCGGCCGCCGCGGACGAGCCCGCGCGAAACCCTCGTGAGCATGACGTCGAAGACGCCCCCCCCCCCCCCAATCGGGGTACGCGGCGTCTAGTGGCGCTGGCCGCATCTCCCGCCCCTGCGGCCAACCATGGGCGGCCACGACCCCCGCCACGTTAAGTGGCACCGGCTCGGTTCGTCTTCGCTAGCTAGCCCGTGCGATGGTTCGCCCGTCAACGGGCCAAGCTGCCGGTTTAGCGCCCAGACCGGTCTGACTGCCGGTTCAATGGTCCAGAAGCCTGTTCAGGCTTTAAACCGGCCAGTTCAGGCTTTCAATCGGCCAGTTCAGGCCATTTCTGACCGGTTCAGGCTGGTTCAACAGCTTTGGGGGCCGGTTCAGGCCCGTTTTGAGTGGTTTGGGCCTGGTTCAACATGTTTTGGGGCCCGTTTTGACCAGTTTAAGTCTGGTTTGCTTATTTCCTGTATTTTTTGGTCTTTTGAGCCTCCTAATACCTCCTGCAGCGTCACGTCGCAGTCCGTCCCACCTCGTCCCGCATCAGTTTGGTTGTATGATAATTTTTCTTACACTTTCATGATAAAAAGTTGTATTAAAATAAAATATAAACTAACTATTAACAAAAAATTATTATGTTTGGAAGGATGTGATAACAAAAGAGTAATTACTATATATAGAATACAAGTAATGGTTGTCAAACACTTTTTTTAACAAGTTTTATTCTAAAAACATAAAATTGTAACAAAAACTCAAATTATCATGCAACCAAACATCACGTAAGTGTTGAAGATCTGCTAGAGTGGGTCGATATGTTGGAGCAGTTGCAGAATGCAATTACACAAGTGATGGAGGCATAAGATGACCTGCTTAAGGACATGATGGAGAAGTCCTCTGAGTTTCAGAGTCTTGTAGTGCCATAGAGTGACTCCATGTACGGCTCGATGAATTTGTTGCACAGGTTGTGATTCTCTTTAAGGCCATTGGCTCAACAACGATAGAAGAAAATGAGGGTGAAGAAGGTTGGGTTTGTGTGTAAACCATCATGCATCAACAAAGACCTTGATGTTAAAGAACTTCAAAACTTTTTCTTGGACATGGAGCATTACTTTAACTTTGGTAGGAGAATATCACTATTGTCTCCATGTACCTTAAGGGTTACACCAAGTTTTGGTGACACATTATATATGAAGATATGTTGTTGACTAGAGCTCGCAACATCTAGTTGTGGGAAGGCTTGAGGAAGAAAGCTCTAATCTCTTTAGGAGAATGTTGAGTTCCTAGTCTATATAGAATCTCTGGGAAACCAACATTGTTCATAAATTTGTGAAGTATTTCACTGCCTATATGCTAGATACAAGGGACATATGAGAAAGACATTGTTCTACTTTATCAGAGGAGACATGGACACGAGATGCGTTGCTTATAAGGGAGGTAAATGATGTTATTGCTACCTAGTCTTGGTTGAATGCTTGAAAAATTACTTTGGGTTAGGCAACCAATAATAAAAGAAAACTTTTTCATAATAAGGTAATGGATGGTCATCAACAACAAACTTCTCGAGAGGTAGTGACTCAACACCAAATACTATTGCCGCTAGGAGTAATGGCGCAAGTGACAACAACAACAATGGCTGGTGAGGCAAACAGAGAATGAACTAGTTTGGCTCAAGCAACAAAAGATGGACAAGGTAGGTTGACATTAGAGAAGAGTCAACAATTAACTATATGCTTCATTTGCTCGAGTGCATACAAAATGTTAGATTGTTTTGAACGGGGCTTTATGCCCTTCATAGCACAATGACAAGTTGATGAAAATTGAGGAAATGGTGAATGTTGAACCATGGTTCGCCGGGTCGCGACCCGGGTCGCGACCCGGACCCGACCGGGTCGGTTTTGGGGCCGACCGACCCGGTCGCGACCCCAAGACCCCGACCCCATTTTGATTTTTTTATTATTATTTTTTGCGACCCGGGCCGACCCCGTCCCGACCCGGGTCGCGACCCCGGCCGACCCGGGTCGGTTTTGCCCCCAACCGACCCGGTCCCGACTCCCGACCCCACGTTCCTTGTGTTGAACTACCGTTGTGGGAGGATGGTGAAGCTCTAATGATTGACACACTATGACTTTTACATGCACTTCAAATCCAAGTGAGGAGTGTGGTGTTGGGTAGCTTTTGCCATATGTTACTGAATTGATGTAAACGGGTGCTCAACACGAGCAATGATTGGTAAGGGAGCCACCACCAATTTTATCTTCGATAGAGACTAGAGAGAGCTGATGATTGGATCTTTACTTAAAGTGGTATTGTTAAGGATTCCCCTTTACGGGTCAAGATGTGGTTTGGTCGATACAACTTTTTATCCATGCCTATGGATGGATTCTCTTAGATTTAGGGATGAAGTTCTTGCATATTGCTTGGGTGGTGCCTTTGTTGTTCTTGGACTCAGTCTGTATAATGGATGGCAATACACTGTGCATTGTCCTCATAATGCAAGGCAAAAGAACCAACATTCCTATTAGCTATGCATGTAAAAAGGGGAATACACAAGCAATAAGCAACATTCTCAATATCTATGAACATGGAGGAGGACCCAATTAAAGAGATGACTATTTCATCTCCTACTCAAGCTATTTTGAAGTAATTTACAATGATCATGCTACCCGAGTTGTCGAAGGAGCTATCGCCACATTGGGGTTCTAACCAGAAGATAAAGCTTGTGTTGGAGGTAGTGCTACCACCTTGGTCCTCATAACATATGTGATGTGGGATGGGTGGTTGAATCGGGTTAAAAGCTGCAAAAACGATATTAGACTACTCAAAAGGAACTAAATGGACCAAAATGAAGAGAATCATGTTTAAACCAATCTAAAAGTTGTTGAACTGGACCAAATCAAGTTCAACTAGCCGATTGGGACCTTGAACGGGAGTGAACCAATGTCGAACTGTTGAGAACTAGCCTTAACCTGATGCTAAGCATGTAGTTGACTCGATCGACAACTAAACTAGAGCTAGCTTGACCAACATTGACTTAACAACTAGGGGGGTTGTGTTGTGCTCTGATAGGACCTTGGCAAAGGAGGGTGTCGTGGAAGCTTTAGATAGTACCCGAGAGCGTGTGAGATTCTTCATTTGGCCCTATAGATCTCGACAAAATAGTCGGGACTTTGGGGGTGTTTTCGACTTCTTTGACAATCCTTCCTCACTTTGTCGTTGTTGCAATCTAAAGGGCAGGGCAATAGGTGGGTGTAAACGGGGTGATCCCATGTAGAATAGGGCCCATAGAGAAGGGGTGGATCTAGAGGGGAGACGAGCGTGGTGGTATGCGGTGGAGGTGGGAGGTGTGACAATGGTGCTCCCAATGAGGCTTTTAACAAGTCCATCAAACAGGAAGGAGGAGATACCGATGTTGTCACTACACGGGGATCGTCGGAGCTTGCTAGGGTGACGTGGACTGGTGATTGGCACTATAGGGCATCTAGATGGGCTTCCAGAATTGTGCTTGAGCCGATGACGAGTGGGAGTGAGCCGTGTTGAGTGTGTGGAAGGAACTCTATTCGGGCACCACAAATAGTTTGAGGATCTTGTGATTCCTTTTACGCAACACTGTGATGATAAAAGAAATCCAACAGGTGTGTAGTCATCCGAGGATGTTGCTAGTCTGTCTGGATATTGCCAGATGTGTTTGTTCGATGCACACACTTGTTGTTGAATTGTGTAGCCGATGATGTTGACATTGTAGAGTTGAGAAGGAAGGAAGGGGAAGGGAATGGCACAGAGGCCAATCGGAAGGAGGGGGAGAAGTCTTGGAACATGCTTTTTACTGGTGGTGAAGAAGAATGCCTCCATCGGAGAGGGGGGTGTAGATGCCTATGGGGTTAAGCTCTTATACTCGAACTGGTGGCCAAATGCCTTTTTCCAAAAAGTATTCTTTTATGTTGTTCTCTTCCAACATATGGGCCTCCTGCCTAGACGACATCAAACAGAGCTTTGCCATATAAGCAACTTCGGCCACGATAGCTCCCCATCATAATAGACTCATCGAGTCTACCGAAAGTTCACATTGTCCTAACCCATTGTGTGGATGGTCTAAACAAAATCTACCATTCAGGCCACTTTGGCCACGGTAATAGGTGAAAATTCTCCATCATCACAGTCTCACTAGCCCTACCAAAAGGTTTCCACCATTTTTGACCATTCCAATCTTGGGAGATTTCAAACTTCTTGCCATCATGGTCGCCTTGTGCTTGATGTACCACAAAGTTCATATTGTCCGGACCCCCTGTTCTGCATGGCTTCATATAGCTCCAATCATCATGGATGCCCCATGTTTGATGGTTTAAATCTATACTATCATGACTCTTTCGGTTCGCACGGTTTTCAAACCTCATACCATTATGGTTCTCCCGATCTACATCATTTTTTATGACCTTTCAGGTCGGCAATATTCAAAATCATGCCACCATGACCTTTCAGGTCTATGTGACGCACAAAAATCTACATTGCATTTAGACTCCTAAGTCCATAGGCTCAACCACGCACCATCTTAACTCTTTTGGCCGGGACGGTATCACATAAAAGCCTCACCATCTTGATTAGTCCGATCTCGATGGTCCATAAAAATCTTGCCATCCCAATCATTTTGATCTTGATGGCCCATGAAAAATTTTCACACCATCCTTACTAATCCAATCTCGATGGCCTGCCAAAAATCTATGTCGTGTTTACCATTTTGGTCTCACAATCCTCAAAACCTATTTGTAGGACCACAACAGCTCCTTCGAATTCGTCATTTAGATCACTATCATTCCTTCGGACTAAAAAACTCATCCTTAGGGCTGCTACAGCTCTTTTAGATCTGTCTCTAGGGCCACTACAACTTCTTTGGACTCAAAACCTATCCTCAAGGCCACTACAACTTCTTTGGATCCGTCCTTAGAATCACTACAACTCTTTCGGACTCAAAACTATTTTTTGGATCACAAATGTTCCTTATGATCTCTTCGATGGATCTAAACGCTCTCTTGAACGAAACATCTCCTTAGGACCTAAACGCTCTTATGGACCTCTCCGAGTGACCACAAATGCTTCTCAAAATCAAGAGACTTTTTCTTAGGACGACAAAAGCTCTTTTGGATTCCTTCCAAGCGACCAAAAATGTTCCTCGAAACCAAAGCCTTTTTCTTATGACCACAAATGTTCCTTAGGACCCATTCGAGTGACAACAAATGTTCCTTGGAACCAAAACCTTTCCTTAGGACCCCAAATGTTTCACGGGGTCCATCCAAGTGACCATAAATGCTCCTTAGAACAAAATCTTTTTTTAGGACCCCAAATGTTTCTTAGGCCCTATACGAGTAGTCACTAATGTTCTTCAGAACCTTAACTCTATCCTTAGGACCATAAATGATCCTTAGGACCTTTTCGAGGAACCACAAATATTCCTCGAAAATCGAACGCTATCTTTAAGACCCCAAATATTTCTTACGGCCCATTTGAGTGACCACAAATACTCATTGGAATCAAATCTTTTCTTAGCACTTAAACGCTTCTTTGCACCCAACTGGTGGACTTAAATGTGTTTTGGAACCTGACCTTTCCTTCGGACCTAAATGCTCCTTTGGACCCAGCCGTAGGACCACAAATGTCCTTGGAATCCAAAACTCATCCTTAGGGCCCAACACTCCTTAGGATCCACATCTACATTATGATCTACAAGTCAGGTTGAAATCCATATTTGACTTGATTTACCACCATCATCTGCGTACGGCTTGAGGGAAGTCTTAATTCTCTGTAAAAAAAGAGAAAGAAAAAAATAAAAAAGAAAGAAGAATAGAAAAAGGAAAAAAGAAAGAAAGAAGGAAAAGAAGAACAATTTCATACCATCCCGATCATTTTGGTATTGATGGTCCACAAACTTTACACTATCTTGAGCATTCTGGTCTTGATGGGCCACCAAAATTTATACAATCTCGACTCCTTCAGTCTTGATGGTCTACAAAAAAAACCTCACCGTCTTGACCTATTTAGTCTTGACAAACTTCAAAATTCATATCGTCTTGACTTTTCTAGTCTTGACAGTTTACAAAAAACCTCACTATCTTTGCCCTTTCGGTCCCGATGGACATCAAAAATTCATACCAGCTCAACCCTTCCGGTCTTGATGGTCCTTAAAATCCACGCTGTCTTGACCTTTTTGATCTCCATGATCATCAAACTTTTACCGTAATAGCCACTTTGGTTTTCATGGTCTGCAAACAAATTTCTAAGCCACTTGTTGTATCAAATAGAGTCTCGTTCTCTTACAAGCCATGGCTCTTTGATAAATTGTACTCTCAAACCTTTCTGAAGGATCCAGTAGGCACACACACTTGCTCAACATATTCCCCAGGGGCCCATCAGAAGTACCGAGTGGACACAATCCTGCTTACAAGTTCCCTAAGATACAAATCCACTGAAGCTCTTGTCCCACTGGTTAAAGCTAAATTAAGCCACACCTTCCCAAGGGACCCATGTTCATGCAACCGACTAGTCAAAGCTAAATCCAACTACACCTTTCTTTAGAGTTTAAGATGAGGGTCGACACCTTGATATTTTCAAAATCCGTCAGACAGGCCGAGTCTACTGAAGCACAAGAATTGTTGTCTTAGATCTTGGTTTCATCTCGGAGGGGGGGGGAAGAGGAGATCTTAGAAAATCTTGAGAGATAAAATTTCAGAGTATCAGATCAAATTGTATATATGCATGAAACATATCATAATATCTTATAAAGATGGGAGTACATCAATGCATTTATATGAAAATATATAATACATTTGCATATCAACTGTGTGAATGAATAATCACAAAGCACTCTCAATATCAAAAAGATGATCGTTGTATTTCTAAAAAATTAAATATTTATATAATCTTATTTAAATATTAATGTGATATTAAGAGCATTTTTTATGTTCTTATTCTTGATTACTTATTAAAAATTGATGGTTAAATATTTATGAAATTTTGAGTTGATATAATCTATATATTAGATAAGATATAATCTTTGTACAACAAATTGATGATTAATATTCAATTCTAAAATTTGAATAGATTAAGAGCATTATTTGACTTAGGTTATAATTGAATGTGTATGATTATGTCTTCGTATATTTAAATGTGATTTCATTTATGTAATTATGTATGGATAGGTATATATTTATTTTGAAAAATAATTAATCTTTACAAACTTAATGTGTGTGTGGGAGAGAAGAGAGTTAAAAGCACAACAGGCCAACTAGGCCCAAGGAAGCACAAGCAGGACTAACTGAAACCACAAGAACATGAAGCTGACCAACCGGGTCGTGAATGACATGAATTGGCCCAATGGTCTTAGGGCAAAAACATGAACTTTAATTAAATTCAGAACACAACATAAAAATTAAATTAAGGAGTTAGTTTATCATTGGACTCTCCATCTTGGATGGCTAGCCTAGGCTCACTCCGGTATGCCACATTCTGGATGTAGGCGTCGGTCAGTTCTTATTGTTGACAGATCTTTCTCTCGATGTGGTGAGTTGAAATACTTAACCCATAAAAGAGATAAATCTCATTCGACCAAGAATGGGATGTGCATACCGTCATGCTAGCCCAATTCCTTGGATCATATGAAGATAAACTTGAGGGAAGGAATTCTGCCATCATATTCGTTCGAGACCAACATCATCATATTCATGTGAATCGCGTGCATGCCGCACACTGATGTACTCTAGTTGAACATCAATGAAATTAATTACATGTGCTGACTTCGAGGTGGATCTTGGGCATTTGGGTGCTAGCCCAGTAGACTTGATGGGATGCAAACCCAAACTAAAATAAACAAGATAAAATAGACATAAAAGAAATTTTAAAAAATTTGAAAAATATTTTAAAATAGGTCATTAAATCTGAAAAATCATGATTGAGTTATCTAAACCATGGAATTAAATCATTAATCAAATAATAACTTAATCAATCTAAGGCATATTTAATGAAACATTGGAAACCAATTATCTAAAATTGAAAAATCAAACTTTAAGCAAAGTGGAAACCAAACTCTTAACTTTAAACACAACTCAAATAAGTCAATCAAAACTTAAGACAAATCAAATCAAGACTAAAACCAAAACGAAGCATACAAAAATCAACACATATCATAAAGAGGATGATACAAAAATCTGAAACATTTAAATTGATTTCATTTCAAATCACTCATGGAATCCTAAAAGCCAGATAAAACAATTCCAATCAAATTAAAAATAAACTGAACATAAATTCAAATATGAAAACAAATTCAAATACAACCAACATAAAATCTAAAAATAAAATCAAACCAAATCAAATTCAACATCAACCAAGCCATAATTCAAATTGGTTGTATCTCATCGAGCCCATCGGGTTACCGCCTCTTGTGTGTTTATTTTTTATTCGAATGTATGTCTTCTACTGACCAGATTGCTATAGTGGTTAATCAAGGGTTTTCGAGTCGCTACTTGATGTAATTAACATCAGATATTCACATCATTCAATGGGGAGAAGTCAAAACAAATCAAATTTTTACAGGACCCGATAACCTCAATTCTATATATATTTTAAATATCACCTGTACTAGGTAGTACTATTATTAGGATATTGCATATTTTCCTAAGTAGTTTGTGACAAATAAAATTCCAAAATAAACTTTTCTTAAAATCTAGGTTTTACAGTTAGTTTTTGCAATATGATTAATTCACGCCATGTTACAGGCAGAAATTGAGAAGGTCAAGAAAAGAAGAGAAGAAAGAGCAATTGAAAAGGCACAACATGAGGAGGAGATGGTAGGTTATTGCATATTACTTTGTCATTCTTTTTTATAATCTTTTCAGAATAGTGATTATGAACATGCGTTACATGCGGATGACATATTTTGACTATCTGTGATGAAGGCAATGCTTGCTAGAGAACGTGCAAGGGCTGAATTTCAGGATTGGGAGAAGAAAGAAGAGGAGGTTTGCAATATAATTCTTTGTTTTCTGTGTAAATACCGAGGTTTTTAATCTTAGATAATCAGCACCATAATTTTCTTTTTTTATTGTTCCATCAACAGTTCCATTTTGAGCAAAGCAAAATAAGGTCAGAGATTAGATTATATGAGGGTCGTGCAAAGCCTATTGACATTCTATCCAAGAATCTCAATGATTCTGATGATTTTGACATTGAAATCAATGAACCTTACTTGGTGTTCAAGGTATGTTTCTCATCAGTTTTTTGTTTTTTTCATACTTATGTATGCTCATGGCAGTCATTCTATTCTCTCTCTGCAAGAGCACATCTATTTCTTTTTCATGATATTTTTTGTTTTATTTGATACATGAAGCGGAACCGGATAACTTTATAAAATATTATGGCCAAAGATACACAGCAGCACGCTTTCCTAATGATATCTACCCTTTCTTCCATTTCACGATGTTTATAGGCCTAAAAGGCTAATTTTCTTCATAATGTTAGCGTTGGGATATATAATATAAAATTATATAATTATTAGTTTTGAGACTTCAAAAGGAAAGATTTATTCTCTGATTTCTTTAGTTTTTACATGATGTTTCAATACATTAAATGAAACTTGATAACTGGTATAATTGTTACATCCAAAGATTTGCAAAAGTTTGCTGTCCTACTGAATTCTTGCATGTCAACAATTACAGGCCTGCATGGCTAGTTATCTTCCACATAATCTTAATGTTGGCTGTGGATAAGATAAAGTGATACAAGTATTTGTTTTGAACTTTATAAGGGATTGTTTGGAGTATTGAATATGACACTCCATATTGCTTTAATGCATAAAAGGAAATGTATTTCACAGAAAAACACTATCGGTGCTTCTTGTTAATTTTGGCTTTTGGTTGAGACAAGTTCTTTAGAATGCCTAGTCTGAGAGGTTGCTTGGTGTCAGACAGGTAGCTTGCTAGGTAGCTTGCTAGGTTGTCACATTATGCGGAGCATTCAGTAGACATGAAATACCATTATCAGGGTCGCTGTTAGTTTTCCTGCCTATATAACTCATCAAACGTTGCACTATGAGCTTCAAATTTCTTTTTTGCTATTTGGAAAGTTCTCCAAAGACCCTGAGGAGACAACTTTTCCCGAGCTGGAATGTTTTAGCTTGTTGAACCTCTTGTTTAGTGCTTGACTGCGTCATTTTGGAAGCTGTGGACCTTTGATAAAGACTGGAAGATGCTAGTGTGCACAATGCCAATTGGATAACGGAAGGGGATTGAAGTGGGTGACAGATTGAGCTGGAGAAACTGAGAAAGGAAGAGAAGAGAACCCAAATTTGGCTAATTGTTCTTCCAGGAGTACCGTCTTCCAATGCTTTGAACCAGTAGAATAGAAGGTTGGGTCATGCTGTTTACTGTTTGCTCGTATAAAGAGATATACAGTCAACTACATGGTTGAGACCATCTTTGATTGAAGAACAACAGGGGTGTTTAAGAAGGGGGGGGTTAGGATTAAGAATCTGGCTGGAGGGGCATCCGCTGATGAGAAGGAAGGAGGTCGCCATCACGATGACTTGGAGAGTTAGAGATAGCAAGATATAAAGCTAGGGCTTATGAGCTTCATTTCAAAATGCATCATCTCGTTTTATAAGCCATTATGGTTTTTATAAATGGGCATGATAAATATTAATTTTATTCCTTGGGATTTTAAAAAGGAATCTCAACTTGGTTCAACTTCATATCATGGAATGCGATCTCCTGAGAATCTCTCGAGATCTCCCGAGAATCTCTTTTCTTCCGTGCGTCCGAGAAACGAGATCGCCGAAACGAGAATATCTATGTAGTACCTGTGATACCTTGATCTTCTCCACCTATTATTATCCCCAACTTGTTAGATGATCTTGTTAAGTTTCCTTCTTATATTGTCAATTTTATTATGAAATCCTTCTAAATATTCGTCTAAACATTATTGTTTGATAAAATTTCATAGCTTAATATTTTAATAACTATATATGTACAATTGACCCAAAATGTTATCAATCTCCTATCTATATTGTTCAAGATAAAACTTTGGTCTGACATAAGATCCTTTGTATATCTCATGCTAACAATAGTTCACCATCTCTGTATTACGTTTTTAATTCCCTCACAACTTATTTTAATATTTAATATAAGTTCTCTTGTCCTTTTTAAAAATATTATATGACATTCTACATCTAAGCATGCACATTGATTGGTATTTCCAAGATCTAATCCCTTGAGATTTTTTTGAGATCTTTTATCTTCAATCTCCGTGAGATAAAATATAGATGTGAGATGGCAATCATTGGGTAAAGTATACCCTGCATAAATGAAATCCGAGATCCGATCTCCCGAGATTTTTCCGAGAATCTCACGAGATCTCTTCTCTTTCACGCTTCCGAGATGAAGCCGAGATCCGAGACGACAATCCTTGCTTCATATTGGAGGTGGCAAGAAGGAGAAATATCAGAGCTTTTGAAAATCTTGTGAGATTGATATATGCGTTCTGAAATGTACTTTGTATATGGCACTAATAAATTAACATTTCATGTATTAGGGAGAAGGAAAGAGACCCCAAAATTCTAGGACTTCTCGTCAAATCTAAATTTGCCAAGAATGTGTGTTGTAGGTCTAGGTAAAAGTTGTAGGTGGGGTATAATCAACACAATAGAGGTTGCAAGAATGGAAATTAAGAAGGATGCAAGAGTGCAATATAAGCTAGCAAAGTACATATAGTAGGAGGGTATAATAAACTCAAAAAATTTGTAATTTCATTGAAAACAGTATGAGTGCAAAAGCAGGCCCTAACAAGCTTATAGAGCCCTGCAAACTGCTGAAAAAACAAACTACAGCCTAGTCAGAAACATCCAGGACAGCACCGACAACCCCACGCTAACTGGATGTAATGAACAAAAGCTCCCATACCTATGCCTGTAAATGAATCGGGTTTGGGTAGGATATAGTAAGATCTGAACCTAAATCGAGTGTACTTGAATCTAAATCCATATTTTCAGGATATTTTCTTTAGGATTCAGGTCATGGCTTGAGCCTGGATTATTGTTAGAGATTCATGTTGATGCCTGAGATTACCCGAAATGGATAGTGTCCGGTAGAAAATAAATTATGCAATAAAATCAGATGGCACTTAATGATGAACTTGTAAATCTTAACTTTTCATAGTAAGTTGACGATAGAATCTAAAAATTCACCTTTAGTAATGTCTCTCTACAAAAATTTATGATTGCAACAGAGGACTCGTTGAAATGGCTCATGCTGTCTCTTCCTAAATCCGTAGGGAGCATGTTAGGCTAATTGAGGGCATTTCACTGATAACATACTTGAAGAATATATAAGAAAGGATTAACACCAATTCATACAAAAAAGATTATAGAAGGAACACTCCCTTGACAAATAAACATTATTATAAAAGGAAATCTAAGAAAAAATATTGAAAAATGATGAGAATTGGTACTTAGAATATTCGGTCCCCTATGGGAAATTTTATAAAACTTGTTGGTAGTATGGATAGAAGAAATATTGGCATTGCTTGCATTCAAAAAACTAAATGGATAGAAGAGAAATGTGAAGTAGGAAATGCATGTTATAATTTATGATACACAAGAAAGGAGAGATAAAAATGAGATACAGATCATTGTTGATAAACGATTAAAGAATGCATTGGTGTCATTGAAAAAAGTGGGAGATATAATTATTATGGTAAAAATGATTGTAAAAAGAGAGGTGATTAATGTAGTTAGTGCTTATGTTTCACAAATTGGATTATGAAGTGATATTAAAGGAAAAGCTTTGGACTTGTGTGGATATGAATAACCATATGTAATGTATATCGTATGAGAAAAATATATTTATTGGAGGAGATTTTGATGGATATGTTGGAAATAAATTCATGGAGGTTGCCCATAAATAAATTTAAACAAAGAAGGAGAATATATTAATTTTACTATGATCTATGATCTTATACTAACATATATTCATTTTATTAAAAAATAATCTCAATTAGTGACATTTTAAGGTGGGCAAATTAAAACCAATTGACATCATTTGTACCAAAAAAAGACTTCTCATTTTTTTTTTAAATATTGTTAAGTTATTCTATGTGAAGCTTTAAGAAGCTTTAGTGTTTCCATACGTTAATATCAAATGACAAACAATCATATTTTAAAGAAATATTTTTTCTAGAAAAAATGGTTGAAATTAAAAGGAGTGAAGCAAGAGATATTTTGATAGAAATGTATGCCCTACAAGTCAATCATATATGATATGATTCGACATTTCTATATATATCTCATCCAATTAATTAGACAAATCTTTATTATAAACTCTTATTAGATGCGAATATCATAATGAAGTTCTTGATAAAATACAATGATGATTAAATTATGATGAAATCATGATAATGAGATTGATCATGTAGAGGTATTTGATCTAAATGTTTCTAATCATAGGATACTTGAGATGGGACATCAAGGATTCAGATAGACTAGTGTATGTGATATCTTCTCATGTGATGAGGATGATCGATCTCAATGGTCATTAGTGTGGAGACACTGAGATACATATAAATGTTCATTAGTTGAATGAGTTCACTGAACTGATCGAATTAGAACTTCTGAATGATATCTTATCGAACTATCAATCAGGGTTTTCTATCATCACGGTTGTATGGTTAGAGCTTTGACTTGAGTCGCCAAAGATGCCTTGTTGGGTGGAACTTGTGCTTTGACCATTATCTTATGAATTACCGTATAGATGGTCTACTATAGCGATGGATCAGGTACAAGGAAAACTCAATAGAGGTAATTGAGCAGACAATAAGGGATCGTCCACTCTCGGTAAGTGAGAGTGAATGTCTTATGAGATAGTACTCTAAATCTCTGGCCAGGGTAGATATAATGATTGAAAAATGAGTTTTCCAATTGATCTAATTCCGAGTACAAGATCTTATAGAGTCGGTACACTAAGGAGTTGACAGTCGATGCCGTACTCCTTTCCGACCAGGACATTGGATGGATGAAGGTTTATTATATCCATGCGGTAACTGATGATGAAAAGACTTCATGGAGATGAGATTATCCCTATAGCCATTTGGGATCATGGGATGTGATTTGTACCTTTCATGATTGGTAGGCTGATTAATCTGTTATCGGATAACGGATTTAATTAAATTAAATAGAATTGTTCTATTTTATTTAGGCCTCAACTAAATATGCTATTGGGCCTAGTGGGTCACACATAAAAGGATTTATCCACAAGTATATGGGTAAGGGCGTAATTTATGGAGATTTTGGATTTTTATGAAAATTTTTAAAATTCACTATAATTACTAATAGTTTCAACCAAACTCTATCAAGACAAGGGTGTTAACCACATTCTCAGCTTTCTCCCTACATTTTCTTCTCTTTAGAAGGTGTTCATGGTCGATGGAGCTCCGTTTGGGAACAGTTCTCGAGGCCGGCGCGAATGGAGAATCTGTTGTGGATGAAGTTCGTGTGGTTACTGCTGGAGACCGGACACTTGAACGGTTTGAAGAACTTTAGAAGCTCATCTCCTTCTTCTCCATGCGATTATATGAATCCCTATCAGATATATTCGAACCCGATTTGATCGATTTTCGATTTTCGTCATTCGGTTTCGATTAAGATAAATTCTAAAGAAACCCATAGGAATCGTCGTATTCGCTGCACCAATTTTTTATGGATGATTTCTTACATATTTAACTATAAACTTTTTGAGATAATTGGAATTTATACATAGAAACTATGATTATATGGATCAGTGTTGTCAAAGTGGCCACTTAAGTGATAAGCAGTCTGGGCAACCTAAAGTGTCTGACCACTTTTGTATACCTTAATAAAGTGCTTGCTTTGGGTCACTTAATAGGTAAAGCGGCCCAAAGTGCGTGCTTGGTCACTTTGGGCCACTTAAAGTTAATAGATCTACAAATGCATATCCAAATATTTTTTATTAGTCTATTTTGTTTGACTTGTTTAGTTATTTTGTATTAGTACCACTTTCGATCTTTCTATTACTATATGTTTCTTTATCGTTGTATTTTACTTGTTATATTTTTTATATTGGCAAAATTATATTGCATGTTGTATATTGTCGATAAATAGTTTGCATATTTTATCAAAGAATGATGTAAAAAAATATTTTAAGCCAATTTTAAAATTTTAAATTTTATTTATATTTTATATTTATATATGCTTCATTGCTAGGATTTTTTTGGTTTTAGTTGGTGGACTCGTTGCTCACCCTTGCTAACTACTTCTTAAGTGGGTGCTTTGTCACTTAAGCAATAAAATGACTATTGGTCACTTTGTTGCCTTGACAACTATGATGTGGATAAATATGATTACAAAGATTATAGAGAAAGCTAAAAAAGTATTTAAAAAGTTTAAATGATGTGGTCCACCTAAAAGGGAGACATGATGGTAGAATTAAGAAGTGTAAACAATGACAAGAAATTGTCTAATTGTGATAATAACGAAATTTATGAACAATATAAGATATTAAAAAATAAAGTAAAAATGATTATTTTGACGAGAAAGAGTTAAATACTTTTAAACAAACATACGAGAAGGTAGGAACTAATGAAAGCAAAAAAAAGGTTAGAAAGGATAAGAGAGAGGTCTTTTGATCTTATCAACTTAGATATATCAAGGATTATGAAGAAACTATTTTGTTTAAAGATGATGACATTAAAACAAGGTGGAAAAGTTATGATGCTAGTTTTGTGCAACTTTGTTTAAAGCATAGAAGATATAGATGATATAAGAAAGCTTAATCATCTTATTCCATGTCTTATTCCATGTCTTTAATTTCTTAAATACTGGTGAAAGAAACATGTACCATTTTATTCCATGTCTTGCATTTGTATTGTACTACCTTTGTTTAACAAAATGATCATTGCTATTAAAGTATGTTTACTTGTCTTAAACTCTCTTGTACTATCATGAAAATATGCTAGGTAATTGATTTATATTTTTAACTAGTTTTAGGGGTATTCCTAATTTTTAGGATTTTTAATGATTTTATAAAGTTTTTAAAATAAAAATAAATAAAATTGACTTATTCAGACCAATCCACATTGGGTTTTTTTTTTTAAAAAATTGGTTGACTTTGACTGATCTGATTCAAATTGAATCGATACCCACCGATTTTGATTCCGACTTTCCCATCCACACTTCACCTAGTTGGGAAAATTTTCACTTGATTTGATGGGAGGTTATGAATGTCACCATGCTAAATCGACCTTTCAAATCGGAGTAGGCAATCGATATCCCATGCCTACCTAAGGCTACGGAGATGTTTGATATGATATGATTTGAGGGGATTATAGCTGTATGAGCCTCCCCACATGACAGATGTAATGGAATGTACCTCATGTTATGTGTATGACATTTATATGTCAAATATGTATGTATTTATGGTTAGGGAACATTACATAACCACATGAACCATGTGGAATGCAAATATATAAAGATGAACATAAATCATTTAATCTGGAATCAACAATAAGAATAAAAATGGCAACTTTCAGATTTATTGTAATCAAATATATCAAACCATAACTCAAACATGGATCCAAAATAATCGTATCAATCTTGGATTTAAGTACAAAATAAACATGCACATTTATATATATTTTTTCATGTTATGTTAAACATAAGGTTTGACACTAACCTAGATAGAAAATAAGTAAAAAGGAAATAAAATGATTATACATTTACCAATAGCATGCATATCATTTAATGTTCTATTCTATCTTGCATCATTTAGCTTTCACCAGTTGTTAGAACCCTCGTGACGTTTTCTTTAATTTTCATTGCCATCCGCTAGTCTCAATATTTACGCTGGGCATTCTATGATGTCAAGATAATAATGTACTTTTTTTAAAAAAAATATTGTCTTGAGTTCCATTTTAGCCAAGGTATCAAATTGATCAAGAATATGCTATTGCAAATCACACAGTTAGTGTGCTCATCTGTATTCACAAAGAGCCCTATTGCTTGTACTCGTTGAGACTCTTTAATGTAATGAAATTTGTTGCAACCTATGTTGAACCAAATCTGATCAAGTAACATCTATTCATAATACATATGCAATCTCATGATACGTGGTAATTTGAGATACCTATATATGGAGGTTATCAAATGTACTTCATTAACATGTATCTTTAGATCTTGTTCATTGTGAGCAACTTCCAACATTAAGTTAGTAGAGTGGGTTGCACATAGAACTCAAAACATGTTTTTTCTCTATCAATTTTCTTTCTACTACCTTATAATAGGGCTTATTATATATTACAATTTATAGTCTATTTTCTTATTAAATCTTTCTATATAAAATAATATTATTAATATGCATAAGCAAATATAATCTTTGTTATTTGCATATTGATAATTTATTTTATGATCCAAATAATTCAAATCAAAGAAATTTGATGTTTGACTTTGACCTATATTATATAACTGAATGATGGAATGACCACCTTTGTCATATTTTTCATTTATCATACTAGATAGATATTAGTATTACAATCGTGGCATAAGATTTATTTCCAATATACCTTGATGGTGAAATGGTAGACATATGAGACTAAGGATCATGGGATCGGAATCGACGTCGGAATCGGTGGGTACTGATTCTATCCGGATTGGTCCGGTCCCAACTAATCCACTAGAACAAAACTGATCAAGAATCGTTAAATTAAAAAAAGATTTTTATTTTGATCCGATGCAATCCTGGTCTATCTAGCCGATCCGGCCGGAATAGCAAAAAACACCAATCCTATTCCTATCCTAATTTGATCCAGACCGATCTTGTCGATTTTGCTAAAACTTTTTCTGGATTGGTCCTCCAACCAAGAATAGGATCAGTAATGGCCGATCCAATCCAAGAATTTGTCAATCTTTATTCAGATCGGCCAATTTCGCAACGACACAATCTATGCATGAGATGCAAAATTTTGTGCTAAAGAGCATGGAGTAACCATACTTTTTTCATTCTAGTTTCACATGCATGACTTTTTTATATGTTTTATAATATATTATGTTTTATTTATTTGTAATTATATATTATTATAATATAGTAAACATGTTACCATAAAACAAAATAGTAATAAAAAGTAGTCAATTTAATTATAGTTATTAAAATACATGTATCTATAAGAAATAATATGATATACAGTTAAGTAATATTTTTAAGTAAACAACATTAGTTTATGTAAATGAATATATAGTTTATATAATAATATTTATTAATAGTAAATGTCCGATATATTTTTTTTGTAATTTATTTTTAATTATGATTTATTGATAATGGATAATTAATTTTTATAATATAATTAAATATAGGATATTTATATAAAATATGATTAAATTATATGTATGATTACAACTCAACTCAAATATAATCTTAATCCTAAAATATTCTGAGTAGGGGTGTTCATCCGAACTGGCCAAACTGATAAACCGAACTAGACCAAAATGGCTGGTTCGGTTCAGTTTAAAAGTTTGATAATTTGGTTTCTTGAACCAAACTGTACCAATATAATTTTATCGGTTTGGTTTGATTTGTACCCTCTCTAAACTGAACTAGACCGAAAAATGGTTTGATCTTGTTTGACCTATTTTATTTATATGTTATATTCAGTATATATATTATTATAAATCTATGCTAAATGATACAAAAAAATATAGCTCTCTCTCAAAAATAATACGAAAAAATATAGTTCTCTTAAAAATAATACGAAAAAATATAGTTCGGAGAAGGCAAACAGCCCATGCTGCCACCGCACCGTGGTCCTTCCCTGCTCTCACCCAATGATGCATCACCGAAACTTGCCTTAGCACACCTGCTTCCCCCTCCCATCTAGACAACCCCTTCCAGACCCTCTAGATCACCGCATGAAGTCCGTTACCACCATCGTGCCCTTCCACCCTTTCGGTTGCTCCCTAGACCATCACCATCTCGTCCTCGACATCTCTCAGCCGACTAGTGTTCTTCCTTCTCCCATCTCTCCGTGCTTCTGGCCCTGTCCTGATGTTCCCCCTCATCGGCTAGAGCCCTGCCATTACCCTGATCCACCAAAGCCCCATCCCACCAATGCCCTTTCCCTCCTCTACCACTGACACCCTGCCACTCTTCTCTTCGCCTCCCAACCACCCACCCACCTTCCCTGCTCCCTACCCCAGATGTCAATGACAACGGAGAAGGGGGAGATGAAGGAGGAGAAGGCAATGAAGAGGATCGAAGTCCTCCAGCTCAGTCATGCTCATGCGTGCAAGGTGGCAACGGCCTTTATCACCCTTTCAGCCTTGCCACTCTACCTCTGTCTAGACGATGATGTTTAAAGTCAAGCACATACGAGGATGGTGTGAGGCCCACTCTCTTTTCTCTTTTCTGCCTCATGTGCCCACAAGAACCTGTCACGGCCTCCACGCATCCTTTCGTAACCCTGGTGCACTGTTGGGAACGCTTGCGAGGTGCCATGCCCCCTGCCAACTGGTTGTGTGCTAGTCACCTTCGAGTGCCCACGCACGCCCACAGACCACCATGACCCCATCATCCTCGTCTCGTGTGTGTGTCCACCAACTTGTGTAGTTTTTCCAGTTCTGTGTAGAGGATTTCAGTTCGATTCAAGCTCAGTCAGTCAGTTTTGGGTCCACTCCAGCACATGGCATCCCTCTAGTGATCTATTTGCATCCGCCGGCATGTCCGGATGGCGGCATCTCTATTTCTGTCCCGCATCACCCTGCCATCAAGGCAGGAAGCTGATCTTCTGGCGGCAGATCTGCCAAGATGGCTACTGGGTGATCCTGTATCTTCTACAGTGGAAGGGTTGGCCTGCATCTTTTCTGTCCAATTTCGGGTGGAAGACAAGGGGTCTGAGCTGTGGACGTGTGATAGCTGAATCTAGGGTGGGCATGGTCTGGTTTGGTTTGGTGTGTGAACCTCTTTTTTACGCGTCTGTTCTTTAGTAAGAAAGACATCTCCGGACTTTTCTAGGAAAATAGGTGATATCCTAAAAATCCTAGGTAGTTTAGTGATAGTTTAAAAATATCAGAACCGAGGTTCGGATTCTTTGAAAATTTGATTTTTGACTCTTCTCCGCCGGATGGTGCGAGTATCCGGCGTTAGCTTACATCGAGCAACGGCTCGAACGCCTTTGATTAACTGTCATGGCAACCTGTTTTCGGAGACATGCACATCCACAGAAAAGTAAAGAACACAAAAGGGCAGCGGCCTTTCGGGTCCGATGAGATGCAAACCGATTTGGTTCGAGTTTGTTTTATTTGTTTGTTGGTTGACTTGAAAGTCAGTTGTGTTGATTTTGTTTGACTTGTTTTTATTTGGTTTCTTTTGGTTTGTTTTGTTTTGAATTTGTTTGATTCAATTTGTTTTGATTTTAATTTTGATGTGTTTGAAGTGTTTTAAGCATGTTTGAATTTTTGATTTGGTTGGTTTTTTCTGAAATTTTCAGATTCTGGATTTTTTGGTTTTGAGTTGGTTTTGCCAAGCTTTGATGTTTGAAATGCTGTTTATTTGATCTCCCTGGGGGTTTGATTTATTCGGGCAGGGTTCTGTGAATTTTAAATGAATTTCCAGATTATCAAAACCTGATTTTGGATGTGTTTACAGATTTGTCTTAAATCTGAAATTTCTATGTTTTGGATGTAACTGAAATCTGATTTTCACCTAAAGACTGATTTGGGATTCCGCCGAGCCACAAAGTGGCGGGAGTGTGATTGCCAAAAAGGGCAAGGAAGCTGGCCACAAAGGGGCTTGTTTGAGGGAGTTTGGATGGGATGAAAATAGACCTGACTGGGGTATTCACCCGGACCCAAGAGGGAATCCTATCCTGGGCTGAAATGGGTCGGCTCAGGCCTGCACAAGGGGCATTTCAACCGGGACAGATTTCAGTTTTTTTTTGAGGTCAGCAGAGGGCAGCCTAGATGGGCCCAAATGGGCCGGTATGGGCCTGCACAAGGGGCATCTGGCTGGGCCACAAGTGGACCTGATTGGGGTGTTCTGGATAGGGCCGCAGAGGGGCTGTTCTGAATGGGGCCACAGAGGGGCTGTTTGCTGCAGATTTTAGGAGCAGGTTTTTGGGTTTGCTTAGTGGGCCTACAGGTGGGTTGAATTGGATCTCAAAGGGACCTGTTTGTGGGCTTGGATGAAGACCAGGAAATGGGCCCGTTTGTGGGCCTGGTTTAGGATTGCTCCTGGGCCGGTCGTAGGCCTGAACAGGGGCCGGTTATGGGTACCTGCAGGTGGGGTGCAGGTGGCCGAAAATGGGCCTGGATGTGGGCTGAACAGGGACCGGTTGTAGGATGTCTACAGGTGGACCGAGCAGGCCTGCTTCGGGACCTGAGCAGGGGAGTGTTCGATGCCTGCAGATGGGCCTGCTCGGGTGGCTGAACGTGGGTTGGCCAGACCTGGATTGGGGGCCGGTTATGGGCACCTGTAGGTGGGCCTGCAGGTGGCCGAGAAGGCCTGTTTTGGGACCTGAGCAGGGGGGTGTTCGGTGCCTGCAGATGGGCCTGCTCAGGTGGCTGAACGTGGGTTGTATAGGGGGGCTGTTTGGGTGGTCCGAACAGGGAGCTGATTGGGAGACCGACAGGGGCTCATGCAAGGCTCTGCAAATGTGGCAGGACAGTCCCATTTCAGAACCTGATTTGTTTTTATTTTATTTTATTGAGGTTTCCAGATTTTCTTATATTACATTATTGTCTGGCAGTTTGCATCTCGTCGGGCCCATTGGGCTGCAAATCGATGCCCGGAACTCATGCTTCTCAAGCTGACGAACGAGTCATTTCATTGCATAGAAGATTGGGGTACATTGGTGTAGAATATGATCAATCCTTCCCCCAACATAGGTTCTTTTCACTTCATTGGAAAAATTTCGGTATTACGACGGCATGCCGGTCATTTTCCAATTTGGTGAAATTTACCCATACAAAATGGCCAGCTTTTACTTAGACAAATTGGGAGAAGGATCGACGGTTACGGGAACCTGGCCGCGCCCCGGTCCGGATCGACGGCTACGGGAACCTGGCCGCGCCCCCGTCCAAGGTGGAGTTCCCCGCTAGGGGTGAAGCTCCTTAGTTTAGTGTTGCTTTCGCATTCTGATTTTTTATTTGTTTTTCTGTTTTTGTTTTGAAAATCACTCTGGGCCGGTCCATGTTCCATCGGCGTTCAAAGTCGGGCTTCAATCTTTGCTTGAGCTTGGAAGGACAGCTTCTAGGAGGCCGAGCCGGACCCGTGGAAGGGCCGTTGAGACTCAATCCTCCCTTGGTGAATTGAGGGGAGAGCGGGACCCGTGGAAGGGCCGTTGAGGTTCATCCCTCCCTTGATGAGTTGAGGGAAGAACCGGACCCGTGGAAGGGTCGTTGAGGTTCATCCCTCTCTTGATGAGTTGAGGGAAGAACCGGACCCGTGGAAGGGTCGTTGAGGTTCATCCCTCTCTTTGCCGGTATAAGCCACAAGGGGGCTGCTGCGACCTTTTTCTTCATTCTTTTTGCACTGCTACATGGGAGCTGTTGATGGGGCTTCTTGGAAAGCCGGCTGGACCCATGAAAGGGCCGCTGGGTTGAGCCTCAATGGGGCTGGAACCTGGCTGCAAAGGAGCCGAAGTGGGCCTACAAGTGGGCTATTTGGTAGCTAGCAGATGGGCCGAACGTGGGCTAGGCATAGGCTGTCCAGTGGCCTGTTTTGGGGCTGCTCAAAGGGCATGAAAACAGGGAATTTATGGAGGTGCTCAAGGGGCTATTTTTTGGGCCTGTTTAGGAGCGGTTTGGTTAAGCCACAAGGGGGGTTGGAAATTGGTCACATGAGGGCTGCTGGATTGGGCTGAACAGAGACCGGTTTGGGGTCTGAACACGGACTGAACAAGGGCAGCTTCGGACCTGTTTAGGGGGTCTGTCCAGGTGGCTTCAAGTGGGCCGAAATGGGCCTGCACAAGGGGCGTTTGGCTAAACCAAAGGTGGACCTGCAGGGGTCTGTTAGCAGGTCTGAAATGGGGGCCGAACAGGACCTGTGCAGAGATCTGAAGTGGGACCGGGTGAGGTCTGTACATGGGTCTGGTTTGGAGACCGGACAGGGCCTGCTGGGGTCTGATTTTGGAGGCATTTCAGGGCCTGATTGAGTGCTGAACAGGGGTCCGATTTGGGGTCTCCTGGCAGACTAAGAGGGATCTAAATGGGGCCTGTTTAAGGGGCCTACAGAGAGAGTTTTTTGGCCTGTTCAGTGGGGTGCACAAAGGGCCAGAACAGGGACTATTTAGGTGGTCTGAACAGGGGCTGTTAGGGACCAATCTTCTGGGTCATGGGTTGCCGATGACGATGAAGACCGGTTTAGGCCATGAGAGGGGTTGAGAAGAGAACTTAGAAGGGGAGGAAGGGGTGCCCTTAGAGGGCTACATAGTTAGTATGTGTATGCCCCTACCTTTTCTTCTCCTTCTCTTCTCCTTCTTTCCTTCTTCTTTGACCGCTGGCAAGTATGCACATGGGCAGGAGGAGAGCAGCAGCTCTCTTCTTCTTCTTCCTTTGGCCGCTGGCAGGTGTGCACGTGGGCAGGAGGAGAGCAGCAGCTCTCTTCTTCTTCTTCTTCTTCTTCTTCCTTTGGCCGCTGGCAGGTGTGCATGTGGGCAGGAGGAGAGCAGCAGCTCTCTTCTTCTTCTTCTCTTGGCTGCTGGCAGGTGCAGGTGCAGATGTATAGCAGTCAGCAGCAGGCAGAGGGGCAGCAGTCCAGCAGCCTGACGGCATCTTCAGCCAGCCTTATTTCCCTTGGGCGGTCCTCTCTTTTTATAGGAGATGAGGGGATATGAAAGGCCAGGTGGTGGTGTACGTAAGATGGCCTTGGGTGGTGGTCAATAGGCTTTAATTTCTTGAATTTCTCCTAGGCCATTCAATATTTGACTTGACCTTTGAGTTCTCCCATGGTATTAAGTGTTGAGTTGTCCCTTGGCTTTCCCCATGCAATTAATGGGTCAAGGATGAGGTGGCAGGTTGAGCTGGCAGCTGACATGGCTGACTTGGGCCTGTTTTCAATGGCCACGGCCCACTTCTTCTCTTTCTTATGGGCCTGTACGTAGATGGGCTATAGGAGCTGGAAAATAATTATATTAAATGAAATATAAAGGGCTAGACAGCTGGAAATAGTGCCCATGGGTCAAATTGAGGGCTGCTTTGGCCCAATTAAGGACTGGGCCAGCTGGAGCCTGGTCCGATCATGCCATTCCCCCCTTTTTTTGCTGCTTTATTTTTTTTTTGAAAAAATCTGATGCCAACATTTGGTTTATTGAGTTTTTTTCAGAAACCAAACCAAACCGAACTGAGTCTTGAAAGTGAACCCAACCAAACTGCAAAATCTCCAAACCGAACTACATTCGGTTTGGTCTATGGTTTGGGCCTTTAATAGGCATGTTAGTTTGGTTTGGTCTATGGTTTGGGTCTTTAATAGGCATGTTCTACTTTATTTAATAGGCCTTCTTTAATTTCAAATAAAATTGCTTGTAAACAATTTGTAAACATGACTTTTCTAAATACAAAGTTCAAATTGCAATCAAACAAAGCCTATTTAAATCTCTCCCAAACATAGACATCAAACTAAACAAGCACGTAACATGTTTAACTTTATCACAAACACATGAATTTAACTAAATCCAATCCATCCCAATGGTTTTTAATGGGTTGGTTCGGTTTAGCAGGTTGGTTCGGTCTACACGTGAAGACAAACCAAACCAAACTGTTTAACTTAAACGGTTCAGTTCGTTTTGGCAAACCATTTACCCTAGGTCTCCAACTCGACCCGAACCGAACCGAAGCCTTCGGTTTGGTTTGATTTTTCGGTTTGAACTGAATAGTGTCCACCCCTAGCTGAATCTTAGATATCCGGTCCCCAGTCCTCCATATATCAGATCTCCAACTTCCTTCTGCAATCACCAGAAGAACTTGTCTTCCTAGAGAAGATGCAGCGGGTGCACGCTAGTTGGCCGGATGGAGACCATGGAAATGGCTGATCCATTGGGATGGATGGATTTGGCCAGATCCAGCATAATCCCGATGGAAGTTTATTCTGCTACCCCTTGGTTTGAGATTGACAGATTCTGCCAACCTTGGAAGAGCACTAGCTGGAAGTAAAGTTTTTTTAATCTTGCTTTTTATTTTTCTTGCTGATCTTGTAGTATGTTCTTTATTCCTGGCATTAAGACAACTGATACATATTCATCTTTCTTAGATGGTGCATCTAGTCATGGTTTTTTTATTCAGGGCTTGACAGTCAAGGAGATGGAGGAACTTCGTGATGATATCAAAATGCATATGGATCTTGACAGAGCAACACCTACACATATTCAGTTTTGGGAGGTAAATGAATAATGTCAGTTAACCATTTTGTTTATGTTTTATATGGATTTTTTTACTGTACTTTTTACCTGCCATTGAATGTGCTGTGAAATAAGAATTGTTAAAGAAATGTTAAATCACTTGCTTTGTTTGCCCTACTATTTTTTTTCTGTTTTTTGCCAAATTGAGTTTGTCACTAAATTCATTTGTTCTTTATTCTCCTGGAGCTTTTCCAAGAAGCATTCATTCATCAAAATTGAAACTTTGTCAGTCAGAGATATTTTCCAACTTCAAATTGGTTAATTTGTGGTGACTAACCTCATCATGTCATAATAGAAGAGTCATAATGTTAAGGCATTATCTGTAAAAGTAGTGGATACAGAACTGATACGTGATTTGCATATCTACTCTGCATGCCATTTTCGGATAGCCTGGTGTCCACTCCAGATAGAATTCAGCTGGAGCGGATAGTAATTGGTGGATATCTTTTGGCGCAGGGCAGATACGGATAGTACCCACTTAGCCAAGGCATCTTAAACAATCTACTTACAGGTGGTGGTTGGAGGTGGAGAGAGATGCCACCTTTCGGAGCGGATAGTAATTGGTGGATATCTCTCGGTGCAGGGCATATACGGATAGTACCCACTTGCCAAGGTATCTTAAATATTCTACTTACAGGTGGTGGTTGGAGGTGGAGACTCTCCACGAGAGGGAGGGAGGAGGCTGGTTGAGATCGAGGTGGAGAGGAGAGGGGAAAGTATGGTGTAGCTGCAGGCTCACAAAGCTGGATTGTCCAGGGGTCACAGAGGGCTATGCCACCGTTGGAGTGGGTTCTCTCTGGCCGTAGGACATTGGCCTGATGTTTGCTTTAGCTATGTCGGGAGCAAGATAGTGTGTCCCTTGGCATGCTTGCGTGGTGGTGGGTTGTTACTTGACTGGCCAGAGCACCAGAGTGACAGCTACAGTAAGGTGCGGGTTCTCCTCCAGCATGCTGTGGTGTAGTCTAAACCAGGGGAAAGATGTTGCAGGCTGCCAGGTGGATAAGGGCAGGGTTTCAGTCTAAGTAGCACTGTGGGAGGAGAATTGGACACCTGACTGCAGTGCATGTGTTGTGAGGAAGGGCGCCAGTATATGCCAAGGTGGAGATCAAGAGGACCGATCAAGACCTGAAGGCTTGCAATCGCCAGTTGATGCCATAGAGCTTGCTATTGCTGCCTCTGTGGGAGGAAGAGGGCTCCTTCTTTACAGCTGCCGCTGAGGGAGTAGGAGGGTTCTTTTCTTACAGCCACCGCTGATGGAGGAGCCATTACAAAGCAATGCCATGCTGTAAAGCTTCTTAAAGCTACCTCTGAAGCTACTGCCACCACCTTCAAAGCTTCTGCAGCTGCCACAAAGTACTACTCACTACTGCAGTGATGCAGCAATTCACGTAGGGGAAGGAGGGCCTCGTCTCTGAGTGAAGGGAGCAAGAATTGCTGTCTCGGATCTCAGCTTCATCTCAGAAGGGTGAAAGAGAGAGATCAGATCTCGGATTTCATTTATATAGGGTATGCTTTACTCAAGAATTGCCATTTTGCATTTAAATTTATCTCATAGATATTGAACCAAAGAGATCTTGGAAAAATCAAAAGAGATTGGATCTTGAAAACAACAATCAATGTACATGTTTAGATGTAAAATGTCACGTAATCTCTTCAAAAGGAACAAGATAATTCATATTAACATCAAAATAAGATACGAGAGAATTAAAAGCATAATACAGAGAGGGTGAATTATTGTTAACATGAGACATATAAGAGATCTTATGTTAAATTAGAACTTCATCTTGAACAATATGGATAGGAGATTGATGACCTCTTGGGTCAATTGTACATATATAATCATAAAATATTAAGTTATAAAATTTTATTAAACAATAATATTTAGATAAATATTTGTATGGATTCCATAATAAAATTGAAAATATATGAATCGAACTTAACAAGGCCATCTAACAAGTTAGGAGTAGTAATAGGCAAAGGAGATCAAGGTATCAAAGACATTATATGGATATTTTCGTTTCGGCGATCTCGTTTCTCGGACGTATGGAGAAAAAGAGATTCTTGGGAGATCTTGAGAGATTCTCGGGAGATCGCATTCCATGGAAGAGAGGGAGAGGTTGCCGAGGTGCTGCTTGGCCTTGGCTGGGAGTGAAGGAAGGGAGAGGCCACCATGGTGCTGCCTACAGGCTATAGTGGGCAGCTCTTCGAGGCTTCAACAAGTACTGGTGAATGGGGAGATTGGGGCCGGGTGATTTTAGGTTCAAAGTTAGGATATCTTGTTTTTTTCTTTTGGTATATTTGATTACTCTATTATGGCCAATCCCAATACTGCATGAGAAAAGAGGAGGGTTGCAGTGAGTGACAACCAACGTAAAACTATCATCATATCTCCTAATATGGATTCAAATGATATAAATGTTGAGGCATTATCTACTTACGACACTTTGCACTGGAGCTTGAGTGTAGTGAAAATGCAAATGTGAGAATGTTTCCCACATGTGATGCACCACATAAACACTTTAATGTGGTGTTAAATAAGAGTTTTCACATCAAGGATGTATGTGGGTAGATAAGTTAGACTATAGTGCAGAGCAAGACATAAGTTTTAAGATAAACTTAAAATCAAATAAAAATAAATATAAGAAAGAAAAATTGAAAAAAAAAGGATGAGAATAAGTACTTGGATTATTGGGTTTCTTACGTCAAAATTTCTGAACAATGTTGATCATATGGAGAAAAAAAATATTGCTTGTATTCAAGAAACTAAATAGTTAGGAGAAAAAAAGTAAAGAAGTGGGAAATATAAGATATAACTTTTGATATATAGGAAAGGAGAAAAAAATTTGGGTGTGAAACCTTGTTTTTCATAAACATCAATATAAATATGTAAGAATACGGTTGAAAATTCATTTGACTTCCATTCATTTTTGAAAAATTTTATACTATCTTTGGCTGACATATATTACTATGAAAACACATGATATCTCATAGGACTATTTGCCAAAATATATGCTATGCATAAAAATATAAACATATTGAGGTTTTGAGTTCATTAAAAATGTTCTTGAACCTCTATCCATCGGAAGCTATGAATTTCTAATGTTAGTTACATTGTGACACTTGAACACTCTTGATTAACCATCATAGTAACTCACAAAAATTGAAACACACATCCACAAAATATTAAGTTTGATTTGAGTTTGATTATGCTTTAATGAATGTGTATTTTAAGATTCCAATATCTTAAAGTTATATGCCTTCGTGGATTTTTTAGCCATTTTTAGACTTAAAGGAGCCTTAGGATCAACACTGATCCGTAGTCTCCATAAAGTCGCATGTGAGGTTTAATCATATTTGATATAAATTTAACTCTTTTAATTCAAGGTTTTGAGATGAAGACATTTTGAATTATTAGAGTTCATTTGGCTTTGATGTCTAGAAAAAACATTATTCGGATAAAATTTCATTAAGGAATTATTTATTATGATTATGATTTTCATTCCAATTCTATTTTTTATCTAAGTCTTGACTTCTTAGACTTAGCACGCTTTGCTTAATGATGATTTTTATGATATCAAATTTTAAAGCATGTTCATTAACATTGCTTTGTTCTAAGTCTTAATATTTGAGCATGTAGGATCATCTTTTATTTATTTGAAGTCCAGCAACTAAATGAAAATCAATTTTTTGTAGATTTGATTTGAGTGAGTTTATCACCATTTGATTTTATATTCTAAGTCTTATCATTAGACTTGGGATTTGTCATTGAATTTTAAGTCTTGGCATTATGTGTCTTAGAAGTTTAGAGGATCTAAAATCAACCGTGCTAATATCTGGTTTGGATATGAAAACTATGTCATTGCCATGTTTAAGTTTTATTAGAGGACTTAGGAGTTAGGACATAGGAGTTAGGACTTAAGATTCAAGCCTATGCAAGTTCTCATACTATTCCATATTGGGATCACTATGGCTTGTGAATTTTTGGGTCATCTAAGATCATGTCAATCCATCATTCTTAACATCATCTCCTATCTTAACAAGTGGCAGTCTCATATCTAAAAGTCATCATGTCAATGTCCTACTTGATACATAGATTAAGCGCTATCCTTTCTATTCTAGTCATGATTGGGATTTGGGACTCAAACTATTAGGAGATCACTATGTTGACCATTTTCCTACTCTTGTTTTGTTCCCTTTCAGGTGGAATATGCCATTACCTAGTTCTTTCTATTCAAGGACTAAGGCTTAGACGTAATATGCAAACACCATCTCTATTTTCTTCATTTTTATAACCTCAGGTTAGATATGGTTCAAGAATTTCGGAATCAGAATCGGAATCAATCGGTACCAGTCTGATTCGAATCAAATCAGATTAGTCCAATTTTGATTGATTCTCAAGAAGAGAAACCGATGCGGAATCGAGATTTTTTAAAAACAATTAAAAAATTCCTATTCCAATTTTGATTTGGACTGATTTAGGTAGATTCGTGTCGATTCAGGCCAATTCGGCTTGAATCTTTTTTGTAAAAAAAATAGGATTCTGATTCCAATCCGATTCGATTGATTCAAGATCGATTCAGATCAATTTCAACAGAATTTTGGTTAGAATCGGTCTTTCAAGATCAATTCCGCAATCTATGATGTGGATCTTGGAAGTTTGAATCTAGACTTCGCATACGACCTAACTAGGACTTTGATGTTTACACATTTGGATTTCCATGGTCATATGATCTTACATCTATCAAATCCAAGATTGAAATGACTAAATCAGATCTATTAAGATTGAGGTTTTAGTGAAGTTATCATGTGTTGATTTATGGTTAATTCAATTATTTTCTCAACATTAATTTCAGATTTAATGATTTAGGTTCATCACCATATGTTGGCATTCTGTACATGGAAAGTCGGGTTGCTTGGGGGTCGGACCGAGTTAGGGCGACCCCACAGCGGCCCGATGTGGGGTCGCGCGAGTCGGCGTTCGGTCAGGCGATTCGGTTGGTTGGGTCGCCCGACCCGACCCGGTCCAAGCCCCAAGTGACGCGACCTAAGTAAAAAAAATTTAATCACTTATACTATTTCATACTTTTTTTTTTTCTTTTAGAGAGTTTTATTTTCCTAATACCCCCACAAAGGGCACTACCCCTTTGCCACCCTAAACCCTAACTGCGCAGGTCGATCCGCAACTACTCTGCATCCCATTTATTAACAGTATAATAATATTTCACTATCACTTATACTATTATATATGGTTAAAATTTATGATTATAAATATATGATACATACTTAAAATTCATACAATTGTTTCTTAACCGTGTTTACTCTCTCACAAGATTAACTCTTTCTCATTATATACTAATATAACATAATCACAAAAAATTCATATTTACTTGTATACACATATGAACACACATATTCAATTGTAATATAATTATATTTATGTATATATATTTTTATGTATACGTAAATATATATAGTATAAAATATATTTTACTATTTTTTAATTTTTATGTAATTTTTAAAATTTTTAATATAATGTTTTGAAAAAATTTAAATAAATCTGACTCCCGTCCGACCTAATCCAACGCAAGTCACGACCCGGCTTGACTGGGTCGGATTTGGAGCCGACCAACCCCGGGCTGACCCCTGACCCGGCCCTCCTTGATTCTATATAAGCTATGTTGGTTATATATGTGCTCCCCAACCATAGATATATGCTCATTTGACACATGATGTCATTCATGTAACATGGGGTACATTCTATTACATCAGTGTGTGGAGGCTTATATAGCTATGATCCTCTCAAAGTAATATCATGTGAAATGTCTCCATAGCCTTATGTCGGTATGTGGTGTTTTAATTCCCTACTTAGAATTTAAAGGTTGGTCTAGTATCCTTGATTTTACTTGGCTTATGATTTAATACCAACAAATATTTGTTTTATTAAAAGAGAATATCATTTAATAACATATAAAAGGAGACACAATAAAGTCAAATCAATTTCATTTCTTATAAAAAAGTTAATCATGCTCTACGCAAATAGTGTAAAGTTATTCCTAGTGGAACTTTAACAACTCAACACATGTCAGTAGTTTTAAAGATTAAAATCAAAAGTCAAATAAACACATTTAGAGATTTCTCCAAAAATAAAATGGTGAGAATTAAAATAGGTGGAGCAAGAGATCTTTAAGCATGAACTTCTTAAGACAATTGATTGGAAGTTAGATGTAGAAGTCGACATTCTATGGTTGATTGGGGCTTATAATATCAAGGATATAGCAAAAAAAGTACCAGGAGAGTTTAAAAGACATACTCAAACTAAAAAAGAGATAAGGTGGTGGAATGAAGAACAAAGGTGATAAAGAATAAAATAGATTGATATTAAAGATTGTTTAAGTGTAACAATGATACTTATGAATAGTATAAGATAGCAAAAAGTGAAGCAAAAAAAAACCATTAAATAAGGAAGAGATAGGGCTTTTAAACATATGTACTAGAAACTTAGAACTAAAGAAGACAAAGTTACTTGTAAAATAGTAAAGATGAGAGAGAGAAAACCTCAAGATCTTAACCAAGTTAGATGTATCAAGATAAATAATGAAAGATTTTGGTCAAAGATAAAGAGAGTAAAGAAAGATGGAAAAACTATTTTGATACTATTTTCAATGATATACTTGCTAGAAACATAGAAAATATAGAGAATGTAACAAAGCTTAATATAAATAATTGTTATAGAAAAATTAAATTACATTGCAGAAGATGAAAACAAACAAAACATATGGCCCTGATAACAGACGTATTGAAGTATGGAAGTGTTTAAGAGATTTAAGGATGCAATGGTTAACTCAAATTTTTAACAAAATTTTAATCTCTTAGAAAATACTGAATGAATGGAGAAAGAGTATTATCATATCCTTTTTTTAACAAAAAGGGAGATACACATGATTGCCCAAATTATAGAGGGATCAAACTTGTAAGTCATGTTGTAAAAATGTGGAAAATAGTTATGGAGTGGCGATTAGGGATTGCATCAATGTTTTAGCCAACCAATTTCGGTTTATATCCGGTCAATATATTTTTTTAATCAAAATTTTAATGAAAAGTATTGAGATATGAAGAAAGATTTACATATGATGTTTATCGACTTGGAAAAAACGTATGATAGAGTTCGAGATATTTTTCATGTCAGGTGTTAGAGTGAAAGATGATACCCATTAGGTATATACAAGTGATAAAAGGCATGTATGATCAAAAATCACTAACGTCTACACAGTTGGAGAGGAAATAAGGGATTTTCTTACTGCAATTGGTTTACATCGACGATGTAAAATAAGTTTTTTTTATTAGTTATGAATGAATCAACAAAGAATATACAAGAGGACATACCATGGTGTATGGTAGTTGCAGATAATATTGTATTAATATATGAGACACAAGAAAAAGTTAATAAGAAACTAGAATTTTGGAGAAACACTTAGTTTAAGGGTTTCAAAATAAATCGAACTAAGATAGAATATATGTATTGTAAATTTAGTGAAAATCAGAGGGAAAAAGAGAGGTGAATTAATTTGGATAGAGTAATATTATCTCAAAGTATTCAATTTAAACATCTTGGTTCAGTTAGTCAAAAAGATGTTGATTATGATGTGAATGTTAACCATAAGATTTAGGCACAATAGATGAAGTGGATATTAACCACATTAGTTTTGTGAGATTGTAATATTATAAGTTGAAAGAAAAATTTTATTGTACTACTATAAGACCTACAATTTGTGGTAGTAAATGTAAGACAATAAAGGAAAAACATGTTTTCAAACTAAGTGTTGATAACATGAGAATGTTAAAATGGATTTTGGCTAGAAAACGTAATGAATATATCAAGGAAAGTTTGAGAGTAACAACAGTTGTTGATAAATTGAAAGAAAAGAGATTGAAATGGCTTAGACATGTTAAACATAGACCTAAGAAAGTTCTAGTTAGAAAAGTAGAAAATATCAAAATAGTTGAAACGAAAAGAGAATATGATAGACCTTGTAGAAGGGTAATTCAACATGATTTGGATCAGTTTGCTATCTCTAAAAGATTAACTTAAAATGGATGTGATTGGAGAACTATATTTCATATGGCTGACCCAATTAATTTGGTAGCAAGGCTTGTTATAAGTTTTGGTATGTTTGATAACATCCGTTGTATATCTTAAATGGATCAAATGGAGCGGGATCATCTCATTTGAGTTTGCTCTGTTTATGTATAGGACATTATGGATAGGGTATTATCTATGTCCGATTTTTAGATCCATTGGATTTACTTTATTGGATGATATCCGATCAAATGGATACAAAACCAAATCCAATCCATATTTTATCTGTATCCCTTACAACCCTACTTACAATGTGTTATGCTCAGGATCACATTTGCAGAAACCATCTAGATGATGTGGCTCAGTCAGAAAAAAGTAACAATTTCTCTTTTGTACCACTTTTTGCTAAGATGCAAACAGTCACTGTTTTTGTTTAGTGAATGGACTTTAGAAATAAAGTGTTTGCACTCCGGTGTAATTCAACATGACATCCTTCCAGCTTGGCAATTTCAATGCCTTCTTTTTTACTCTTGAAGTAAGCAGGACCAATCATTTATGTGGATGTTTAGCTAATTCTTTTTTTTTACTCTCATGACTCATCTTGAAAGAGGTTCTGCAATCATTTATTGCAAATTTGCAATTATATAGTTTTAGACTAGTAAAAATTTCCAATCCCAATTTGCCAACATGGTGAAATTACTTCGTCTATTGCTTTACAAATAAACAATGCTCAACCACTTGTGAGATACTATGTTTCTAAACAAGTCACATCTAGCTTTTTTTTGACTTATGAAAATATGCATTTAAGGACCAAATTATACATAAGAATGTTGTAAAATTTTCCATTCATTTAATATGCTAGCCTTTCATTTTTTCATTGTGGACGATTGCATCTTCATGCACACCGTGACATTGGATTACTTTTCATTGTCTTCTTATAGTGAGAGCCACTAGTACTTTGTGTGATGAGTGACTACTGTTCTTTTGTATACAACCTGCTAAAGCTCACCCCCTCTGTATTTGGAACAGGCTATGATGGTTGTCTGCAATTGGGAGCTAGGAGAGGCTCGGAAGAAGGATGCCATAGATCGTGCTAGGGTTCGTGGTGAACAGCCACCTGCTGAAGTTCTTGCTGAAGAAAGAGGTCTTCATTCAAGCATTGAGACAGATACAAGGAGACTCCTAGAAGAGAAGACGCTGCATGAGTTGGAAGAATTGCGAAGGAAAATTGAATCGCAGATGCTTTCTGGCACTGCTAAGGTAGTTGAGTTTTGGGAGGCAATTCTAAAGCGACTACCAATATACAAGGCAAAGGTAAAAAAAAGACTTAGTCGATATACTAAACCCAGATTGGACTATTTGGGTGCTTTGTACTTGTAGTTTTCTGATTGCTTTCCATTTTGTTATCAAAATTCCTATTTGCATAGGCTTGCTTGAAGGAAATACATGCCAATTTATTGAGGAAACATCTAAAACGCCTAGAACAACCTACAGAGACTGAAACAGATGTAGACAAAGAGATTGAGCTGGAACCAGAAGAGATGGAAACTTTAAGCCATGTGGAAAGTATGAATCTTTGAATTTTGATTTTTATGTGGTCTTATCGTTTCTCATATATTTATCCTTATAACCATCTACTAATCCTGTTTCTTGTCCAGCTGTGGAACCCCTTTCTCCAGCACTAATTGTCGATGAACAGAAGCATGATATGGTGGAAGAACCAGGTTCATTTTCGCCAGAACTCATGCATGGCGATGAAGAAGAAGCAATTGATCCTGAAGTTGATCAGGCTGAACTGGTTTGTATTCTAGGCTTCTAGCAATATTACTAGCTCAAAAAGTCATGTCATTTAAGGTAAACCTAGCTTCATGTATTTATTGGACATGTAAAATGAGAAATGAGTAGCATTTGTTCTGAAGGTATGTGATATATTGTTTATTATTTAGTTTGTACAACTGAAAATTTCTGTTTAACTGGACTAAAAGTAAACATTTTTTATTTTATGAAGTTAACCCGATCTCGAGTGCTTGTTAAGATTTTTTTTTTCTTTTTTTGTTTGATGTTGTCCCTGATAATGTTTTTTTTCTATGTAAATTGTGCCAAAACCCTCAGTTAACACCAATTTTCAGAACTTAGAAAGTTAGAATTATGTTCATTTTGGCCAATTTGACTTGTAAAATTGTTTATCAGTGCTAGTGCGTCACTTCTGTTGGCTGCTGTTGCCACTTAACAGGAGGTTGCGTTTTCCATTGCCCATTTGGTTTATAGCTATGAGCTATGGAAGACTAAGCTCTTATTATTTGGTTTACAGCTATGACCCAATTGCTTTATAGCCATGAACTGTGGAAGACTAAGCTGTTCTTTTTATAACAGGCACGAAAACGAGAGGCAGTGTTAATGGAACAACAGAGGAGGAACAAAGAAGCAATGTCAACAAAAGTTGCCAAGGATGATGACAACTTTGAGCTTAAAGCAATAAAAGCAATGGGAGCTATGGAGGAGGGTGATGCTGTTTTTGGCTCAGGTGCTGAAGTGAATCTTGAATCTCAGGTTCTCACACAACTACCTCTATCCAAGAGCTATCATTTCTTTAGAGATATTTGTGACCATATTTGATGAGAATTACTGTCTAAATTTTTAGAAAACGTCTTTATTTGGAATATGTAACAGTTTAGAATATTTATGCTACGTGGTAAGTTAAATTAGTTTTTGGGTGCTCAAGGTGGATATATTATATATGATCACATTTGATGGTAGCATTTGGGTGGTCTAATGGCATGGTTTGTAGAATTGGCTTATCTAAATTGGAATCGGCTGATTCTTGGATTGGATCAGCCCATATCGATCTGATTCACCCCCCGAAACACCAATCTAGGATCGATCCTAGAGGAATTGGCCTAGATTGTGAGAATCGGATCGAGAATCAGCCAATCCAAGTTGATTCTTTGGGAGTTCATAAGTTACGGATCCTTGTGGAATCATGTTTGATTCTGTTTCTTTTTCTTTCCTATTATGGGGAGAATCAGCGATTCTCTCTCTTCTCCCATGATTCCCCTCCCTCCCTCCTGATTCCCCTCCGTCCCTTCCCCTCCTGTCCCCTCTGGCGTCCCCTTTGGTGAGGTCAAGACCTCTCCTTCCCCTCCAAAGGTATGATTTTTTCTTATTTTTTTCCTTTCCTTTTCTCCGTGTAATCACTCAAAGGGGTGACTGCATAGTCACCACCCTTAGGTGGTGACGGTAGGGTTACCTTTACCTCTACAATCACTCCTTTGGGTGACTAATAGTGGGAGGGGGACCAATGGTGATCGGGGAGGGGGTGGCCAACTAGTCGGTGGCTTGTTCGTTCCCATTTCGGACCCCATTTGATTCTCCAACTCTTGTCTGGACTGCCCAATTATCAAATATATATTTTTAATATGAATTAATATTTTGTGTAGAAAAATGTTTGATGAGGAGTCATGTGCCCCTACACATCATTGGATGGCAGCACAACCATATATTTGATGTTGACAAGAAAGTGAAATGTAAATGGTGTGGGAAGAATATGAATGGAGGTGTTTATCGTTTCAAACAACACATCGGTGAGGTGAATGGAAATGCTGATAAGTGTGACTAGGTACCGACGAAGTTCAAAGAAGAAATGAGGGTATATTTAATTAAGAGCATTATAGAGAGATTCGAATTGAGCAGAGAACTGACCTACACAATGAGTTGTTCGGGTGTTGAGACATAAATCTCATGTCCTAAAGTAATAAATTAGGAAAATTGCATGTGCAAATTGAGGTGTCTTCGTTAAGTTTGGAGATGAAGAGGAGGCAAAAATAAGAAAACCAATGTATGCAAGTAGGGCTTAGGCCCACAAAGATGAGAATATGAGAAGGGAGTAGGAGAATCTACTGCCTAACAGTCAGATGTTGATCTTAGTACTCGCCCTACACTTTAGGCTTAGGTAGGCCAAAAGAGTGAGTTCTATCTGTCGTTGGCAGCTCCGACAGACATACCCATGTATAGGTAGAGTGACAGAGGTTAAAGGAATATCAAGTAACCATTGAGAAGAGTTAATACTTCAATGGGGGTTGTAAAGAAGGTAGTGAAGCACATTTTTAAATGATTTTTATATACAGGTATATACATAGATCACAGAATCGGTCGAATCGGATCAGAATTGGCCGATTCTGGAATCAGATCAGCCGATTTCGATTTGATTCGTGCTTGAAGGACGGATTCTAACCTAAATTCTGCCGGAATTGGTTTGAATCGGTCAAATCGGATCGGAATCGGAATCCTGATTTTTTTTTTCATTTTTTAAAATGATTCAGGCCGAATCGGCTTGAATCGGTCAGAATTGGAATCGGATTTTTTTTAATTTTTTTTTTAAAAATCCCAATTTCAGATCAGTTTCCCTTCTTGAGAATCGGTCGGAATAGGGCCATTCCGATCTGATTCTAATTGGATCGGTACTGGCTGATTCTGATTTCAGAATCCTTGGTAATGTGTCCATAAAAGATTTGTAGCTACAGGAACAGACAGACCCCTTAAATGCAAAACATATTTTACACGTGAAAATGCATTTGAAAAATTCCAGGAGAAAACAAGGGGAACTCAAGGGTACCTAGAATTTAGAAATCTGAATTCTTTATAACAAATACTTGAGGAATATGCAACAAGTGTTATAATGCTTGTGAAAGAGCAACATATACCGTGATAGTATGTATAAGATGGTTACTGCATCTTAATGCTCTTTAAATGCCAGTAGTTGTTTGCTGGCATGCAGTCCTGAAGTACGGTGGTCAGTTGTAATATATGATAACAATCAATATTGTATAGTGTTGCCTTTAGTTGAAGATCATGATGTATAGTTTATACTTTATACAGGTATATGTAGTTTTATTATTTAGTTTTATACTATGTATTTTAATAATAATGTTATTTATATTTATTGATATTTGTCTGTGTGCATGCATGCACACTCGAATGCTCATGTGCATATGCATACAGGTGTGCTCGTGTATATCTGGGTGGTTTGAAGTGCTGCATTTCCCAAGTTGGTAACCATTAGTTTAGCATCCATCATGTGTAAAGATGAAGATTGTGTATTTCCTTGCATCTTCGGCATTAGTGTGTTATATTGTGTTATAATCCTGTTTATATGGTTCTTGATATGTTTGCTTTTTCCTGGTATTGCAAGGTTGTTGAGTGAAAAAATTTGCAGCATGCTTCAATCCTTCTTGTCCAGTTCTTTATTTGCCTCTTTCCCTTTTTTATTGAACTGTATCATTCACATTACGTGAATACTCTGTACCTTTCTCATACAATTTACTGACAGGTCTATTGGTGGCATGACAAGTATCGTCCCAGAAAGCCCAAGTATTTTAACCGTGTCCACACAGGATATGAATGGAACAAATATAATCAAACCCATTATGACCATGATAACCCACCACCTAAGATTGTTCAAGGCTACAAATTTAACATATTTTATCCTGATCTCGTGGATAAATCCAGAGCACCTGTTTACACCATAGAAAAAGATGGAAGCAATGGGGAAACCTGCCTTATTCGATTTCATGCTGGACCTCCATACGAGGACATAGTGAGTTGTATTTTATTTTTCATCGCCATCGGTTGTTCTGTGTAGGGTTGCCTGAAATTTCTATTGGTATAGATCAAACCATTTGGACTTTTGCTAACAGCTGTCTCTTTTGATCAATAACAGGCATTCCGGATTGTAAACAAGGAATGGGAATATTCTCATAAGAAAGGTTTTAAGTGCACATTTGAACGTGGAATATTGCATGTCTATTTCAATTTCAAGCGCTATCGATACAGGCGATAGGCATACGAATTCCGTGGATTCTTGTGGAACCTCAGATCATCCATTCTTTAGAATCCAAATTAAGCAACATTATGTACAGATCTTTTCAAAACAGGACATGAACATGCTCCTGTGTGTTTGTAGTCTGTAATATGAACCACAGACGTAATTTTATACCCTGGTTATCCGGAAGCCTTGCACTCAGTGCTGTAACTTTAATTTGTATTTTGCAGATTTAGTGTAAATCTAGACGAGACGAGTTTTTTAGAGGACTTTGATGTTCTTTAGTTAAAGGTGTATTTTTTCCCCAGAGAAATCGTTTAGAAATGACTGGTTTTTGTCATTGTTTCTATCTGCCAACCAGGTAGTTCGAAAATCACGTCATTACCGGGCATCAGACTTCAATGCATGCCCGATATACCTGCCGTCACCAGTAACAGCAGCATTTAGCAACAGTATGAATAGCCCCAGTAATAGTAACAGTAAAAACACGTACCATTAATAAAAGTAGCAGCATTACTAGCAGTAACAAAAGCAATAACAATAGTAGTAAAAGTGTAGCATTTAGCAGCTTTAATATCAATAGCACTTGCAGTGAGAGAGAACTTAGTAGGAATAGTGGTAATATTGATAATGATGTCAAAGATGGATGATTATCTGATTCGTTTGTTAAGCTAATGGATAGTTATATGATAATTTATAGATCTTGATAGTTTTAACGCCTGATAGATAACTTGTTAATTTAAAGAATATGAATATGGATATATTTTAAACTGAATTCATTTTTCGCTATTCATATCTGTTAATTAACATGATGATTAAACAACTCTGATTCGAAGATAAAGGAAGCATTCAATAAGATCACGACATATTTTTCATTCTCGAAGGTTATTTGTGACACTACTCTCGGATGTAGCTATCCAAGTTCCAATGACAATTCTAGCATATCTTTTTTTTAATAGCTCTCGCCTTCTCATCTTCAATGAAAATATTTAGTTTGAGAAGTTTCGAGTAGAACAATGGTGATATTTTTACATCTTTCATATTGTTGTCTCTCGTATTTTTACATCTCGTTTATTGGTTGCTTGTTGGAATTACTAATCGTTTTATCAATGGGCATGAAATAGGACTAAAGTGAGGTGTATATTATATAATATAAACTCGGTAATTGATTCAATTGAGGTAAGAAGTAAAACTTTAAAGTTGTTATTACCTATATGATACTAAATATCGATGATGTAATTGTATTATAATTAAGGTGTCATGATATTTATATCGGATATTTATCAGCATAATAATTGATATTATCTAATGTTATATTTAATGTCGATAGAGATATTCGATGAGTATTCAAGCAAGTCATAAATTGATATTTAATGTTTTAAAAATCTAGAATTAGGTCAAAATATTATATCTAAAGCTCATTTGTACTTTGTGGATTGTTATCAATTGAGTTTAAAATCATATAAAATCAGTTTCACTAAAAGTTTTATGGTAGATTTAAAGTTAAGATCAAAACAAGAGTATATTATCAAACTTGACAAAATATTCTAGTGACTCAAGTATTTAGGTACAAGAATCTAATTATCCAAATCTCATAAAAATATATTTTTATATTATCATAAAAATTTATCATAAAATTTAAATTGCATATTTATCTGTGTAAAAATTATCTAAAACTTGTTGACATTCACATGGTCTAAAGTTTTATTTACTAAAATATGTGGTAAGTGAACTTGAAGAAAATGTAAGGATATCTTTCTAAAAAAAGTTTTAGATTCATGTTTAATTTAGAATAATCTATTTAGATTCAAATCTAATAACATATTTTGTCAAATTTTCAGGTTTGATTTTGAGTTCTAGATCAAGTGACAAAATTAATTAGATCCTTACATATATTATCTATACATATTCTTTAATCGTCTATTTACTATTTCTTATTAGATAGTAGAATGTAGCTTATGTACGTACCCATTTGGATAGTTGGAAACACAACCAGTTTTCAAAGCTCGCTACGAGCAACCAAGAGGTCAGAATTTGATGCTATTTATTGGAGATACAAGCTTATAGGTCAAGAAAGCTTTTGTCTTCGAAGGATTGGCAACGCGACTTCACTCTGAAGCTTGCCCCAAATAATCTAGATATCGGATTTGACTTTCATTTATTGAAAATGAAAGAGGATAGGGAGATAAAGATTTTCACTATTCCCAACTTTTCAACAGGTGCGCCAGAATTTCTATGCAAGATCTACAAGAAGCGCAATAGAAACAAATATGAACCAAATTTTTTCTCTAAGATATCTATAAAATTGAGCTAAATCTCGTGAATTGAGATGTTGGAAATGCGTAGGATGACTTGGACTAACCTTTTGGACATTCAAAGGATGTCCCTTTATATAAGAGTATTGAAATTGGATTGGATTGGATTAGCAAAATTGGGAAACCAAGAGGATGTTCCCTTGGATGCGGGTACGTGACCCCACCTAGGGCATAACCTATCCCTACTGAAAATCACAATGCCAAACTTTAGACTCTCGAAGGTTCAAGGACAAAAAACAAAAATCAAGTTGTGCCCTTGGTTGTGGGCACACGCATCCACATCTGGGTACATAGTGGAACACACCCTATGACATGGGCACGTGACCCCTATACCCTGGGTGCGACCAAGACTGACAAAATATTCTTCTCCCAACTTAGAAGAACTGTGGATAATTGGCCAAAATTAAAATGGTTAGGATGCGCCCTATGTCATGGGTGCGAGCACCCTCTATCAAGGGCGTGTCCTCCCAGCTTTGACGAGTACGTGTGGAAATCTCTAAAAAGCCTTGGTTCGGTCTGGAATGACTGGCAATGTTCGAAAGTCTCAACAATGATTGGAAGATCATGATAGCAGTCGAAAAGTCCCAGCAGTGACTGGTAGGCACTGCATAGACCGAAAAGGTCACAACAATGGCCAGAAATATCTGGTGGCCACCAGAAAGACATGGTGATGACCGGAATGACCTAACAGCAACTAAAAAGGCCTGGCAATGACCAGAAACACACAAATGTGATAGGAAAGGTCTAGTAGCAGGTGGAAAGACATTTGATGTGCTAAAAACTTGATCATAATCCTCAAAGGTTGAGCTTTAACTTTAAGTGTTGGTTATCTAGCCGGTTTCATGCATTTGCGATTAATGTGAGGCTCTCACTCAGAGGGAATGATCTCATTTCGAACACCTACGGCTTGATCTAGAAAATACTCATCTCATCTCAAAAGTGACCCAATATGATTTTTAGTAATGTGACCATACATGTCACCCATAGAACGAACGTTTTAAGCTCTTAATTAGGCCGATTTTGCATGCCTACAATACCTTTTTCTGGAAGTCACTTCAATTAAAAGGCCTTCTCATTTATGGAATTCAAAGTTGTTTGGTTGTATTTTTTATCAAAAGAAAGAAGTACTTTTATAATAAACATGAAAACATTTATTCGATATTAAAAGTCTATTAACAAGAAACATTTGAATACCAACTTGATTGATACAAAAAAAGTATCAAAAAATTACATTCTATTGTCTAAATATTTTATTAGCCAACAAATCTTTGAAATTACTCATCACCCATCTATCTTGTTCTTGAGAAATTCCTCCTGGTGTTGTTTGTAATATTGATGCAATTTCTATTTCTTTGTCTCCAAATTCTCTAAATAGTTTATCTCCTAAATCAACCCTCCTAATGGAAGCGACAAATCATTATAGTAGTTTTTCGGGTATCCTAGATAAAGAAGCAACAAATTTTTTTTTCTCTTCGGCATATATTGAAAATATGCATACGACTATTTCATTTGGCCTTGAAAGACTTATGCAATGTAGGACCTGAAGGTGGCCTCGCTACAATGGAGGAAGGAAAGACTAGCTCTGACATTAGGAGCACCAGTGGAGGAGGGAGCCGATGAAGAAGCTCGAAGCACCAAGGAAAAACTAGATGGATAAAATAGAGTGGAGGTAAAGAAGATAGAGGGAGAAGAACTTGAATAAGTTGGTCGAGGGAAGTAGAGAGACGTGAAGAGAAAGTTCAAAGTGCACATCTTCCATCAGTTCTGCCCCTGCTCTCTCTAGGACCTGTCCACCACCCCTCATGCACCTCTACCTTCTGTTTCCAGCAACCTGTGCCAATTGCCAGCCACCCCCTATGGCCACTTCGACTGTGATTCCTTGATTAGAAGTTGTCGGGCAAGAAGAGGAAACCCATATTTAGACTTGCTAGAGAAGCAGATGATGTGCTACAAATCCAACGGGGCTGTCAAGAAAGAGGCAAGTCTCCGAAAAGGTGGGGCTTTGCATGTGTTCCTGAATAGGAGGCTCATTCCCAAAGACTTATCAAGAGAAACACTACCAATTACGAAAGGAATAAAATTTCCCTTCTTAATTTCTCCTCAGGCGAGTAGGAGGAGCAAGGACTGTTGCATTCCCAAATGTATCTCGCATTCTCAAAATCACTTTTTTCTCAAATAAAAAACTAAAAAGGACTTCTATGTGATTATCAAACAAACCCTTAATCCCCTGGATCGCATCCTGGTGAGTCATTAAAGGGTATAATGAACCTATTAAAGAATCTAGACGTAGGTTATCTCCTCTTCTCAAACTTGTCAATGGATAGGAAACCCTAGCCACCGCACCCCTTATTCCCACCTGTGTATGGCCCTGGAGAGCACCCAAAAATAAGTTTAAAACTCCACCATGATATTCATAGATCTTTCATAAGGGAGTTTTTATTCTCGACAACAATTGCCAAAAATGGGGAAAACAAGATGCCATCACTGTAGAGGTCCCCATTGTCTGAAAAACATAAAAGTTGTCATCCTCATTGTCATTCAATGCCTAAAACTTTGGAAAACATAATAAAATCATATCTACTTTTTTTACGAGTCCCCACTAGGCCTCCCACACCTCTAGGGAAGGAGAAAATAGAATATTCCCAACATATGTTTGGCGGAGTGAAATAGATTAAAACAAGATCTTTCTGACATCGTACCAGACCTTTGGTGATTGAAAATACAAACAGAAGGTAGTATTGAAAAATTCTAAGTCATGAAACTCATCATGAAGCAAATAATCACTAAAATGCATCACATACGCTCTATGGTTATTCTAACAAAAATCGACTTCGTACCATTTTGGAAACACACAAATTCACATAGCATGATATAAAAACTATACCAGTTATAATCGAAACTTCAACATGTCTCTAATACAACTATAAGGAATCAATCTAAAGGCAATAGAATGGTTGATTCCTCAGATTTCATTACCATTGTCTCCATCGAAACCCAATGGCATTGCAAAAAACCATATCAAAACATAATAAAAAATACTATCATGGATTTAACAAATCCCTAAAGACTAGAAACAAACAAGCATAGGATAATCTACGCTCTTCAAGGCATTCAATTGCACGACCTTCACACCAACTTTCTCTATAGACGAATTCTTCTGCATGTCGGACATTTCAACTCATCCTAAATGGAGCACCACCATGTGCAAGTGGCCTTCAAGGTAAGAGAAGAAGTTGAAGATAACTGGGGTTGATATCAATATTTCTTAGCCTATCAATGTTTGGCTCAATTCACTATTATTTATAGAAATAAATTTTTTTGCAAATAACATACACTTTTTATAAATTATATTTATGTCACCATACTAATAGATCAATTATATTATTTGACTCACTAGACTTGATGGTCCATTTGGTTGAGGCTTAAAAAAAACAATTTATTTTACATTAACAAATTTAAAATAACAAATTTTAATTGGTCTTCAAATCATAGAAGGTACAAACCATGCACGATGATTTCAAATGACTTTGGGGATATGATCTTATTCTCATTAAGCATTTTCATCATTAGTTATCGTATGGATATAAACCTCCATTCATCACAAACTGTCAACCCCTTAATACACAGACACTTTAAAATCATATTCTCATAATCGAATCAATTGGAAAAAAGAAACTGATAACAAATTTAATTGGCTTTAAAATCATGTAAAGTACAAGCTATGCACCATGATCCTAAATGACTTTGAGGATGATTTTATCTTGATTGAGTATTTCCATCATTAGTTACCATATGGATATAAACTTTCATCTATCCAATGCCTCAGTCGGATAGGGGTATGGTACAAACTGTCAACCCCCTAATACATAGACACTTTAAAATCATGTATTCAGAACCAAATCAATTAAAAAAAACTTTTCTAACTACCCTCTCTGTCCTAAGGATTTATAGTACTATCACACACGGCATTCTCTCACTTACCAAGAGTGAATAGTCCCCTATTTTTTGCTTGATTGTCTTCATCGAGTTTCTCTTATACTTGATCAATTGACTGTACTGAATCGCCATTTTGGTGATCTATAAGTCAATAGCCAAAGCACATGATACATCCGATATGGCATCTTTGGTGAGTTAGGTCAAAGTTCCAACTATGTAACCATGATGATGAAAAATATTGATTGACAGTTAAGTCAGATACCATTCATGGTTTCCAAGTCTAATCAATTTAGTGAAATCACTCCACTAATGAACACTTGCATATGTATCTTTGTGTCTCCACAACAAGGATCGACATTATATACACTAGTCTATTATGATTCTTAATATCCCATCTCAAGGATCTTATGACTAGCAATATTTATATTACATACTAGATCACATATCTCATTATTATGATCTAACCATCATTGCATGTGATAAAAGAGTTTACTATGATATACACATCTAATAGAAGCAAGATAATAAAGAAATGACAGTTAACTAAATAATATATTATAAAAGATATTTAATCATATTATATATGATTGATTTATAAGACATATTTTTATTAATTAGTATTTAAGCATTATATGTAAACAATTAGTATTATATGTCTCTCGAGGGTAAACATTATGTACTAAGGGTTAGTATTATATTTAAAGGTTAGTATTACATGTAAAGGGTTAATATTTTATGTTGAGTGTTAGTATTATATGTAAAGGGTTAGTATTATATTTAAAGGTTAGTATTACATGTAAAGGGTTAATATTTTATGATGAGTGTTAGTATTACATGTAAAGGGTTGGTATTTTATGTCGAGGGTTTGTACATTATTATATGTAAAGAGTTACTATTATGTGTCGAGGATTAGTATTATATGCACATGGTTAATAATATTATATGTCCAGGGTTAGTGTTTTAGGATCTTATGTAGATAATGTCGACAATTAGGATTATATATTGAGGTTTAGTACTATGCATAAAATGTTAGCATTATATGTTAGGGATTAGTATTGTATGTCAACAATGGTGAAAGAAGAACACCTGGTAGCATGTTAATACAGAGTATAGAAGAGATCGATAGAGGAAGAAGAACTAACATACCATTCTAAAGACCTCCAAGCTTTGTCTCACAATTCAGAGTAAGAAGAGGCATTAGTGACATCGAAGAAGAGTCCCTAGAATACCTCCAAGCTTCATCCCAAGATTTTTTAGCAACAAGTTTTCTTCCCACCATCGTATAGCCATTTAAATGCCTCCATCGATGTCAAATCGTGGATGAGGAATGGGATGTATGGCATTTCAGAGAAATGGTACACATTTTGTCATCCATTCTCATCGTTAAGTGGAGTGGCTGCTGTCTCGGTATTATGCTGTGGTGGACTTGGGTTATGTGATTAGTAGCAAGGAAGGTGGGGTTGGAAGTCGGGACCCGGTCGGTTTGGGGCCAAACTGACCCGGGTCAGCCGGGGTCGCGACCCGGGTCGGGACGAGGTCGGCCTGGGTCACGAAAAATAATAATAAAAAATTAAAAATGGAGTTGGGGTCTTGGGGTCGCGACCGGGTCAGTCGACCCCAAAACCGACCGGGTCGGGTCCGGGTCGCGACCCGACGAACCATGATTAGTAAGTATTGAAGATAGTGGGAATTGTAATACCCACGGTATTTTAAAAAAAAATTAGTTAATAATTATTTATTATTATTTTATTCCTTCTCTTCCCCTATTTATTTCCTCTTTCCTCCCCGTCGAAACCCTCCTCCCGTACGCACCCTCCCCGGCGCCTCTCTTCTTTCCCCCGGCGAAACCCTAATTTCCCCCCCTCCTGCTTTTTCTTCCTCCGCCGCGCGCCTCTGCTCAGCGCCTCCCCGCCTTCTTCCTTTCCCGCGCGCCCCGCCAGCGCACCCGCCGCCGCAGCCGCCGCGTGGCCCCGCCACGCCGGCCGCCTCGCCTCCCGCGCGCTCGCGCGTCAACCGCCGCCGTCGCCACGTGACGCCTCCCCGCCTCGGCCCCCGCGACGTCGACCGCCCTCATGTGCGCGGCCGCCCGCCGCCCGCCGCGGTGACGCCGTTGCCCGGACCTCGTACCTCGCCGTGCGTGCCCGCTCGCGCGCTCGCGCGACGCAGCCACGCCAGCCCGCCGCGTTGACGCCGCCATCGCCACGTCGCCGCTCGCCGTTGACCCGCTCGCCCGGCGCCGCCTCGCCCGAGCGCAGCCCCCGCCGCCCCGTCGGCCACCGGCCGCGCACGCCGCGTGCGCCCACCTGCGCCGCCGCGCGCACTGCCGCCGTGCGCCGCCGTGCGCCGGCCGCCCTCTCCCCGCGCGGTATCTCTCCCCCTCTCTCTCCTATCGCCCTCTCTCCTATTATCCTCTATCCAGCTCCCTAGTTTATGATTTTTCTTCTACCAACAGCTTTTGAAAACACCTACCCGGCTCGATTTTTCGTCGCCGACGCAACCGCGGTAGTTTCGTCGCCTGATTCAATTTCCTTGGAATTCCGTGCGCCGTTCGCCGTCGCCATAAAGGTAGGCGTCTCGGCTATTCTTAGCACTCTAATATACTTGATTAAACTGTAAGAATCATGCTTAGATCACCAGGATTAGAAGATTGTAGTTAATGGGCTGTTTTGGATTTATTAGCATGTTTAGTTAGAGTTAGATTAATTTGTTTAAATCGTGCATGCTTAGAGTAATTCGGTTATTCATATATATTAGGCATCATGATAGGTTATGTATGTTTAAATCTAGCTAGTTTAGTATGTCTGCATCGCGATTAACCTTAATCATGTATATCTCGATTTGATAAAAAGCCGATGTAAGGTTTAGGCATGTAATTGTCATGGTTAGGTTTTAAATTGCATGATCCTATTTATATGCATTAGTTTGTGTTAGATTGTGGTATGGTATGCAAATATGTGGTACATAGAGCCATGTGTGTCCTTCTATGTATTTCATGTTTGATTGCCAATTAAATGTTCATGTGTATACTGTCTGAGTTATTTATATGCTTGCATGGTGTGGAATGTGGTTAGTGCAGTGAGCTGCATTGTGGTTGTTTTGTACTTCACCAGACTAAATTAGTGGCCCGTGGGCAGCGGAGATTAGTTGAATCTGGAGCATCCTTCGATCCCAGATACCGCGGTTTATCCTAAGTACTCCCCTGCCTATGGGGTACTATGGGATTTAGTTACTATATGTTACTTCCTACTATATGATAAATCTGGTGCTAGTTTTGTGATGTGACTACATTTTTCAGATGGAGCATGGTATTTACTCAGACAAGTGTCTAGTTGTGTATGTTGGCATATATGTTAGTGTTCTAGATGTGTCCTTGGTTTTATGTCAGGTTAGGGTGTTATGAGCATACCTAGAGTAGCCTAATGTGTAGGTTATATCGGTTCTAATGCATTTAGAGTCATGTTATCATATGGGGTAGTAGAATGATCTTGTAATCCCTTAATTGAAGATATATAATTAGCTTAATCTTATGTATGATAATCTGTTTTTTAAGCTTAATATGTATTGTATACCACTAGAATCATTATTATAGTGGGGTAGTTCGGGTGTAAGTCCTACTGAGTCTGTGGTGACTCACCCCCTTCCGTTGTTAATATTTTCAGGAGTGCAGGTTTAGCGCAGCAGAAGCGTAGTGGTGTTTTGGAGTCCGAAGAGCTAGTGATTCAATTGTTCAATGTTGGTATTTAATTTGTTTAGATAGGTGTTTGTTTATGGTGATATTATGTTGTAAAGTTTGGAATTATTTATTTGGATTGAGATTTTAGTCTTATTTGGTTCCAGACCGATATCCTTTCCCGTTACGTCGCCGGATTATCTTCTGCTGTGCATGTTAAAAATCCGGGTCGTGACAGGAATAGTCTCCACCACCTACATGAGGCAATTAGAACTCTTCTCACATGAGAATGGATCGCCTCAAGCAACTAGTAGAGTCCCCATTGGGGGGCACGAGGGAATTGGGTTGCCTAGGATCAATGGTCACATGACCCCGCCCTTAAGGGAGGGGGGACTGGCCCCCTCTCATAGGCACTCGTAGGGTAACCCTCCACCAGTAGCTTTGAGAAGTTCCATTCTCTACTCGCATTCATGCCGGAATAAGCAGTTGCTATCAAGCACAAGATGGTCTATGACATAGGCAAGGAGGCAACAAATGTAGGTAGAATGTAGTGGGTGCATGAGTAGGGCAGGCAGTCAATGAAAGGGGTTGGTGGGTGAAGTAGACACACGGGCTGTTTGGAAGGGTCGTGGCAGTGGTCACGGTGTTGCGAGGCAGCCAGCCAAGAGTGGTGCTTGTTTGCACATGATATGCTGCCAATGGCACAAGCCATGGGGGCTAGTGTTTGGGTTACAGAGAGGGGACTGAGTTAGTTGCATAATCAACTTTCTAATTCTACTTTGATTGGAATTAGTAATCCTACTAAATTTAAGATAGATCTTATTTTTATAAATTATTTATTTTTTATTAATTAACTAGTCAACTTTTTAGTCCGACTAGACTTTGGATAAAACATGATTTAAGGACTCAATTTTAATTTTTTATATCTCTTTACGAAAGGTCATTATTTATTTTCAAGCACAATTAGGATCAAGTTGAATATAGTTTTTGTAACTATATCCTACCATCCAACCATTAATATTTCCCTACCTAATTTTTATTATTGGCCCAAAAATACAAGACATTACCACACTGAATAAGTTAGATGTGCCTTGGGAGAACCCGTTAATTGACACATTTATATTTCATCTTCTACACAATAGAAGTTCCCATTTTGATGAAGGTCAGTAAATGAAATATGGCTCTAATGATGAAAGTACTGTGTCAAACAAAGCCGAAAGTGAGATTCAGTTGTTAGACGTACGTCAAAGATGTATTTTGATTTAAAAAAAAAAAACTCCCATGTTGCTCAATCTATCCACTCAAAATTCTATGTGTATGTTATTAATTTCAAGAAATTATAAACATGAATGACTCGATATAGATAAGAATCCAGAGATTCGGAATTTATCATCACATCCTATATAAGCTATCAAATTAGGATTTAAATTAATCAATTTCGTATCTACATTCATGATTTCGATAACATTTTAATATGTATCTATAAAATTTTTATTATAGTAAAATAAAGGTGAAGAATTTATAAAAATATGATATATGAAGTAACAAAAAGTAAAAATAATACTTCAAAGTTGTTATGTCCAATTTTAATAGTTATATTAATCGATATTGAATTATTTAAATAAAATAGTATATATATATGTAAATTATATTATTTGATAAAAGAATCAAAAGTGAAATGAAATCATGGGAGTAAAAATAGTGGTCTTAATATAAATAATAGAATTTTTATTTTTAAGCCCCTAAAATTCATTATATTGTTACATATATCGCTTAAATTCTAACAATCTATTTTAACTTTTTAAGCATGCACACTTTCTAAATAAGTCGTTGTTATTTTTAGAAAAAAATTACCTTAACTCAATTCAAGTTAATGTTACTCTCTTCCTTCCTCCTTCTCACCAAAGTCTACTTAGGTTATAAGATAGCCAGTTAGGCATAACCTAGGTGGTAGTATTAGATGTCTTAATGTATATGCAAGGTAAGTTAGGTCTCATGTCGTGATCGGGTCGGGCTGGCCCAAGCCGATTGGTTAAACCCTAGTTACTACCTAGTTGAGACCCAAATCTAACCCATGTTCGACGAAAGCCAATAAGAGTAAACAATAAAAAAATCAAAATAAATTATATAATTGCAAACAAAATCTAAAAAATTAGGGAATATGACAACAATAGAAAAGTTATTCATTTTTATGCAAATCTTACATCTCATTGTCATTTAACATAATTAATATACTCTCCCCAAGATATTTGGAAAAAGTATATAGCATTGAAAGTCTATACATGCTCATTATACTCTTCACTCCCTCCTAAAATCATCTTACAATAAACTCTTCAAGATCCACCATGACTACCATAAATGGAGTGCATGGAAATATACAATGAGAATCCATAACTAGCTTAAGACATCTTATAACACTCTAAGTCATATGTAAGAAACCAAGAGTCATGAGATGACTCAACTCCATAATAGTAGTAGTGTTGATTTCCTCCTCATTGTGTATTGCACTTCTCCATCTTGAGACTGCATACCATGATCTTGGTTTTTCATTGCATATGTATTTTGCTCTTCACCCATGAAGTGCATTGTTGTAAGATATATCCCTGGCTCTATAAACCTCCTTGGACCAAGCATGGTTCCTTTGTCAAAACACTCCATCTCTACTACTTATTGAAATCGATTTGTTCAATATCTAGTATTGAACTCAGATATGCAACTTTGGGCATGTCTTCTCATCCCTCATCAATCATTTCTTGATCTTCAATGTCTAATAGATCATTTACAACTTGTTGTTCTTTACTAGATGACTTCTTACCCTGGCGAGAAGACTATCCAGTCTTATGTCTCTTGGCCAGTGATGAAGAAATCTAGAATTTCTCAGCTATGGGTACATTGTACAGCTCTCCTCGAGTCTATTTTTAATCTTATACATTGAATTACTATTCACCCAATCTTTGTTGATCATTGACCCAAACCTGTAATGTATTTTGCTCATTAAATATCTTGTCTAAGTCTATGTCTTCATCATTTATAGCGACCGACTAACTTTGTCTTCCATTACTTCATCTCACCATCTCTATTTCTTCTTTTGATTGTCCCTCATCCTTTGTAAGTTCTTAAGACTTAACCTCATGTTGTAATAGTAGTATACTTATTGCTCCATCCTTCTTCATATTAGCCTATTTCTTTATTTTATATGGATTAGGCTAAATGTCTATCAATTTCTTTCACATCCTAAAGTTGATGTGATTTGGCATGAAACTCTTATTGTAACATCGGTTAGGTCCTCATACACCATTGTCTTGCTGTGGTACATGCACTAGTTGGTTACATGAGATCATTATATGTTACAACCTAAGTTTGATAAGACACTATCTAAATTGGAAAAACAAATGATACATATTGTGACTTAGGAGAATAATTACTCATTGTGCTTTTGATGTCCCAAAGTTACGTATATTATTCCATGCTATATATAATTGATTGATCATCGTCTCCAAGCACTCTACAGATGACTGACTCGACACTCTCTAGAAGCTCATCGCATGGATTGAAGGAAGAATTGTAAACATATATAGGATTGAAAAAATAACCTACATGACGTAATATGCATGTTAGTAGAGAACTAAACATTGAATGTACAAGATGATATAATGCCTACTCTCATTGACGATCAATAATATCCCTTCACATGGTGAAGTCCATCACTATCTTTGAGATTTCTTTCTTTGTCCACTCAAGTGTATCATACAGATATCACATGTCTACCTTCTTATCCCCATAAACTATAGAAAGTATCTTTATTAAAATTTGCCAAAAATCGCCACTCTATAATGTATCCTTTACTTTTTTTTTCTTTTATCTAAAGGACTTACCCTGGAAATCCACCTTGACCATCCTAGTGAAATGATCAATTGGGTAAGAGGATGCCTTTGTTGCATTAAACTCTACAAGGAAAAGTAATGTGAAGCAAACCATGTTGCACCAAGATGTAGAAGCTCTCAGCCCTTTGTACAATCCCTCATTAAAAACATAATAAAATTATGGCTATAAATGAAAGACGATAAGAATTGGGCCATATTAACAAGCCAATCAATCTAAGGATCCTTTCATATATCCTCTAGCATCAAGTCTAAAGAATAATTAGAGCATGTTACCTAATATAAATGTAGCCTCTTAGCCATCAATATTTGTTCAACTGTTTTGTAGGTAGTTGTGTTGTTCATCACTACTTAGATAGCCTGATCTTCTCTTATCTCATTAAGAAAACCATCAATTAATTTGCATAAGTAGTTAGCATTCTTTGCCTATTCGGATGCATTCACTAACTTTCAAAACACGATACTAGCTTGACAATTTACTAGAAAGTTTATCATTGTCTTCCTAATTATACCTATTAAGAAAGACATCATCATAAGTTACAAATTATTAAGTATAAAAAAATAAGTAACTAATAAGTATGAAAAAAATTTAATATACTTGTCAAACCATCCATATTTAAAGTACACCCTCTTTCTTGTCAAATACGTTCAAATGATTTGATATATTGTTTAATATCTTTACCTTCCACAGGAAGATAAGTGTTGTAAATTTAGTTTAGATTTAGTCATGAAATGTCTTTACCGATGTCATCTATGGTATTGATCATGGACTTATAATATGTCTCCTTTATTGTCACCTGTCCAATTTTCTCATTGGATATCCTAAAGTTTTTTACTATCGTTGTAATTAGGGCTGAAAAAATGGTGAACTAATAAACCAAACCAAACTGAACTGTACAATTCTATCTGTTCAAGAGTATAACTATTCAATTTTTTTACTAGAACTAAACTAGTGTAGTTTTATTGGTTTGGTTCAGTTTGGTTTGATTTCTTTAGAAACCAAGTTGAGCCGGTAAACCAATTGACTCAATCAACCATGGCTAAGCCATTGGCCCGCCATATCCACCTATCCACAACCTTCTGTTTGGAAACATCGAGAAGAAGAGTGAGAATGGAGGTAGCACATGCCGCCCTTAGTGGCAATCTCCCATGACATCCACTTTGACATCTTCCCTTTCTTCACCAGATGGAGGGGCAGCCAAGGAAGGTAGCAGTGTCTTTAGAAGCCACCTTGTGGTGGCAAGCCACCGACCTTCCTCTTGAAGGATCTCTTCGACGCCAACACTACCATGACCATCATTGTGGTTTAGCACCTAGAACTTGAAGAAGCCCCACTCCAATGCTGCCACAACCATCATTGCTACATAGGCTCGTCTCTCCTATATGCCTCTGTTGGTGAGCCCCCTAAGTTCAACCACTATAAGCTCATACTTTCAATAGAGGTTGTCGTTGCCACACAAAACAACCCTAACATCATCATCGTCTAGAAACAACCCTAGTGAGGACTCCATTTCATTGGGGTGTCGGTCACTAGACATATAGTGGCTCAACAAGATATGGAGGTCATGTTTGACTAGAGTGGCCCATGGGAGTATGTAGCGGTGACGACGGAGAAGGATAGTCCCACATTACCCTTGGTCAAATGTTCATCTGCTTGTTGTTTATAAAAATGCTAATGGAGAACGAAGGTTCATCATCAAGTTAATTTCAATGTTGGAATGTTTATTAATGGCTTATTATCAATAAAATTATTTTATTTAATTATATATTAATTTTTTATTTAAAAATATAATTTTTAAAATTTTTTATTAAAACCCAACCAAAATAAATGGTTCAATTCATTTTTGCAATAAAGTTTTAGTAAACTGATTCAGTTTGGGTTAATTTAAAATTTGATTTTGTTTCGATTTTAGAAAGAATACTCCAAAATCGGACCAAATCAAACCGTTTACACCACTAGTTGTGACCATAGTTTGTTTTTGTCTTGATTGTGTGATTATAGGATTCACAAGACCTACTTACGAGTCATCATCTCTTATGAGATCATGAACCTTTTCTTCTTATTCATTTTTGTATCCTCTTCTACTTCCGGAACCAATACCACTTTTGGAACCTTGACCTATAAATCCACTAGTACACCAACATATATCTTCTTTCACATAGGACTTTTGGCTTGACTTTTGCCTTGCTCCATCATACGTATCATTTACTTTTTATAAGAATGAGTATTAAATATTAATGTCATTTAATATTTATGAGTTATTAAGTATGAATAGCAACATATTGTCATTGAAATCTTTCTTAAGAGTACTCTAAATTGCCAGGTGTTCTATCTAGTTTTGTATATGTGAACTGCATGGTTGGAAAGCTAAGAAATTTCTTTCCAAACGGTGTTATTGTAACATTTTATTGCTCTCTTTGCCTATTCCATCAATTGTAAATGTATATGAAATTATGCTCCTACCTTGGGTGGGGTCCATGTGCACAAGTGAGTGTTGCTCTTCATCATGGCAAGGTGATGCTTAAGTCGATATATTCTCTCGTGCATGATCTTCTCATGATATTTACATTGGATTTTTCTTTACTCTATGCTAATCAAGATGCAATGAAGCCAAGATGGATCATTCAGGGTCACACTAGAGGTTTAAGTGTCATCACATGGAGAAGACATTTTTAAAAAAACAAAAAAATAAAGCTAACACCTGATAAAATAGGATTAGTAGCACAATTAAACAAATACAAGTTTTAACCTTAGAAAATATTAAAACAAAATGATAAATAAGAATTTTTAAGTGCATTAGAGATAGAAAGTTCACAAAGAACACTTGAGAGAAAGAGTTCATAGAGTGAGAAAATAGGAAGGAATTAAGGGGGATAGAGTGGGTGTTTTAGGAGGCCCCTTAGGAATCTTATATAGGCTCTCAAGGGACTTTGGGAGCCATTGGCAACCCTGCCTAGCTAGTTCAAACCAAGTCACGCAACCCCGGGCCCATATGTAGTTAGATCAAGAGCCTGGGGTCAAGAACAAGCTGATTGGCCCAAAAACTAACTGGGTTAGGCTTAAGTCCTGACCTGATTGTGTATATGCATGTGTGTATATATATAAAATTACATGTTAATACTATATATTTTATGTATACATATAAACCTATACATAAATATAATTATATTTGTTTGCTAATGTGTGCATTTTAATGTGCATACATGTGCATGTGATTTTATGTATGTGATGACATATGCTTTTTGGGGAAGAGCTAATCTTGATAAACTATGTGAAAATGAAGAAAAGAAGGGTTACCTAAGAACTTTGTAAATTTTAAGTACACAACATAAACTTATAATTGCAAATCTAAACTATATGTAATTGTATAACTAAGATTTAGATATGTTAATATATTTACCTTAACATTAAATGGGCAATCACAAATCACTGATCGACATGCATGGTCAAGTTGTATGGGCCAAGGAGAAGGTGCCTCTTATAGGGTATCAGAGGGGCAAAGCTCCTTAAAAGATGATTTTTAGTAACAAAGAAGACCCGAGGTGCCTAAGCCAAGGTGCCCCTTTAAAAGTACCTTACAGCATAATATCATGACAACTATATTCTCACCACCACCACAGACTCGTCTCTAGCACCCCCACTCCACAAAGAACTACCCTCAAGGCCATGAATGACTTTTTCCCTATACATACCCTATGGCTCTAATGTCATCGGTGCCCCCACCCCAACCCACCAATGGCATCCCCCTTGCCATATCTATGCCTATCATTGCCCCCACCCTCCAACCCCTCCCACCCTGATGAGTTTGCTCACATGAAGTCACCCCTCGTGATGACAAAGTTGGTAAAGAGCCCCTCCCACATAGAACATCTACCCCCTCGCTTGCGCACCACAAGACATCCCCCTCCCCCCATAGAACTGATAGAAATATATATGCTCTACAACCTAATCATATATGATATAATTTGATATTTTTAGAAATATGTTATTCAATTAATTAGATAAATTTTTATTATTAGCTCTTATTAGCTGCGTACATCATAATGAAGATTTCGATCATATATAATGATAATTAAATCATGATAAGATCATGATAATGAGATCAATCATGCAGAGTTATGTGATCTAAATGTCATAGTCATAAGATCTTTGAGATAGGACATCAATGATCTAGATAGATTAGTGTATGTTATATCTTCTCATATGGAGGATGACTAATCTAATCGGTTATTAGTGTGAAGACACTGAGATACACTTATAGGTGCTCATTGAATGAATTCACTTACTGATCAAATTGAAAATTGTAAATGATATATTACCTAACTGTTAATCAAGATTTTCTATTATCATGGTTACACGGTTGAACCGTTGACCTGAGTCACCAAAGAAGTCTTGTTGGACAAATCTTGTGCTTTGACCATTGACTTATAGATCATTGATTCAATGTTCATGTATAGCGATGGATTACGTACAAGAAAAATCTGGTGGAGATGATTGAGCAAACAATAAGAGAGTCTACTTTTAGTAAGTGAAAGTGAATGCCTTATGGGATAATAATATAAATCTTTCATTATGGTAGAAAATATAATTAGAAAAAGAGTTTTCCAATTTATTCGATACCAAGTATAGAATCTCGTAGAGTCAAATGTATTAAGGAGTTGACAACCAATGCCATACTCCAATCCGACTTTAACATTGAATGGACGAGGGTTTATATATATGTGATAGCTGAGATGGAAAGACTCAATGAAAATAAGATGTTCTCAAAGTTGTTTGAGATCAAGGACGTGGCTTATATCCTTTATGATTAATAGGTCGTTAAACATGTTAACGAATAATAAATTTAATTTAATTAAATAAAATTATTCTATTTTAATTAGACCTTAAACAAATAGGGTATTAAGCCTAATGAGTCACACACATATGACTAATCTATAAGTATGGGGCCATGGAAGTAATTTTTAAGTACATGTTTTTATAAAAAAATCTAATTTCTATAAAATATAAGTGAATTTGGCCAAACCATAACAAGCCAAGAGACTTAATTTTGTGGCTAACCTCCTCTTGCCTTTTCTCTCTCTCTCTCTCTCTCTCTCTCTCTCTCTCTCTCTCTCTCTCTCTATAGAGTATGTTTTTTTCATAGTGAAGCAACATTCAAGACTAGTAGAAAGGTCCAACATGTAGGAGGACTCGTCTGCAAAGGAAGTTCATGTGAATATTGGTAGAGACTATGCACTTGGATGATTTGAAGAGTTTGAGATAAATCATTAACAGGTATATTAGAATTCATTTTAATCAGTATTCGATTTTCGTCGTTCAGTTCTGATCGAAAAAAAATCAACATAAACACATAAGAATCATCGTTTCTATTGCAACAAATTTTACAGAGTGATTCCTTTACAGTGAATGATCTTTTGCGAATGATGATATTTTTATGCTTATTGCATGGTCGTGTATGAATTTTTTTATCTATTTGACATTTCTTTCAATTATTTTCTCAACGCCTGTTTGATTAGACACCCCTTGCTCTACTTCACAGCTTCATTTTATTTTCTTGTTTCATATGTATAGCAATCTTAGTGGAATGGAGGGTTCATATGTGTATCTCTCAGTACTTTTTAGCAGGTAAAATCATTTATTTTTATTTTTTTATGAAATGGAGAAAGAAAGAACCTCCAATCATAGCTTCTCAAATCTCGAAAAGAAGAAAGCATCAGATTTGCCAAAATTCGATTTCAATTTTGTTGTATTAGAGGATTTGGTACATTCGTGTTATCTAGCACCAATAATTTTAGGATTTTAGGATTGGGGGTTTGCTTTGGGTAGATTCAAATCCGAATGATAGTTTTAGGATTCAAATTCGGATTTTTATGGATCTGATCCAAATTTAACTCGTTTACGTATATAGTGATTCATACATTATTCATATAGTTGTCGAGTCTTCTATTGTTACCTCTTTTCTTGAATGAGATATTTATTATTATCGTTTTATATATATGATTCATTTTGCATCAAACTTGTTGATACATACATGATGTCTATATATATATATATATATATATATTCTGCATATGTCTCTCATTTACCTTTGGATATATGCCTATTATATTATTCTATACTTTCTTTTGTCTTCCATCTACATTGATTGTATTATGTTCCATTATCCTTCTCTCAATATATATGTATACACATGCAATTTATTTGTGTTATTAATATTGACATTCATTCCTTATTCTTATCCAATTGTCACTGTTACTTCTGTTTGTTTGTTTTTTTACGGAAAGAGATATCTCTTACAACTTCAGTCATGCAATTTTTAAGAGACTTTAGCAAGCACATCAGAGATGCTTACTCCCATAGGTATCTCCCACCAGTTATGTACGGTGGACAGTTGCGTTTGTCTTTATTTCTGTAGTTGAAGATTCATATTGTCATTTTTATCGTGAATATAAAAGAAAACTTCGTCTGCAATGAATGACCAAGTTGATATTCTTTTTCAACATACGGCATCTTTTGCTCCGTCGTTAATCATATCCTGGGCAATCGGTCGTTAACCAAATTATCTTCAACTTCGTTTGTCTTCTAATAGAAAGTGAGTTTTTTTTAGAAGTTGATTTTTACTAAGATAAAAGAATTATATAATTTTTAATAAGTCATTCAGTTTAGTACACATATTTCAAATGTTAATTAGTAAGAATATTTTCTATCTTAATCGTTGATACATTTTAAATTTTAAAATAATAACTTTATGAAAAAAATATAATTTTAAGATGAATATTTAGAATAATGAAAAAAATTATCTCCAAGTTATCCCCGTACCAAACAGCACCTAAGTGTCGAAACTTGGGTAGGACCAGGGAACTACTCGGAACCAATCTCCACAACAAAAATCAGGCGAGCTACACCTTTTATCGGAAACCAATAAAACAGGAGACGATCTCTTTTCTCGAACAAGCACGTAAGCAAATTCGCCGCCCAGGTGTTTTTAAAAGAAAAATAATTTCTCATCCTACAAAACGGCGAACTAAAACAGGATACTGTAGCACCAGATTGGGGGTCCATCTTTAATCGTCGGCCCCCATGGAAAAACTACAACCCGTCAACTCAACATTACTTTGAGAATGCAAAGACTAGAGGTAACATAAATCGACTTCAACGGGGCCGTCCACAATCTTGCCACACATTGATTCTAACTAGCGACCGGTGATATAAGGGCGATCATCTTCGACAACAGTGAGCCATAGCCAGTGTCATAGCCAAAAAGGCATATCTTCGTACAACCCAGGCACTACGCGGAATCAAGCGACGAGTGGTACATGCTTGAGCTCTCCAAGATATTGAATCAGGTATTGATGCTTACCGTTGAAATCCTTGGTCGAACCTGAGGCTAGAACTGCAAAATTATTCTGCATGTTGACAGCCGGATAGTCAGAAGGAAGTCTTTGGCGAGCTCCTAGGATTAAGAGAAGGATCGATTTGCAACGCCATCACTTGCAATGGCGGTTTGGACATGGGGTAATAAATCTAATATGAATCAAGAAGCACAAAAGTGATACTCACATCTGGAGTACCTGCCACTCCCGTAAGGATTGCTGCTCCCATAGGGAGCACCGCTTCCCGGTCTCATCTGCAACAATGAAATTCTTGATGTCAAGCAAGCACTAGATAACAAGTTTAGGCGGCAACATAGTTACAAGAAGAAAAAAAACGTTCATTCGGACCATTTCCTACATGTAGGTAGCAGCAAAAGTTGACTTTAATTATGAGACGTTATTCAAATTAAAGCTGTGAGTATATATATACAGGAGGAACAGAGCGTCAGCAATGCATTTGTTTGGTCGCTGAGCGAACAAATGGACTAAAAAGGCACACTTGCAGATTGAAGTGTGGAAGGATCGCAAAGTACCTGAAATGATTTTGATGCATCTGCTGCCCCATATACTGACCCTGGAAAAACAAGAATAATCTGGCTGTTTAAGAACAGTAACGTGTAAAGACAAGCATCAACGTGTCCAAAGCATTTACCTGCAACATATCCAGCATTTGGTTGTTGATAATACTCCAGAGATGCAGCAGCCATGCTGGGTAACAATTGAGAAAAAGGATTTGAGCAGAACTTTCATCAAAAGCACAACCAAATGAAATCAGCAAGCATAAGAAAGTTACTGCATTAACAATCCAAATAGCAGGCAGAAATAAAGTCATACGAAGTTATGAACAAAAGAGCAAAAATAATATTTTCCACAATACTGGCTACCCAAGTTAGACAGGAAGCAACCTCAGGCCAGAAACTGGGTAACCACTATCGATGCGTGCACGGGGGTGTCTTCCAGGATCTGAATAAAGTGGATTCTCTCCCTGCAGAAACAAGTGGACACAAACATCACCTGTGACAATCATATATTTAGGGTGCATATAACAGCATAAGCTAAAGGAATTACAACTGCAGATAGAGGGCGCTTCTTTCCATATAAAGCGCCAACGTTATCAGAAATTGCAGGGCCTGGCATGACAAACAAAACAAGCACAGGTCAAATAATGTCTGAAAGGCAGCGTAGAAATGCAATGGACATTGAAAACTACACTTGGTAGTTAACATTTTATCACTACACAGAAGTCAAGAAACAATGAACTAAAGCAGAAATACAACCACATGGTTAAAATCTCATAGATGCATCAATACAGATATTTATATGTGCACAAATACCTGAAGGGTAACTATGCTGTTTCCAAGCAGCCTGTTCTCTCAACACATGTAAAAGTTCATGAGTTGTGGATGACTTTTCCCCAATATTGAGATAAGCACCTCTGGACGATTGACTTTTAACAGAGATCTTGGCCTCAGTATCATCTACAAAACAATAGTAAGTCAAAAAAAATACCTAGTGAACGAAAAATGTGTAAAATCCGTCTAGCAATAGGCAATTGTCAAACTGACAAAAAAAACATTATTTGAATTTATTGTGAATGGATAATGTGATTCTTTTCTTAATCTAAGCTGAAGTAGCCAGTTTGTCATTTTCATCATCAGATAAGGAACAAAGCTTGTATCCTGACTACAGTGTTCTCATTAGCATTAGCCCTGAAGCCAACTGCTTACTTGGTAATAAGATCTCATAGTGGCAAGCTATTGAACATATGGTCAAAAATCTTTATTGCTTTCCTTGATAACTCACCATTAACAAAGCAATTTCCTAACTGTCATGTCCTTATATTAAAATTTTCATAAGTCAAATGATAATTTGCCACCACAGAGGCCAGGGTACATAGAAAACAGTCAAGTGGAGGATGCACAGTGAAAGAAGCAAACCGAGTTAGTAACGCAATTGAGTGTTAAATAAGCAAAAAACTCCCACACTACTGAAAACTAGTAGAGCAAAAAAACAGAAAAAACAAGTATAGAGAATAATCGGTTTTTCTAATTTTCTATAAAAAGAAATATATAGAAGTAGGTAGACAAAAAATTGAAAAAAAGGTATTTGAGATATTAGATTGATCTTTTGTGTGATTGAGAAACGGGTAAGGTGTTGAGACGTAGCATTAACTGGATGCTGACAACATATTCAACTTGGCTTTAATAAAGACAACCTTACACAGCCTAAAACAAACATACATAACTGACCAAATATTTTTCATACTGTTGGCCCTTGAGAACTCCTAAAATTAGCTGTCCCCCTATGTCTACTGAAGAAAACAAATATATAGAAGTAGGTAGACAAAAAATTGAAAAAAGGTATTTGAGATATTAGATTGATCTTTTGTGTGATTGAGAAACGGGTAAGGTGTTGAGACGTAGCATTAACTGGATGCTGACAACATATTCAACTTGGCTTTAATAAAGACAACCTTACACAGCCTAAAACAAACATACATAAATGACCAAATATTTTTCATACTGTTGGCCCTTGAGAACTCCTAAAATTAGCTGTCCCCCTATGTCTACTGAAGAAAACACTTCAACTATCAAAAAAACATTGTGTGAGAAGTTAGTCTTCATCTAATGAAGACAACATCACCTAATCAAAAACGATAAACTCTCACTTCATATAATGAAAACAGCCACTTCGTCTGATGAAGAACATTTCGACTAAAGTAGTCCCACTTTGTCTAACAAAGAAAGCCACTTCCCCTAATGAAGAAGTGAATTGGCCGATGGATCAGCTGATTCCTGGATGGGATTGGCCCTTGGCGATCCAATTTTCACCTGGAGGGCCGATCCAACCTGATCTCCTGCCAAAATCGACAAAATTGGTCGAATTATCTTGGATCGGAATTGGAATTGCCGGAATCAGTCCGAAATCTCCTCACACAAAATGTTGCCATGGCACTCTTCCCCACCCAAGGGCTAGGGAAGATGGGGTCAATCCTATGTTATTAAAGGTGTGAAGTGGTTGACGTGAGGGACCTCTCGCCTCACCCCAAATGCCTCGTCACATCATCTCCAACGATGGAGGCAATCTCCAGCACCGCCGCTGCAAACAAGTAGAGCAGAAAACTTTGTCCACAGAAGCAGCATTGCAGTGTCAGTTCAGGTGGAGAAGATGAGGGCTGTGAATCCCTTTCAGGATCTCACATGCTCAGATGTGATGGATCCACAACTTAAGTTGTGATCTGGTCCAAATGGGTGCTGAACTGCTGATCGGACCGGGGTCATCCACGATGTAAGTTGCAGAACCTCCCTTCTGGGTCGACAGATTCCCTATCAGATTCCACGGTTTCCCTCTTTCTTGCCCAAACAAACACCAGAAGCATCCGGTAGAGGTGCCCCACCTCAACGCTGGAAGTCTGGAAGTCCCACTTTGTCCGATAAGAAAGCCACCTCCCCTAATGAAGAAGCTACTTCATCTAACAAAGATAATGAAGATAACTTCAAGTAGAAAAAGTGTAACATCAACTAAGGTTTGCACCATCTTGTAGCCAAAATTCAAATTTTCATCCATCTGTTGTTTCAACTTAAACAAACTATTTGGTATAGGACTTATATCTATGTTAAATTTTTTAGTTTTGCCTAATATAACGTAACTACATCTAATATGTTGAATCTTCAGCTTTCCCTGATACATTGTTAACTGTAACACACAAACTTCGACTACCAGCCTTAAAGTCCAAGTAATGTTTTGAAATTCATCTCACAACCTTCACCTAACGTACTGCTGAACTTAGTCTAACTAATAGATTTAACCCATCATCTCAAAATGTCATCTAATGATTTTATCAACCATCTTGATGGTTACTTCAACTACCGAGATCTTTAATTTGTCAATAAGTTATGGTTACTTTTACTTACTGATGTTTTAACTTTGCCTATTGATGTGTATAAAGGGGACAAGACGACTAGGTTGTGTTTCATAGTTGTCAGGGTGACAAGGCGCCTGAGGGACCTTTACCGCTAAGGCGACAAGATGTCTGCCTAGGCAGTACGAAAGGGTGATTGGCAGTGGGATAAAAAGTTACAAGAGGCCTAGGTGAGGGCGGGGGGGGGGGGGTGCTGTCAGCATGACTGGGGGTGACCAACAGGACAGAAGATGGCAATGAAAAAGGAGTTGGTCGGTGGCGAGTTAAGAGGTGGCGACAGAACTGGAGATGGCCAGCGATAAAACTAGGTGGCAACCCAACTGAAAGTCACCAATAGGACTCAGCACAAGGATGGTGGTGGAACTGGAGATGGCCAGAGAGAGGAGAGAAGACTAGTGGAAGTAAGAGTGAGTGAGTGAGTGAGTGAGTGAGTGAGTGAGTGAGAGAGAGAGGAGAGAGAGGAAAAGGCCATGGACGCACCTTCCCGATATGGAGCTTTCCCGGCTGCAGGCTTTACCAGCAGACAACAGCAGTGATCTCCCACCGAGTCAGAGCCATATGCAGGCTCATCTTCTTCTCCCTCCCGTTGAACTGAAATGGTGCAAAGGGCATCGGGGCATTTGGGCTGTGTGAAGAAGGGTTTATGATGGGCTGGACCAGGTTTTGTGTGAGTGATGAAAACTGACTAGTCCAACTTTAACCGCCACTAGACTGAGTGGTCTAGTGCTGAAGTGGTCAAGGCAGTCCAGCACTTGCCTTTTTGGAACCAAGGGTCCAAAGCAGTTACAAAATACCACCTTGTCACCTAAGCAGCGCCGTCACAACTATGGTGTATCAATGGATACTTTGTCTACACATTAAGAAACTTCGTCTATGAGGCTAGTTCCTACACTACTTGAACTATTGTTGGTTCAAGCCTCAATTCATTAACTAAATAGTCTCAGAAGTTTGCTGCACAGATTTAATGACTTATATGTGTATGAGTGTATCAGTTCAATGTTTTAAGTAGCAATTATTGTTTCTACCTTTACTGCATTGGTCCAATTCACTTAGAGTTAATTCATTGGTTTAAGTGACATGTTCAGCTGCCTAACACCATGTATATGATGTATATGATCATAAAAAATGATGTGTATATATATGATGTATATTTATTACATAGCTCTACTTGTTCACAAATCACGTAGTACTGTCACATATAAGCTACGGTCTATGTCAAATGTGCAGCCACTTTTGTGTTTATTTTATCAAATACCTGGAATGCATTTAATGTTTATCTACTAATTAACACCAAGATATTATGCATTTCTATACTGCATTACTAAACTATAACATTCTTAATAGTGGTTTATTAGGAATTTCAAATTTGAAATTCTAATTAGAATTTAAAAATTAGAATCCTAACTATATTCACTTTGCTTTTTACGAGAATACAGGTGAACATCTTAAAGGAGCTAGAGTTGAATCTATTAGCATGTGATATTAATTGAAAAAATGATTTTATAATTGCTCCTACAAAAAAATGAGTAAATGGTGTCATAAGAAAAAAAACGAAGATATATTTTTCCTAAAGCAACAAATTTTAAGATCAATTGCAATGTAAGAAAATGAGTTAAGTCCTGTGTTAAGCTCAAATTGGAGATGAGAGCTTATAATGACAGTACGAGCTCAAAAGTGGGAAATGAATATCATTAAGAGTTTTAGCAGGAGCTCACGGCTCAAAGGAACAAAAAAAGGCCCCGTCACAGACCATTAATGTGGAGAACTCATCTAGTTCGAATGAGGACGTAAACATGAGGCTGCAATGCATGAGAGTGAACAGACAAGAAGGTAAGATGCAAGGCCTATGCATATCATTCTTCTGTAAAGACATTATCACCACCTTCTAGCCAGCCAAGAGGGTAAATATTTGTCAGATCCTAATCTGCTCATGCCGTATGAATCACTAATATGTACAAGACGCAAGGGTCATGATAGAAAACAATGAAACAAACGAATGAAAGATGCAAAAGCCACAAAGGCAAGAAAAGATACAATGAAGCACATAGTAAAGTGACCCTAACATCTTAATTGATAAGTAATACGTTTTTACATGATTCTTTTCTTACATAGTTATAAACAAGGTAGGTGGGGCCGAGAGTCGGGACCGGGGTGGTTGGGCCCAAAACCGACCCAGGTCGGCCGGGGTCGAGACCCGGGTTGGGTCAGGGTCGCAAAAAATAATAATAAAATAATAAATTTAAAACATTTACAGGATCGGGGTCTCGGGGTCAGGACCGGGTCAGTCGGCCCAAAAACCGACCGGATTGGGTCAGGGTCGCGACCCCGCATTCCATGGTTATAAATATTTATACATTACCATATATCCATGTCTCATCAAATGTAAGCTATGTTATCAAAGGCATGCGCCTGCACTCGCCTCAGGCACCTAGGCACTGTGGCAGCACCTCCGCAGTTCTTGCCACAGATGCCTCGACCCAAATCCAGACCCCCGCCCATCCCAAAACCCCAATGCTCAGTCTTCTACCCTGAGACCCCAACATCCTGACACCATGCATGCCCTAGAAGTAATTTTTTTGTTTTTTATGTTGTTATTCAAAAGTTTTAATGATATATAATTATATATATCATTAATATATTAAAAAATATCTCGTCTCAAGTGCCTGAGACGAGGCGACCCTCCCCTTGATGAGAATGTTGCAGACTTACAGTTCTGAATTAACAGACTCAAAGTTGAGAATTAACGGATTCAAAGTAGTCTGAAAATAGGGGGTTCACATCATGTGATAATTAGATAGACATCATAAGTGGGATCATGATTAACTTTCATATGCAATGCTCATGGCTGTAAAAGTTAGCAGCCAATATAACCACATTATCGCTTAAAGCAATTCTAGATATGGTGGTCTGCAACCAGGTCTGGATTCACTAACTCCTTTCATCCTCCCCCCCCCCCCTTTCTTCCTCAAGTCAGCTCATTTTCTCCGGTTCAGCTGTGACACAATCACAATCAGGTTCTTTCTAGACTGCCCTCTGCTAGGGTTTGCATCTGTCAAGCTGTAATTGTGTTGCCGGCACCACAAGCAGGTAAGTTACTTACTCCTTTTTTTTCCCTCATCAGCTGCTCCAGCCCCCACACCATCAATCTCCTACCAAACCACCAGCGCCTCCCCTTCACCTCTCACCCCTCTCCTTGTCCCCTACATTTCCTGTTGTAATCGTGAGTCCATGGTCCACCATACTCTTGACCGACTGGCATCATCCACCGGTCTTATCCCAATCCGCCAGCACCTTTTATTCCCCTTCAGGCTGCCTAACTCCGGTATGGATGGAAGAATTGGAATCAGAATTGGCTGATTTTTGGATAAGAAAACCTATCCGGAATCGGTCCGGATTAGTCAATTTTTAATCTTTCTCCATTGTAAAAAAATTTTAAAAAATCATTAAATATCCTAAAAAATTAGAAATACCCCCAAAATTTGTTAAAAATAAAAACCACTTATTTAACATAGTTTTATATCATTACATTAGACTTTAAGACAAGTAGATACACTTTAATAACAATGATCATTTCATTAAACATAAGTAATACGATACAAATGTAATATTGACATGTAATAAAATGTTATAAATTTCTATCATCAATATCTATGGAATTGACTTTTAAAATTATCATTTGTCTGATTCTCCTCCATGCTTCACTGAGATCTATCTGTCATGATTCGCTCGTATCCATATAAAAATAACAAATAGGCTATTTAAGAAAAATCAAAGACAATGTCGTGTGCTAGAGGTATAGCTAGAATATATGACTGGAAGTCTTAAAGAGGTTTTGGATAATTTGCCACCGCGTACTGATCAAAAAAAATCCGAATTCAAATGCTAACTTCCCTCACAAGAATGTTGTCATTATCCCAAATCATCGACCCCTCCTCCACTAGTACGTACACTGCTAAAAGATCCTTCTCCTCCACCTCTGCTAGAAATGAACTCTTCCTAATCATCATCTGAGTAAGGTGCATGAGTACCTTATGTTACACTGATAGGTCCTCAATTGATTTTTAACTTTCTTTTCTTTGTTGTTTCCTTTGTTTTGTGATAAACTCTCAATCCCTTTGTCACATTGATACTTCTTCTATTGTGAAAAGTGTCCCAATTTGCTTGAAATGATCTCTGTCTTTGTCATGGTGGGAGTGGGTTGTAAGGCTGGAGCTGGGGCCAGTGCTGGGGTTGAGTTTGCAACTAGAGTTGGGTTAAAGCTAGGACTGGAGGTGGAGTAGCATGGACTTCCTCTTGCATATAATCAGTAGCAACCTAAACATCATCAAGTTCCCTTTCAACCCATATACAATTTTTAAGATCGAACTTTGATGGTGCTCTATCCGCCTTTTCCTCCACCCACACGACAAGTGCGTACTCCTCCTATAAGAAGTAATCCACATTAACATCTTCAGTTGATGATTCATGTGCTTCGGCCTCATACCTTTGTTCATATGGTCCACCTATAAATCAAACGAATCTCTGTTCTATAATTTTGTTGCGATTTTTTATATTCTTTATCCTCGATAGCATGGTGTAGTGGTAGAACACTAGTTTCTCTAACCTGTCAAATGTTAGCGTATTCCATTTCTTGGTATGAATTAATCTAAAAACATTACAATTCATCTCACACTGGGAGGAATATGTGCTCTAACTAAGAATTTGAATCGTAATTGCAACAAGTAGATTCCACTTCTTGTATTGACTTGCACCCACTACTCAATTGTAAAAAACAATAATAGAATATGATGTTATTATCACAATAGGAGTTTGTATATCATTAAATAAAATGAGATTTGTTTCAATTTCAACACACCAAGAGAAATCTTGTCAAATAAATACCTCAAATCAGGATTTAAGTATACTGCAGTTCTCATTTATAAGATTGCATCTGAAAATTGAGTCGTCAAATTATTAGACTATTAGTGTTCCAATGTAAAAAATCGAGAAAGGTAACTTGCTCACTTGCTTCTTAGTTTCACATCCGTTCTACTAAGTTCTTGAAAGTTGTTATATACAGACAAAGTACTCCTCAGGACTACTTGATCATTACATACTAGTGATTCATATTATATCCAGGGGTTTAAAAAATATATTACATTTATCCCATATGACATAAAAACATACATTTATGCATCAAACAATAATTAAATTATAGATGACATAATTACTTGTTGCATACACATCATGGTGTAATATACTATCACATCTAACATCTATTATCTTCCACCATTTCTAATAATATTTACAATGCTTCCCCTCTATTTTCAACCTCGCTTCATCCATGACAACATACAGGTATCACATTTGATCTCCCTCATTTGAGTACATTAATCTCAACATATTTACAAATGACTCAATGATGGACAAGTAATAAACAATTATTGTCCATTATTAGACGTTCTATCTATGCACGGATCTCTAATTGCTCAATCTTGTTGTGCAAATCAAGTTAATCAACCATATAGCAAATATACTATGTCAATGTTATAAAACGGACAAGTGCATGTCTATGCCGGTGTAAACTCTCTAAGATAATAAACTATGTGACAAATCTAGCTAGTCTAGGCCTGATCAAATCATACTCCTCTGTATACTGTCTCGTGATGTGCAGCAAACAAGGAAGTGAATAGATGAAAGATGTGATCTGTTGTACCTAACTCACAAGTGTAAAAATTGAACATATGTCCTCCAACATAAGATTGATGAATTGTGTTGCAAATGGAACCCATAAAAGATATGACCTCTTGTTCATTAACTTCCTCCCTGCAATCTTGTACAAGAGCTTGTTATATGTCACAAGTTGAACAATATTCTCCTCTTCAACCTCTTATTCAATGTCGTCCATAGGTAAAAAGATGTAATCAACATCCTTGACATAACATGAAGCATCAATAGACTTTAAAAACATTGTGCTTTATGAACAATAAACAAAAAAATTAATCAAGGATCCTATGTTATCAGACGCGATCGCCTCGGGTGCCTAGATGTTGAGGCAAGGCGATGCGAGACCTCAGCGCCTCGCCTAGCCTACAACTGCCTCAAGCGGTCGCCTTTTCCGCCTCGGCCACTTAGACCACCTCAAATGCATATACTTCTCTATTTTTTCCTATTTTTAAATTTAGTTTTTGGTTTGTCGTTTGGTTCAATTTAAGACCATATCTTATATATTATAATTCCTTTCTTTTTAAATCAATGGAATAGTAACCTTTTGTCATATTCAAAAACAACTTAAGATCAAAGAAGGCAAAAACTTAAAAATTATTGTTCAATTATTGTTACTTTTATGTTATTTAGAATTATTAATATATTTCCATGCATGTTTTAAAATTATTGTTCGATTGTTGTCACTTGACATATCAATGTAACTTAATTGTTATTTCAAATTCTAGTAACATAGAAAAAGGTACGTCTTTCTTACATGTTTGATGTATGTCTATATTTTTTTATATATTTCTTGTTTTCTTTGATATATTTTTTGCATGTTTGAATATACATATTTTTTTAAATGTCCCTCTTGTATTTTATAAATACTTTTTACTTTTTTAAAAGCATTTCATGCTTTTTTACATATATTTCTAGTCTTTTTAGAGGTATGTCTTGTTTTTTTCACTTTCAAATATTGTATAAATCATAAATGTATATAATAATAAATAAAAAAATATCGCCTCAAGCACCTAAGGCACCTTCCTGAGGTGAGGCGAGGCCTCCCTTGCCTCGTGCCTCTGACTACATAGCATGGATCTCTTTGTTATATCTGGTCACCTATCACATATGATAGTGCACCGTCTCTCCTTCCAACCCAACTTAAAGCCATCTATCAAGGCTTTCAACTCTTCTATTTCATCATCAAGACTGGTAGCGTAGATAAATTGGATGGGACCTTTAATCTCGATTTAGTCTCCCCAATTGCATCAACCATGGTCTAGAAATAGGGGCTAGTGACAACACATGCGGGAACACTTGCATTTAACACATCAAAATTGTTATTGACTCCCTGAAAAAAAAAATGAAACATATGCTGAGATGAGCAATGACAATGACATATTGTTACTTGTATGTAAAAATCACTTGTAAATATATTTCATTACTCTTTTTGCAGCTAAAGTGACCGTCTTGACCCATTTAAATGCTTGTCATATTGATCTTTACAAGCTATTTTGTCTTCTAAACATGTGAGCATCCTAACCAGGTCCAAATCATATCGAAGCTGATCGACGAAAATCTCCCTATCCTACACTCACATCATTTGTGGGTGTGGGTCGAGTTGAGTGGGATTGACGATATTATGACTCCCCAACTACAAAGCCTCCTACTCCCCTCCTTCTCACCTCATCTTCTATTTGGGATTGTTTACTTGCAATCTTTGCTCTTCTCATATCTTCATCTTCATCAAACTCAGACTTAATCAACGTCTCAACCTCCTGAGCTCGTCCTTTCCCCTTACCCCTTTGACTAGGTTTCTCAACCCTTCTTCCTAAAGACCCCTCATACAATTCCTCACTTAGTTCCACATGAATTCTCCTATGTGAGGCACTCCCTATGAGGTACGCCTTCATAGACTCACTACTTTATCTTGGCACCTTGTCACATTTTTTTACATTTGCATCTAAGCCACCAATTTATTACTTTAAGCGGAACACTCCCCCCTTAATATATTTACTGCACCACTTACATTATGCCCTCTTCTTATCAAAATTCACCTAAAAGCCATGTTCTCACCCGATATCACGGGTAGTATCACTACCTCCTTGCTCAACAATTGCTCCATGTTCACATTAATAAACATTTAATAAGTTAACCTCACCAATTAAAGAGGACTAATTTGGGAGGGGACAAGAAGTGCCCCGACTATCAGGAAGAAAGAGCACATACCTAAGGGGTTGCTTAACTGAACTAGTCACCGTATAGTGACTGTTTAAGCAAAAGGGAATGGGGGGGAGTACGAGCAATGGGGGAAATCTTACCGGATCATGTTGTCACTGGTGGAAGGCTTGTAATCATTAGAGGATCACCAACCAAACACTAGAATTGATGGAGGATTGCTTCCAAAAATGTTGGAATCACTGGAGGATCGCTGAAGAATTGACTAATGATCATTGGATCGATGATGAATCATCGAAGAATCACTTGATCACTGTGGAATTGTCGGAGATCACCACTACCACCAGAGCCATAATGGTTTCGAGGTGGGAATGGGGGAATTGAGCTGATTCCCCCTTATTGGCCCGATATCAGATCCAAATTGGACCGAAAATTGATCCGGGCCCAGGACTAAAATCCTCTTGGCAGAATTGGCAGAATCGACTGATTCCGATTTGATTCGGTGAATAGGCCGATTCTCTACCGATTCCACCAAGAATTAATATTGGATTGGTCTCCTAGGCGATAATCAGATTGAGACAGACCTATCCAATTCTGAAATAGGTTAATTTCAATCTGATAGACAGATTCTGTAAACCAAGGTCTTCAGTCATCACTCAGCCTCCCTCCCCCAACAGTTGGTCATCAGTCGCCATTGCCCTGATACCATCATTCTTGTTATTCCAAAATTTTAAATCATCACATTAAGGCTAATTTTATACATCTAGTTTTGGTATGAAATATCAAAATTTGTATTTACATGTCATAGATGACTTTGAACTTTCGGTCACTTTGATCATACCACTTAACTGCATATTGCCACCATAGTTGTCAAGGCGCCCGCCTAGGCGGCGCCTAGGCGCCGCCTAGGCGGCAAGGCGCCTTTCCAAGGGCGCCTTGCCAGGGCACCTTGTCTGGGGCCAAAAAGGCGTCCAAGGCGCCCGCCAAGGCGCCCAAGGCGCCAGCCTAGGCGCCCAAGGTGCCCAAGCAAAGCGCCTTGGGTATTTTTACGTCATTAAAAAAAGTTTTGAGGAGTTTTTCTCCCTTGATACCCCTCACAAGGGACACTTATTTAATGATATTTTGAATATATTAATATATTGTATTATCACTTATACTATCATACATATTTAAGATTTATGATTATAAATATATATTATATACTTAATTAAGTTCTTTTTCAGCTCTTTCTTTTCTCTCTCTCTGTCTCACTTATACTATTACATACTTTTTCTCTCAGGTCGATCCGCGACTACTCTGTGCTCCCCCCATTTAATAATATTATAAAAATATTTTACCATCACTTATACTATTGCACATATATAAATTTTATAATCATAAATAAGTTATATACTTAAATTTTATAAAAATTTATTTAACTTTCTTCTCTTTCACACACACATCATATTTACTTATGTGTATTGATAAAACACTCATATTCAATTATAACATAACAAATATAATTATATTTATGTTTTGTTTATATATAACAACCTCCCGACTCATCCTTCCTTGAATACCGCCTTGACCGCCTAGGCGACGCCTAAGCGGCCGCCTTGTCGCCTAAGCGGAATCGGTACCCTTCAATGCCTTGGGCGCCTTGTCGCCTTGACAACATGATTGCCACTTTAGCGGATGCTTGTCGCTCACGCGGTCAAAGGCCTCTTGGTTGTGTTAGCCATGGTTCGCCGGGTCGCGACCCGGGTCGCGACCCGGACCCGACCGGGTCGGTTTTGGGGCCGACCGACCCGGTCGCGACCCCAAGACCCCGACCCCATTTTGATTTTTTTATTATTATTTTTTGCGACCCGGGCCGACCCCGCCCCGACCCGGGTCGCGACCCCGGCCGACCCGGGTCGGTTTTGCCCCCAACCGACCCGGTCCCGACTCCCGACCCCACCTTCCTTGGTGTTAGCTACTTTCTCACCTTGATAACTTCCTTATTGCTCAAAGAGCACAAATATTTTGAAATCCATTGATACAAGTAGACAAAAATAAAAATGTATCCACCTATATAGATAACTACATAAAATTCTAGTAGCATTAGACAAAGTACAAAAAATAAATAAAAGGATCCCAATACATGAAAAATGATCGAAACATTGATGCAAAATGAAACAAAACACTTGGGATGGGATATACATGAAGTTAAAGTATACAATTAAAGCATGTAACTAAGGATCTGCTGTTTATCTTTTCAAATTATGAATGACTAACTATCTTTTATGTTTCAAGGTAGTTTGTTAACACGAAAATTCAGTATGGGGAAGTGAGGATTCTTAGGTGACAAAGATGGCTGAGTGAAATCCAATGTTTACTTGTATATAACAATATAAAACAGTTAGAAGTAAGTTGTCTTCTGTAATGACATTATCATTTTTACTTATTTACTATTTCATTACATCTTACGCTATGAATGGCTAATTGTCATGAAATGACAAGATATGTTCACACGACAAAGTTGTGTTGAATATAAAATTGCAAACGGCTTCCTAGAGTCAAATTTGTGTTTAAAAATTTCTCCTCTCAATAATTGAATGATGGTACAAATGAATAGCAAAAGTGAATAAAATCCATATTCCTGACTTTAACTGTCATTATATTTTGAGTCAAAGCAACATCTCAAACCAGTATGAAAGGATTTAGAGTACTTCTAGTCTTATACAAAAAGTAGAAATGTTAACATCAACAAGAATAAAAAGTTAGTGGTTTGCCAATGCAATGTGATTAAAAGTTAGAAATGTAGAAGGCAGGCAAAGACCGGATAAGCAGATATTAGCCAAGTTTGTTGATGGTGCTTACTAGGCACAAGCACAACAAGAGTAGGCCAAGCTGCTATTGATAAAAAGGACTTGTATGAGTATATGTTGAGTGCTTGGATAGAGACCAGAGAAGATATAGAATATAGATGTGATTGATCCAAATGGTTGTTTGGGTGGGGGGGAGAGAGATGGTGTTTGGACTCGACATCCTGAGCTTGGTGTAAGGCCAGTATGTTCAGGACCGTAAACATGGCCCGACACTGGCAATGCACCCCTGCTAGTCCTACATGAGCTGCCAGGATTGCTCGCTGGGCTTGCACCCAGCAGTTATCCAAAAATAACCCTGAGAATAGGACTTTGGGTTCGTATGTTGTAGTTGTATGACAAGCCTTAGAATATAGAAGTGCAAGAACTTGGATTGATCAAGCAGAACCTTGGTTGCCGGCCATTTTCACCAAAACCTATTCTTCCGAGTCCACCTTTATTTGTGTATTCCTTTATTAAAATATGTCCCTTTTGCAGGACATGGTTAACTTTGTGTCCTCTAGTGTTGTATGTGATGGCCTTGTCTTGCTTGCATCAAACTCAACATCCCTTCAGCAGAAATTGGCCGGTCAGTGCAGTGAGAGCGTAGGGGCCACATGGTTCCAAGGCGACACCACAGGAGCACAGTGGTACAAGTGACAGTTGCAACACCGACCAGTAAGCCAAAAAAAAAAATCCACCATACAACAGAAGGTGGTCCCAAGGCAGGCAACACTAGAGAGCCAGACACCTACCATATTTAAGGTGCACACAAAATATCCGATTGTGCTGAACGGGGGCTCCCTGTCCTTTCAAGGTACAACCAGCAAGTTCACAGAAGCTGAGCAAATTATAGATGTTAAACTGCCAATGGACAATGCTGAAGTTCATAACATTGGGCCATTGGCACACTTCCGCTAGAGCATGTACTTAAGACACAAGTGGGTAAGTGCAAGGCAAGGAAGCCCATGTCATGTGCCAATGAATTGATGAAGGTGGATGCCACCTTGAATGGGCACTCCAGACACTAGAGCTACTCACAATTTTATTACCAATAAAGAGAGCCGGAGATTGGGCATTTGCCTTAAGCAAGATTCCAGCCAAGGATTGTTGTCTCGAATCTCGACTTTGTCTCGGAAGCGTTAAAGAGAAGAGATCTCGTGAGATTCTCGAAAAAATCTCGGGAGATCGGATCTCAGATTTCATTTATGCAGGGTATACTTTACCCAATGATTGTCATCTCACATCTATATTTTATCTAACGGAGATTAAAGATAAAAGATCTTGAAAAATCTCAAGGGATTAGATCTTGGAAATACCAATCAATGTGCATGTTTAAATGTAGAATGTCATATAATCTCCTTAAAAAGGACGAGAACTCATATTAAATATTAAAATAAGCTGTGAGAGAATTAAAAGCATAATACAAAGATGGTGAACTATTGTTAGCATGAGACATACAAAGGATCTTATGTCAGACCAAAGTTTCATCTTGAACGATATGGATAGGAGATTGATAACATTTTGGGTCAATTGTACATATATAGTCATTAAAATATTAATCTATGAAATTTTATCAAACAATAATGTTTAGATGAATATTTCGATAGATTCCATAATAAAATTGGCAATATAAGAAGAAAACTTAACAAGATCATCTAACAAGTTGGGGATAATAATAGGCGGAGAAGATCAAGGTATTACAGGTACTACATAGATATTCTCGTTTCGACGATCTCGTTTCTTGGACGCACGGAAGAAAAGAAATTCTCAGGAGATCTCGAGAGATTCTCGGGAGATTGCATTCCATGATTCCAGCCACATAAAGGCTATCAATTCTGAGGCACCTCCACAACTGCGATTGCCAAGGATGTCCCTTTATGGATTGGAACAAGGATCGGCACCAAAAACTTCATGTTTGCGCCTTTAGATAATTCATCTCTGATTTTGGGAAGAGTTCTTGCATATGGCTAGGACAGTGCATCAGCCGTTCGTGGGCTTAATCTGCAAAATGGGTGACATCACACCTTGCATCGTTCTGGTGAAGTGCAAGGCGAAGGAACCCGCACTTTTATCAACCTTGCAAGTAAATACAGGCCTACAGAAAAAACAAGCAAGGTTTTTCATGTCTATCAAGTATCAATATGAAAGACAGGAGGAGGAATGTGTGAAGGAGATGCATATTCCATGTTCCATTCAAGCGAAGCAATTTTGAAGAAATTTGTAGCCTTCATGTCGCCCAAACTGATGGAGGAGCTGCTGCTACATAGGGAGATTGATTACAAGATAGAATTGGTGCCAGGAGCAGTGTTGTCATCTCACTTCCCATATTGTATGCCTTCTTCATAACTTGCCGAATTGTGAAAGCATCAAGCTAAGATGCTCGTTGCAGGCTACCTATGTCCATTCAACAGTCTATTTGGTACCCCATTTCTAATTCAGAAGTAGCAAGATGGAAGTTTGCATGTGTGTTGGCTATTGTGTCTTGAAAAAGGTCACAATAAAGTACGGGCACCCTCTACCCTTGCTAGTTGATCTCTTTGACCAACTGGGTGGTGAAGTACATATCAAAGTTGGACCTTACGGTCATGTTATTAGCAAATCTGCATTGCCTAAGATGATGATAGCAAGATGGCTTGCATGGCCTGTTACAGAACTTATGAGTTTTCAGAGATGCCTTTTGGACTTGTCAATGCACCTACAACATTTTGTACAACTCATAAACGAGTTGTTCAAAAAATTTCTTGATAAATTCGTGATTTTGTACTTGGAGGATATTGTTGTCTATAGTCAAATCTTAGAGATGTGTGTGTGGTTGTATCAAAACCACATTGATGTAAAGAGAGAGAAATGATCCTTTGCCTAGAAATGTACCAAGTTCTTTGGACATATTATTGGTAGAGTAAATGAATGGATGATGAAAGTTCAGCCATCCAAAAATGGGTGGCCTCAAAAAAGGATTACGCTCCTTCCTTGGCCTTCTCAATTACACCAAAAAATGCTATGCAGCTCATACACTATCCACTTCGAAAGAAATAGATGACTGCTACCGTACATTACTTACAAACTTGGAAACAGTACTTGTTTGGGACAGTTCATGGTGAAAACTGACAATGTAACATTAAGTGACTTCCTGACCTAGAAAAAAATGTCGCCCAAGCAAGCAAGATGAGTGGATTCCCTATTGGAGTACGACATAAAGCTACAATATAATCTTGGCAAAGAAAATCAGGTCCTTGATGCCTTTAGCCTGAGCTTGTGACACTCCAACCCGTGAAGCGCCATGCTATAAGCAAGGAGATGTCTTCATGGGATTAAGTCGGGTCGCATATCTTCATGGGATTAAGCCACACATCTAAGGAAAAGCAGGGATAGCTGAGAGTTCATTTAGGCATATCAGTATCTCACCTTGATCTTTGTCATCAAAGCTGAGCTTGTGACACTCCAACCCATGAAGCCCCATGCGATAAGCAAGGAGATGTCTTCATGGGATTAAGTCGGGTCACATATCTTCATGGGATTAAGCCACACATCTAAGGAAAAGCAGGGATAGCTGAGAGTTCATTTAGGCATATCAGTATCTCACCTTGATCTTTGTCATCCCTTGCTCTTGCTCTTCCAAGTTCCAACTAATGCACAAGTGAAGAAGGTGAAATCCTCCTTCCTAGGCTTCCTCTCCTTGCACTGGTGGTGACAATAACAAGTACTTCCTCTCTTAAACTCTCAGAACCCTCCCTTTTTATCTGGACCCTCGTGCGGTCTCCAATGGTCTCCTTTTATAAAGGAGTTTATAGAGAGCCAGTCCGATAGGGACTACTCTTGATGGTCGATGGATACAACGCAAGATGGAGGAGGACTCGGTCAGTATTCCTATCTTCCAGCACCTCAACGGACCAGTTTTAAATATCCTTTGAGATCTTTGCCTGCTGGACCTCTCCTGTTGGTTATCTTGGGAGATGTGCATCAGAACTGCACCCTCCCTATCCTACTCTATAGGAGTATCCAATGGAATGCTCTTTGACTTGAACTGCATGCAGTTATCAGAGATGCTTCAAGGCTGCCAGGTGGTTATCAAGGCCTATTTTTCAGGCATATCCGATGGCCATTCATTGACCTATTAAGCATGTGGTTATAGCCTATTATTTAGACATCGTCTGGGACCATCAAGTAGAGATATGATCCTGCAATTTAAGAGCTTCGCCTTCGCGACTGCATCTTTGACCTATCATCTTATACATATATGATGTAATCAAAGGGTAGATAAATGACCATCGGATCCTATTATTTAAGATCAAAAATTGGCTGTGCAAGGAGGCATTAGACGGGCCATATTTAAAAATTAATTGGGCCTGATTTTATGTAACATCTCAGCCCATTAGTATAAACATAGTGATTGTGCCATAAGTCATTGTAATTGGACTTAATCCCATCATCAACTATCATCCCTTTGACCCTGTGCAAATGACCTCCCATAATTGGGCTTGACTTCCATTGATAGTTAGCCCATATGATTGTTAACTTGAACTTGAGTAAATGGACCTTAATGATTTATTGATATCTCAATTGAATGCTCGCCGCCATCATACATATCAATGAAGTTGGTTAAATATTCAAACGTTGCTCAAGTCATCAAAAATGAGCCCATCTTCTTGTGGATTTAATGTAGGAACAATATAGTCCCATCTCCTTCATCTTTGATGTCTCGGCCACCATCTTGCCATATCGAGACCATTCATTTGATCAGCCATCATTTACTGCATCATAGCCATTGGATTCACTGAAACACTTCATTTGATTGGGCCCATCAAGAGCCTAGAAATTATGTCAATATGTGATATTTGCATGAATCAGGCCATAGATCATCCTTAATTTCCAATTGGGCCTAGCTCTCATTGATACTAGCTGATTTGCATAAAAGATGAATCATGTGTCATTGCAATTTGATATTTGGCATGATTCCATGTCATCCATAGCCCAATAGGCATAACATGTGAATGTGATGGATCTAGATATTGGGCCCAATTCCATACTAACATCCAGCCCAATTTGCATAAAATTTAAAATTGGTGCTAATGGGCCTCATATTCATCAAATCATGCCCATTAAGAGGGTCAGCCTTGGGCTGACATCCATTTAAATGTCCTCAAATCATCACTTTATTTAAATCAAATCAAGCCATAATCCAAAAGGGAGGCAGCAGATCACCCTTTATACTTGAGCAGGATCCAGACCCAATTAAGGATCTAACTCATAACCGGACCCATCTATGGTTAAAATAAGTATGTCATTCATCAGATTTGATGCAAATCCTGACCATTCATCATCTCTTTTATTTAAGTCAAACTCAATCCTACTCCAAGTAGGACAAGAGACGGCGGCGCAATTCATGTTGGGTTTGACATCAATTTGGACACCCCTTTTGACTCCAAATCACTTTCAAATTGCCAATTGGCCTATTTAGCCATGTCCTTTGGCAATTCCAGCGCAAGAAGACCTGCATAACCTGATCTTTATGTTCTCCTTCTATCGCAATCATCAGTTTCTGGTGCCAAACCTATCTGGATTTGCTGTTGGTTGCTCTGATTCACAATTGGCTATCTGTCAGGGCCAAATTGAAAAAGGGAATGTCCCCTGTAGTTCTAGATATCCATCAAAATCATCAGGTATGTATTTTCTAATTCTGTCATCCTCCCTGTCCATGCTCAGATGGTGCAAAGGCATTTCCATCTGATCGGGGGAATGAGAATCATATTCAATTGGTATGGTTACTCATTGTAGGGCCTGCTTGATCATCTATTGGTGCCGAAACAAGAAGGATACAGCATTACCAGGTCCCATGCTAATCTTTGACATTTAAACTGCATCTGATTTCAGAAAGGCTTGTTGTTTCTTTCTCTTGGACATTAGCAGTAACTAAGAAGTCATTTCCTTATAGTTATGTTCGTTGAACATGTGATGTGGCTAAAACTGTAGATGTATCTGTCTTCAGTTCGTAGCATTTGTCAGGGCTATCAGGCCCTTTTTGCATTGTTATCATGGTATTTTAGATGCATAATTGAGCATCTAATATAGTCAAAACTAAAGATGGTATACCCTCTTAAGTCCTGAACATCTGTCGAGTTCATCAAACCCTTGTCTTGGCATTCAAATTGCCACCCGTAGGTACTGGATTTACAGTTGTCCATCAGATGATTCTGAATTGGGAAGGAGGCATCCGATTACTGTTCTAGGACTCCCTTGGTCCAATCTGATCCTGGTAATTCCTCTTTGGCATTCAATTGTCCATTGGCTGAGCAAGCTTTTGAGGGGAGACTCTCTCTCCTTCTCCTTAACATCCGCATCTGTAAGTATGTCCTCTATTTCCTTTATTTGGTTGCATAGTGCCTTATAGACACAGCTGAGTCAAAGAGGGCATATGCTCCCAATATTTTGAACATATTCCGGATCTGGCAGGTCCTAGTTCCTTCATTTTGATTGACCCTTCATCAATTATGTTCAGACCTGCATGTATATGTCAAGGATATGAGGGAATCATTCCCCTATTGCTTTCAATTGTTTCAAAGCTCATCTAGGTCTGGATCCTCTTATTTCCTATCTGATTTTGATGAATGATGCAAAGTGCTAGCATCTTATCACGTGCTTCATGTGTTGATGATTTATCCATCATATATTCATATTAGGCATATGAAATCACCTCAAATTCTAGTTGAGACCATACATTCTCCTTGGCCATCAATTATGTTTATCGGCCAATGTAGGGTCTGAAAGTGAATTATTGGTCCATCAGTTTGGCCACTGGGTTCTCTTAATCTCACGCTGGATGTTTCCAATTATGTTTGGGAACTCAAGTCTACCTGGTTGTACACACTTATATCCAAGGAAGGTGGGGTCGGGAGTCGGGACCGGGTCGGTTTGGCCCCAAACCGACCCGGGTCGGCCGGGGTCGCGACCCGGGTCGGGACGGGGTCGCGACCCGGGTCGGGACGGGGTCGCGACCCGGGTCGGGACGGGGTCGGCCTAGGTCGCGAAAAAAAATAATAATAAATTAAAAATGGGGTCGGGGTCTTAGAGTCGCGACCAGGTCGGTCGGCCCCAAAACCGACCGGGTCGGGTCCGGGTCGCGACCCGGCGAACCATGCTTATATCCATATAAACATGCTTTGATGTTAGTCCCCCCTGTCTAGCCATTTAGCACATCAGATGTTCGAGAACATGAATCCCTCCATTTTCACCTTCCATTGATGAAACTGGGCATCTAGTTTACATCCAATCTCAGCCTTGACAGCTTCACATATATGTATCCGAACCAGTAGCCTTAGTATCTCGGACTTGTCATGTTCTATTGGTTTCTGAGGGCACCCCAAATAGATAGGCAACCTTGGTTTGCCATACTTTTGCTTGAGGAAGATGGATGGTAGCAACAGGTATGCCACCATTGCTCATCTGCTTTGTTACCATGGGACTTAACATATGCTGAGTCCATTACTGGCAGCAAAGAAACTTCATCCCCTCCATCTGATTTTGAGGGGCCTCCTTAGGTCTATATTTGATGCTAAGTGTGATGCGGGACGGGACCATGATTTCAGATAAACCGGAAGATATAACCCAGCAGATAAAAATGCCAAACAAAAAATAACCCGGAACCAGCAGACTGATATGAACCAGCAGGTAACAGACCAAATATGAACAGACTTCCAACAGTAATAAGCTCAGATCATAACCCAACAGTATAGCAGGCAGTTCAAAGACCAGAAGTGCTAAGAACCCAGCAGTTTAAAACGAACAGATTATGCAATTTATCATCATGACAGTGTCAACCGGTACAGGGAGGATATCTCAATAGCACACAATCCTCATGAAAATGATAAGCACATCAACAGTCATGAGAGCAGTAGATAAAGGGACATTGGCTCAGATTATGAACATCACAGCCATAATTGGAATCAGTGAAACCAGTATATCAACAAGTATAATTCAGGAGTCCTCCCAATAACTATACCGGCAACTAATTAAAGCTACCAAGGCAAGTTTTCTTTGGTTTCATCATCATTTTCCCATAAAAATGTAGGCAGGTCCAGATGAATCCTGCCATTTCTGTAGGTTCCAATTCTCAAGAGAAATCCGAGGTGTAATATGAATAATATCCAATCAAGAAAACAAGACAGACTGTCGTGAATACTAGATGAACAGAAACAACAGATTACTCATAGACTGGAGGTGGACCAGTCCTGCAGATTCCTCTTCAAGCACAAATATCATATGTGACTGTCAGAAATCAGATCACTAGAAGCAATCGGCTCAGACTGGAAGAAAACCAAGCCATCTCAATGGAACCACATTTATGAACCACGGGACATGGCCATTCATGGCCTTAAACCATAAGAACTTGCTCCGTAGGGAGGAATCTATTATGGGAGGGTCGGATATCACCTGTGCCTTGGGAGGTAAGGCATTCCGCAAACCTTCTTGGAGTGGGAGGGACAGCTTCTCAATCAGGGGTTAGAGGAACCCGCAAGGAATCCACAGCGTTTGGAGGAACAACGCTGACCTTATGGAACCGTGACCGACTCCGGGAGGACCGTTGTGGAGCACCGATAGCAGCAATAGAGATGCACGGAACGGTAGAAGATCCAGCAGCACAATCGGGACAGGAGGAGGAACCGATCGAGTGAAGAAAGATCTCCACAGGAGCTCGTCGGAACATCCACCGGAAGAAAGGGATCGAGCTGATCCGAGGGAGGAAACGGCCGTAGAAGGCTCAATCGCCGGCCGGACTGAAGAGAACTAGGAAGAAGGAGCCGGGAGGAAGAGCTTCTTCCACGGAGGCTTGCCGAAATCACCGCGGGAAGAGGCGGATCGAAGAGGGGCCGTCGCTAGGGTTTCGCCATCGCGAGGGCGGAAGGAGGAAAACAGCGCGCCGTAACGCCATCGGGGAGAGAGAAGATCCGTCGCTCGGGTAAAGGGGAAGAGCCCAGCGAGAGAGAGAGGGGTAAACTTGTAAAACTAAACAGTGACGGGAATTCAAATCAATGTATATTCATCATCTCATATCATTTACATAAGGGTGTGGGTCCTATTTATAGGATAAAATTCAGGAAAAAGTCCGAAAATGTTAATAAAATTGAAAAATGCTCAAACAAATCAACTAAAAATCCTAAAAATTAGGAAAATACCTAAATGGACCCATTATTGACCTAAAAATCAAAATTACATGAGATTTGAAAATCAATAATCGGTTCTTGCATCCCGATTCAATTATTAACATGAATCGGTTATTGACCCTTGATTTGATTCCCATCAAGTGTTAGCACCCATTGCATCTTAACCATGGGTAGCCCGGCCATCAAGCATCTTGGACATTCCGTAAGTTAAATCCAAGAAGATCCTAGGATGTTCAGGACCTGAATCTCATAGAGAATAGGGTTTCAAAGAAAGCATATTTTTTTGCATTTTACTTCCTCCCAAAATTAATGTAAACTTCAGATTCCAACAGCAGCCTGTCTCATTGGACTTTCCATAGGAAAATTCTGATCTGGATAGGTGAAATTAGGTACCACAACCAGGTTAACCCAGCATGCCTCCTTGCCCCCAAAGTGAAGTCTCTTGCGTACAGCAGTGACAATTTTTTATTTGCCATTAAGTTCCACAGAAGCACCATCATCCCTTTCGGTGCAATTGGCTTGTCTCAACCTCCCATAGAATTAAAAGCTACTCAACCACTGTGTCAGATAGCTCCCTCTTGAATAAGATATTCAAATTTTGTTTTGATTGAGCCATTTTCTGAACTTAACCCTGTTTGTTTTGGCTTAATTGATGTCTAGCATCTGAATTGGTCAAAGATTAGACATTTACAAGTGGTTCATTATAATTATTTTATTCACGGAGGTGAAAAACTAAGATTTTGTGTTCAACAAGAGAAATTTGATATGAAATTAAGACTTAAGACATTCCATTAAGTCAAATCAAACGCCACCTTAGGCCACTTTCAAACCTCTGGGGATGGAGTAAAACCTCAGAAACCGCTTGGCAAATGGATAATTGTCAATCCACCTATCTTTCCAAAATAAGGTGTTGTTGTCATTGCCAACTCTCCATGAAGACCAGAATAAGTTCCAGTTCTGCACAATGCCCTTCCAAAGGGTTGAAACCCTATTTCAAAAATACAGTCCATTCAACTGTTGACCTTCCTGGTGCACAAAGAAGTCGAATCTAACCTCATCAACCCATATACCCTTCTCTCCCCTATCCAATCTCCATAGTCATTACCTCAAAAGGAAGCAGCCTAATCCCACCTTATTCAAGCCTTTGCGAGCAGGCTTCCATGAAACCAGGTGTAAATTATTCTTCTCATATAATCCAGGCAGAAAAAGTTAGACCGAATACTTTATAATTTATCAGACACTCTTAGGAATCTATAAAAATATAGTAGTACATTTGTAAACATTGGATCACATTCTTTGGTAATACCTAACCACCTTGCAGAAAGAAGTTTACCTTTCCATTATACAATTCCCCTACACTTTCTCGATAAGAGGTAATCAATCCCTGCCTTTGGTTCTATCGAGAGATAGGAAAGAACAATATATTTGATAGGAAATGACCGCCATTCCTTATTAAAGATCAAAAGTAGCAAAATCCTAGACTCATCAAATGTGTTAATTCCCATAACTTTGCATTTGTTCCATCTGATCTTCAGACGACCTCTGGTGTTCTCTATAAAAATAAAGATGCATAAATTGATGCATTTGGCTTCATCTGCTGAGGAAGTATAGTGTCATCTGCAAATTGAAGATGAGTAATAACCTTTATGTACCTTCCAACGCAAATGCCTCAATGAATACTTCATGGTGTGCCCTGTACCACATCATACTCAACATTTGGCCAAACAGACGAAACTATAGAAGTGATAAAGATCATACTACAGCAAACCTCTCAAGCACTCAAAAGTAGTCAAATGATTGACCACTGATTACAATAAAGAATCTGGCAGAGTTGACACAACATTGGACACATTTAATCCAGGTTGAAGTGTTAGTTAAAGACTAGAAGTACTTGACATAGGCATTGCCAGGTACCTTGTAGTAGGCTTTTCCTAAATCAAGCCTGTACACTATATTCCTTCCTTCTTTCTGATAAAGGAGCCGTTCAAAGGCCGCCATATAGTTGTCTATTATGAATCAGAGTTTTACAAGCTATTTGACTACATTTTAAAGATGGTAGGCACTACTGAGAGTTTGTTTATTAAAAATGGTCCTCTTACATATGTTATCAAAAGCATTTGAGATCACCATTTATGCAAGAAGGTGAGGTGGTCCTTAACCATCTCAACTAAGGAAAATTGCCATTGTTGCTGAGGCAGGAGGTGAATGTGTCGCTTAGATTATGTCTGAGAGGTTGTTGATGGTCTTGGGAGGTAGGGAGGAACCCATAAGAGACTGCTGGGACAGGAAGAAACCTGGAGGCTGTGGTGATCAGTGTGACAGCCTTATCGGTGGGCGAGCAACCCTTGCAGGTCCAAGGTGGTCTGAGATGAGATTCCCTGGAATGATCCATCAAGATGCTGGCAACTGTCATGTCTCACGTTGCTGGAAACATCATGTTTCAGGCTTGATATCAAGCATATCATAAATGTATTTGCACGAATATCCACCAATGTGTAATGTCATCAGACAGAGGTGGACAAGAAAGAATTCTTGTCAAATTCAGTTCACTATATGGTTCACAGATGATGGGTAACATGGTGCATTTATGAAGAATAATGCAGTTAGGTAGGGGTGTCAATCGGCCCGGCCCGGCCCGGCCCGCAGCCGGCCCAACAAAGCCTGCTCCAATATATAATGGGCCGGCCCCGCCCGGCCCATATTGCATTTCGGCTCGACCCAGCCCGACCCAAAAAAAATATAAGTTTGGCCCGGCCCGGCCCGTTCTTTTTAACATATTATAAGATATATTTCATATTTTTTTAAATTTTTTAAACATCAAACCAAAAAACTTTAATAACTTCTATGATCTTACCAATGATGTGTCTTATTAATGGTGATCTCTGTATTTGTGATAAAAAATAATACCAACTAAAAAATGTAAAATTAATTAAATTATTTAATTATTACAACAACTGAGTGACTAGAGATACAAATATTGATTTGATTTAGATAAAAATCAATAACTACATGATCTATTAATAAATCAGAATCAAAATTAGATAATTAATAAATTAAAAAAAATTGATCTATTAATAAATCAGAATCAAAATTAGATAATTTTGTTTTTATTTTTAAATTTAAAATAAAATATAATATAAGTATACAAAAATAAATATAATAAGAAAATAAAAATAGACAAATCATGAAAAATATGACATATGGAATGATAAAACAGGATAGAAATAAAATTCTAAATTTATTAGATCAACTATTAATAGTTATAATTAGTTTTGTATAATTTAATATATATAATTAGTATTTAAAAAACTATCTTATTCTTTGGTCTAAATAGAAGTTAAAAAAGTGATAATATCATATGATGACATTTTAACAAAAACAATTAATGAAAATTAAAATAAAAACTTGTCAAATAATAAATTAACATAAGGAAAATAAATATATCATAAATTTTATTTTTTAATTTTAGTTTTACATACTTTTATAATATTAAATATATTAATCAAACATTGCCCAGTGTATTATCTAATCTATATCAAATTAAGATATTATATAAAATACGTTAAATATTTCACGCTCAACAGTGAAGCGCGGACATGTTGTGCCCGCGGGTATATTCATCATTGTACATTTTACTTTTTTTTTCATTGCTTAGGGCTTCACCCCAGCCCGATCGGCAGCCCTGTCAAGCCCGCAGGCCTTTTATGTTCGCCCGTAAAATGATCCAATATTAGCCCAGCCCGAGGGCCCGCAGGCTAGCCCGCCCCACTGACAGCCCTAACTAAATATCCCAATGTTTATGCATGTCAACCACCAGAGTGTACTTGGTAACAAAAAAAACTTATTTGTCAATGAATTTCAAAATATTTGAAAAAGATATAACTATTAATTAACATGTTTGAGCACGCAGTTGAGAAAGATTCCTATTCTTTTGACATGAGATATGAACATAAAAGTATTTTAATTCAAGTTGCAACAGTTCCATCTCAGTTTTGACGATGTAGAAGAAAAGAGACATACTTAGATGAAAGGAAAAAAATTTAACCAGCCATGTGAATAGGAAGTTATGGCATCCCCACAATGGGCCACATTTGCCTACCCGAAAAAGATGAAAGTAGCAAACATCGAAGACGAATTATAACTTGGAGAAGAAAGCGGGAACCATAAGCATCTTGATTATAGACATCAAATTAGGGGTGTCAATGGGCCGGATCTAAAACCGGCCCAATCAAAGCCTAGTCTAAAATATAATGGGTCGGCCCGGCCCGGCCCGTATTTTATGTTAGGCCCGGCCCAAATAAAATGCAAACTTGACCTGGCCCAGCCCGATCTTTCTAACATATTATAAAAACAATATCATATATTTTTTGATTTCTTAAACATCAAAGTAAAAGAATTTAATAACTTCATCCCAATCTACCAAACACAAGAAATTCAATTGCACTGCACACCCTCCTAATTGTGTCTTATTAATGGTGATTTACATATTTGTGATAAAAAACATTACCAACTAAGAAATTTGTAAAAGTAATTTAATTATTTAAATATTACAACACCTGAGTGACTAGGGACATAGTAGCATCAAAACTTTGCTGGAGTTATATATGTAACGTTAACGGATAGGATGCGATCAAGAAATTTCAAAATTTTGATTTGATTTAGATAAAAATAAATAAATGCATAATCTATTAATAAATCAGAATAAAAATCATATAATCCTGTCTTCATTTTTTAGTTTTAAAATATAATACAATATAAGTATATAATAATAAAATAAAAATTTATGAAAGTTGTGACATGTGAAATGAGATAAAAAGATTATATTATCATATGTTTGATTTAATCATAATCAACCATTAATTTATCAACACTTTATATCATTATACTAACATAAAAAATAAATATAACATAACTTTTGTATGTTAAATTTTAATTCTATCTATTTTTATAATATTAAATATATTAATAAAAAATATCTATTCGGAGTATGATAATACATAATATATTAAATACATTACAAGTCATCAACCATGCAACCAAACATCTGTTAGCCCACGTTGGGCCCGTGAACTACTCCAGCCTGAAGCTCTTCAGCATGTGGGCGAGCCCCTACGTCCACCGGCATGTGGGTTTTTAGCTTTTGTTTATTTGATTTCAACGGGCCTCATTCCCAGCCCGAGCGATAGCCCACGTTGGGTCCGCGGGCCTGTTTTAACCCAACAGTTGATCCATTGCTGGCCCGGCCCGAGGGCCCACAGGCCAGCCCGACCCACTGACACTGCTACAGTTAGGCAACCAGGTGGGGGATGGAGAAGATGGATACTCCGATAGATTGCCCAGTGGTAAGCACTCCATTATTTAAGACTGAATCGATTTTCCTGGAGTTAAATCAACTCCTTGAGGATTTACAGATTGTCCGTCTACATAATAGATTAGAAACTTGAAAGGGGAAAGGTGGTTCACCTACTTGACTGGTTCATATTATATCCCCTTGGGCCTCACAAATAGTCTGAACACCAGATCAAAGAGCCATTTTCTGGTTTGATTTGGCTCTATCTCTATTTTTTGTGTTACCAGAAAGCGGTCGGGACACAGGGACCCATTGGATTGTATGGATGGAACCACTTTCTTTCTATACAGTAGTAACTGCCTTAATAATCCTACTAAGTACGGACAGGGAGTCCCTAAACAAGACTGCTAGCTGCATGGTGCCTCAGAATGACTGTTCAACGATTCACTCTTCCTATAAATGAGGCATTTGTGGGTAATTGAAGATACTTTTTGAAAGACAAAAGCTTTCACTTTCTTTTATCGCTTGCACTGAGCTTTTTCCTTGACTAACCAGTTCTTTCTATCAAAGCACCATAAGTGGGCTTAGCTGACTAACCAGGGGTACTAATTCTTGATCTTTTATGTGGGTACATACCAAAGAAAGAGATCTATCTTTTGCAACAGGTCAGTTAAGGGTTCATTCTTTCACTCCTAGTACGAGTGTTCCAAGCAAGGGAAGCAACGGTCAAGGCAGTCAGTGCTTGTTAAATGATGAAGTCAAGCAAGTCAGTCAGTTCAGCTCCTTCAGACCCTCTAACCTTACCTGAACTCAGTCTGCCCAGTCAGCACAAGCACCTTCTATACCAATAAGTCAGTCAGTCTTTCTTTCCTATCTGTTAGAAGTTGCTGCCAAAAAGATTTCTCATAGGCACAAGCATCTCAGGTAATTCAGTCTTATGGTTCTTCATTATCTGCATATGGTCTTTTTTCTTAGGTGCTCATTTTGTATGGGCTTTCAAATGTTTCTATTCAGAGGCCGTGGTTATTGACAAGAACCATAGTTGTCAAGGCGACAAGGCGTCCAAGGCGTTGAAGGGTACCGATTCCGCTTAGGCGACAAGGCGGCCGCTTAGGCGGCGCCTAAGCGGTCAAGGCGGTAATCAAGGAAGGCTGAGTCGGGAGGTTGTTATATATAAAAATAAGCATAAATATAATTATATTTTTTATGTTATGATTGAATATGAGTGTTTTATCAATGCACATAAGTAAATATGATGTGTATGTGAAAGAAAAGAAAGTTAAATAGATTTTTATAAAATTTAAGTATATAACTCATTTATGATTATAAATTTTATATATGTGCAATAGTATAAGTGATGGTAAAATATTGTTATAATATTATTAAATGGGGGGATCGCAGAGTAGTCGCGGATCAACCTGTGCGGTCAGGTCGCGGGGGCAACGCCCCTTGTGGGGGGTTGTCGGGGGGGCAAGCCCCCCGAACTCAAAAAAGTATGTAATAGTATAAGTGAGACAGGGAGAGAGTGAAGAAAGAGATGAAAAAAAACTTAATCAAGTATATAATATATGTTTATAATCATAAATCTTAAATATGTATGATAGTATAAGTGATAGTGCAATATATTAATATATTCAAACTATCATTAAATAAGTGTCTCTTGTAAGGTGTATCAAGGGGGAAAAACCCCTCAAAATTATTTTTTTAATGATGTAAAAATACCCAAGGCACCTTGCATGGGTGCCTTTTTGGCTCCAGACAAGGCGCCCTTGGAAAAGCGCCTTGCCACCTAGGCGGCGCCTAGGCGGGCGCCTTGACAACTATGACAAGAACTTAAACAGTCAACTAAAAACAGAGAGGGCTCCTTGAAAACATCCAGTAAAATGATACCGGGAATGAAATAACAAACAGGACAATGAGGAATAGGTCAAGATCAAGGCACTTACTGTGTCTGTTTCGACAAGCAGCAGATCCTAAGTAGGGGTGGGCACAAAACGGTTCAAACCGAGAAACCAAACCGACCCAGCCCATTCGGTTCGGTTTGGTTCGGTTTGGACCCCCTTTCGGTTTGGTTCGGTTTGGAAAATCTCCAAACCAATTTAAACCAAACCAAACCGTTTAAACTGATTTATTCAAAAAAAATATAAAAAAACTATTATAGTATTAATAAAAATGATATTTTTATAAATTTTATGATAAAATACTATTTATTTTCATTATTTTTAACATAAAAATCAGTATATATATGTAAAAAATAATTAATTTAAATATTTTTATTTATTTTCGGTTTAAACCGAACCAAACCGAATTGATTCGGTTTGGTTTGGTTCGGTTTGGGAGGGTGATTCGGTTTGGATTGGTTTGGAAAAAAACGGTCCAAACCGGACCAAACCGAACCGTGCCCACCCCTAATCCTAAGTGATGAAGAGACAAAAGGTAGTGTAGTCTTCTCTCAAGAGCTTTTCCAGTGACTAACGTGGGAACCCAGAAGACCAAGCTGAACAACTAGTGTGTCTGCCTTGTGAGGAGGAAATCAAGAAAGCAATCCTCAAAATGAAGCCCATGAAGTCGCCAGGTTCACATGGTTTCTCCATAGGATTCTGTCAACTATGCTGACTTGTTTCAAAAGATGATTTCATGGTAACGATGAGTGAGACAGCAAACCAATGAGTTATGTACCTTGATTAACACATGTTCTCTAAGAAGAACGTGTGAAAATAAAAGACTACAGGCTAATAAGCCCAAAGGTATAGTTGACAAGATAAAAGGTAGGCAAACAAGATCACTGATCAGAATTAACTACTTTCATCAGAGGAAGGCTTATTCATTATAACGATATGGCAGCTAATGATTACTCCATGACCAAGTCAAAAGAAAACAAGAATGACATCTGAGATTGACATTCAGAAGTCATATGACAGAGTAAAATAAAAGATTTTGTACCAGAATCACCAGCAAGAAAAAGTGAAACCAAGAAGTAAAGAAAGGAAAGGAAGCAACAAAAAAGACTGGACCTTAAAATATTAAGAACAAAATCTTTAGAGAAATGAAAGATGTGAAAAACAAACAAAGAAATGAAATGGTCAAAAGAGGATTCCCTGCAACAGATCCATGGAATTCATGGACTTCATGGAAAAGTACAGCTACCACATGAAGTGTGGAGATAGAAAGATTCTCTGTGCTTACCAGTGGCAGGCCACATGGGGTCCTCAGCCACTCCAGGAAGATTAGGCAGATTCCTAATTGCCTTTGCCTTTTTGTCTGACTGGTTGAAACCTTAATATGATGTGCCACAAAGCAAGAACTAGTTATCCAATTGAAGGCATCAGAAAACGATTAAGTGTCAAGCAACCTACCTTCAATTTGCCAATGATACACCTCCCTTCGCATCTGCTGGAGAGAGCAAAGAGGTGAACCATAAGATTTTGCTGAAATTCCTCCAAGCTACATGTTTAAGCGTAAATTTTGACATCAATAGGATCAATATACCTAATCAGTCCAAGGAGCTTATCCCCTTAATCTTGGTAACCAACTGGAGAACCTTTTGCCTACCTAGTGCCACATCTCTCCCAGTCCACCAGGACCTTGTACTGATCTCTGGTTATTGAAAAACTTAAAGCTAGGTTGAAATATCGAAAGGCAAAGATTTTACTAGTAGGGGGAAATGGATGCTCAATGAAGTTGTGCTATCTAGTTTGCCTTTGTAGCCAACTGGCGTGTGCAAAATGCTTGAAGCTGCGGGCTTCTTTTTTCGAAGTGGAGAGAACGTAAGGCTTTCATCTTGTTGCTTAGAAAAATGTGCATGAGAAGATCTAAAGGAAGGATTGGGCTGATGCTGCTAAATACAGCTGGCCCTCTAATGAGAGTAGTTCCAGTGTACTGTGGGTTGATATCATTAAAAAGAGTTATACCAAGATGGCGGATTCTCAAGGCTGCATCAATGGCATGTAAAAAAAATCAGGAGTCACATTCTGAAGAGCAGAAACTTCTAAATTTACCAATCCTGCCATTTGCAATGGTCAAGAAACAAGACAGTGGGAGGATACATTGGTCCATGGACTCCTCTAAAAATAGGTAGCTCCAAGCATATTCAGCCTGGTGGACAATCAGTACTGTACAATGAGGGAGCTGTGAGACCATTGCAACATAAAGCTTGCCTTCATGCTGATATTTTCTACAGGAATGCAGACTGTGTGTGGAAGTAGGTTGCTAGCTCCAATAAAGATTAACATATGGGCTGCAACTTTATATATAAGAGATGACAAGAATCAAATATGGACATGGATTGCAGAATCGGTCGAATTGGAAAGGAATCGGCTGATTTTGGAATCAGATTGGTCAATTATGATTCGATTCTCTTTTGAAGGACCAATTTTAACCTGAATTCCACCAGAATCGGTCTGAATTTATTTGAATCGGTTGAATCAGTCTTGAATCGGTCGAATTAGATCAGAATCAAAATTGGAATCCTGATTTTTTAAAAAAAAATTCAGGCTGAATAGGTCCAAATCAGAAATGGAATCGAAATTCTTTAAAACCTTTTTTAAAATGAATCTTGATTCCAGAACGGTTTCTCTTCCTGAGAATCGGTCTGAATCGGACTGATCCGATCCGATTCAAATCGAATCAGTCCCCACCAATTCGGTGACTGATTCTGATTTGAAAATCCATGCAGACAGAGCTCATTTACCTTCAAAACCTCGTGAACCAAGTCAACCTAGTAAAGGAGTGGCAGGATACTGTGGTTTAGATGTGGAACAAGAGGGCAGGTTTCTCAATTATGTTCACTTGTAGGTTGACGAAGGTAATTGTAGCTTTCTGAACAAGGATGTCCCGAGGGCAAATTACCTCTTGAAGATCAGGCTCTTCTTATAGAAAATTGCAAGCTGTTTTCCAATTACAGAACACCTTGGACATCTTCCCACCACAGAACACCTTGTGCCAAATTATGTGGATTTACTGCTTTGGTGGGAGATGATCTGGATGTTGAGCTTTGGAATATATCACTACCTATCATCCTGTGGAAAAGTTGGAGGACGAGAAACACAGCATTTTGAACCATACTTTCAGATGGAAGATGCAAATGCTTGATAACAGTAAGGGTTTTGTTATATAACGGTTCTTCCTGCCAACAAACCTCATGCAGCGTGAAACTGATCAAGGGCCTATAACTGGAGAAGGTTTCTTTCTTCACTTCTTGGGTTAGACTGCCTTCTCTCTTGTTTTTACCGCTTTAGTAGGAAAGGTGCAGGTAGTGAGCAACTCTTTACTTTACATTACACAACTGTTGATAAAATTTCCTTTACGTGGCACTTTTGTAGTCATTCCAGAAAATTCACTAACTGTCCAATCCAAAAGGAGAATAATTCTGTCCCATCATTTCAAGCCATTATGTTTTTCATTCAAATAAAATTAGAAAGTTTGGACCTTACCTATTTAACATATATATCACTAATTCAATCAACAGCCGAGGAGAAAGCTAGTATCAGGAAGGGCATCCATGCAAGATTTTAAAAGTAGGTACTAATCCCAACCTAAATGCAACACACTAAATTACCAACATGATCCTGACTAAACATTTCCAGTGAGAGCTTTATTTGCATGATTCGAGATTAGTCAGCTTTGGATGGCTCATGAAAACTGTGAGGCAAAGCCAATATTAGAAATTTATGATAAGAAAGGCAAGAACCAATGAAAAGAATTAACTGGGGATAGATGGAAACTTCATCAAGTATTCTTACATTTTTACCCATCATATCTTGCCAATTAAGAATATCAGTGAAAATGAAATGGGGAGAAAACTCACATTGAACAGCCTTTGACTTAGCCTTGGAACTATCTTTATCAGCAAACATTTTCACTGCTTTATTTGGCTTGTTTTTTGGCACAGGTTTTGCCCATGATACCTTAATATTCATCTGTTCAGTGTAGAAAAGTAGTAATAGCATATCAATGCAATTAGGATAGTTTTGATCAACATGTTGTGCAAACATGTAAAAATGTTTAAAAACCTTTGAGCCATCATCAGCTATCTCTTTATCAAATGTCTCAATGCATGAAAGAGCAGCTTCGCGGGTGGTGAAATTAACAAAAGCAAAGTCTTTCCTCTTTGCTGAGTGCATGTTCCGAGAAAGGACAACTCGTTCAATCTGACCAAATCTTTTAAAATGCTCTCTGACTTTGTTCTCATCCCAAGAGAAAGGGATACCTTCTGCAAAAACAGATTTAACCTGAAGACAACCAAGATGAAGGAACATGATCAAGATATGAAAAATATGCTGGTCAAGAATATAGGGAAGCAATTAAAATCAAACTCTACCCAGAAGAAGATCGCTGACAGTTGATAGACTGGGGTTTTTTCCGAAAGATAGAATGGTTTAGATTAAGAAAAACTGTCTGATTTGATGATCCTGTATTTGCATATTATGTGGCTGCTTCAAAGAAACCTTGGACCATGTTTACGTCTCATGTGGCATCCCTAACGTGCTATGGTAAACGATTGCGAAAATTCTAGTGATCTCTTGGCAACCAATGATAATATTCTAAGACATGGGCCAAATGGTGGGCCACAAGACACCTCATAGAAGGACAGGGCTGCTGATAAGGTTGTGTGGACACTTGCTCCCTGGTAGTGTTATACGCAACCCAGATCAAATGGAACAGAAGACTCTTCAATAGCCATCAGAAGTGTCCAAAGCATTCTTCATCAGCCTATCCTCTTTGTTAAGTAGGTGGATTCCCTTGGATGATCATGTAATCCTTCATGACTCTATAAATGGAAAGTTTTGTTTTCCTCTTTCTGCTTCCCATCCCACTCCAGGTAGAATGGGTGATTCCTCACCATCCCACCCAGGTAGAATGGGTGATTCCCTGCTGGTCTCTCTCCTTACTCTTGTAACCATTTATCTGTTGTTTTCAATGAATTGCACCATGTTAGGGGGTCAAAAATATATTTGTGGTGGTTATTTAAAGGAGGATTTAAATCCACTCTGTGTTCATTGTGGTATAAATTTGAACTTCGTTCTTTAGCACCTTACAAAACAGAATATAGAGAGCATCATTCTTCATCATTGAACATGTGTTACAGGTATGAATACAAAGAGAGAACAGAAACAAAAAAAGCAAAAAGTGCACCTTCTGCATATCTTCTTCATCTGGTTCAACCAATGGTTGAGCCCAAGCTACTTTGATATTTCGTCCTTTCCCAAAAGCATCTTTCTTTTGGAGCTTTTTGAAAGCAGCTTGTGCATCTCTGTTTGTTTGAAAATCAAGAAATGCAAAGCCACGGTTGCAATCAGAATTTTTTGCATCAAGCATTAAGGTCACCGTGTCAATCTTCTCAACTCCAATCTCATGCAATAAAGTGGTGATCTAAAAAGAAAAGGCATTCGAGAGTCAACATTATGTATTGCATGTTGCAAAAAATAATATCCATCTAAATAACCCAGAAAAGAAACATACATCATCCTTCTTCCACTTTTTGTCGATATTACCAAGAAATATAGTGTCATTGCCCTCAAGTGCAGCAGCTCCACATTGCTTCCCACAAATCTGTAAAAAAAAATCAGAAACATGGAAGAAAGCAAAAAACAATGTCATCCAAAGGGACAAGAAAATTTTTTCCCTGGACATGTTGCGTCTTCCCCAGATGAGACATATTGTTCCACTATTACCAGAGCATGTCAGCCACAACAATTACCCAACAACTGTACCACAACATAGAAAAGGAAGAAGGCAACATGCCAATTAAAAATAAATATAGGAAGACAAGTACTCTAAATTCTATTTAGATGTAAATCAAAATCTGTATATAAATTGTTTTCAATCTATAACCCATCTTAAGAACCATGAATCATGCTTTTTCTTCCCTTCTCTATCTTCACAACCACCCCCAATGTGTCTCTTCACAGCAGGGTCTCCTTTTCGGCTTCCATAGGTTAACACCGCACCCATCTGTCTAGTGCCAACCATGGCTCTGGCCACCGCCGCTTCTTCCAGCCATAACCGCATTAACTGCAACTGCCTGGTGGTGTTTGTTCATGCAAATAGAACTTAGAACAACCAAAATGACAGCACTTCGTCCACTTTCATCAGTTACCACCAACACTCTCTCCATCATCGACTCCTTTCTCGTCTAATTCCACCCCCCCCCTTATCCCTCATGTGATGTGTTTGCAACCATCCCACTTTTCAACTATCATCCCTCCCGGCAGTTAGGGCAACGGAATCTATGAAAGAAGATGCTGATGGCATTTGGAGGTGTCTCGAGTATCGATGTTAGTTAACAATGATGTTTATAAGACTTTTTTTTCTTTAGAAAATTTATTGAAAATGTTTGAGAAATGTTAGTTGACGATGATCTTTGTAAGAAATTTTTTTGCTAGAACAATTATAAAAGACAAAGCAATCTTTAAGAATGAAATTCCTGTATGGGAGATTAAAGCTTGAACATTTTAGGCCAATGCTATTTGGATAGCAAAAGTCTCGAAGATTAGAGAGGTAGCAAGACAAATACTTAGTCTAAATGACATGATTCGCCTCCACAGGAGAAAAGGTGATGGTGGTGAAATGATGTAGACAATTTGGTGATGAAAAAACAAAACATAAATCATTACAAATTGTGATGATAATGATATTTATAAGCTTTTTAATTTGCATATGTAGTTTTTTATTATAGATTATTACTGCCTTCGTTTCAGCCACCTTAAAAAAATAAGATTTCTAAGAAATAAAAAAAATTAGGTAGGTACATTAATAAAGACGAGATGTAGAAAGAGACGATACTAAGTAGGTACATTAAATAAAGTAAAGAAAAAGTTTTGATTAAAGATGATAAGATTAAAGAGATGAAGTTTATGCAAAGATCTTCTAATGGTAGTAATTTGGCAATTTAGTGACCATAGAACATAAAATAGAGCATAATTATATACTACACTAAGAAGATTGATTTTTACATAGTTATGGAGGCATTGGAGAGAATCAAAATAGGTAAAAAGTGCATGGTTCTAAATTATATTGAAGCCTGAAACTGTCCTATTAACAATGGAGTGATAGGATAAACGTGACTATTTAACAAGATCCTAATGTCTATAAGGTACCAGACAAATGGAAGAAGGGTATTCATTTAAAGAATAAGAATCTGCCTATAGCTGCGCACGTTATGGAAAGATCAAGATCTAAGTCATGCTGCAAGCTACCAAAGAGCTTTATAAGGTATTCACCATACGGTGTTACAACTATCTCAGAAACCAATTTAAATTCATGTCAAACTGGCCATTTATAGAAGTAATCTTCTTCACACGATGTTTAATTTAAAATATTAGGCAAGAAAAAAGATTCACATCTGATCTTCAGACATGTACGATGAAGTAATTAATAGCATGATCCTCGAGACATTCTGTAACTTGCATCAAAGATTTGTGGTAAACCCTTATCTTTCTACATTCATTATGAATGAATAAAGAGATACAAGAGCCCAGTCCATAGCTAAAACTGCCTTTTCTTGAGCAACATAATCATGGATTGCAGAAATGCCGAAATCAGATCCTAATCGGCCAATCTTGATCCAATTTCGGGCTGAAGGACTGATTTCAGAGGTAATTCTGTTAGAATCATTTGGAATTGGTCAAATCAGCCAATTCCAATTCTAACCTATAATTGGTCGATCCGACCAATTCCGTCGGAACAACTTAAGCCCCAATGATGGATCGATATCAGACTCAATCCAAACCCAATATCGATCCGATTTAAGGGTGGCATTGGCCCTGAAGGGCCAATTCGTGCTTCTGAACTGCTAGGGCACCTGATCTTGGTGATTCTGGCAGCGCAGAAGCAATTCTGACGGTGATCCAGTCGATTCCGACATTGATTCAAGCGATTCGGGTGACTCTTAGTCGATTTCAGCAAATCCGTCCACAATTACAATGATCTGGAGTTTCTTCGGCGGTGATTCTTCATCGATGATCTATCGTTTCAAGTCATTTGTAAATTTTCTTCCCTCATAACACTCTAAAATTGTGCTAAAGGTCCCCTACCCGCTTCCCACCCCCCTTTCACTATATCCTAAGGTTGAACAGCCCTAAACAGTCCGTATTCCATCTTAATTTAATTATTAATTTGTTTAACTTGGTTGTTTAATATTTTAATTAATTTTTATTTATTTATAGTTACAAGTAATGTCTGACTACGACAAAAGCAAAGCACCAATAGCACGTGATATTGGGTGGAAGCATGGACATATGGTGGATATAGTCAAGAAAATGATAAAATGTAAGTAATGTGGGAAGGAGATAAATGGATAAGTGTACCAACTGAAATAACATATTATTGGGGTTGACGACAATGTTAAAAAACATGATATAGTGCTTGAAGAGATTAGTGAAAACATTAAAGGCTATCTCACATAAAGAGTCTCGCAGAGGGAGCTTAGGATCAAGTAAATGAAGGATTTGCATGATGAAGTTCTAAAGAGGAGGGAAAAGATACCAATCTATAAAGAGAAAGAAAAAGCAAGAGTTAAGGCTCAACCTGAGTAAGGACTCATCCACAAACTTTGAATTAAGAAAAGTTAGACATACAAGCAAGCATGCACAAAGAGAGAATGAAGAAAGGAGAGGAGCAAAAGGTTTTAGAGTTGATCCTATCATTCATCGATCACATTTGACACGAACTACACTTAATGAGGGTGTGAGTAAAAGAGTAGGAAAGGAGATATATCGTTGATCTGAGTCGACATGCTCAACCCGAACAACAGTAAGAGAAAATGAGTATGTGTTTAGAAAATAGTGTCCCACAGAGAACTATTCTACAAGTAATGAAAAAGTTGAAGACAACTGGAACAGCTGCAAGAGAATAGTGAGGTATATGGTGAAGCCAGACAGGGATTCCAAGTCTCAAGTAACAGATTTTTTATGTTGGAGACATGAAGCAGGAGGTGGAGGAGTTGAAGACATGGATAGAGACTTTAAGTTGGTGTGGAGAGAAAGAGGTTACCCAGTTATGTGCGATGGATGGGTAGGCATCACTAGTAGAAGCATGATCATCTGATTTATTGTTTAGAGGGTATAACTTTCTTGAAATCAACTGATGCTTCAGGTCAGATTAAGAAAGGCAAGTACATATTTTTCTTGATGGATGCTATTAGAGAGGAGATTTGGAAAAAAATATTGTTCAATTTGTAACTGACGATGAACCATCCTACAATGCAATAGGGAAGAAATTGATGGATAAGAGATGTTATCTCTTGTAAGTACCATGTGCAACACACTCCATTGATCTCATAATAGAGGACATAGACAAGGAGCCTTCAATATCTACACTAATCAGGCAGGCCAAAGTGATCACATCTTTTATATACATGCTATGAGAGAGCATATTGAGAGGTATGATCTCATCAGTCTTGGACCTACTAAATTTCCTACAAATTTTATTGTCTTGGAGAGTTTGCATCAACATAAACATACACTAGTTAGGTTCATAAATGTCAAAGATTTCTATAATTACATGGTTGACAACCTACACAATGCAGATGATCAATTGGAAATTATGATGAAGATAGAGAATTTGATCACGAACAAGAGATTTTGGGACAAGATTTTCTACTAGTTGTCTATTATATAGCCACTGATAGTTGTTTTGACTTTAGTTGACTCAAATAAAAGGAACCAAATGGGGACTCTTTACGATGCAAGGACCATGCAAAATTGAGGATCAAGGAGAAGAGTCTCAAAGGCCTTAACAAATGGTGAAAAATAATTGATCCAGATAAGATAGGATATTACATCATGATGTACATGTAGCAGGTATTTTAGTGTGATTGTGCTTATTGTATCTTAATTTAAGTATTACATGTGACATTGAATGATTGCAGAACATTTCTTAAACCCCGCATCTAATATGGAAGACAAATGTCCAATGACAATGAAGTCTTACGAGGTACCCTATCAGTGATACAATGTTTGACCAAATCTCAACAAGATAGAACAAAACCTAAACTGGAGGAAAGTGATTCTTGATTATTTGTAAATATTTTTAATTTTATTTTGCAATGTTAATCATTTCATATTTATCAATATTCAGATACAACACTACAAGATGAGAGTAATCCTTTAAGTTAATCATGGTATGCTTAATATGAGATTTCCTATTAATATATTATGTTCGAGATTGCAAGTCCTCACCCTAAAGACAAATCATTTACCATTTGTTCTATGTTTTCAACTAGGTGGTGGGTTTAAGTGAACACAAGTGACTAAAATCCACTTGCACCTATTGCCATCAAGATTTTGAGCCCGAGAACCAAATCTTCCCATTGTGTGAGAAACTTGAGTACATTCAATCTCATACACACCAAAAGGAGAAACATTTGATAGTCTTGCGGAGTTGATTTTTTGTCATTTTAACACGAGGCTATGCATAAAGGGTATTAAAGACTAGTAGAAGTTGTCAGATGAGAGATTTACACAATTTGTAAGTATAGTGTATGAAGAGAGACATAAAACACAGGAACCACCTAAAGAAGTTGACAATGACTACATTCTTCTAAGAGGAGAACTCACTTGCTACTTAGATGGAGAAGAAGACAGCCATAGATGAGTCACCTGAGTTTGATCATGAGGACCGTGTATAGGTGGAAAAACTAGATAATGTTAAGGTTGAGGTCATAGAAAAGAAAATTCATGTTACTCCTCAATAAGCCCCATCTTCTACCCCAGTAGCCCTAGATGCAACTCCACCCTCACACCCAGCTCTAGCCTCATCCCAACCCCCAGTTACACAACCAAATCCCAATCCAATGAAAAGAAAAACAAAAACAACAAGAAGAAAAATGGGACGCTTTACACAGTTGAAGAAAAGCATGGGGCTTAGGAGTTCATTACACGATACGGTAAAACAAACCAAGAAAAGAAAGTTGGATATCATGCGAGGTCATGTGAGTCCAACAAACAGTACACAGCAACCCGCACACTCAAGGATCGCGGGATCGGAATCGAAATCGGGATCGGTGGGTACCGATCCAATTCGATTTGGATAGGATCGGACCAATTCCAACCGATCCAATAGAAGAAAATCGATCCAGAATTGGTAAGAAAAAAAAGCAAAAAAAACCGATCCGATTCCGATTCCGATCCGATTTCGGACCGATTCTGGCCGATCCTGGTCGATCCGACTGGAATAACAAAAAATAAAAAATAAATGATCCGATTTCGATTCCGATTCCGATCCTGACCGATTCGGCCGATCCGATTCTGATTCCGACCGATCTGGCCGATCCCGACCAATTCTACCGGAACTTTTTTTCGGATTGGTCCTTCGGTCAAGAATCGGATCGGCAATGGCTGATCCGATCCATGAATCGGATCGGCAATCTATGCATACACTCCTTAGATGATGTCAAGAATGAGTTTATACCACCCACCCAAAGGAGGGAGTGGAGGAGATGATGGCTTTTCCACTAGTGTCCGAACAAGTGAGGGAAATCAGTGTTGTCAAGGTGTATGCCTAGGCATAAAGGCATTGCGAATAAACCGCCTAGTCTGTTCACCTTGCCGAAGAGAGAAAAGGCGCCTGCCTTGTGTGCAGGCACACAAGACGATTAATTTCTGCCTTGTTGCTTGCCCGAGCAACCGGCCACTGCGAACCACCGGCCTGTTGGGTTCTCCCCGACAGGTTCACCCAGGCCAGTTCATCACTTTAAAGACCCTCATGAGGCCGTGACCCAGCTCCCCTGCACGGTCGCACCCGACAGAAGCCGCGATGGACGGACTAAAGCTCCCTCCCGACGCTGACACAAATGCCAGATCTTCCTACCACCGCAATCACTCACTTCAGTAACTTTTAGAGGAAGCTCCGACGCCTCTCTATGATTCTTCTCCTCCTCTACCGATCTTTTTATTTAAAAGGTCTTATCCTCCTCTTTCACCACCACGACCAGTAAACCTAGGTTGTCCAGTTTGATTTTTTGATTCTTCTATCCATATTTCCTCCTTGCTTCTTTCAAGTTTAATCTTCTAACATTTATTAGGCACGCTTTAACCATATTATACACTTCTTATATTTCAATATCAAACAAGTATCGAGTTCGAACATCTCCGTGCCAATGTTATGATCGACTTATTCACTCTTTTTTATTGTCTATGTCCGGATGGTATAGAGTTTATATTGATTGATTATAATATTGCTTGACTTCATGGTACAATTTTTTTGATTTGTTCATTTGATTATTTAGCGGTGCCTATTTTTATTATATTGATGGAAAGGCTATCTGGTGCTAGTAGCAACAATAGAACGGAATTATCTAGGATAAAAGAAAAGAAAAGAGTAAAGTCCGATGATCCCGGATGGAAATATGCACATTGGCCATCGGAAAATGATAGTGTGATCTATGCAGATTGGTGACAAACAGTAAGATAAAGAGACAAAAGGAACACCTGATGAGAAGATATAGTGATGTTAAGAAATGTTCAAAATATCACAAAGGACATTGTTGAAGAAACATTAGCCTGGATGAGTAGAAAAAAAAAAGATAACTATTTCCATAACTAATGTTGATGAGGCCAAGAAAGATAAAGGTAAAGATGTAGATGATGAGGAAATAGAAACAATTTTCAAACCAAGGGCTATGTCTATAACAAAGAAAAAGATGTTAAACACTTCTAAACATGTTAAAGCTAGAGGTCCAATGGATATGTTTGCAAAGATGTCTATAAAACAATTTATTGATGCTAGACTAAGTGGTCAAAGTTGGCAGGGTACTTTGGAGAGTAAATTCAAGAAAGCGGAGAAGAACTTTGAGAAATCAGTGGCAACACGGTTCTATGAAGTCGAAATTCCTTTTAATGTTGCTAAATTAAGAAGTTTTGAAATTATGTTTAAGAATGCAGGGCGCCTAGGAATTGGTTGCAAGCCTCGTAACTATCATCAATTATGAGTCACTTTTCTCAAAATAATGGTGGAACGCACAGGTCAAATACTTGAAGAATGCAAAAGACATTGAAAAATATATGATTGCACTATTATGAGTGATGGGTGGATTGACAAAAGTCACAAAAAATTGATTAATTTTTTAATAGATTGTCCAAAACGGACTTGTTTTGTGAAGTCAGTTAATGTTTCAGATAAGAAAAAATATGCTATCCTTTTGTACCAACTTTTAAACAACATGATTAAGAAAGATGGTAAGACTAATGTTGTTCAAATAGTTACAGATAATGCATCATATAATATTGCTACTGGGAGGTTGTTGATGGACAAAAGAAAGCTTATTTTAGATATCTTGTGCACTTCATTATGTTGATCTTATGTTAGAGGACATTGGAAAGTTAAAAGTCTATGCACCAATCGTTTTGAAGGCTAATAAGTTAACCACTTATATCTATAATCATACTCGATTGCTGGACTTTATGAGAAAAAAGACAAAAGGCAAAAAGTTTGTTAGACGTGGAGTCACCCGATTTGCCACTACCTTTCTCACCTTAGAGAGGTTGTTTGATGATGTTGTCAAAAGAGGTATGCGGAAGTTATTCTCATCCGATTCTTAGCACATAAGTGTATGGGAAAAGATAAATGCAGAAAAGATTATATCTTCAATTGTTTTTCAAGTTAAATTTTGACATATAGTTGAAAAAATACTCGGAGAATGTTAACCACTTTTACAAGTCTTGAGATTGGTTGATAGAGATAAAAAACTAGCTATGGAATATATTTATGTTGTCATAGAGTGTGCAAAAAAAAGATCATTGAAAATTTTGGTTCAAAAATAATTAAGTATGATCCTATCTTGAAAATTGTGGACTGTAGGCGAGAGATTCAAATGCAACAACCTCTACATGCAGCTTGTTAATTCTTAAATCCAAACTTTTATTTCGAGGCAAGATCTAAATATATGCATGGTGTTGCAAAATTTAAAAAGGCTTTTTATACATGTGTTGAGAAATTGTTGTCGGATCTAGAAATGCAAGATAAGATAAAGGAACAAGTTTTAATGTACTTAGATGAAAGAGGAATGTTTGACATTCTTTTTGCTATAAGATCACGTGATAAGAAGTTTCCAAGTAAGCATATTTTCAAGACACTATGTTATCGGAGGCGAGTGCCTCGGTTGCCTAGGCAACAAGGCGAGGCAAGGCGAGAGGACCTCGCCTCGTTTCACTAGCAATGCCTAAGGCGGTCACCTCCTCCGCCTCGGCCGGCTAGGCTACCAAGGCATGAAGCGAAGGCCTCAACCTTATCGAATCCGAGCCTAGCCCTGATCTGAAATAACTAAACCCCCCCTATGGCAATCTCACTCTCCGACCCTGTTCTCTCACCCCGACGGCCCGAAGCCCCCTCGAGCCCGATGCTTCCACCACTGCCGATTGTCAAAGAGAACACCCTCGCTGCACTGGTCACCGGAGACAATGTCATCACCACCGTCTGTAGCTGGAAAAGCCCCCGCCGCCGCCATCTTTGAAAGGAGAAGCCATCGGAACCATCGGAAGAGGTCTCCAACAGATCGGAATCGGAATCGGAATCGGAATCGGAATCGGAATCGGAATCGGTCCATGAAGTCCTTGGAATCGGAATCGGTCAGTTTCCTGGAAATTTTCCTGTTTCCGAATTACAGTAGTATTGCATTCAAAGCGTATACAGTGGAAAACTCCTCTTCAGCTCAGCTTCTATCAACAATTTAACAGCTATAGTAAGTGGCGAACAGAAAGATTAAATCCGCCTATATTCTTAAATCGGAACATGATGATGACCACCCGCCCAACAACTCGGGTAGCTCCAAAATTCTTCGGTGTTCAGTCACAATTTATGGCTATTTGCCAAATCGAAATGGTCTTCTGATTCCAGGCTGTGATGATTAATTTCTGAGCCTATTTTCTGATTTTCTATTCATTGCTGGAGTTCGATATTGCTGCTGAAGAATCCAAGCAGGTGCAGATTATTGGTTTTCTGTCAATCTGAAGATATGGTATTCCTCTGATTGTGATTTGTACACCTTTTACCACCCTGTGAGGTGTGGGTCAATTTTTGTTGTGTACTTATCTGATAAAAATCGTTGTAAGTAAAGGAGGAATACCTATCTCTCGGCCAGGGACTGTCTTCCCCACACTCCGTGTGGAGGTACTTTACGATAAACCCTTCCTCAGCGGTTATAATTCGCTTTTCTATTATCTTAAATCGTCGTGATGCGATGCCTGGTGCGTTCTAGGTCCTAGCTCTATTTCGAATTGTTGTTTGTCATTGGCTAGAACATTAATGTGGTCCTAATCCAGATAACTAAAATCGGTTGCGTGAGTTGTTAGAACCGCATTTCAAAATCTATCAAGAATTTCAAAACTGGCGATTCTCCCTCTTTCTTCTATCTCCTTTCTGATTCAATAAAAGAGAAAGCAACTTAAGTGGAATTTTTCTTAATTAGATCACTCTAAAATTGAGAGACCTAGAACTGATTGTGGAAGTCAGAATTTTCTTTTGTGGATTAATAGCCTCAATCATTTCTGTTCCCCATCATTTTTTGGTATCAGAGCTTAGGTTAGCTCATATTTTTTTTACTTTTTGGTTCTAGGTCAATAGGTTACATTCATCATTTACTTAGTCATCTGCATGACCACTAGGAGAGGAACCAACTACCAAGCTAACCAAATGCCAGGTTCCTCAAGTGACCCCTCTGACCTGTTGACCCAAATGGCAGACAGATTTAATTCTCTAGAGGGAATGATCAGGGAGATGAAAGATAATCTAGAACAGTCTATACACCATCTCACTGAAAGAGTAGTCATCCTGGAAGATAGGATTCCCCATCCAGCTGAAAATCGGCAGGCAGAACCAACTAGGTTTCAACCAGAGCCTAGGAATTTCCAAGCTCCCAGAAGATACCCTAATGAAAATCATCACAGGCGTGATGATAGAAATCTTCCCTACCAGCCTCAGTTTGCCTGTGATGACCACACTAGAAATGGACATAGTTTTGGCAGGGAAATGCAAGAGGCTGAAGAAAGAGCCATGAGAAATGTTAGGGTAGATGTCCCTAATTTTGAGGGTTCTAGGGATCCAAAGGTTTACACTGATTGGGAAGGTGCTATGGAGCACTACTTTGAGTGGTATGAACTGTCAGAGGCTAGGAAGGTGCGATTTGCTAAGATGAAGTTACTTGGACAGGCCAAATTTCACTGGAATACTGTGGAAAATTTGCTTAGGGAAAGACAACAGGAACCCATCCAACATTGGGAAGAGATGAAAGCAAAATTAAGAGAGAAATACCTTCCATCTTCCTTCAGGCATAGGTTGGTTGACAAGTGGCAGAAAATCAGTCAAGGAATTAGGTCAGTCCAGGCTTATATTGATGAATTCGATGATTATTTCCTAAGATGTGGGGTTAGGGAAGAGGAATTGGCTACACTATCTAGGTTTAGGAAAGGATTGAGACCAGAATACCAAAGAGAGTTGTATAGACAGGGAATTACCAACTTAAAACATGCCTATGAGGTAGTTTCTGACTATGAACAATTTGAGAATGTCTCTGAGTTACCTCCTAAACAGAGGTTTATTTCCTCAACCTCAGATTTTAGAAACTCAAACCAGCTCAGTCATCCAAGGCCTGATTTCAGAAATCAAAATCCTGGTAGGCATCAAAACCAACAACCAAATGTCACCAGGGATGCTTTGCTTCCTTTACCTCCTAACAAACCTTTTGGTTCACCCATTAGGAGGGATGACAAAGGAAAACAACCAATGGTTGCTAAATCTAATTTGAGCAAAGTTCATTGCTATGGATGCGGGAAAACTGGTCATTACAAGTCCCACTGTCCTAACAAAACTCTCTACTTAGAAGAACAACCAGATGAGAACCACAATCCTAATATTGAGGAGGTTGTTTATGGCGAAGTAGATCTAACTCCTTGTTGAGGAATTTCAAGAAGAAGATGGATTAAAAGTAGAAACCCGGGGATGAGATTGTGGGGGGTGGTTAGGTGCACATTTACCCAGCACATTCCTTGTGATGATTGGAGAAGAACCTCCATTTTTCACACTTTCTTTAGATCAAATGGTAAGTGTGCAAACTCATCATCGATAGCGGGAGTTGTGTCAATGCCATTTCAACTTCTTCTCGTAAAGAAGTTAAATACTCACGAGGATCATCCCCATCCATACAAAGTCTCGTGGGTAAATTCAACATCTATCTTGTCCAATATCGATGTCTTGTTCCAATTTCTTTTCCACCTTACTCTGAACAGATTTGGTGTGATGTCCTTCCCATGGAAGTGGGAAGTATTATCTTGGGTAGACAGTGGCTTTTTGATAGGGACGCTACCTTGCTAGGTAGGACCAATAGTTGTGAATTCTTCCATGATGGAAAGAAAATCATTCTGCATCCAGTCAGTCCTACAAAGGATACCCAGCCTTCTCAAAGCAAACCAGAACCACCCAAGGTAGCCACTTCCAAGAAAGCCCCTTCTATCACACCCAAGGAAGCTTCTGAATCCAAACAGAGTTCAACTCTGCCTTTGAATGTCCCTCGTTTCCTTCATATTTCTGGACAACATGAATTTGAAATTAAGAGTAGGAATCAGTTGATCTTTGTTGTCGTTGTCAAAGAAGTGGCTAAAGAAGAAAAGGAAGAAAAGAAACCAATGGATCCAGATATCACCAGACTTTTAGAGGAATTCAAAGATGTTTTTCCAGAAGAACTCCCACCTGAACTCCCTCCTATGAGGAATATTCAGCATGCGATTGACTTAGTACCAGGTTCCACCTTACCAAACCTTCCTCATTATAGGATGGACTCTAAGTCGCATGAAGAATTGAAAAGACAGGTTAAAGAGTTGCTGGATAGAGGTTATATTAGAAAGAGTTTAAGCCCATGCCCCTGTGCTGTTCCAGCCTTATTGACTCCAAAGAAGGATGGAAGTTGGAGAATGTGTGTGGACAGGAGAGCCATAAATAGGATTACAGTGAAATACCGTTTTCCTATCCCTAGGCTCGATGATATGTTTGACATGTTGGCTGGAGCTTTGATCTTTTCAAAAATTGATCTTAAGAGTGGTTATCACCAGGTTAGGATAAGATCATGGGATGAATGGAAAACCGCTTTTAAGACAAAGGATGGGTTGTATGAGTGGCTTGTCATGCCTTTTGGACTATCAAATGCACCTAGTACATTTATGAGAATCATGTACCAGATACTTAGACCTTTTATTGGACAGTTTGTTGTGGTATATTTTGATGATATTCTGATTTATAGCAGAACCAAGGGAGACCATCTTGAGCACCTCAAGGAAGTCTGTTTAGCTCTTAGAGCTGAAAGTCTTTTTGGAAATCTGAAGAAATGTGACTTCCTTACTCCTATTACTTTCCTAGGATTCATTGTCTCTAAAGAGGGTGTTTCAGCTGATCGTGAGAAGGTTAGGGCAATCCTTGAATGGCCAGCCCCAACCATAGATTACGGAATCGGTGGAATCGGACCGATTCCGACCGATTCCGGAATCGGATCGGTGGATTCCGATCCGATTCCTGGAGGAAGGACCGATTCCGGGAATAATTCCGCGGAATCGGTATGAATCGACTGGAATCGGTCGGAATCGATCCGATTCCGATTGATTCGTTGTGGAATCGGTCGATCCGACCGATTCCGATGGAAGACCGGTTGAACCGGCCCCGGTTCGATTCCCGGTTCGATTCTGGACCGGGAATTGAACCGATTCTCGCCCAAAGGGCGGAATCGACCAGCCGCGGTCGATTCCTTCGATCCCGCGGCGGTAGGGCTCTGGTCTCCGGCGATTCCGCGGCGATTCCTCGGCGATTTCGACATCGATCCGGCGATCCGAGCGTCGATCCGAGCGATTCGGGCGATCCGTCGATCCGGAGCGATTCGAAGACCGATTCCGGCGATTTCGGCGATTCCACGGGCGATTCGGCGATTCGGACCGATTCCTTCAGCCGGTTCCGCCGTTCCAAGCTCCGATCCGCCTTGCATCAACGTCTTCTTCGCTCTTTGACCACTTTTTGGTACGAGTTCTTCGCCGAAAACTTCGTACGTCCATTCTTACGCGTTTCCGACGAGTCCGAGCGTCGTTAAACGTTGTGATTTCCGACCGAATAAGTCCGTCCAAGTTTTAAACTATCCGTTTAAGTTCATTTTGCACGGGAAAAATTCCGGATATCCCGTACGTTAATTTGCGACGATTTCCCGCAACTACGGAACCCTTTAAACATACCGAATGGTGTGTTACTTGGGTTGTACGCTTCCCGAACAGCGTCTAATTCATTTTTTATGTTATCTAATCATTTTTAGTGCATTGTTTACAATTTTTGCAGATACAAGCAATGGCCGATCAGGTGGCGCAGCACCGGACGTGCTTCCGACGTGGGTTGGGAACACGGGCGGAAATGGTAGACCTAGTCGTGAAGAGGGTGCAAGGGTGCAGTGGTGCCGGGAAGGAGATGAACGGGGGGTGTTCCGGTACAGAAACAACATATTGCGGAACGGTGGGAATGTAAAGAAATGTGACAAGGTGCTCGGGGAGAAGAGTGAGGAGATGAGAGGATACACGACAGTAGAGCCTCTCGACGGGGCTGTTCGGATCGAGCAGAGGGAGGAGTTGCGGGACGAGCTACTCGAGAGGAGGAGGGACCGCGATTTGCCTACCTCCAAAGGGAAAGGCAAGGGGAAGGCGCTGCTCACCGGCCCGGGAGCCGGGGAGAGCGAGGACGAGTCCACCGGACTCTGCGAGCTTGGACGTGCGCAAGGCACGTGCAAGCGTGCGTGGGCCGAGGAGGAGGACAGGAGGAGGGGAGCGAGGAGGGTCCGGGTCCCGAGTTGACCCGGCTTTGGGCCGATCAAGCATCGGCTCGCCCCACTCGGGACCGAGAGCACCGACCCCGGGAGACAGGAGCCGCACCGCCGTTCGACTTCTACCAGCACTGGATTTACACCGAGTGACGAGTTTTTATCTAGGAAACAAAGTGCTGGGCAGATGGGGATAAATCAGGCAATGAAAGGGGTGAAGGCTACGAGTGAACGCCGCAAAGAGAGCCGTTCGCCACATTGTCAAATGGTTTTTACGTACGCAGTATCACTTTTTAAATTAAATTTGACATTATGCCCGTTTTATTTACTAACACTTAATTTTACCCTCGATCCCATTTTTTTTAACTTCGATGTAGGCATCCCGGCACGTACGACCACCGGCCCCTACTTCCGGACGATGTTTGGATGACGTAGGTGAGGCCGGGACCGGGTTTGCAAGCCCCGGGCGCGGACACGTATGGCGCCCGATGAGGAGGTCCGTGAGTCGAGGGAGTGGACGGACGGGTTCAAGTTGGTGTGGAAGGAGAGGGGTTGCACAATCACGTGCGATGGGTGGACGAGTGCATCGCGAAGAGGAGTATGATAAACTTCTTGGTGTACCGTTCGAGGGGACCACATTCTTGAAGTCGGTAGATATGCTGGGAAGATTAAAAATGCCGACTTCATTTTTTCTTCCCGATGGATGGAGTGGTGGAGGAGATGGGGGAGGAGAATGCGGTCTGGGTTGTCAACGACAACGAACCATCGTATAAGGCGGGGGAGGAAGTTGATGGAGAAGAGGAAGCACATCTTCGGGTGCCCCGCGTTCCATTCCATCGTATCTCATTTGAGGATATAGGCAAGGAGGAGGGTGTATCTACACTTCGTCGTGTGCGCGGGATCATCGGTTCCTTTATTTATTCGCATCCCCGCCTCCTACATATCATGAGATCTCACGAGGAGCACGATTCTTGTCGGGCCCGGTCCGACACGATTGCCACGAACTTCATTGCGGCCTGGAGAGTTTACACCGGCGCACGTACATCCATTGGTTAGGTTCACGCGGTCGAGAGGTATTACAACTATATGGTGGACAACCCGTACGACAAAAAGAGCGATTGGAGATTCTTGTCGTGTCCGAGAAGCGGATCACCGACGAGGGTTTTGGAGAGGATTGCCTACTATTTGGCAATCATCGAGCCACCTGTAGTTGTCTTGAGGTTGGTAGACTCGGATGACGGGGACCGGATGGGCACACCTTGTACGATGCTACGGACCCGGCAAAGCTGAAAATTAAAGAAAAAAATCCCGAGGTTACAAAAAGTGGTGGAAAATCATTGATGACCGGAGGATGACAAGACCTGCACCACGATGTCCACGTCTTTGCCAGTAACTTGGTTCTAAAATTATTTTTCGATGTATAATTATCTTACGTACGCACAAGTGTTAACTAATAAAATGTACTTAGGATACTTTTTGAACCCCCGCATCCAATACGGAGGACGGTGGTGGTGAACGACAACGAGGTGATGCCGATCTCGGCGGACAGATAGAGGTGAGATAAGTAAGTTGTAGTTCATTAAATACCTTGGACTAGCATTACCAGCAACTAATTTTTTATTTAAATGTTTCGGATGCGAAGTACGAAGATGAGGTCGCCGTGTATACTCGTACGTCGACTGAAATATTCGATTGACAAAGTGTGTCACCCGGTATAGTAATAGTTTGATGAGCAATTTCTTTTCTTTTCATACAAGTTATTCTTGATGATGGGCTAATTGTTTTCCTTTTCTCTTCTTGTGTTTTTCTTGCAGCTGAGTGGTGGGTTCAGGTGAACACCAGGAGTGGACGGAATCCACTTGCGGCCACTGGGAGCAGGATTCGAGTTGGGAGCACCGAGTTCCTCCCTTGAGAGAGGCTCGGGTACATTCAACTGATACCGAAAAGGAGGAACAAGTTGACCTCGCACCGGCCATTTGGAGAAGCCGGTCTTCTCGTAACATTGAGGTTGCGCGTAAAGAACATCGAGGATCGGCAAGATCGGCGAGGAGCGATTTGCACGGTTCGCGGGTGGCCCGTACGAGCGGAGGCATTCCTCGCCACACCACCACCCGAGGAGGTGGACATGGACAGATTTTCCAGAGGAGCATGCACTTGCCTCTCCCGGATGTAGAGAGGAAGCCGTGGGATCACGTACCGAGTTTGATCCCGATGACCGTGCGTACGGCGAGAAGGAGAGTTGGATGGTGTTGAGCGAGGAGGATGCTCGGCTGCCTCCATCTACTACCACGACTCGGGGGCCTTCTTCCGCCCAGCGGTATGGGGCGACCACACCGCTACTTTACCCGGCTGGGCCTCCCTCAGTCCCGACCGCTACCGAAATTTATTCGCGATCCGGGAGAACGAAAACAAAGGTGACCGCACGGAGAATGGGAGGATTTGCGAAAGTTGAAAAAAACTTTGGGTTCGACTTTTACGGTAGTTCGAGAGATGGTGAAGAGGTAAAGAGAAGGAAGTTGGGGTCGCGTCCTGTCGGACCCCGGATGACGATGCGCGAGGCTCCTTCTCACTCCTCGGTGATGATGACGAGGAGTGTATACCGGCGACGCGACCATCGGCGGCCGGTGAGTCACCGATTCACGGTTTCCAAAGCCGTACACGGCGCCGGATGAGCGAGACACGCGGTCTTATATTATGGAGCCACGGTATCCGGCATTGGCCGGAGTTGACCGGCGATGGATTACACCACCAGCTCCACCTCCTTCGCTACGTCCTGGGAGTCGTCCGCGTCCGATCCATACGACCTTGATGGCATGGCATCGGCATTATTTTCATATGGATATGGTCCCGGACGGTATTCAAGACCGAGCGCGAGGGAGGAGCGTCACGAGTACGGGGAGGAGGACGACCCACATCTTTATCCTAGATATTGGTAGTAGATTGATATGATGTAATTTTTTTTTTGATGATGTATCAACTCTTTGATATTTGAATAAATGGAATTGGAACATGTACTTAACTTTCAAGTCTTCAAGTCTTCAATTGGTGTTCATTAGTATTTGTATGATGTGGTTTTGTGGATATCATGCATTGGTGATTTTTTAAAATTTTTCTAACTCATTTCCTATTTTTTTAGAATTTTTTCTGAATTTTTTGAATTTTTTTGACGAAAAAAAAAAATCCAAAAAAAAAACCGATTCCGACCGATTCCGGAATCGATTCCCTTCCCAGGAATCGGCCGATTCTGGGAATCGGAATCGGAATCGGTCCCAACCGATTCCGATTCCGATTCCGATTCCGGAATCCTTGGCCCCAACAAACCTTCATGAAATCAGAAGCTTTCATGGTCTAGCCACCTTCTATAGGAGATTTATCAAAGGTTTTAGTACTGTGACAGCGCCAATCACTGACTGTCTTAAGAAAGGAAAATTTTTTTGGACAAAGGGCGCTAACATTGCTTTTGCCAAGCTCAAGGAGTTGATGACTCAAGCTCCTGTCCTAAGTCTCCCAGATTTTTCTAAGGTTTTTGAGGTTGCTTGTGATGCTTCAGGAATAGGGATAGGTGGTGTTTTGTCTCAAGAAGGACATCCCATAGCTTTCTTTAGTGAGAAATTATCTGAAGCAAAGCTTCGATATTCCACATATGACAAAGAATTTTATGCTGTGGTCCAGTCCCTAAAGTTTTGGCGTCATTACCTATTATCCAAGGAATTCATCCTGTATTCCGACCATGAAGCTCTCAGATTCCTGCAAGCTCAAAAGAAATTGAACCCCAGACATAGCAGATGGGTAAAATTCCTACAGGCTTATACTTTTGTTCTTACCCATAAACCAGGGGTAGAAAACAGAGTAGCTGATGCCTTAAGCAGGAGGGCCTGTTTCTTAATTGATTTCAGATATGAGATTTTGGGATATGAGCATATCAAGGAGGAGTACCTTGAATGTCCTGATTTTGCTCTCGCCTATTCTTCTCTTCAGGGGGGGTCCTATTAAGGACTTTGCTGAGTTCATCATCCAATATGGGTTTTTGTTCTTTAGAGGCTGCCTGTGTATTCCTAAGTCTTCTCTTAGGGATTATTTGGTTTGTGAAATACATGCTGGAGGCCTAGCTGGACATTTTGAAAGAAACAAAATGGGTAGAATTCCTACAGGCTTATACTTTTGTCCTTACCCATAAACCAGGGGTAGAAAACAGAGTAGCTGATGCGAGCAGAAGGGACTGTTTCTTAATTGATTTCAGATCTGAGATTTTGGGATATGAGTATATCAAGGAGGAGTACCTTGAATGTCCTGATTTTGCTCTCGCCTATTCTTCTCTTCAGGGAGGTCCTATTAAGGACTTTGCTGAGTTCATCATCCAAGATGGGTTTTTGTTCTTTAGAGGCCGCCTGTGTATTCCTAAGTCTTCTCTTAGGGATTATTTGGTTTGTGAAATACATGCTGGAGGCCTAGCTGGACATTTTGGAAGAAACAAAACCATTGAGTTAGTTGAACACAGATTCTATTGGCCAAGCATCAAGAGGGATGTAGGTAAAATTGTTGCACAGTGCAGAATTTGTGCTACAGCCAAAATGAGAAAACAAAACACTGGGCTGTATACACCTCTTCCTATTCCCGACATTCCTTGGCACGATTTGAGCATGGATTTCATCTTAGGTTTACCACGGACTCAAAGGAGAGCTGACTCTATCTTTATAGTGGTGATAGATTTTCTAAAATGGCCCATTTCATACCTTGTGCCAGAGACTTCGGGATGCTGCTGTTGTGTAATTTTCTTGAAAGAAATTGTTAGGTTACATGGTCTTCCTAAAACCATTGTTTCTGATAGGGTCCTAGGGATGTCAGATTTGTCAGCTACTTTTGGAAGACTTTGTGGCATCTGTTAGGAACTAAGCTGAAATTTTCAACTGCCTACCATCCACAAACAGATGGTCAAACAGAGGTGGTCAACCGAAGTTTAGGGAACCTACTTCGTTGTTTGGTAGGTGAGAATACTAGGTCTTGAGATTCTGTCTTACCCATTGCTGAATTTGCTTATAACGATTCTGTCAATAGGACTACAGGTCTAAGTCCTTTTGAGATTGTAAAGGGGTATAGACCACGTCGCCCATTAGATCACAAGACGTGTCCCAAAATGCATTTAGAGTGTCGGCATCCTGGCCGAGTCATTACGAGCATATAGAGTGTACGCGCATGATCATGTAAGAAAAAAAATTGAGGCTAGCAATGCACAATATAAAATTTATGCTGACTCTCACAAAAGACGACAGGAATTTCAAGAGGGTGATCTAGTTATGGTCAAGCTTCGACCAGAACGGTTTCCTAGTGGAACTGTTAAGAAATTGAAAGCTAGAGGAGCTGGACCTTTTAGAATCATCAGAAGAATTGGGGAAAATGCTTATGTTTTGGAACTTCCTCCTGATTTTGAAATAAGTTCAACTTTTAACGTTTCAGATTTAGTTAAATATCAGGAACCAACAGCAATACCCAGTGAGTTTTCTCAACTTTCCCCTCTTCCTTTGCGAGTTGATCCCTCGGAGAGTCCACCAACACAGCCTACAATTTTAAGGCATGAGCAGATCGATCGAATAATGGACGAGCAGATTATTACCTCTCAAGGCGGAGTGACTCAGAGGTATCTCATACATTGGTGTGGGCGTCCTCATACTGAGGACTCATGGATTTCTCGAGAGGAGTTACAGCAGATTGATCCAGATATGCTAGAGAGATATCAGAGTTCTTCAGTTTCTTATTCGACACAGTCGAATTCTTCCCATCCGGGGAGAATTAGTAAGGACACTAGACTTTGGCCACGATTTAGTCAAGTTTATGGTCGACGCAGGAGGAATCTGGGTTCCATTTGGCTTGGGGATAATTACCTCTATTTTGTTTAGTCAGAATATTTTTTTTTTAGATTTTTCTAAAGTGCCTACATAATTTTTAGGCATTTTTAGACATTTCTTACGTATTTTTGCTGTTTTACTGAATTTCTTGTAAATTGGAGGGCCGGATCCTATTTAAAGGACCGAACCCCTCCCATTCGACGCATGATACATTGAAATGAAATAGCCGGTTGAGTTTTCACTTTCCAAGTTTGCCCTTGCGTCTGTTGTTGCGGATGTCTTAAACCTGCGAGGGTTTTCCTCTCTCTCTCCTTCCTCATTCGCGAGCAACTGGCCCGCGTTCTCTCCCGGCGGCGAACCCTAGCGCGATCTTCGTCCTTCTTCCAGATCTCCTTCCTCTGATGAAGAAAACGAAGGGTGCCTTTGGAGAGTTCGATTCCCCTCTCTCGGATCTGCTGGTTTGTCTTGAACTTCACCTCCGTTGGGTCGACCTTCAGATCACTACGGAAGTCTCTTCCTCCTCTACGCATTGAGGACAGCTCGTCCTCTTCGTCTCTTCTCTCTTCTTGAGGACAGCTCGTCCCCCTTCCTCTTCTTCTGGATCTGTTGTCGGCGAGCTCCTAAGGTGATCTCTTCACTCGTCTGACCTTCTTCTTCCTGGTACTGTCGTGAATATTCTTCAATGTCGGCACTCCTAGTAGCCGAAGTCTCCTTCATCCTTGTTGGAAGATGAGTCTTCGATGTTGCCGTTTCGTCGGCTGAGTATATGCTAAGTCCGCTTGCGGAGGCTGCTGAATATTATTACTCCGAGGCCTCTTGGCCAATGACGAAAGGATCTGCAACGTATTCTGGTTATATCTTGCGATCCCTGTCTGAGCAAATGACCAAGGTCAGTGCTATTTTGTGAGTTCGTCCTCCTTTGTTCTTCTGGATCTTCGGATCTGCGCCACCAGAGCAATGTTCTTGAACAGATATTACTTGGTCTTGGATCAAAAATGGAAGTCGATGGTGGTCCGATAGATCTGTTTAGCTGCGAATAGCTATTTCCGATCTTGAATATTGGCTCTACTGTTGTTAGAAGCTGAGTCCTGTTTGCCACGTTGTTCTTCACTCCGAGATTGCATCGTCTTTGAATGTTTCAATGTTTCCGTCAGAGCTTAGCTCTTATTTCCATTGAGTAATGGACTGAAAGCGTCCTGATTCGATTATACAACTGCTGCGGGTTTTAAAACCCTGAAGGAACAGATCGATCCTACTATTTCTCGACTGTTTCTCTTCGAACTGTTTCTATACAGTTTTGTTTACTGATTAGTTCCGGTCTGAGATACTGGTCCTTCTCCAGTTCAAGAACAGAGTTCTTCCGGATCTAGATTTCTTTTTACAGCTACATTGGAATTCCGTCAGTTTGCGCTTATAGTTGACTGGTCCTTGTTCCAGTCTGGATCTAGCATTCTTGTTACTCTGTGGTACAATCTGGATATTGCGCTCCATTACTTTGCTGTTCTTTGAGGAATCCCATGAATGGATACTGTTGATAGTTGTTGAACCTTGAGACTGGTCCACCGCCAGTCACACTCTAGCATAAATTGCAGAATCGACGGAATCGGTCCGATTCCGACCGATTCCGGAATCTGATCGGTGGATTCCCGGCGGAAGGACCGATTCCGGGAAGAATTCCGCGGAATCGGTATGAATCGCCGAGAATCGGTCGGAATCGATCCGATTCCAGGCGATTCCTTGTGGAATCGGTCCGACCAATTCCTTCGGAAGACCGGGTCAACCGGCCCGGTTCGATTCTGGACCGGGAATCGAACCGATTGCGGCCCTTTTAGGGCCGGAATCGACCCCCGGGGGTCGATTCTCTCGATCCCGCGGCGGCAGAAGCAGGCGCAGGCGATTCCGGCGCGATTCCGGCGATTCAGCGTCGATTCCGGCCGATTCCGTCGATCCAGCGTCGATTCCTGCCCGATTCCACCGATTCCGGCGATTCCGGCGGCGATTCCGGCGATTCCAAGCTAGGTCTTCAAGGGATTCCGCCGATTCAAGCTCGGACCGGCATCGAATCAACCTCTTCTTCGATCTTTGAGGTTTTTGGTAAGATTTCTTCGCCGAAAGCTTCGTACGTCCATTCTTACGCGTTTCCGACGAGTCCGAGCGTCGTTAAACGTTGTGATTTCCGACCGAACAAGTCCATCCAAGTTTTGAACTATCCGTTTAAGTCCATTTTGCACGAGAAAAATTCCGGATATCCCGTACAATTTACGACCATTTCCGGCAAATACGTAACCCTTTAAACATACCGAATGGTGTGTTACTTGGATTGTCTGCTTCCCGAACAGCGTCTAAATCAATTTTTATGTTATCTAATCATTTTTAGTGCATTGTTTACAATTTTTACAGATATAAGCGATGGCCGATCAAGGTGATGCAGCAGCAGCACGTGCTTCCGACGTGGGTTGGGAACACGAGCAGATGATAGACCCAGTCAGGAAGAGGGTACAGTGCAAATGGTGTGGGAAGGAGATGAACGGGGGGTGTTCTGCCGAAACAACATATCGTCGAATGTGGGAATGTCAAGAAATGTGACAAGGTGCCCAGGAAGAAGAGTGAGGAGATGAGAGGCTACATGACAGGTAGAGCCTCTCAACGGGCTGTTAGGATCGAGTAGAGGGAGGAGTTGCACGACGAGCTACTCCAGAGGAGGAGGGACCGCGATTTGCCTCCCTCCAAAGGGAAAGGCAAGGGGAAGGCACCAGCTGAGCCGGAGCCAGAGAGCGAGGACGAGTCCACAGACTCCGAGCTTAGACGTGCTAGGCACGCTAGCAAGCGTGCATTTGCTGAGGAGGAGGACAGGAGGAGGGGAGCAGGAGGGTCTGGGTCCAGAGTTGACCCAGCTTTGGGCCGATCAGCATCGGCTCGCCCTACTCGGGACCGAGAGCCTGACCCCGGGGAGACAGAACCATACCGCCGTTCCACTTCTACCAAGACTCGATTTACACCGAGCGACGAGTATTTATTTGGGAAACGAGTCTTTGGGCAGATGGGGATAAAGCATGCAATGAAAGGGGTGAAGGCAACAGGAACGGCTGCAAAGAGAGCCGTTCGCCACATTGTCAAATGGTTTTTACATGTAGGTATCACTCTTTAAATTAAAATTGACATTATGTGTGTTTTATTTACTAAAACTTAATTTTACCCTGATCCCAATTTTTATAAACTTGATGTAGGCATTCCAGCACATGCAGCCACCAGCCCCTACTTCCAGACGATGGTGGATGCCGTGGGTGAGGCCTGGACCGGGTTTACGAAGCCCCGGCACAGACACACGTATACGGCGCCGGCCTCGGATGACGAGGTCCGAGAGTTGAGGGAGTGGATGGATGAGTTTAAGTTGGTGTGGAAGGAGAGGGGTTGCACGATTATGTGCGATGGGTGGACGAGTATCACCAAGAGGAGTATGATAAACTTCTTGGTGTACTGTTCTGAGGGGACTACATTCTTGAAGTCGGTAGATGCTTCTGGGAAGATTAAAAATGCCGACTTCATCTTTTCTCTGATGGATGGGGTGGTGGAGGAGATCGAGGAGAACAATGTGGTTCAAATTGTCACTGACAACGATCCATCATATAAGGCGGCTGGGAGGAAGTTGATGGAGAAGAGGAAGCACATCTTCTGGGTGCCCTGTGCAGTACATTCCATAGATCTCATATTAGAGGATATAGGCAAGGAGGAGGGTGTATCTACACTTGTCGTGGGGCGCGGTCCATCACATCTTTTATTTATTCGCATCCCCGCCTCACACGCATATCACGAGATCCCACACAGGAGGGCACGATCTTGTTAGGCCCGGTCCGACACGATTTGCCACGAACTTCATTGCGCCGGAGAGTTTACACCGGCACGAGCATGCATTGGTTAGGTTCGCACGGTCCGAGGAGTATTACAACTATAATGGTGGACAACGTACGCTGACAAAAAGAACAATTTGGAGATTCTTGTCGGGTGCGAGAAGATTGCCTACTACTTGGCAATCATCGAGCCACCGATAGTTGTCTTGAGGTTGGTAGACTCGGATATTTACGGGGACCGAGATGGGCACGTTGCTATGATGCCGTAGACCGGCAAAGCCGAAAATCAAAGAAAAAAATCCCGGAGGTTACAAGAAGTGGTGGAAGATGCATAGATGACCGACGGGGAAGCCGGTCTTCTCGTCATTACAACACGAGGGCCGTGCATAAAGAACATCAAGGATCGACCGAAGATCGGCCGAGGCACGATTTCGCGATTCGCAGTGGCCCGTATGAGCGGGCATTCCTCCGCCACACCACCACCCGAGGAGGAGGGACATGGACAAGATATTCCAAGAGTGAGCATGCACTTGCCTCCGGATGAGGAGAGGGAAGCCGTGGATCATGCAGTGAGTTTGATCCCGATGACCGCGCATAGGCCGAAGGAGAGTTGGATGGTGTTGAGCGAGGAGGATGCTCCGGCTCCACCTCCATCTACTTCTCGAGCTCGGGCGTGTGACGCCTTCTTCGCCCCCAATGAGCTATGGAGGCGACCACACCGCTTTGGCCCGCTCAGCTTCCGGTCCCCACAGCGGCGCTACCCGGCCCATTCGCGGTCCGGGGAAAACGAAAACAAAGGTGGAGCGCACGGAAAATGGGAGGATTTGCAGTTGAAAAAAAACTTTGGGTTCCGGTCCTTCCGTACTTCGAGAGATGGTCGAAGAGGTGAAGAAAAGGAAGCGTAGAGGTCGGGCGTCTGACGATGCCTCGGATGACGGCACGCGAGCTCCTTCTCCTCCTCGGTGATGATGACGAGGAGTGCGTACCGACGACGTAGCCATCAAGAATACGGCGGTGAGTCTCCCGATTCACGGCTTCCCAAAGCCGTATTACACGGCCCCGGATGAGCGAGACACCGCATTCTTATATTACGGAGCCACGATTCAGGCGTCGTGCTAACCAACGAGAGATTACACCACTACCCACCATCCTCTCGCTTACGTCCCGGTCGTCCCGCAGTCCGATCCATACGACCTTGATGGCATGGCATCGGCATTATTTTCATACGGATATGGTCCCGGACGATACAAGACCGAGCGCGAGGAGGAGCATCACGAGCGCAGGAGAGGAGGAAGACCCATATCTATATCCTGAATATTGGTAGTAGATTGATATGATGTAATTTTTTTTATGATGTATCAACTCTTTGATTTTTGAATCAATGGAATTAGAATATGTACTTAACTTCAAGTCTTCAATTGGAGTTCATTACTATTTATTCGATGTGGTTCTGTGAATTAATGCATTGGTTATTTTTAAAAAACTTTCTAACTCATTTCCTATTTTTTAATAATTTTTCTGAATTTTTTGGATTTTTTGACGAAAAAAAAATTCAAAAAAAAAAAACGATTCCGGACCGATCCGGAATCGATTCCCTTCCCAGGAATCGGCCGATTCCGGCCGATTCCTGGAATCGGAATCGGAATCGGTCCCTGGAGTCCTTGCACTCTAGTCAGCGTCTGTTTACTTGAAGTTTTCCTATTTCCGAATTACAGTAGTATTGCATTCAAAACGTATACAGTGGAAAACTCCTCTTCAGCTCAGCTTCTATCAACAATTTAACAGCTATAGTAAGTGGCGGACAGAAAGATTAAATCCGCCTATATTCTTAAATCGGAACATGATGATGACCACTGCTAGTCTAACACCCCGGGTAGCTCCTAAACAATTGTTCAACACAATTTATGGCTATTTGCCAAATCGAAATGGTCTTCTGATTCCAGGCTGTGATGATTAATTTCTGAGCCTATTTTCTGATTTACTATTCATTGTTGGAGTTCGATATTGCTGCTGAAGAATCCAAGCAGGTGCAGATTATTGGTTTTCTGTCAACGTGAAGATATGGTATTCCTCTTATTGTGATTTGTACACCTTTTACCACCCTATGAGGTGTGGGTCAATTTTTGTTGTGTACTTATCTGATAAAAATCGTTGTAAGTAAAGGAGGAATACCTATCTCTCAGCAAAAGACCGTCTTCCCCACACTCCGATGTGGAGGTACTTTCTGATAAACCCTTCCTTGTATGGTTATAATTCTGCTTTTCTATTATCTTAAATCGTGATGCCATGCCTGGTGCGGTTTAGATCCTAGCTCTATTTCGAATTGCTGTTGGTCATTGGCGAGAACATTAGAGTGGACCTAATCCAGATAACTAAAATCGGTTACGTTAGTTGTTAGAACCGCATTTCAAAATCTAACAAGAATTTCAAAACTGGCGATTCTCCCTCTTTCTTCTATCTCCTTTCTGATTCAATAAAAGAGAAAACAACCTAAGTGAAATTTTTCTTAATTAGATCACTCTAAAATTGAGAGACCTAGAACTAATTGTGGGAGTTAGAATTTTCTTTTGTGGATTAATAGCCTCAGTCATTTCTGTTCCCCATCAGTATTTTTTCTATTTTAGTTTAACTTTCATTTTTTTTACTTTTTGTAATAAGTTGACCCTCGTCAGAGAATTTTTTCAGTATGTATTTTTTTTATTATTGTTTTTTTTTTTAGTTTTTCTATAATTTTTTCTATTTTATTTATTAAGTTCTCCTCTTAGGCAGAAATGTGTCAATATATTTCGTAAGATTATATTTTATCTATTAATCTTCTTTTTGTTAATAGAATTAATGTTTTTTTATTTTTAATGAAGATATCTCAAATCGTAGAGCAAAATCAGAGTTCGGAGGCCGGGTCAAACACCAAACCGACTACAACGGGACCTACAAATTCAAGATATGCTCCAAAATCAAAGGATGTCGGATAGAAATATAAGATTTTGGTAGATACAAAAATATAGATCTAGTTAAATGTAGCTTTTGTAACAAAGATTGCAACGGTGATATATATAGATTGAAGCAACATATAACCAGTCTATCTACAAATGTCACATTTTGTAAGAAGGCTACACCTGAGATGAAGGAAGAGACTAAGCAACACATGGAACAAGCTAAACAAACTTAGTTTAAAAATGTTGCAATGATAAGAGAGATTGAAGAAAGAAATAATCTTTCTGGTAAAAATCCTTTGGAGACAAGTACTAAAGGTGAAGACACCCTAGTTGGTTGTGATCCGGCATTTTTGCCTCCTCATTTGAGAGGTCCTATGGACTAGTTTATCAACCAAAATCCAGAAGTTTTCAAAGAGAAAAATGTGAAGAACATGAATCATTTAAAAGAAAAGAGAGAGAGAAAGAGAGAGAGAAAGTTGTGCGATACATTAATCGGTAGATTTACCAAATAGGTATTCCTTTGAAACACTACATTTGAATAGTTTTCAGACAATATTAGAAGTTGTTGGTCAATTTCGCCCAGGTTTGAAACGTCTGTCATATCATGAAGTTCGTGAAAATTTATTTGTAAAAGAGATTGAAACAACTTGGGAATTAGTTGAAAAGGAAAAAGAGAGTTGGGTGAAATATGGATGCATTATAACGTTGGATGGCTAGACATATAGAAGGGGTGGACATTGATAAACTTTTTAGTCAACACGCCGACAGGTACAGTGTTTCTAAAATCTGTGGATGCATCTTCACAAGTCAAAAAAATGCAAGGTTATTGGCTAATTTGTAGGATAAGGATATGGTCGAAGTTGATGAGAAAATGTCATCCAAATTGTAATAGATAATGAGACCAATCGTGTAACTGTAAGGAAAATTTTGATGTCCATACATCCTCATTTATTTTGGACACCATGTGCAATCCACTGCATTGATTTAATGTTAGAAGATCTCTAAATTGTCGGACATCAAGTCAACAATTAAGCATGCCAAACATGTCACAACATTTATTTACGGTCATATAAAGATTCTTGCCATGATGAAGAAGTTCACCAATGAAAGAAATTGGTGTAGGACAGTTATCACAAGATAGTATCTTAAATTGAAATATCTGTGTATAATGTTTCATTTTGGTTTGCAAACCGTGACCATCAATAATATGTTAATTTTTTTGTACAAGGTTTGCAACAAGCTACCTAAATCCAGAGACCCTACACAACTTGAAGACGGAATTGAGAAAAATATTTACGCTTCTGACAATAGATGGACTAATCAAACTAGAGAAAAAACAAGTCATGAGAGATCATTCTAAAAACCAGTTTCTCAAGAGGTGTGACCTATGGCCTATCAATTTTCAAGCCTCTTGTGCTTGTCTTATGCTTAGTTGACGGTAAGAAACCAGCAATGGGCTACATTTATGAAGTAATAGACCGTACGAAAAGAAAGCATTAAGAGTATCTTGGATGACAAGTTCGACAAATATGGTACCATTTAGGATATTGTTGATAGGGGGTAGGACAATCAACTCTATTGTCCATTACATATAGCAGGGTATTATCTGAACCCCCGATTCTTCAACTCAAATGCCGATGTTGAGTGATGGAGAAATAAAACAATGACTGTATGATACCATTGAAAAACTAATTGAAAGTCCTAATAAACAAAATTTGATTACCAAGCAATTGAATACATAGAAACCTAGAAAAAAAGAAAAAAAAACTTTTTGGTCTTTTTTTAAAAAAAAATATGGTGGTTTGAAATTTGAATTTGGTGTGATTGGAATTGGTATGATTGTGATTTGGAAAGTTTGAAAATTTTGTTGAAGATATGTATATATAACCTCAAAACTTGAGATTGAAATCAAATTTGGAAATTCGTTCATGTATATATGTGTTTCGAAATATATATATATATGAAAATTGAAAATTTGAGTATTTCAAAAAGTTTTGAAAATACATCTTTTTGATTTGAGCTTTAAACATGAAAAGGATTTTGATTTTTTTAAAGAAAAGTTTTTCAAAAATCTCATCCAAAATTTATTCGTCAAATTTCGGTTTTACAACTATGAAAATATCGATATTCCATAGAAGTATAACTAATCCGACGATATACATAGAAATTCAAGTTCGAGGTTGGGTTCTTTAAAAAAAATCGTTTTGACCTCTCCCCATCGGGTGGTACGAAGACCCGATGTTAATTATATCGAAAACATTCGAATACCCTTGATTACCGCCATAGCAATTTCGAAACGATAGCATACATCCGCAAATGAAATGAACATAATAAGAGCAACGGCTCCATAACTTCGATGGAATGCAAACCTTTATTTTTTAAAATTGAATTTGATTTGATTTGATTTAAAATTTTTGATTTAATTGGTTTGTGATTAATATCTTTTGTGGTTGATTTAAGATTTGATTAATTGTTTAAATTAAAGTTGTTTTGACTGATTTTTAAATTTGTTAAGTTTGTTTAATTCAAATGTTATATAATTATTTGGAGATGTTAAGATTAAAAATCTTAAGTAATATTTGTTTGTTTTGTTTATTATTATTGTTTATCAATTATGATTACGTGTGTTTTTGTTATTTAATTGAATCCATTAATTAATTAGTTTAAGAGATTTGATTGTTTAATATTTTGATTGATTTGAAGGTGTAAAAATTAGTTTTAACTTAATTAGGTATATTTTATGTATCTTCTTAGATTGGTATTAAGTCTTAATAGGTATATTATGTTAGACAATTTGTATTGTTTTGTTTTATTTTTATGTATTGGTTTGTTTGTTTAACTTTTAAAATTATCTTAAAATTAATTTTACTTTATGAAAGTTAATTTTGATTAACTTTGATTAATTTGGTATTTTCGGATTATTTAATTAATTAACTATCTTTCTCTTTTTGTTATTGTTATGAATTTAATATAATCTTTTTTTAAATTATTCTCTTCTTGTTTGCATTCATTATAACTTATGGAGCTATTCTAACTCTCATTGACATCGAAAATACATACACCGTGTAATTTCCATTAATTGGAAAAAATGTACAACTTACTGAAATAAGATGAACGTAAAATGATATCATGATTACAATAGAATCGGAAATCGGTTTTTGAATCCATTGAGCCTTTGATAGGCATTATGGAATGGATCGCATCGACATTGGGTTTAGTGCACCGACCTTTGTTTAAGGTTTGTGGGTGCAACCCATCAATATAATCACTATCATATCGGTTTTATATTTTGGCATTCATGCATATATGCATATACATTTAGCCATCATATAAAATTGATATAATAATCCTTTGATGGGAAAATTGATATAGCATTGGGGTCATTTCATTTTGACCTTTATATGCTAATCAAAATTAATTTTATTTTTGATTCTTTTAAATTATGCCGAAGCGTAGAGCGTGCCCGATTGGACCGGCCCCCAATTAGTCTTGGATCGATTTATTTTTTTAGTTTAAATTTGAGACGTAGAGCGTGCCCGATTGGACCGGCCCCCAATTAGTCTCAAATCGGTTTGATTGAGAATTTTATTTACATCAAACTTGACATTATTTTGAGCCATCCTGTTTCAATAGACGGTCACAAATCGACACCCGTCGATCGTCACCCGTCCTCTCCTTGTTCGTACGATGCTTTGTGCGGGTAACATAGTGAATTTGAAAGAGGGTTCGAGCGTGAACGGAAAGAGCGATCGGGGGAAGGTTACGCGGCCGGGTTGGCCGACGAAACGAGGAGGAGAGAAAGGGGCTGCGGCGGCGGTGTGCGTTTGGCCAGGAGGGTGTCCGGCTGAGGGAGGAGAGGGACGACCGCGGCTGTGCTCAGGGAGAGAGGGACGCGACTGGGAGGAAAAACCGGGGGAGGCTACGCGCGGAGCACTCCTGCTGACAGACGGAGAGAAGGAGGGAGGCACGGGGGAGCACCTCTGCGGACAGAAGAAGAGAGAGAGGCGGCTGCGGCTACGGGACTGTGGGGGGAGGGGAGAGAGAGAGGAGAGAGAGGAGAGGCCGCGCGCGCGCGGTGCGGCTTGCGGCGGACGGTGGAAGGAGGGAGGACGGGTGTGCAGCGGGCGAACGAGAGAGAGAGAGAGAGAGAGCGCGTGCGGCTTCGGGGGCGTGCGCGGACGGTGGCTTGGGGCTGCGGCGAGCGAGAGAGGAAGGGAGGAGCGCGCGGGAGCGTGGGCTGCGGCGGCTTCAAGCACGCGCGGCTGGCTTCGGACGACGACGGCAATAGGAGGGGCCTGGTGGCTTGGAGGCTTTGCCCGGGCGGCTGCGGGCTTCACGCGAGCAGCCCGAGAAAAGCGTCCGGCGGCGGCGAAGGAGATAGGCGACGCGAAGGGGACAGCGGACGGCTCCTTTGGAGGCTCCGGGCGGAACAAGGAAATTCGCGGCGGACGGCGGCGACGAGCGGGGAGGCGATCACCCTCCACAGGTGAACCGTACCTTCTTCTCTTTGATCTTCTTCCTCTTTTTGCACTGGTAGAACCCCCCTTCGATCCCTCTCCCCTCCTCGACAACTTGTGGGAAAAAAGTCTTTTGAACCCCACCCTCGCCGTGAACGTCCCGGGAAGGTATTTACCCCCGCCAAGGTATTTACCCCCGCCATTACTCAGATGGTCCGCCGTTACGGCTCCTTCACCTTCCAGAGATGCTTGCGCGAGGGCTGCAACTTAGATAACGCTGGTAACGTGCGCAGTGCGACTCTTTTAATCCTCTGGGCGTTACAAAAATTTGAATGGGCTGATGACGGTGGCGTCGTCCAAGCGTGGCGATGATGACGTTCGGCTCTTGATGAGCATGTCCATACCATTTAGAATATTCCCTCCTTGAAGGGAGCTCCGGTAGACGTCGATATTGTCGGGACATCGTTGCTATCATCTCGGTTCCCTTTCGTCGACACGTTGGACATCGTACGTGATTCGTATCAACTTTCAGCGGGTGTTTAATCCCGTCGAAAAACGTTACGACGTCTGCGATCATCTTGTATCGACGCATCAGAAAATCGTACGAGAGTTTCAACACTCTTCGTACGAACCTTGTCGTCATTTAGAACTTGTCGACGAGTCGCTGTTTGTGACAAATTCGGAAGATATATGCGAACGTTGCATCTTCGACGGCTGAACTGCATCGTCTTGTCCACTTTTATTTATTTTGTGAATTTTTACAGTACTTTTTAGGCGTCAACAAATACATACAGAGATCCTTAGGGCTTATTTGTCAGAGATATGGTCATTAGACAAAGAAAAACATTCATTCCAGGTTGGCATTCTCATTTTAAAAATTTAATTTCTACATTTCACATTATTACTTTTTAATTTGATTAACTATCATTTTGATGTCCATACATCCTCATTTATTTTGGACACCATGTGCAATCCATTGCATTGATTTAATGTTAGAAGATCTCTAAATTGTCGGACATCAAGTCAACAATTAAGCATGCCAAACATGTCACAACATTTATTTATGGTCATATAAAGATTCTTGCCATGATGAAGAAGTTCACCAATGAAAGAAATTGGTATAGGACAGTTATCACAAGATAATATCTTAAATTGAAATATCTGTGTATAATGTTTCATTTTGGTTTGCAAACCGTGACCATCAATAATATGTTAATTTTTTTGTACAAGGTTTGCAACAAGCTACCTAAATCCAGAGACCCTACACAACTTGAAGACGGAATTGAGAAAAATAGTTACGCTTATGACAATAGATGGACTAATCAAACTAGAGAATAAAAAAGTCATGAGAGATCATTCTAAAAACCAGTTTCTCAAGAGGTGTGACCTATGGCCTATCAATTTTCAAGCCTCTTGTGCTTGTCTTATGCTTAGTTGACGGTAAGAAACCAGCAATGGGCTACATTTATGAAGTAATAGACCATGCAAAAGAAAGCATTAAGAGTATCTTGGATGACAAGTTCGACAAATATGGTACCATTTAGGATATTGTTGATAGGGGGTAGGACAATCAACTCTATTGTCCATTACATATAGCAGGGTATTATCTGAACCCCCGATTCTTCAACTCAAATGCCGATGTTGAGTGATGGAGAAATAAAACAATGACTGTATGATACCATTGAAAAACTAATTGAAAGTCCTAATAAACAAAATTTGATTACCAAGCAATTGAATACATACAGATATCCTTAGGGCTTATTTGTCAGAGATATGGTCATTAGACAAAGAAAAACATTCATTCCAGGTTGGCATTCTCATTTTAAAAATTTAATTCCTACATTTCACTTTTTTACTTTTTAATTTGATTAACTATCATTTTTCTTATAGCAAATTGGTAGAAAAATTGGAAAAGTAAGGTTCCTTAATGGCAAAGATTCGTTTTCAGGATTTAAGTCTCACTTGTAGTGCATGTAATTGTGACGCAACTGGAGTTTTTTTAAACATGTATTGGTAATATCCCTCTTTTTCAGAATGTTTCATGGACAAATTTATAGTAATTTTCCACCTTACATTACATGTGCACACAAAAGAAAAAAACAGGTTAAAACAGATAAGGCTAAACGATCTTATCTGTGTCCAACATAATCAAAGACTTTGAGATCGTCCTTTTTAGGATAGAGAAATTCAATCATGACCCTATTTCTTTGAATGATATCAATGAGGCCGATAAGTGAATTACTAGAAATGAGGAGGAATATGTGCATCAAGGAAATGAGCTCACATTAAGGGAAGTTGAGGTAGCAACAAAAGTTGACGAGAAAAGTCAATCAACCAAAGTAGAGGCCTATAAAAGACAAGGACTTTGAGAGGGTAAACAACATGGCCACTAATGAAGATACCTCGGAATCGGATAGAAAAATTCATGTTAATCTTACTGATGATTCTTCCGACTGATATTCATGTTAATTGGATGGATGGGGACATTAAACGAATGTACTTTTTAATGGTGTTTTAAATTTGTGGTTAGTAACATACTTTCATGCAAGGAAGGAATAGTCGGGGGTCGACCCTGGGTTGGTCGGCCCTAAAACCGACCCGGGTCGGTTGGAGTTGCGACCCGGGCCGGGTTGGGGTCGGGAAAAAAATTAAAAAAAAAAATATTTTAATAACCGGGTCGGGGGGTCGGGGCCGGGTCGGGGTCAGTCGGCCCAAAAAGTGACCAGGTCGGGCGACCCGGCCGACCGGGTCGCCGACCCGGCGAACCATGCTTTCGTGCTTATTTTACAATTATTGTTTAAATGTTGTTCACTTGCATATTAATGCACTCTTTTGAAGATGTATTTATTTTTCTCGGTCTGATAGAAATGAAACAGAAAATGGTACATCTTTCATGTATTTTTAATGTATTCATTTTTTACATCTTTAGATATAATTTCTGCATTTTATGTATTTTATAAATTTTTAGATATATTTTCTGCATTTTTATGTATTTTCCTGCATTTTTAAATATATTTGCTGCTTTTTATGTATTTCCTGCATTTTTAGACATTTTCCCTGCTTTGAAAATAAAAAAATGTCGCCTGAGGTGATTGAGGCGAAGGCTTGGTAGCCTCACACCTCTGATTATAAAGGGTAGACATAGTGGGAAAAGTCTTGGGCAGATGGCTTCTAGTGGCCAAACGATGCTTTCCCATCTTCGATAGGAAGAGCTTGCTTTAATCAGAATGTGATGCCTCCACACAGCCTGATGCCAATAAATATCCATACCACCCTCAGTCGATCTCTTCAAAGTGGACTGATCTCTTCAAAGTGGACTTAGCTGTGAAAACCTACTTATTACATAGAGTAATTTATCCTTTGCCATTGAAGCATCTACGGTCCTTAAGGAGTCCGAGCAAACTTGAGAACTCTTGAATTTCCTCATCCTTCAAGTTCCTCCTAAACCATACACACCACTTTGAGACCTCATCCCAAAAATCACTAACTCTCACCTCCAAGTTGCTGCATAAAGTAAAGAGGTTAGGAAACATAAGAGCAAACAAAGTATTTCCAGCCCATGGATCCTTCCAAAATGAGGTTATTCTTAAATCCCCTATCTCAATCAGTGTTGCAGGGTAAAGAAGAACCCAGTTGTAAAGTATACCTCTCTAAATGGTCGAAACCCTGCTATGTTATGGGCCATATGGAACAATCGGAACAGAAGAGTTTTTTATGACACTTTCGAGAAGCCGTCAAGAATTTTTGAGCATGTAGGATCATTGTTAAAGACTGGGATCACGTTCACTCTGGTTCCCATATGATTTGGGCTTCTTTTGAGATCAACCTCAAATGGAAACATATATGCCCGTAGTTTACTGGATTGTTACCATCTTGGTAGTACTCTAGGAATGCCTCTATTTAATTTCCTTTTCATGTAACTTTTTTCATCAATGCAAGCTAATGAATTGTGACCTCTGTCACCTTCAAAAAAAATAAAAAAGAGCACGTTGCAAGAAATTCATCCTAGATTAAAAAATGTGAAAAAAAAAGACTTGTAGAGAAAAAGTTTGCAGCGACTAAACATTAAAATACATACCCAACTAGGAAACTCTTCACTAAGCACGTTGCAAATGGACAAGAACAATCAAAACCATCTATTTTGAGAACATCAAACAGAAGACTAATGGGGTGTTTGGTTGCATGATAATTGACGTTTTTATTTTAATTTTTAAAAAATATAAGAAAAATTGTTAAAAGAGGTGTTTGACAACCATGATAATTTTATGTTTTGAAAGTGATTTTCTTCTTAAACAAAAAAGAGGGTCTCACCTCTTTCTTTTTTCTTGTGGTCCCCCACTTTGTTTGGTCATGTGTGGTAGTTACTCTTTTTTGTAATCACATCCCTCCAAACATGATAATTTTATGTCATGAGTTGGTTCACTTTTTATTTTAATATAATTTTTTATCATGAAAGTGTACAAAAAATTATCATGCAACCAAACACCCCATAAAGATCCATCTCAATTAAGAGAAAAGCACATAGGATACCATCAGATTTTAAAAAAATAAATAAAAAGTTAATAATAAGAGATCTAGTGCAATTCCAATAAAAAGCATAAGAAAATCATTCAACTTAAGAAATAATTGGTGAGAAAAAGGGTTTTTCAAATACCTCAACTTTGGCAAACTTGGTAACAGCCTGTTTTGCCTGGAATGCAGTAGAATACCTCACAAAAGCATATCCTTTGTTCTTCCCCGTCTTCTTGTCCATCATCATTCGGATCTCTACAATCTCCCCAACTTTCTCAAACACCCTCCTTATATCATCCTCCGTCGCATTCCTATCTAAACCTCCAACGAATATCTCTGTCTTCCTTCTCTTTTGCTGCTCGCTCATTCCCATCATATGATCACCAGCACTTACATTGTCTACACCAGCACCCTCTACCTTTTCCTGTTCAGCAATGCTACTCTTATTCAAATCAGTTTTCTCAGCATCATTCCCATGTGATCCTGAAACAGCATCATCCTTTGACATCTCTAGAAATTCATCAGCTACAGAAGCAGCATCTATTTTCATAGCATTTTCATCCAATGGAGATAGTTCAGTAGCATTATTATAACAGTCAGTAGCAGTAACCTGTTCTGATGTTCCTCGGTCTACTATTTCCACCCTATCCTCCTTGGATGATTCTTTAGCAATGGAAACAGCTTCTATTTCCATAGCATTTTCACCTACTTTAAATAGTTCAGTAACATTACCATCCCTGCCAGAAGCGGTAGCCTGCTTTATTGTTCCTTGGTCTGCTTTTTCCACCTTGTCCTCCTTTGAGGATTCTTTAGCCTTAACAGGTCTCCTGACGACAACTATCTTCTTTACCTTCCTTATTCTCTTCTGCGGTGCTGTAACTGGTGACACTCCATCAACAGACGACACAGCAGCACAAGTAGCTTCCACAGGCACCGCAGGCTCCTCCACCGCAGGTGGCTTGTCGGCACAAGTCACAGGGTGCTCTTCTACTGGTGTAAGCAAAGCAGCTCCATTTTGACTAGCATCTGGCGTTGATCCACCTCCAACTTTGGTAGATTTCGCTGCCTCAACCGGGACGACACAAACTTCAACTCCATCCATGTTCTGCTCTCCTCCCAAAGAAGTTGACGCCGTGGCAGCCTCTTCTCCTCCATTTTGTTTTTCCTCCGTGGTGGTGGTGGCTGCTTCCGGTTCATTCTTGTTTGGGGCTTTCTTCACGGCGACCCTTCTCGTCACCACCTTCCGCACTTTCCTTGTCTTCTTCGCAGGTGGCACGTCATCGGCGACTGCTGCTGTTTCGGGGGCATTACCGGGCACAACAGAATGTTCCTCCACCCCAACAGCCGAACCAGGGCCAGCACCAGCGTCAGAGGAGTAAACTGGAACCATTAGCTGGTCATCTAAGGCCTGTGGGATGACGCCGGCCGCAATCTCGTTAACAGCCACCACGTCGGCGGTAGAGGTCTTTTGGGTGGGATCCATCGCAGACTGAGGTGTGTCCCCGTCTATGGCAACGGCGGTCTCGTCGGTCGCTGCTGCTTCTACGGTAGGGTTTCCGGACGGTTGGGGACTGGGATCCTCCGGAGCGGGGACGCCTCCAGGGGCCTCCTCTGCGGCGGCGGGCGCCTCAGGCTCGGCAGACGGGACGGCTTGCACCTCGGAGGAGTCAGGATTTTTGGAGGTAGGGTTTTCCTCGACGGCCTCAGCTGCAGCGGTTTCCATCTCGGCAGCAATCGCCGCGGTTGCCACGACAGCGGCAGCGGACCTGCGACCTGACCTGGCATTCTTCACGGCTTTCGTCTTCGTGCTCCCTGGCGCCCTCCTGGGCGGCATCTTCGCAGCCGACTATTCTGGCGAGAAGGAAACCCGACGGCGGCAGGAAGGAGCACACGAGTCTGCAGCCGCAGGCGTAGATAGAGGGAAGAAGTGGGGGGTAACCTGACCTGACACAGGATCTTAAACCAAACCAAAATGGACCGGCCCAATAATCCATACGCGGCGGCTGTGCAAAAGATGTCAATGGTAACAGGTTAAGAGATTCGTTAAATTAAAGAATAGCTTGAAATCTTTTCGTAAATTAACAAATAACCGATTATCCGTTAAGATAGTCCTTTAAGATCACGATTACAACTTCATATAATGAATCCACAAGTGTTCGCATCCATTCACCTAAACGGGTTAATACATCTAATTCAGCCTTTACGTTAAATAAAGAAATGTAATATATTTTTAATTACATAAATTCACTTAATAAAAAACAACTAAATAGAGGACATATTATAGTAAAATGATAAATGTGGCTGTTGGATTATTTATGTTTTTATATATCTATTAATCATTTATTATCTCATTGTAAATTATTTCTTAAACGATAGTAAAAAATAGTCCACGGATACATCTAATAAGTTTCAAAATTAATAATACTTATCATTTTTATTATTAAAAATAATAATTTTTATTATTTTTATTAAAATTCAACAAATAAATTTATTTTATTATTTTTTAAAATAATATATAAAATCTTAATTTATTATTTATAAAATTTATTTATAATAAATTTAAATATAAATATTTTAAGAATTAAAATTAATTTATATTTATATTGTTTTTAAGTTACTTAAGTATAAATATAATTTTTATTTAGATAGGTTATTTAATTAATTAATTTTGATTCTAATTATTTTAATTTATTAGATACAAAAAATGTTAAAAATTAATACAAATGAATTTAATTTACTATTTTTAATATAATACACAAGATTTTAAATTTTTATTTTTAAATTTTATATATAATAATTTTAAGTATATATTAGTATTAAAATCAATTTTATAGATAATATTTGTATTAAATAAATAAAGATAAGTATAACTGTTTTTATTTAAATAATTTATTAAAATATTTAATTTTAATCCTAATTCTGATAACTCATAAGGTATAAAAATATGTTTTGAAACTAATAACTTTTATCAAGGTGAAATCAAACTACCGAATTTCTAAAAAGAAGAGCATTAGACAATTGAACGGTTGTAAATTCCTACTACGTAGAAAAACCATAATAATGTTATTTGTATGCGTCAGAAAATAAAAACAAAAAACCAAAAAAATGCACTACACGTCACGCTTCGCTTGATCCCAGTTTGAGATGACTAATAAGCATTGCCCCTTTTTATATCTTAAAGTGAAGAGTTATGTCTCGTGAGTCCGCGACACTCATAAAACCGTTTGACTAACCATTTCTCTTATTTATGGTAGAACGTGGCAGCCACAGGAAGCTCGAGAACAAAACACAAAAAATTCAAAAAAAAAACCAAAATTTGATTCTAGAAAAAATCAACCTTTTATTATGTCAAATGAATTATATATATTGAACGGAAATAAATGTTGATACATTAAATAAAGGAAAATTTGACTTGGGGTCCGATTAACAAAGTCGACTTCATACCTAGTCCGTTGACGGAATTTGTATGGCAGATGGTCCGTTTTCTCCTAAATGTGTAATAGTAGGTCCGATTGAATGGCTTCCATCCATCGACTATCGTCAATGCCCAAAATACCCTTCGAGTAGACATCCCCCGACGGTTCGCTGTATGCAGGCGGGTGAGGGCTCGAAGGCGACATCAACGGCGATCGACTAAAGCGATGGCGATGACATTTTAGGGCTAGGAGCCGTGCTCGTCTTCCTCCGACTACGTTGTGGAGACACCATAGTCAGCTGGTGAGGGCTACCCCTGACGGTTCTCTATTTGTCTACTTGAGAGGGTTCGAAGGCGACTACAGTGATGGCGATGGCAACGGCAATGTAGGGCTCGGAGCCGTGCTCTTCTTCCTCCGACAACACTATCTACATCGTGGAGACGCCGTATTCAGCTGGTGAGGGGTCGAACACGACTTGGCGTTGGCAATCTAGGGCTCGGAGCTGAGCCCTTCTTCCTTTGACGATGACACTATCGTCGAGTGAATATTTCAACCATAGTCGGCTTGTGAGGTCACAAAGTAGAGGTGAGTCTTCCAAGCAACATGTACACTATATGATGGCGATGTAGGGCTCGGATTTTCGCCGTCTTCCTTCTCCAATTTCAATTTCTATCCTTGTAGGTAGCTTGATTTACGAGGCTACTTGTCTGGATGATTTGGGGCTTTGGTCATTTAGCAGAATATTACCGAAGATTTTAATTTCTATCCTTGTAGGTAGTTTGATTTACGGCTCTACTTGTCTGGATGATTTGGGGCTTTGGTCATTTAGCAAAATATTATCGAAGATTTCAATTTATATACTTGTAGGTAGCTTGATTTGCGGCGCCACTTGTCTGGATGATTTGGGGCTTTGGTCATTTAGCGAAATATTACCGAAAGCTCCATCCCAATCGATTGAACTTCATATTTACATATTTCATAACCTGCCAGATGTCTGTTCTATCTTGTATTGTCTATAATTGTTGCTAGGTTCATACAATGGAGATTTAAGTTCTTATAAACTTGGTTCGGTAATTACTTCATTTCTACCTCATGGGGTTTTAATTGTAGTCGTCAGTGCATATTTCTATGCAGGTCTTACATAACAAGTTTTGAGTTACTACTCGATGGCAGGTGTTAAAGGTAGTCTTGTGAATTAGGCTAAAACTGTATTGGACAATTCTGACTCAAAAAGGACTGTTTTTTCTGTACCCTCTAACAAGTAAGGTGTCTTCATACTAATTCCTATAATTTAGTTAAATTTGTTGTCCCATAAAAAAATTTCAACCATATTTGTGTGGTAGAGCAAAAGGAAGGTTATTTCACTTTCTTGGATGAAGAACATTTCAATTATTTTCAATTACAATGGGGAAGGTTATCTTGTTCGTTACAATCCAAGCATGTCAAAAGATGAAATCACAAATGAAGTTTGTAATAGATGGACTTTGGATAGGAAACTTGTGGAGTTTAAGTATGTTATTTCTGAACAAGAATCATGTTTCATTCGTATCATGAATGATCAAGATATACATAATGCAATAGATTTATATTCTTCTATGGGGAAGAGGATCATAGATATCCATGTAACAACATCAACAACCAATTGTGAACAAGCTTCTTCCCAGATGTAAATATTCAACCAATATAGCATCACCGTAGGTGGTTGTTTATTACTCGATTACTTTAACTAGATTTTCTTTTACAGATGCCGAACTCAACACTGTTCAGAAGTTGAACCTTTAGTTAGCACTAAAAACTATGCTAGTTGTTCATCAAATATGCATTCTAAGGGCAGCAATGAAAGAAAAAGTGAGCTTTGGAATGATATAATACACTCAAAAGGTCAACTTTTTGATAGTGTAGAACATCTAAGAGAAGACTTGATCAAGTTTGCTATCGCAAGGGGGTTTGATTACTCCTTTGTAAGAAATGAGTTGACAAGACTTTTCGTGAAATGTAGATTTTCTCATTGTCCATGGTTTCTACATGCTCTTAGAGTGGGTAGTGGCCCAAGTTTTGTTATCAAGAAATTAGTAAATGAACATACTTGTGGGGGTGGTCTTAGTACTCAAAAGCATCCTAGAGAATCGAAAAAGTTTGTGAGTTCTTTGATAGTGGATAAACTTGTTGATTCCCCTTTATATAGACCGGTTGATATTAAGAAGGATATTTTTAGAGAATATGGGCTTAACTTACCCTACTATCAAGCATGGCTTGGTAAAGAAGTTGCAAACAAACATGTCTTAGGAGATGAACATTGTTCGTTTGATTCATTACGATGGTATGTTGATGCAATCCATGATTCTAACCCAATGAGCATTGTTGATTTAGAACTAACAGATGACTATCGATTCAAAGAATTCTTTGTATGTTTTCATGCTTCCCAAGTTGGCTTCGAATATAGATGTAGACCAATGATGATTCTCGATGGTACATTTCTAAAAGACAAGTATAAGGGAATTTTTTTAGGTGCAACTGCACTGAATAGAGAAAATGAGTTATTCCCACTAGCATATGCTGCTTGTGATATAGAAAATGAAGGTAACTAGACATGGTTTGTCATGCTTAAGAAAAGCAGTAGCACCATCTCGTCGAGTTACATTTATATCTGATAGATGTAAGAGGTTGATTGAATCTATTGCATTTATATTTTCAGAGTCATACAATGCTTTTTGTTTATGGTACTTAAAGGCAAATTTTGCAAAGCACCTTGTGGGAAAGTTTAGGGGGTCAACAAAAACTAAACTTTTGAGTTTGGTAGATAAAGCGGCATATGCTTACACGGTACAAGAGCATGAGAAGGCAATGTATAATATGGGTGTGATCTCATCGGAAGTAGAGAAATGGGCAAGAGATTCAAATCCAAACCATTGGGCTAATGCATACTTCCCAGGTGATAGATTTGGGAAGATGTTTTCCAATCCCACGGAATCGTTCATTGCATGGGTGTTATAAGAAAGACACCTACCTATATTTCATATGGTGGACCAAATACGAATAAAGATAATGAATATGAGCGTAAAAAGAAAGAATGTAATTCTTATTGGTCCACTTTTTTATGCCCTTCAATTGATGCAAAGATTAAGAAGTTGATGGACAACTCACGTGGTTATGTTGTTAATGCTTCAGACAGAATTTCATTTGAAGTAATGATAAAACCATCAACAGTTGTCAATTTACAAAACAACACATGCTCATGTCAAGAATGGCAGGTTTTAAATTTTTCATGCAAGCATCTTTGTGCGGTAATTCATAAAGTAGAAGGGAATATAGAAAATTTTTGTTCAATGTATTACACAACAAATGCTTACAAGCAATGTTATGAAGTGTGTATTTCTCCGATTTCTAATATGAGCAAACCTGATGTTGACTTTGAGGAGATTGTGGTGAGACCTCCTTTGACTAAGAAGAGATCAGGAAGAAGTAAGAAGAAAAGAATTCCTTCACAACAATCTTTGGAACTTGATAGAGTAAGTTACACGTATTCTAGATGTAAACAATCTGGTCATAACCATCAATCTTGTAGAAATCCCATATCCGAATAGGTATGCAATTTATCTAATTTCTTTAATATATCAATGTATATCTATGTATATCAATTTCTTTACACATATCAATTTATTTCATAACTACTTCTTTAAGTTTATAACTTCTTTTAATGTTGTAGATATGGCAAGTAGTTCTTGAGTTCCTAGCATGCAATGCATTAACGGACACGATTTTTGTCTGGTCAAAGTAAGCCAAACTGAATAGAACCCAGGGAGAAAATTTTACAAGTGCAAGGTAACAATCAATCAATATTTAGTAGAAAATTATTCCTTCACAACTTATTATTGTTTGTTATATGACTAACATATTTTATGTTTTTATGTTGAAGGGTGTAATTTTTTCATGTGGTGCAATGACATGGCAACTTATTACGGTGGTACAACTTGTTGTTGTGAGAAGGATGATCAGATTCATCAGAAAGATGATGAAATTCGTCATCTCTAGAGCCACATAGATTTGCTTGAAATTGAGTTAAGGCGGCTGAAAGTGCTTATGGAGAAGGCAAAAGTCTTTGCCGCAGGTTACATTAAAATATTAAGTGATGATGACGAGGATGCAATTGATCTTGCTTATGCTGAAATTGGAAGTGTATGTTTGGAATGACAAACTTTTCTATTTCGGAAACTTGTGGTGTAATTTGACAAAACTTTTTTATTTTGGAAACTTCTATAATTTTGTTTAGTTTGACCTTTAGGTGTAATATGACTTTTTATTACCTTCTTCTGTTAGTTTCAGACTTGGGGTGTATTCTGGAATCTTAATGCAGGAACTACATTCCCAATTTGACGTTGCACACCGGTTGATGCTTCTGACTGTATACATATTTCTCCTTGGTAAATGTTTTTGAGTGCATACAGGTTGATCAGTCCGAGTGTATACAGGTCTATCAGATTGTACATCTTTTGAGTGACTTTGATTAGTTGTGTACATGACTGAGATGTGTATAGGTCTGTTTGGTTGTGTGTAGGACTGAGTTGAATGTATATATGTCTGTTGAAATTGTAGGTCTGTTTATGGTCTATTTGGTTGTGTACAAGACTAAGTGGAATGTGTATATGTATGCCGAAATTACAGGTCTATTTGCATTGCCTTATACGTATAGGTTACTTCTGCCCATACACGTACAGGTTGATTTTTGGCATTTTTTTATGTATGGTGGATGATTTTTATCTTTGTTTACATATGCATGTTGATATTGGGTGATTTTCTTATTCATACAAGCCTTTCTTTATGTATGCACGTTGATGGTTGATGTGTTTTTTTCTGCATGCTGGTTGTTCTTTTATGATTTTTTATGCAAACAAGTCTATTTTTATGCATACAGGTGATTCTTATACATTTTCGTCAATTATGTTTTATGCAGGTGATTTTTATGTTTTCTTTCAATTTTTGCTGTCTTTTTGTACCTTTTTTTGATATTCAGGTGATATTTCAGTCTTCTTTATGTATACATGCCTTTTTTTGGACATTTTTTATGTATATAACTTGATATCTTTTACTTTTTGATGGATGGATGTTTATTTTGTTGTATATAATTTTGATGACTTTTTTTAGATTTTTATGAATACTTGTTTATGTTTTGGCGAATTTTATTCATACGGTTATGTTTTTTGTGTGTTGTTGTCAATTTTTTGGTATGCAGGTGATTTTTCTATCTTTTCTATATATACAACATCTATTTTTAAGATATTTCTTATGTATATAAAGCGATTGTACACACATAATATCGAATTTTATAATTTTTATATATTTAAAATTTTATGTTTGATTTACGCTGAACGACGGTCAATTTTTAAAAATACCGTTAATTTTAATTTTATACACGTTATCATAATTATTTTAAAATTTATATATTACTGATTTACGCCGGTGACCCATGATCTAATGAACAAACGAAATAGTAAAAAGGTCTTTTTACATCTCCTTTTAACCTATCCTTTGGGGAATCTGCGTAGAACAGAGTTAAGATGATCGAACTGTGTGAAAATGGACCTAACGTTAAAATGACATTTTGATTGGAGTTACTGTTAAACGGCACCGGTTGAAATGGACCTGCCGTTCATTTACACTTAAATAAACTCCTTAATTTGAGCGAACTCCTACTTAACTCGATAGACAGACGAGTGCGTAACTCTAATAAATAGCCAATTGAATATTTATTTAAAAATAAATTATAATTATTGATAATCATATATTGTCAATTAGTTATATAAAATAAGTCAAAATAAATTTTATTTCGAGCTAAAATTTAGCTTGAGCTTCACAGATGAATGAGTTTAAATGTATTTAAGCTTGGGCTCGAGTTCTACGTAACGAGTCAAGTTTGAACAGAATTTGTTGATGTTTTAAGTTATGTGGGAGAAGTCTCTCTCCCCTCTCTCTCGTCGGGGGGTTTCGCTCGAGCGGAGTCTTGCTCCGCTTGGTTCCATCTGTGAGGTCCTCTCCTCCAGTTTTTCTCCGTCTTCCTAATGGGAGCGGAGCCCTTGTTTCTGGTTTGGGTTTTCCTTCGAGCGCAGTTTCTTGCTTCGTGTGTTGTTTCTTCCGTGAGATCCTCTTTCCTGTTTCTTAGAAGTTTTTTTTAGTTCCTGTTTTTCCTTCGCCATCCTCTAGTCCCTCGGTTTTTTTCTTCAACTGGTTTTTTTGTTATTTTTCTTTGTCTGGTTTCCTGGATTTCTGTGGTTAGGTTTTTCATCTGTTTCCCTGGTGTTCCCTCTTTTCTGGATCTCGGTTCCGTCTCTTTTTTCTTGTTCTACATCGTTTTTGTTTCTGTTGCCAGGTTCTCGGTTCTACATTCCCGTCTTTACCTTTTGGCATCCTGATTCCACGGCTTTCTTTTCTTCTATATTGCTGTTCCGGGGGTCTGTTTTCTATCTCGGTAGGGTTTTCTCTCTAGAACTTTCCACCGCCTGTTTAATATATTTTTCTTCTTTTCGTCTGTCGGTGGTCCCTGTTTTTTCTAGTTCCTTCGAGTGTCTTCTGGCTTTTTCCGTGGGTTACTGTTTTTGATTTTTTTCCATTCCGTGCTGTTCTTTTGTGCTCTACGTATTGGGTTTTGGTTCTTCCGTGAGACTTCACTTTCTTCCTATGGGTAGGTTTAGATATGGATTTTTCCCGTTCGGCGGAGGATACTATTCTTAAACAGTTTCAGAACCTTCTCAATCCATCATCTGCCCCGTCTCCCATTTGTCGTCTGAATTCCCTTTCATCTATGTCTGATCAAAACTGGAAGCGTAGTGTTATCCTTAAGGTGTTATCTTCTTCGAAGACTAGAGCTGCGGGGCTCCGAAGTGGGTGCGCAAGATGTGGAATCCTCTTTCTCCATGGAATTTGCTGGATTTCCCCCATGATTCTTATATGTTAACCTTTCAATCGGAAGAAGTAGACAAAGCGTGTAGACGTACTCCGTGGTTCTATAGTAATGATCTTTTGCTTATTGAATGGGCCCATCCTCTTACGTCTCCTTCGGAGTATTCCTTGGCTTTTGGGGATCTTTGGGTCCGCTTATATGATCTACCCCAAGAGCTGTTGACAAAGGAGACCGTTATGCAATTAGCCTCAAAAATTGGTATTCCATGGGATCCTCCTTTAGAGATTGTGTCAACTTGGAGCAGATTTGCTCGTATTAAAGTTTGTATAAGTGTCCTGGAGCCTCTTGCGTCTGAGCTACCAGTGGTTTTTCCTAATGGTTTGTTGAAAAATGTCGAGTTGGCATATGAGCGTATTACTAGATTTTGTTTTTTCTGTGGGCGTTTGGGCCATGAATATGGTGAATGTAGTAGCTGGGTTCGTTTGAATTCTCTTATCACTCCTGATTTATCTGCGGACATTCAGGATTTTATGAAATCTCAAATGGTGTTAAGGTACGGGACGTGGTTATCTACTCTTGGCAGCGAGACATTGGGTGGTCTAAGACCTCCTCGCCAGCAACAAACTGTTCATACTCCAATATCTGTGACAGAGAATCTGACCAGTGTTTCGAATGTGGGGACTTCTATGCCTCTGGCTTTGCCTTCACCCAGTGATCAGGTAACTGATAGTTTATCTTCATTGGTGCCGGTTCCCATTAACTTTCAGCACGATTTTTCCATCATGGTTTCTAAAGCATTACCGGGTATGTCTACTGTTCGTTCAACCAATTTATTCTCCAATGTACCGGTTAACAGTTCAGCTGCCTGCGGTGTTGGGTTTCAGCACATTGAGAGTAAACAAAGTCAATTAGATACTCCTTCATTGCTCACTTCTATGGAGTTTGTTGAGTCTGCGCAAGTTAAAACTTCTTTATCTCCAGTTATTTCTTCTATGAAGAAATCTAGTCTCAAGGGACGGGGTAAATGGAAACAGTTTGATAAGGCTGTTAAGCATGTTTTTCATTCTCAGAAGGGGGTCTTATACCTTTAAAAATTGAATCTTTGTTAGGTAAGTGTGAATGGGTCTCCGACAATTCAACAAGTGGATCGTTTAACCTATTCAATAAAATCTCACGTGTTCTTTTTATCTGAAACAAAGTGCTCTCTAGCGGTGGGATATGAATTTTTCCGCAAGCGGGGTATTACTACTTATCATATACTTCCCTCTTCCAAGCGTAGTGGTGGTTTATGGTTATGGTGGGACGATTCTTTCTCCTTTCAAGTGTTATTTTCTGAATCCTCTTGGATTGGTGGTGTTCTACATGATCCAGAGCTGGATACTTGGTTTCTGATTAGTGTTTATGCTCCAAATCTGGACAAGGACAGAAGGAGTATGTGACATCAAATGTCTACTTCTATTCATGAGTTGAATTTGCCGGTTTGCCTTATTGGAGATTGGAATTGCATCCGGTATCCCTCTGAAAAACTTAGTGGGGCTAGACCCATACCATCGCATCTGTTACATTTCCAGCAGTTTATTTAATCAAATCTTCTTCTTGAGGTTCGTAATGATGGCCTTATTTATACTTGGAGTAATAAAAGATCTTTAGGTTTTCATGTTAAGGAAAAGCTGGACAGGTGTCTAGGATCTATGTCTTGGTTTCACTTATATCCTAATGCTCAGCTTCATGTTACTCCTTCCTCGTTTAGTGATCATTGTCCTTTATATTTAATACTACCCCTCCAATGCGTCCGAAGAGCTTCTGGTTCAGAATGGAGGCTGCGTGGCTTATACACCCTTCTTTTTATGAGCAAGTTAATGTCTCTTGGAAAGCTTCCCTAGACTAAATTCAGAATTATTCATGCAAGATGTCTTCTTTTAGTAATCAACTGTCTTGGTGGAGAAAACATGTCTTTGGCAGTCTTCGTATGCAAATTAGAGCTACTAAATCCAAACTTCAAGCTTTAAATGTATCTCCTCGGTCTGAGCAGGTTCATCAGGAAGAAATCTCTCTCGAAAACCACCTGGCATGGCTAGAGGAATTGGACACTTTATACTGGAAACAGAGGGTGAAAGCTTATTGGCATTCTCTGGGTGATCGATGTACAAAGTATTTTCAAACTAAGGTCCTTAACAGACGTAGATGGAACCGGATTCCAGGAGTTTTCCAGCCAAATGGGTCTTGGTCTGCAAATTTGGAGGATATTATAAGAGTGTTTACTTCATATTTTGCCCTTTTATTTCAAGATGATACTGTTTCTGTTCCACCTAATGTGCTTCACTCCGTGCAGTTTCCTATCTTATCTCAGTAGCATAGTGAAAGGCTTGTGGCTCCTCCCTCCTCCGAGGAGATTAGAACGGCACTCTTTTCTATGCAGCCTGAAACTTCACCGGGTATTGATGGTCTACCTCCCTTGTTTTATCAGCATTTTTGGCAGGATATCAATCAGGATATTGTCTCCTTTATTCAAACTGTATTTTTTATTGCTCAACTTCCGAAGGGACTGAATCATACAGTTGTTACACTTATTCCAAAGAAGGATAAGGCCTTCTTACCGAAACATTATCGTCCAATTAGTTTGTGTAATGTGTTATTCAAGATTCTTACTAAAATGATTGCTATTCGACTAAAGCCTATTATGCCAAGTTTGATTTCAGAAACTCAAGTTGCTTTTGTGCATGGCCGAAAGGGCACTGAAAATATCATTATTCTTCAAGAAATTCAAAATTACTTCAGACGGTTGAAAGGTAAGAAGGGGTATTTCTTGGTTAAATTGAATATTCATAAAGCTTATGATAGGATTTGGTGGTCTTTCTTAGCTGCAGTTCTTGAGCATTTCGGGTTTCCGGGGCATCTTATTCACCTGATTATGACTTGCACCAAATCAGTTTCTTATTCTCTTAACTTTAATGGTATCTTTCAAAGCCTTTATATCCATCAAGAGGGATAAGGCAAGGTTGTCCTCTTTCACCTTATTTATTTATTTTATGTGCTGAAGTCTTATCTGCTATGATCTCTCAAATGGCTCATTTTAAACTCATTTTTGGGGTTAAAACAGTGAGAGGAGGCACTTTAATTATCCACTTAATCTTTGCTGATGATCTAATTGTTTATGGTAGAGCTACAGAGGCGGAGGTTTTGAACTTGTTGCAAGTTTTACATAACTATGAACAAATTTCAAGTCTGTCCATCAAACCTCAGAAATCAAAGATTTATTTTAGTAACAATGTTGGACCAGCTCTATGTTCTACTCTATGTAGGATATCTGGTTTTCAACCGGGTACCAAAGGTGATTTATATCTTGGACTTCCTTGGGACCCTAGAGGGGGTCGCTCCTTTTTTCTTAACAAATTACTTAATACCTGTCAAAGTAAAATTGCGGGATGGAAATCTCATCTTCTGAACACTGCGGGCCGCACAACCTTAATTAAATCTACTATGGCCAACATTACTACTCATGCGATGTCTGTCACTCAACTACCCCTTGGTTTCCTAAAGAAACTAGAACAATGCCAACAGGATTCTGGTGGACCCATTCCATTTCTCATCCGAAACGGCTCCATTTCTTTAGTTGGCTAGTTATCAAGAATGCTAAACTAAGAGGGGGCATGGGTATCAGGGATCTTGTTACTTTAAATCAAGTTATGGCCTTGAGTTTACTTTGGAATTTTTTACATAAACAATCTGCTCTTTGAGTTAAAGTGTTGTCTTGTAGGTATCTGAAGCAAGTCTCCATCTGGCAAGTTAAGGCCAAACACACAGACTCTCCTATTTGGCGGTTTCTCCTTTCTGCTCGATCTGTTCTGTCCAGGACAGCTGTTTGGTTAGTCAAAGATGGCTCTTCTATTAATGTTTGGGATCACCAGTGGGTTTTAGCTGGCTTCGGACCTTTGCAACCGAGAAATCAAGGCCTGTTCTTCCAAGGCAGGGTTAAGGATTTGATTATTAATGGAGTTTGGAATAGTAGCCTCATTCAGGAGTGGTTTGATCCCTACTCTTCACAGCGCATACTGAATACTCCTATTCATTCTTCTTTGGACAATGATATTCTCATTTGGCCCTTTACAACCGATGGTAGTTTTCATGTTAAATCTGCCTATCGTTTTCTTCAGGATGCAAAACTGCCACCAGGTCCTTCACATCAAGCTATCTGGCGCAAATTATGGCATCCAGCTGTTGGTAAGTCTTTACCCCAGAAGATCATTATATGTATCTGGAAACTTCTTTCAGGGAATTTGCCTGTTAATTTCGAGGTTCATCGGAGATGCCCTGGGATTAATCCTGTTTGCCAGGTCTGTCATTCGGATTTGGAAACTGTGGAACATGTTTTCTTAGTATGTCCTCGTGCGGCTGCTGTGTGGCTCATTTCGCCAATAGGAAATAATTCTGAATGGATATCTTTTTCTCTTATATCCCTGATTTCCAGTTGGTTGGATTGGTTACTGTCCAAAGATCTCACTCTTCATCGCTTGGGGCTTTTGGCGTTTGTTATTCTCTGGCACTTATGGAAAGCTCGATGTAATTCAGTTTTTCAGGATCGACAGCTCACTCCATTTCAAATTTTACAGCAATCGTTGAATATGAGGGATTTTTGCTTGATTAATAATCCAAGGCTTGTTTCGTCTTCAGCTCCACGTTGGTCTCTTCCTTCTATCCATCATTTTAAAATAAATGTTGATGCAGCACTCTCGGATTCTGCGGGGGCAATTGGAATGATGGTCCAAAATTCTGGAGGAGCGGTGGTTTTCTAGAGAACTAAGGTATTGTCTGTACAACACCCTCTTGTGTTAGAAGCAGAAGCTATTCGGATGGCATGCTGTTGGGCTTCCAGGTACTCTTGTCCTATTCTTATTGAAAGCGATGCAAAATTAGTGGTCGATGCGCTTTACCAGCGGGGACCGATACCATGGCGAGCTCAACACATCATTTCTTCCGGTTGAAATTTTTTGGGTGAAAACTCTTGTATATCTGTCTATTTTGTTCCTAGATCTTGTAATTGTGTGGCCCATGAGCTAGCCAAGTGGATCTTATGGGGTGTTTGGTTGCATGATAATTTTTTGTACATTTTCATGATAAAAAATTATATTAAAATAAAAAGTAAACCAACTCATGACATAAAATTATCATGTTTGGAGGGATGTGATTACAAAAAAGAGTAACCACCACATTTGACCAAACAAAGTGAGGGACCACAAAAAAAAGAAAGAGGTGAGACCCTCTTTTTTTGTTTAAGAAGAAAATCACTTTCAAAACATAAAATTGTCATGGTTACCAAACACCTCTTTTAATAAGTTTTCTTACAATTTTTAAAAATTAAAACAAAAATCTTCATTATCATGCAACCAAACACCCCATTAGTGGCTAGCGTGGATGATGATTATCCCTCTTCTTTACCTAAGTCTGTTTTTATGGCGTTATGTAATAACTTCCCAGGTTAATGTAAATGTTATATGTTCTTGTTTCCTGTTCAAAAAAAGAAGAAAAAAGAGTCAAGTTCGAACAATATTTAAATACGTTCGTGAGAGTTCGAACTCAATCTCCAGCTCAAATTAATGTAAACTAAATATGGATACGCGTAAAACTAAAATCAGGGAAAAACTATTTCTATGAAATATTGTTTCCAATTAAACGATGAACAATTGTTGTTATTTAATTGATCGGAGCCTGTTTTTCTAAGACAATTTTAATAATATTTATGTAAGCAAAGTTTTTATTCATAACAAAATTTTCATGTAAGAAATAAGTTGAAAAATATTTATTTATAATTCAGTTTATATATATATATTAAAAGCTAAAAATTATTTTTATTTAAAATATTTATTTTTAAAATTTCAACATAATGACAACTAAATAAGATGTACACTATATATTTGTCCAACATATTTTTTGCTTGTAATTTATATATAAAAATAAGTTTAAATATATTTAAACTTGGGTTTGAGTTCAACTTAATTAACTAATAAGTCAAGTTTGGACATGATTTAAATATGTTCGTCAGAGTTCGAACTTAAAAACTCGAACTCAAATTAATGTAAACTAAATACACTAATTAATAAAATCATTTCGTTACACGTACAACTAAAATCAAAGAAAATTTGTTTTTCGAGATATTGTTTTCAGAAAAACGGAACATTAGTTGTTATTTGGTCGACATGAAATTGTTTTCCAATTTTTTTTCAAAAGCCCTTTTGCAAGATTGCATAAATTATAGAGAATGTTATTAATATTTATATAAGTAAAGTTTTAATTTATAACAACATTTTATTGTAAAGAATAATTTAAAAATATATTTATTTATAATTAATTAAATATTTTTTTAAAGAACATAAATTGTATCTATTTAGAATACACATTTTAGCCGACCGTGCGGCGTCCCCTCCGCCTGGGGCGGAGGGCGCGGGTACGCCTCTCGGCGGCGACAAAGCCGGGCACCCCCGCTGGGGGGGGTGACCTGTGGGTAGGGGTGGGCACAAAATGGTTCAAACCGAGAGACCAAACCGAACCAGCCCATTCGGTTCGGTTTGGTTCGGTTTGGACCCTCCTTCGGTTTGGTTCGGTTTGGAAAATCTCCAAACCGATTTAAACCAAACCAAACCGTTTAAACCGATTTAATCAAAAAAATATAAAAAAACTATTATAGTATTAATAAAAATGATATTTTTATAAATTATATAATAAAATAATATTTATTTTCATTATTTTTAACATAAAAACTAGTATATATATGTAAAAAATAATTAATTTAAATATTTTTATTTATTTTCGGTTTAAACCGAACCAAACCGAATTGATTCGGTTTGGTTTGGTTCGGTTTGGGAGGGTGATTCGGTTTGGTTCGGTTTGGGAAAAAAATGGTCCAAACCGGACCAAACCGAACCGTGCCCACCCCTACCTGTGGGGTCCGAGCGGGAGTTCGAACCCCCGCTGACCTGCTACGCTGCAGGCGCCTGGCCGCTGGGCCACCGTCGGTCAAAAAAAATACACATTTTACAAACTACAATATAATGACAACTAAATAAAAGATACACTACGTATTAGTCCAACACAATTCTTTCATTTATTTTTATATAAAAATGTGTTTCAATATATTTAAATTTGAGCTTAGAGTTCAACTTAATTAAGTAATAAGTCAAACTTGAACAAGATTTAAATATATTGGTAAGAGTTCAGACTCAAACTAGTGTAAACTAAATACACTAAGGGTTCATTTGGTTACAGGTAAAACTAAAATTAAATAAAAAGTATTTTGTGTGATATTATTTTAAGAATTATGATAAACATCAGTTGTTATTTGCTTCATAGGAGATTGGTTTTCTAGAAAGTTTTTAACAAGCGCTTTCACAATACTACATTAGTGATAGATAGTTTTATTAATATTTATATAGGTAACATTTTTATTTATAAAAAAATTGATGCAAAGAATAAGTTAAATAAATATTTATTTGAGATAAAAAAATATTTTAAAATTTTATAAATTATATTTATTTGAGATGCATATTTTGCAAACCACAATATAATGACAACTAAATAAGAGATACACCACATATTAGTCCAACATAATTTCTTCTTGTAATTTTCATATAGGAATAACTCAATCAACAAGACACTTTCTGACTCAGGTTCTAGTTAATTTTTTACAAAATTTACCAAATGAGTATTTCATACGATAAAAATAATCTTTGAATAATGGTATTTAGTTTATCCAGCATTCAGAATTAATTTCAACATAAATTAATTATTTGACAACATTATCATAAATTTAAAATTCTAACCAGAAGAAAGGTCAAAGTCGCCGAAAATGGCCTCCCGTCAAAATCTGAGGACGCCGAAATCTTGTTTTTAACGTGGTCAAAGAGAAGCATTTTTCGTTGACTGATGTTTTACATACAAACAAACAACGTGCTTAATTACATTTTCGTGACAAATAAACGTGATATGCAAAACAGACGGACCCTAATAAGTTTGTACAACATACTTTCTCCCTTGGAAGCCTGGGGTCTGAATCAGATCAAACAAAATCAAATACGTGATATATCTTATCTTCGTGTCATCTAGTTGTATATATGTGTCATGTTAATCAAGTAAAAGTCAAGAATATAATTGAAATAGTGATATTATACTTTACATTATTTTATATGATAATATATATTTAATTCAAAATTATTGGCGACGGCGTTATTTGCGACGCGTTTGCGACGGCTTTGAAGCCATCGCTAATGATTATTAGCGACGGCTTTTCGATTTTTTGAGACGGCTTACGGCCGTCCCTAGTAACCTATTTTCTTGTAGTGGTATACCAAGTATCACAAAATACCGACCTCCTAACTTCAGATAATCTTCAAATTTTTTTTTTAATAAATTCTGATGATATGGTAGATCCTACGTGGGAGAGTAACTAATGAAATCTACACAAGTGATATATAAGTTGTCTCTATAGATTTATGGAAATTTATGTAAACAGAACTAATATTTTATGTTCTATACACCGATCGATAGACATATAACTACATGTATATCTTTTTCACTTTACATAATATGCGTGAAAACTTTTTAATAAATATTTTATGTTATGCATAAATGTTTATTTTAAAATTTTAAATATAAGAATATCAGTGACCTAAAATAGTGGGAAGGTTTATGTATGTGTTGGAACGTCACGTGCCTGAAATACTATTTATAATGATTTTTCTAAGTGTATTTACGACAGGTTACAACATTTTAGAGTTGACTCTGTGGGTAGTGGACTGTGAATCTCATGTCAAGTACAAATTAGTACATAATATGTTGACCTGTTAAGTAAGGACAATTCTTATGAGGATGTTTGGTTACCTGATAAGTGAGTTCCTGTTGTAATTTTATGTTTTTATAATGAAATAAGTTGAATGTGGTATTTTTTGATCATTACATATTTATGTTTTTAAAGAGATTTTTCTTGAATAAAAAAGAGATGAGACTCGCTTTTTTTATCTTGAGGTCCCCATCTCTTTTGGTTATACATAACCTTTATTGTTTTTTGTTATTCTATGTTCTCGAATATGAAAATTTTATGTTATTTACTAATTTATATTTTATTTTAAAATTAATTTTTATCGTGAAAGTTTATAAAAATTTATGATAAAAATTAATTGTGCAACCGAATACCATATTATATATTCAAACAAGATCAAATTTATTAGACTTATGAATGAAGGTGTCATGGATGCGTGTGCTTGGGCCAATGTAAAAATCATACTTGCATCTATCTATATGTGGTAGGGGCATCACATTATATATTAACATGCTTTCTGGCTACCCGTATGTATGGGTACGTAACGGCTTGACCTAACCATCCTGCAAAAAGAAAAAGGAAAAATTGACTTCCATTCTATTTAATAAAGTCAAACGTATATAAGTTTGTTGACCAAATTCGTATAACAACGTGTTGGATTTAGCAAAATACATGTTCAGTCAAATAATTTCATATATTTATGGATCAGTATCATCAAAGTATCATTGTTCAAAAGAAGTATACTACTTCGATTCATCTCTAGATTTTGCTCGAAGATTGGTTTGGAGGTTAAACCCCTCATCTTGTCTCCGAGTTCCGCTTAGCAGTTGGCTCAGAAGCAAAATCACCCCCATGTGTCTAATGTTTTTGGAGGCTAAACCCCTCATCTCGACGATGACTTCAACAATGAACTCGTCTCTCAATTCCACTCCGTAGTTGGCTCGGAGGAGAAGTTGCCTCGACAGGTTCTAAGATTTTAAGAAGCAAAATCGCTTGTGGGGTGTTTGGTTGTACGATAATTGAGATTTTTATTTTAATTTTTAAGAATTATAAGAAAATCGGTTAAAAGATGTGTTTGACAACCACGACAATTTTATGCTTTCAAAGTGATCTTCTTCTTAAACAAAAAAGAGAGTCCCACCTCTTTCTTTTTTCTCGTGGTCCCCCACTTTGTTTGGTCATGTATGGTAGTTACTCTTTTTTGTTATCACATCCCTCCAAACATGATAACTTTATGTCATGAGTTAGTTCATTTTTTATTTTAATACAATTTTTTATCATGAAAATGTACAAAAAATTGTCATGCAACCAAATACCCCATTAAAGTAATGTCCTCTTTTAGAAATTGTCTACTTCCACGGAGATTCGATAACCAACAACGTTTTGCTACATCAAAGGTGCTTGCTACATCGGTTTGCAAGCATCTACTTTCGCACAAATTCGACCGCCTGCAATGGCTTCAGCTTCCCATGTTTGAAGGTCCACAAAAAATTCAAGCATCTAAACATATTTGAGCACCGTCTAACAACCTGTGAAAATTCCTCTCTTCGGAGGCATTAGGTATGCCTATTTTTAATTTCTTTTAGCATTTGGTCCCTTCGAAGAATTGGGAGTTTGCATTGATGACCCTTCCATTACAAATGTCGATATATTCTTAGTTGAGCAAGAGGTGCAGTGGGATCCCTTACATCCAACTTCTATCCACTGACAACTAATATGTTACTCTCCTCACTAGAGTTGGTAGTCATTGACCCAATTATTTTTATGCTTGCATGGCCTATTCTTTCATGTGTTTGGCTATATAGTGTTTGCGTAGATTGAAATCAATGTATAGTGTGTATTTTCAAATCTTTTTTTTCTTTCATCCTACAATATATGGCGTAATTTTCAATTATTTTTAAATATAATGGGGAGGTCATCTTATTAAATACAATGAAGGGGTCCGTAGTGATGAAATTATTACTAAAATTTACTCTAGATGAACTTTGGATATTTAAGACATTGAGTTCACATATGTCTATCCCAATCAAGACATGTCATATTCGTATCTGATCAAGATAGGTCTATGTAATATAGTAGGATTTTATTTCTCTTTGGGGAAGAGAGTCATAAGTATTCAAGTAGTAACATTTAGTATTTGTGAAGAAGTTCTTTCTCAAAGGTAAGAGTCATATGTATTCAAGTGCATCAAGTAAGAAGCTTCTTGTGGCATCTTAAGACCAACCATCAAATTTGATGTGTGTGTGTGTGTATATATATATTTATATATGCAAGTCAATAGAGTTGTGGAAATGTAAATGAAGCTAGCACTATGTTCAATAATTTTGCTTGCTATTCTTCAAATATATAGTCTAACAACACTAATGAAAGAAAAAGTGATCTATAGACTGATAATATTCATTAAATAGGTCAAATGTTTGAAAGTGTGGAACATCTAAGGCAAAACTTAATCAACTTTACAATTGGGGGGGGGTTATTACAACTTTGAAAAGATTGACTTGACACACATTTTAGTAAAATGTAAATTTACACAATATCCATGGTTTCTACATACCCTTAGAGTTGGTGGTAACCCAACTTTTGTTATAAAAAAACTACACAATGGACATACATGTGGAGGAAGCCTTAGTACTCAAAAGCACACAAAATTAGTCAAAAAAGTTTGGGGGCTTACTAATAGTGGATAAGGTTGCTTAATCTACTAGATATGGATAGATCGACATCAAGAAGGATGATTTTGGAGATATAGGCTTGACCTACCATACTATCAAGCATGGCTGAGTAAAGAAAATACAAACAAGCAAGTCTTGGGAGATGAACAATTCACGTTCGATTCATTGTGCTGGTATGTTGATACAATAAATGATTCTAGCCCAAGAAGTATTGTTAATTTAGAATTTATGAATGAAGGCCAAACCAAATGATTTTTTGTCTCTTTTATGCATCCCATGTTAGCTTTGAGTGTGGATGTAGACTATTGTTATTTCTTGATGATACATTTTTTAAAAATAAGTATAAGGGATTTCTTTTAGGTGCAATTGCATTGAATGGTAAAAACAAGTTATTCCCACTAACGTATGTTGCTTGTGACACTGAAAATGAAGATAATTAGATGTGGTTTTTGAAATACTCGAAAAAACCAATATCACCCTCTTGTTAAGGTACATTCATAAACGACAAGCATAAAGGGTACCTTGAAGTTATTCCAAGTATATTTCCAAAGTCTTTCAATGCCACTTGTTTATGTCATGAAGGATAATTTTGCATTACAAGTTATAGGAAAGTACATAAGTTCTACAAAGAATGAATTATTAACTTTATTTAACAGAGTAGCCTTTGCTTATACTATATATAAATATAAAAAAACAATCATTGAAATGAGTGTTATCTTACAAGAAGTAGAGAAGTGGACAAGAAATTCATCCAAATTTTTGGGCTAATAAATATTTTGCAATGATAGATTCAAGGAGATGTATTCAAACCCCATTAAATTATTCAATCTATGGGTGTTAGATGAAAGACAACTATCTATATATCATATGATCGACCGAATACGATTAAAGACAATGAATACAAATGTCAAAAGAAAAGATGCAACTTCATTATGTGGGACTTTTTTGTTGGCCTTCAATTAATACAAAAAATAAGAAAATGATGGACAACTCTCTTGGTTATGTTTTTATTATTTTTGATGACATTTCTTTTGAGTTAATGACAAAACCAACAACAATGGTCAATCTCCAAACTAACACATGTTCTTGTTGAAAAAGGTGTTACACGATACGATTCTAAAATTTCCATCTAAACATCTTTTTGTGCCATGATTCATAAAGTAGAAGAAAGTATATAAAATTTTTGTTTAGTGTATTATACGATAGATTCTTACAATCAATGTTATGATATGTGTATTGCTCCTATTTTGGATGTGAATAAACTTGAAGTGGACTATTAAGATATTCAAGTTAAGTCTTCTTTAACCAAAAATGAGATCCGTAAAAGAAAGAAGAAAATAATTCCTTCACAAAAAGTATTAGCTATTTATCAAATACTTCATAAAAGCTCTAAGTGTAAACAACTTGGTCATAATAAGAAGTATTGTAGAAATCCTATAGGCATCTATGCCATTTTTATTCATTTCTTTACATATATGAATAATCTTTTAGTTGATAACTTCTTTCTTTTAATGTAGTAGATATGGTTAGCACTTCTCCAATCCCCAAAGTGCAATGCACCAATGGACATAGTTATTGTATGGTAAAAGTAAGCCACACATCTTAGAACTTTAGAAGAAAATATTATAGGTTCAAGGTAATGGTCAATCTGATTTTTGTCTACAAATTGTAGGTTTACCACTTTGTCTAATTATAGTCCTTCTCATTATTTTTCTACAAGTTAAAAATTTTAAGTTTTTCATGTGATGTGATGAGTTGGCAACTTTTTTTTTGATGGTACTCCTTGTTATTGTGAGAATGTTGATTATGTTTGTCATCTCAAGGAATGCATTACTTTGTTTTGAATATGGTTTAAGGTGATACAAGATGCAGAGGGACAAGGCAGAAAAGTATGATGCAAGCTGTTCAAAAGTTTAATCGAATGAGGTGATGATGATGAAGACTAGAGTAACTTTTGTTCTAGTGAGTTTACTAATACTTCTGTTGGTTGTTGATGATGCATAGGCATTGAGGGAAATGAGTTATAAGGCTGCAATCTTCACCAGTGTTGGCGCAACGAGGGTTGAGCATAGTGGCTAACGAACATGATGGCTCGCCAATAGGGCTATTTAATAATGCCAATGCCAGTGGGATCTATAAGCATTAACAATAGATGTTTGATATTGGTAGCAAGCCCTTATGATGATAGCACAATGGTGGCTTCGACAAAGCACAATTGAGGCCGATGTGGATTGAAGGTTGCAGTGTCAAAGAAGGCGATAGTTGACAGAGAGTATGACAGAGGTTGTAAAGAATCATGGTGACGAAAGAAGTAGAGCTAACATTGTAACTAATTTTTTTTGGAGAGATTGAAGCGACTGGGAAAGAACAACGGTAGTCATTGATCGAAATGGTGACTATGTAGCATCACTTTTACCGATAGTGTAATAGGGGGACTTTTAATGACGATGACATCCACAAGGCAACTGCATGGCTAGTAGATGAGACTAGCTAGTAGTTGTAGTGGTGACAATAGTGTAGCAAAGACAGCAATGGCAAGACATGATGAGATGAGGCCACAATGACGATGATAAACATACAGAATCAACATTTAGTATTAACGAATGCAACAATGACGACAACTGATTTTGATGGCGTTGAATAACAATACTCAAGTTGTCGATGAAGCGACACAACAGACAGTGGTCGAGATGTAGTAGGTGATGATATCTAGAGGTAGAGGCACAAGCGAAGGTGGTTGGGCTACCGAGGGCGTAGGTAAGCCTACTCTGATACCATTGAAGGGTACGAGAGTTGCGAGTGGGATTTTGGCCTTCTATGATGGATCTTGCATGTTCATTTTTATAGGGAATCAAGACATCCATTTCTTTCATCCCAAATCAAATTTGCCCCATAATTTTCTGTGTCTTAATACGAAGAAAGATTTATGTATTATCCATTAAAAATCTAAAGGAGGATTATTTTCAGATTTAATTTATATTTATCGATCTTGATTTTCAATTATTAGCTATCATTAATAAAGTTTACGACGTTCCAACAGAAGCCAAGCATCTCATTAGACTTTTGAATTGTGAAAATCTTTGACAAAAAACCTCTCCTCTAGAATCTTAACCAAACACCACCTTATGGGGTGTTTGGTTGAGTGATAATGGTCACTTTTTTTTTAATTTTTAAAAATTGTAACGAAAGTGATCTTTACAAAATGTTTGGCGACTGTTTTCATTTTTTGTTTTGAAATTTTTTTTCATCGACGGGGCATCCTAAAAAAAAAGAGGTAGAGACCAGTTTCTTTTTTGAAAACGGATCTCACCCTCTCGCGAAGCCCTCACGGACAAACCCTCGATACTCCTGGTGTCCCGTTCATCTCGAGCTATCTCCACTACGGCGCATCCCAGCGGCAGCCTCCTTCTCCCGGTGCCCTCTTCGTTCCTTCTTCAAGAGCTCGTGGCGGCGGCGGCGGCGGTAGTGGCTGCGGCGGCACATCCCTGGCTCTTCTCCCGGCGGCGGGGGCGGTGGCGACGACATCTTCTGCGCCCTCTTCTTCGAGGGTTTCCGGCTTCGATCCATCGGCCCGGCACAGATGGAGCAAGCGATAGTAGATAACATCGACCGCCGTGCGCGGGGAAGATGATCGACGGTCGCCATCCTTAGAGCAACGCGCATGCAAGTCTCCTCTTGAGCTCTTGCCTGCACAGACGCCACTGCTGCCGATGTTCAGGAAATGGGGGCAACGAAGGAAGGGCGGAATCAAATGAATCAAATACTTTTCTTTTTGATTCATTTTATAGTTTTGACATTGCAACACAACGAGCACCGAGTCTTCTTTTTTTTTCATTTACGGGAGAAAATTCCGGGTACCTCCTTGAAATCCTCATTCATTTCCCGTCTCCTTCCCTCTGCTTTCTCTGTACCCTTCCCCCCTATAGCAGATCTGCTCCGTCTCCGATTAAATCTAAACTACAAGATGATTTGACTTCTCATACGTCTAGGCAACCCGAGAAGGGATCACCGAGCTTAGTATCGGTAGACAAGCTGATGCAACTATCTAATTGGCATTTGTATATTCTGAGCCGGAAGGGATTAAACAGGGGAAGGGATTCCCTTTGACCAGGGGAAAGGACGGACGGCTCCACGCCAGGAATTTATAATATAGCACAAACCATATACCACTTGAATAAATGTTCGGTTAATTGATCCAGACCAGAATGGGGAAGAAGATCCAGAGGTCCTTCAGTATCTAAATACTGTGCAGTTTGAACTACTTTGATTCATCATGTGTTTTGTACATGGAGTGGTATGACATAAAATTCTTGTTTTTAGATGTTTACATAAATAAATTCTAATGAGTTTCAGCTTGAATCTCTATTCGAGTTCTATTTATCAAATCTCTGTGTGGCTCAACTGGAGTTATTCTTTTTGTTTTCTTTTGAAGAAAGTAGGCAATTTCTGACTTCTCATTTTATTCTCTTGGGTTGACAATTCACGAAAGCGAGAATCAAGGATTACGAAGGCACACGACTTCTTGTGTATACAAAATATGCTTTACATGACAATATTTGGATTCATTAGAATAAGCGAGGCTAACCCATGCGGCGAACCGGTCTTGGTGATATGAGCTATATGTCATATTTAAATGTAGAATGCAAAGAATTTGTTACACGAGTTGGTACTTATCTTGATCTTACAATCTTCTTTTATCTTCCCGTAGGTTGCGGCACTAGGTTCCAAAGATGTCGGATCTGAACACTCCTCTACGTCCGAAGAGAAGGAAGATACGGGTGGACTACTTTGTCCCGGACTCCGATGGATTATTGTGATCTTTGTTGTACTGCCCATCTCAGCCACCATGTACTTTCTAACCTATCTGGCTAACATGAGATCTGAGATGAAATCATTCTAAATGTTCCGTAGAATTTCTAAATTTGTATGACATAAAATTCTTGTTTTTAGATGTTTGTGGAGTTGATGAAAATTGAATTAAAAATGTTACCAAACAGCTTATTATCATTTTTAAAAATTAAAATGTTTTTGCTAAACACATTTGTTGGCATATTTTCATTTCTAAAAATTATCATGTTTGATATTGTAATATAATTTTTTGTCACGAAACCTTTTAAAAAAATAAAATGCAACCAAACACCCCCATTAGGTCAGCTTTATTGGCGAGGTTGTGCCTCTATCCGATCCGAGGGCTGCCACCAACGGCAGGAGTATAAGCCACTCCTGTACTCTGTGCGCGCGGAGATCTGTATTCTCGAAGGATGCTGACAAGTAAACATGGCATTAATAGTGGAAGGAGAGAGAGAGAGAAGCCGACGACGATGTCCGGCCCCAACTGACGGTGATGGCTGCATTTGGCAAGTCCGCTTAGACGGAGACAAGACGTTGCTGCAGCCAGCGGTGCAGTTGAACGCGAGCATGGAAAAATATGAGTTGGAGATCTGGTGGAATCCTGTCCTCGCCGCCTCTGCGTATTGACATCCGCCCGGCATCTGATGACTCCGCCAAAGAAGGTAGGTGTCTGCAACAACAGCAGTAGGAGCAGCTAACTAGCATGGCCTTCATGGCGATAAAGTGGGCAGACGAAGGTCACGTTGGAAGGATAAGAAATCAAAAAGTCAAAATCAAGTCTGAGAATTCCTTGAGAACATCTCAGACACTGAACAACATTCAAACATCATAGACATTAAAATATATGAATTCTTTAGTGAACATTCTGAACATCGGCCGACCCTACATCTGAACATCGTCTCTTTAGAACAACATTCTGTAAGGAACCCCTGCAAGTCGAGTTCAGGCAACTAAGAAGGTCGATGGCGACGAAGAAGGCAGGCGATCCAGCGACCGATATATGAGATCCGGCAAGGTCGAACGGACAAGCGTGAACTCGAAGGTCGATGGCAACGAAGAAGGCAGGCGGTCCAGCGACCGACGAGATCCGGCAAGGTCGAACGGACAAATGGTCACTCTCCGATGGCGAATAGATCTAGCAAGCTCTAGGCACTAGCGTGAATGGAGGCGAAGAGGGAAATGGGCACAGCGCGGTGGCGGCGGAGGAGGGGGCGAGGGGGGAAATGGGAATGCCGGCGACGGAAGAGAAAGAGATCGGGGAGCAGCGTCGAGCTCTTCGGCGAAGGGGAAGGAGACTTCGATGGGGACGAGAGCTTCTTCAGCGTGGCATAGGGAACCAGAGTTGAAGAGTGCAGATCACTTTACGAGGGTGTCTGCGACTGTAATTTCTGATTCTTCGCATGAATGACATTATTTAATATATCAAAAATTAAAAAATTATTAAATCATCAATGAAATGACGACATTTACGCGAGGGATCTGAAATTACAGTCTCGTACACTTTTCTGAGATGATTTGCACTCGAGTTTGACGGGGGCGCGAGCTGCTTCTTCGACTGGCGCGGATGCCCTTGAGGTGAAAATCATCGGGTGAAATCAGGGCCGTCCGCCAAGGTTTACGGGGGAGGGTACGATGGGGATATTAGAATGTGAAATGGGCTAGCTAGGTGGCGGAGCAGAAAACAAAATGGTAAAACAAAATTGAGAGTCGCTAGAATTAAAAAATAAGTTTCAGACCCTTAATAGGATCTAAAATTAAAAATCTTAAAAATTTAATACTATCGAACGGTGGTGCTCGATGATTCGGATATCGTATCACATCGCAGAAGTCTCCATCCCGCAGTGATGTCAAGAAAGGTTCTTTTAACTAGTTAAGCTGGGTGCTGTGCAAACACTTGTTTGAAAACACTTCTTTTATGCCCGGTTTGATAACATTATTAGCTATCTCTGTCACTATCAATTTTAAAATTGATATTAATAAGAATCATCTGTTTGGTTAATTGTATCAATTTTAAAATTTATAGTTCAAACAAAGTATATTATGTAATACAAGTGTCTATTTGTATTACTTTTGATATTGATACTCCAACATTTGAAAATATTAATTTCAATATTGATATAGTCCTCTTCTCCATGATGATTTCAAATATCCTAGTTATGCCCTGTTTGGTTAGAGTTTTATTTTTGGTACTATATCAATATTGATATTAATATTTTCAAACGTTAGAGTATCAATATCAAAATTAATACAAGTTGACACTTATATTACATAATGTGCTTTGTTTGTACTACAAATTTTAAAATTGATACAATTAATCAAACACCTCTTAATGATTCCTATCAATATTAATTTTAAAATTGATAGTGATAGAGGTACTTAATAGTGTTACCAAACAGGGTGTTAACTAGGATATTTGAAATCATCATGGAGAAGAATAGTAGCTTATGCCCTGTTTGGTTAGAGTTTCATTTTTGGTACTATATCAATATTGATATTAATATTTTCAAATGTTGGAGTATTAATATCAAAAGTAATACAAGTCGACACTTGTATTATATAATATGCATTGTTTGTACTATAAATTTTAAAATTGATACACTTAGCCAAACACCTCTTAATGATTCTTATCAATATCAATTTTAAAATTGATAGTGATAGAGATACCTAATAGTGTTACCAAACAGGGTGTTAATTATTTGCTGTGTGCTGTGCAAACACTTGTTTTCTCATACTATCTATCATGTCTATCCTTTCCGGCTTATTCATCCCACCTCTTTATGGGACATGTTTATTTGATTGCAAAATTCTCCAAAATAGTGTTCTTGTTATATTGTGTAGCATTTTAATTGTTTGTCTTACTGTTGAATATTATATTTTTAAAAATAGTTTTGTTTCAAATGACATGAAGAGACGGGTGAAAATCAAACCATGACTTTTATGATTGCAAAATCATCATAATCCTGTGATATTATATGTGATTAAAGAAGTTATTTCACAATGTGGACAGAAATCATATATGAAAAAAGATGAGTAAAATTAGTGTAGGTAACATTGTTGATAAACTATTGAAATATTATTTTTGTAAAAATAATTACAAAATGAGATAGCCAACATAGTTATTGGTTATGTTGCACTGATTAGATTAGAAACAAGATTAAATAAAAATGTTGACAGAATAAAGAAGAACTTATCCAGGGTACATAAAATGAAGAGAATTACCTATTATACGAGATCTCAATAGACATATTAAAAATAAATATGATGAATATGAGAAAGTTCAAAGAAGATTTCTTATAGAACATTAAATGAAGAGGGAAAAGTATCATTTACTTTGTTATGTTTTATGATTTATACCAATAAATATATATTTTATTAAAATACATTACAATTAATAATATCTAAAGGCAAAAAAATAAAAGTCAAATCAATTTCATTTTTATAAGAAAGACTAATTGGTTTTTTTGCATGGATAAGAGAGAGATTTTTAAACAAATGTACAAAAGACTTATCACTTAAGAATATAAAAAAAATGTTTATGGATGGGTAAGGATAAAAGAGAATATCTCATGATCTTAAATAAGTCAAATGTATTAATGATAATGAATAAAATATTGTGTTTTGATCAAATATGGTGACATTACATAAAGATATAAATGTTATTTTGATATTTTTTAATGACAACTTTGCGAAAAATATAGAAGACATAGATGATGTAACATAGCCTAATAAGCAAGGCATGTGTCTAATATAGAATATACATGATGTCATTCAGGAATCAAATTGATGAGTCATATTATGAAATTGTAAAAGACACATAACAACATTTACTTAATATTACAAATGTTTTATGTATCCAATTCTGATTTATACCTTGTCAATCTACAATAAAATCTAATTTCTTGTTAGAAGCCTCAAGAGAAAAATATTACGTCATGATAAAATATTTGTATGTGATAATTTATTGATTAGGGAAAAACTTAAGATACAATTTCAAGAGAGATTTTATAGTGATTTGAGTGTTGGAGTGAATGATGTGTTGTATATATACATATGATAAAAAAGATATATGATGAAACTGATGTGTATAAAATTGAAGGAGAAACAAAATGTTTTTTTTTTCAATTGACTTATATCAATGGTCTACACTAACGCCCTGTTTGGTAACACTATTAGGTACCTCTATCACTATCAATTTTAAAATTGATATTGATAGAAACCATTAAGAAGTGTTTGGTTAATTGTATCAATTTTAAAATTTATAGTGCAAACAAATCATATTATGTAATACAAGTGTCAACTTGTATTACTTTTGATATTGATACTCCAACATTTAAAAATATTAATATCAATATTGATATAGTATCAAAAATGAAACTCTAACCAAACAGGGCATAAGTGTCCCAACCTTCTTGTATTGCTTATAAATAAATTAACAACAATATACAAAATGACATACCTTGATGTAGATGATATTTGCCTATGATATTTACATATGATGTTGCATTGATAAATTGGACACAAGAAGTAAATATAGAAATAGAACTTTGAAGAAACACTTTAAAGTATAAGAGTTTCAAGATAATTAGATCTAAAACATAAAATATGCATTGAAAATTTAATAAAAACTAAATGGAAAAAATGGAGGAGTTAGTTGGGTGGAGTAATATTATCTCAAAGTACCCAATTTAAATATCCTAGTTCAATTATTTATAAAGATAGAGAATGTGATAATGACGTTAAGGGTATAATTAAAGTATGATGGACAAAGTAGAGATTAGGTAGGTAATCACATGGTTCTACTAAAATTTTTAAAAAATACCATACAATGACAATATTGTATGATTGTGAATGTTGAAGAAAAAAAAAATCAAAACCTACCTCCAAAAATATGTATTACTGAAATAAATATGTAAAGATGAATATATGGTCATATTAAATTAAATATAATATATAATAACTATATTACATACAAGTAATTGAGAGTAGTGGCAATTATAGTCAAGCTAGAAAAGGAGATCGAGATGTTTTAAATATATTAAAATATAGGCCTAAAGAAACATTAATAGAAAGTAAAAATTTTCAACATAATTAAAAAACGTGATATGCCTAGGTTAAGTTGGAGGCGAGTAATTCGACCTATTCGTGAAAAATAACTCGAAGTTGAGATGAGTGAAGAAACAAAATCCATATAATTTGTCCTAAAAAAATTTGAGATTAAGATCTGGTTTTAGTAAAGTTACAATTTATTTTTTTCAAAATAACACTGTCATTTTAAAATAAAAAATTTTATTTTAAAACTAAACGATTTTGGAGCAATATATTCATGATAAAACAAACAAGCTCTTCTTCCCTTGGATTAGTGTGCTCAGAGGTTGCTGCAAAATGACAGGTATATATGGGTCTCTCTCATCCCTGCAAGTTGTGCACTGCGGAGATTCTTTTCTGGCTCACAGCCAGAAACACAGGATATTAATTAGGATATATATTGAAGAGAGTTCATCATATATGTACTGTTGAATACAGACAGCTGGGTGGGGCATATATGCACCTGACATTTCAACAGTCTTTTCAATCGCTAATAAATAGCTAAATGATAGGTTGGCAAGTTGCACGATCTATTTTCAAACTTGATTTGATTAATGCTCCGGTTTCGCACAATGCATTTGCACTATGCAACAATATCAGCCACTCTTTCATCAGGATATGTTTGAGAGTCCTCATTTACCGATTTCTTTTTTTCTTTTTTTTGAACAAGATAAACATCTATTCAACCCGTTATATCCTTACAAAGTTCCATAGATACAGATACGGGTAACCTAGAAGGATACATACCCTCAGATTTTTCGGTCAAAGCTCACTTAACCAGAGAGTGAGCAGCACGATTACAAGATCTCTCGTTTGCCGATCTCATGACTACCTCTCCATCTCTTCCCACACAATAATATGGCATTTGAGGTAAGTAGTTTAAAAGTAAATAAAATATACTTAAAAATATATAATATTTGATCAAATACATTAAAAATTTTAAAAATGAATTTAATTTTAATTTAAACTTCCATTATTTGAACGTATTCAATGAATTTAAATTTAAGTTTTATAATCAAAGTTAAATCCACTCAGGTTTAAGTCTCTTTAGAATCAACTTCACAAATAAGTCCAAATTAAGCTCGAGCTCGAACTTGAATTGAGCTCTTATTCGTGGTGGAATCCGATGAAATAAATAGGTAGTTCGATGAGTTGAACTCCAACATATCAAGTCTTGATGAGATAAGCACGCGCGAACACGAGTCTAAACAACTCATGAGGATCAAGTCGGAGTTTGAGCTCAAATATATAAATGAGCCGAGCTTGAGCAAACATGCTACTAAGTCCAGCTTAATTAGCTCGATTGCACCCCTACACGACAAGAGAGATGCTTACATTGATATTACCTTGTAACTTACCTTGTTTCCCTTGTCCCCACCTTGAGCTAACCCTCCGTACAAATTCTTTTATAGAAGTTACCTAGTTATGCATTATCACATTTAATGGACGCCCAGACTATGCTGCTCTTGCCCAATTACATAATAGTAATATGCACGCTCGATGGTTTCCGGCTTTTGCTGGCAGTTGGTGCATATACGACTCATGCTCCTTTATCATTGGGTTATTTTTATGTTTACAGGGAGGGGCCCCATTTAAGCCATTTCCGTATGAAAACCACAACTTTGGATGGTAGGATTTTGGTTACGCAATTAAAAATCTCTATTATTATCAATTTTAAAAATAATATCGATAATGTTAATAAATAAGAAATGTTTGTACGTAATATCAACTTTTACGTCGGTGAACGTCGCTGCTCGATGACGAACAGTTCCGAAGCAGGCCCAGCTTCTCAGAGAGCTTCATCGCGCCTGTGTCTGGCCCCCCGGCGCCACCAGGAGAATAAAAGTCTCTGCACCGTGCAGCCCAGGATGGGGCCTCCTCGAAGGAAGCCGACGAGTGGACGGCCATGATGGCGGAAGGAGAAGCCGGCGGCGAGGTACCCACCCCGACCGGCGGCGGCAGCGGTTTTTGACGCATCGCGGCCGAGACGGAGACTCTTCTCTGCGGCAGCGGCGACGACGCTGTTCATACGTGAGCACGGAAAAGTATGAGCGGGAGATGCGGTCTGATCGAGCCTGCCTGACGACGACTCTGCCGGAGGAGGAGGGCAGCGGCAAGCTGACGTCGCCTTCATGACGATCGTCTGAGCCGCGGAAGGCCTCGGTAAACGGATGAATAGTTGGCTCTGCTCGTACGCGGAGGCGCCATGATGACTCTGATTTGATATAAAGTTACGCCTCACAGGTAGGGGTGGGCACGGTTCTGTTTGGTCCGGTTTGGACCGTTTTTTTCTAAACCAAATCAAATCGAATCACTCTCCCAAACCGAATCGAACCAAACCGAATCAAATCGGTTTGATTCGGTTTGGTTCGGTTTAAACCAAAAATAAATAAAAATATTTAAATTAATTATTTTTTACATATATTCTGTGATTGATTATCTATTAAAATAAAAATATAGATAGCTGACGTGATGCATGATGGAAAAAAAGATGAGTGATCGTGTTTAATATAAAAATAATAGGAGATCGTAAGAAGGGAAAAAATCTCACATTTTATGTTGGATTTTTTACAAAAATATATATTTTTTGTAATGATTGTCGAATATATTTTATAATAAAATTTAGATAGTTAAGATTTTTGAGAAGAAAGTGTCGTTGGGGAAATCTAAACCATTCGGGCTAGAAGATCACCTTTGTCACGACCCGGAATATATAAATGCGCAGCGGAATAAATTCGGAAAATCGGGACAGTTCAAGAGAATAAGCTAAATCCACATATCATCAAATCTGAATAATTTAAAACAACCTGTAATGATCCAAACAAATTCAAACTCCAAGAAATACTATAAGTAACCACAACTAAATAACTAAGAAGGACTCAACACATAGTCCATCCAACATATATAAAATCTCACCAAGCAAAAACCAAACCAATAACAGAAGGGAAACTCAAATAACCTAAATGATATATGGTGATCACTCGTCACCAAACTCCTCCTCTTCAGGGTCCTCGAGTGGCTCTGGATCAACTCCAAGGTCCTCCTCGTAATCCTCTCCAAAGTTCTCCTCAGGGAGAGGCTCCTCGAACTCAGCTGAAAAAGTTAATAATAAGAAGGAGTGAGTCACCACAGACTCAGTAGGTCTTACACCCGAACTACCCTACTATACTAGTGATTTCTAGTGATATACAATACATATTAAGCCTAAAAATCAGATTATAATATATAGGATTTAAGCTAATTATATATCTTCAATTAAGTTATTACAATGTCATTCAACTACCCCATATGATAACCAGACTCTATATGCACTACAACCAACATATCCTGCATATTAGGTTACTCTAGGTATGCTCATAACACACATAAACCTGACATAAAATCAAAGACACATCTAGAACACTAATATCTATGTCAAAATGCACAACTAAATATATGTCTGAGTAAATATCATACTCCATCTGAATAATATAGTCACATCACAAAACTAGCACCAGATTTACCATATAGTAGGAAGTAACATATAGTAACTAAATCTCATAGTACCCTTAGGCAAGGGAGTACTTAGGATAAACCGCGGTATCTGGGATTGAAGGATGCTCCGGATTCAACTAATCTCCACTGCCCACGGGCCACTAACATAGTCTGGTGAAGTACATTTCCATCACAATGCAACTCATTGCACTAACCACATTCCACACAATACAAGCATATAAATAACTCAGACAGTAACCATGATATATGAAAATTGGCAATCCAAACATGAAATACATAGAAGAACACACAAGGCTCTATGCACCACATATTTGCATACCGCACCACATATTTGCATACCACACCACAATCTAACACAAACTAGAACCAGTCTATCATATGATGCATCTAAATAAGATCATGCAAGCTACAATCAAAACATATCAAACACATGCTTAATCAGAACTATCTATTACATAAAAGAAAATAAACTAAATTCTAACACCACTATGCCTAATCCTTACATCGGCTTTTTATCAAATCGGGATATACGTGTTTAAGGTTTATCGTGATGTAAACATGCTAAACTAGCTAGGTTTAAACATATACAAACCTATCATGATGACCAACATACATGAATAACCAAATTAATCTAAGCATGCACGGTTTAAACAGATTAATCTAACTCTATCTAAACATGCCAACAAATCAAAACAGCCCATTAATTCCAACTTATTAACCATGATGATCTAAGCATAATTTTTACGATTTAATTAAGTATATAGAGTGCTAAGAATAGCCGAGACGCCTACCTTAACGGCGACGACGAATGGCGCACGGAATTTCAAGGAAAGCGAATCAGGTGACGAAACTGTCGCGGTCACAACGGCGATGAAAAATCGAGCCGGATAGGTGGTCTCAAAATCTGTTGGTAGAAGAGAAATAATGAACTAGAGAGATTAATAGATAGGGCGCTAGGAGAGAGAAGATAGGAGAGAGAGAGGGGGTTACCGCGCGGAGGGGAGGGCGGCGCACGGCGGCAACGCGCTAGGCGCAGGTGGGCGCACGCGGGCGGGAGAGGTCGCGCGGGCGCGACGACCAAGTCGGCAGGGGTCCACGCCGCGGGCAGCACGTGGGCGAGGCGGCGACGCGGCTGCCGAGGCAGCGACGACGCGCGGGTGGCGCGCACGGGCGGCCGATGGACACGCGGCGGCGGCCGCGCGCTCGGGCGGCGGCGGTTGCGAGCGCGGCGGCGGGCGGGGCCGACGCGTGGCGACGGCGGCCGACGGGCACGGGTGGCAAGCGGGCGAAAGGCGGCGGCACGGTCGCGTGGGCGACTTGCGGGCGACACGCGGGAGGGCGGCGGGCGGCGGCGACCGAGCGTGGGCGGCGGGGCGACCGAGACGGCGCGACGACGCGCTCGCGCACGTGGCGACGGCAGCGGTCAAACGGGAGGCAGGTGAGGGCGACGACCGAGGCGGCGTCGCAACAACGCGCCCACGCGCGGAGGAGAAGAGGACGACAGGAGGGCGGCGGCGCGCGTCCGAAGGGAAAAAGTAGGGTTCGGGAGGGGAGAAAAACGCCGCCGCGGGTTTGTACGGGGAAGGTATCGAGGGGGGTGGGCAAGAGTATATATAAGGGGGGAGAAGGGTTTAAAATATTAATAAATATTTATTAACTAATTTTTTTCTCTTTTTTATTTACTAAAAACGGTAACGTTACAACCCTTTGATGTGGGATGGAAATGATGAGATAGTGATTTGTAGTCTAATATGAGTTTTGGTTGCCCAATAAATTTGTTTACATTGAGAAAAAGTTGTATTAAAGTAAAGTTTAAACTAATCAATGACATAAAATTGTCATATTTGGGGAGATGTGACGAGAGAAAAGAGTGGGGGTTGTCTATGACTAGAAGAGGTTGTGGACCACTAGATAAAGAGGGTATCACCTCATTTTTTTTGCCTATAAAGACAATCTTTTTTAAAATATGAATATGTAATTGTTCCCAACTTGGTTGGAACAAGTTTTGTTTCAAAACATAAAATTGTAACAAAAATTCTATTTATCATGCAACCAAACACCCCATAATCTAAGGGTTCCTTGCAAATTTCATGAGTGAGTCTACTTTCGAGAAAATATAATATGTACTTTTATTTGGTTGCATGCCTATTGGAAGTCAATACAGAATATTTTAAGTTGACTAGAATTTTGGCATTGTATAAAAATAAAGGTTAATGAGGGTGTTTGGTTGCATGATAATGGAGGTTTTTATTTTAATTTCTAAAAATTGTAAGAGAACTTGTCAAAAAAGGTGTTTGGCAACCTTGACAATTTTATATTTTAAAAGTGATTTTCTTCTTAAACAAAAAAGAGGGTTTCACCTCTTTCTTTTTTCTTGTGGTCCCCCACTTTGTTTGGTCATGAATGGTAGTTACTCTTTTTTGTTATCACATCTCTCCAAACATGATAATTTTATGTGATGAGTTAGTTCACTTTTTATTTTAATATAATTTTTTATCATGAAAATGTACAAACAATTATCATGCAACCAAACACCCCATAATTAAACTCCTTTCTACACAGCAGGGTATTGCAGCTACACTGAGAGTAATTGAAAGCATACAATGTAAAATAGTCAATATTTTAAATAAAACACTTGTTTAACAAGTTATTGCAAATAAAATATATGATAAAATATTTCATTAGCTAAAAATTTTGTTTACTTTAAAAAATAAACATGCATATTTTATTACGTATTTTAAGTAAAATTAAATATCTAATAAAATTTAAAAAAAATATACACGTGTAATCAAGTAAATGAACATGTTTTGGTTTTCCTAAAAGTTACTACATGAGAAGCATTTCAAAAAAAAATGTTTTCAAATAAAAAATGTATGAATTGGATTTTGCAACCTTATATATAGGATAAAATATTTCAAGTAGCTTATCAGAATAAAAATTGAAATCAATTATTTTCTTGTTTATTTTTCCGATTTTGATAATACATGCACCTACAAAAATAACACTATAGTAAAATAAAAATAAATAAATTATGAAATTTAGATATAAAATGTAATAAGACATGTAAAAATAAAATCTGAAGTGATTAGATCGAATCTTAGTAATCATATGCGAGTTGTTAGTTCAGCAAATGTGCCACCTTGGTGCTTCTTCGTCCCCACTTAATAAATTGCATTGATCCTTCACCTAATGTTCCTCATAATTGATTAAAGACAAGTGCTACCCTTATGTTGGCTAGGCAAAGAGAGTACTATTATATATATTGTATTAAGCTATTAACATGCACATCTAACCGTCCAACACAGACAACATGGTGGTGTTGTTGGATATGGCAGCAGAAGGGAGAAGGAACATGGCGGCCTAATTAAAATGACAACAACCCATTTTGCTTAATTAATTACCATGTGCGCTCAAAGAATAATTTCTTGTGCTTACAAGTATCATGTCCGACCGGAAGGATTGATGATGAGGGATATTTGTTAATATGTACAGGTAATCCTCGATCAGGGGCGTAATCTAATATAAATTGGAGAATCTACAATTTTAATCCTATTTTTCATAAAAAATAACAGATTATGTACGCGTCAATGTATCCCATAAATTATGAAAACAAGAGTTTGAATGGGTCAATTCGGGACCGGGCATCCTCGCTCGCGGAGGCGGAACCCTCGCTCGCGGCCCTCGGCAGCGGCGGTATCCTCGCTCGCGGAGGCGGAACCCTCGCTCGCGGAGGCAGCATCCCTTGCGGCCTCGGCGGCGGAACCCTCGCTCGCGGCCCTCGGCGGCGGCGGATTCTCTCGGCGGCCCCTCGCTCACAGCAGCTCGGAGGAGGCGGAACCCTCGCTCGCGGAGGCAGCATCCCTCGCGGCCTCGGCGGCGGAACCCTCGTTCGCGGCCTCGGCGGAGGCGGAACCTAGCTTCGCGGCGACACTCTCGTTTGCGGCTCCTTGGTGGGCAGCAGGCGGCTTCCCCGGACCCCCCCTCGGCGGCATCTCGCGGCTTCCTCGGGAACATCGTGGCTGTGGCCTCTTCCGGCAAACTCTCGAGGGTGACACTTGCACCCATCGATCTCCTGTTCTCATTTTATCGTCGTTCCATTGTCCTCGCTACTCGCTTTTGAATCCTTGGGCTGTTTCTTCTTGTCATTTTGTAGGTGTTGTTGTTTTGGGAGGGAGGAATGTTCCTCCCTCCCGCGCTCCCTCTTCAACGCTTTGCCTAAACATGGGTTTAGGCGTTTTGAATCGCGTTGGAGATACGGAGTCCGGCTTACGTATGTTGGCTTGTGTTTTTAGGTACTTTGTCTTTGTTTGTTGTCGTGTGGTCTAGTTTTTTGATGGTATCTTTTCTAGTTGTCTTCATAGTCACTTGGTTTATCTCGAGACCGATGACCTGGGCGATATCCACACCTTTCTGGTGTGATCTTCCGGTCTCAGGAAAGTTATCAAACTCCTTTAATGGGGTTCTTGCATCTACGGTTCGACCATATAAACACTTATATGTGTTGGTCGATGTGTGGCTATGTTTGAGTCACTTAGAAAAGATAAGCTCTTTTGGTACTCTTGTTGTGTGTAGTTTAATCTTGTGTCTTTTCTTTGGTTTAAGTTTCCAAGTCTATCTCATTGTATGTACTCTTTTATACTTTGAATGAATTTCGATGGTGGTGCTGTTGTTCAAAAAAAGAATGGGTCAATTCAATTTCCCCTTCTTTCAATAAAATTATATATATGTATCCAAAAATAATATTACGATAAGCATACAGATATAAAAATTATAGAAAATATGATTGATGAAGTGATACTAAAAATAAAAATACAAGCTTAAATTGACTAGGTCAAACTTTAGTAATTATTTGCGACTTATTCTAGCTTATTTTCAAATAAATCTAAATGCATAATATATCATCAAATTCTGTTTAGATTCACACAACAGAATCGGGACCCTAATCAGAACCGAAATCAAAATGCTTTAACATTTATCAACATAATTAAAACCAATATATATATATGAATCCCATCTTCTGCAGCTCTATCCACGATGCACCAAATATTTCTTCAATATATATGATTAGACCTATCAATGGATCCTTTTGGGTCGGATCTTTCAGGATCCGAATCCGAATCTGATAAAATATATCCGAATCCAATAACATATCTTATACATTATGGGATTTTGGATCTAAATCCATATCCGGATCCGAAAATAATTTCGGATCCAGATCCGATGGTCGACGGTCGAAGCCCCCTTCCGTGTGCGCTTCTCTCTCTCTCTCTCTTAGTTACTTGGCGAGGAAGCAACTCCTCGTCACACCATTATTCTTCGAGGTCCGTCTTCACAATCTCTGCATATGACACTAGGGCTGTTCACTGTTCGGTTCGACCCGAAAACCAAACCAAACCAGTACTTTGGTTCGATTTGGTTTGGTTTGAACTACCGATCGGTTTGGTTTGGTTTCTATGACCCTTCAAACTAAATCAAACCGGTAAACCGAATAACCCGAATTAGATTAAATATTTTAGTTTAAGTTATATATAAGATAGTATTTATGCATCTTTTCTTATAAAATTAAATTTGTTTCAAGAGTTTTTAAGGTAAAATTAATGTAATGTATAAACATATACACAAGATTATAATAGAATATGATTTAAAACAAACAAAATAAAATTATATATTGATATATCTACTACACCTTAGTAAAATATGGTTTGAACCGAACCAAATCAAACCAAACCGAACTAATTTGGTTTGGTTTGGTTTGGTTTGGAAGATAATTTGGTTTGGTTTGGTTTGAGAAAAAATACTCAAAAATTAAACCATAGCAAACCATGAACACCCCTATATGACACTGCGGCCAACCTCCAAGGAGAAAGAAGAACATGCCGAGGAAGAAGACAACGACGATGCCCACCCCTCCCTTTCCTATTGCAGTCAGCGTTGGCCTAGGAAACCACGGGTACCTATTCTCGTCATCGTCGTTGCCGGCCTTATCATCCCCTTTCTTGGAGGTGTCCTCCTCCGAGTCACACCTCCTGCTACGCCATTGGGCATCTCCGACGGATTGGGGGGCCCAGGCCAAATCCTTCGACATTGTCTATCATCGACAAGCTCTAGCATTAGGGCCCTCCCCATGGCGGTACTCCAATCGGGGGGGAGGTCGACGTCAAGGGTGGGTGCTCAGCCTGCGGGGGGGTGTCACGGCTGGACAATGCGAAGGGTAGGAAAGGGAGGTCGCGAGCAGGGGGTGCTCAACTGGTGGCGGATGCTCAGCCAGTGTGGGGAGTAGCAGATAGCGCGGAGGGTGAGGGAGGGAGGTCGTAGAGGGATGTCACAGGCGAGAGGGGGTGCTCAATCAGTGGGGGGAGTCGCGGATGGGTTGGAGGAGGCCTCGATGGCACTGGAGGCAGAGTGGATGAGAGGCGGCAGGGGCAATCGGGTCCTTCGATCACCCGATCGGGTTCTCAACTATAACCTGATAGGCAACATTCAGATTTGTTTCAAATCGGATATATTATAACTGGATGCTCAGGTCTGCTAGGGGCACCAACCGAATGTCCGAACGCTTTTTGCAAAATCGAATTCAGGCTGAATATCGGATTTACAGTATCCATTTACAGGTCTATATATGATATGCTGGTTGACTAGCTGGCTAGCTGCCTCACTGCCTGCTTCTTGAAAGGCCAAGAGTCTTGATGCTCCATGTGAGCACAGATTAGAGATTGGCGTGAGACAAGGAGAGTTTTTCCTTAAATAACATATTTTAATATTTTATTTGTAAGACGGACACGGTATTTTTTTTAAGACCAAAGTCAGATTTAAATACTTCAACTTGTAAAACTTACATTCTGAGTTTGAAAATTCAGCTTTCAAAAAAGTAGAGTTTAAATATCTGACTTCATGGCAACTCTTGTGACCCACTAGATGTCTTTATCTGGTTTAGTGGGTGATGTACGTAGGTTTGAATCTTACAACTCCGGGGAGTTTGATTTTTGAATTCCGACTTTACCAACTTTCATTTAAACTCTGAAAGTGGGATTTGATGATAGTTAGTTTTGAAAAAAAAATACCAGAGTGTTTAGTTGCACAATAATTTTTTAAATATTTTCATGATCATAGAAAATGGTAATAAAATAAAATGTGAACTGATCAATTACATAAAATTATCACGTTTGAGACTACATGAAAACAAAAAAAAAGGTGAATCCATAGATGACTAAATTTGGTGGGGGGGGAGGATCACAAGATAAAGAAAGAGGCGACACTTTTCTTTTGGTTGAATAATGAAAGTCTTCAAGAATATAAGATTGTAATGTTGTCAAAATAAAAGAATTTGTTAAAAAAATATAAATTTATAACAGAATTTTTATTTATCATACAACAAAACACCACATTTAAGGTGTTATTAGTCTTACAAATAAGATATCAAATAACGTTACCTTTAATAGTGACCCAGGTGACGGGGCATCATGACCCAGTCACAGCCACATTCCGAAGCAGGACGATGGGCGCTGGAGCAGAAGACGAAGATCACGCGCAGGCAGCGCTGTCTTCTTCAAGGAGAACTGGCACCAACGATGGCTTCCGAATCTGTCTCGGCAGTCTCTCTTCCTCTCTCTATTATTTCCAGATTGTTAGCGCGTTGGCAGCGCACCGGACTCCACCCAGCGCTGCAGCGAGCCGCGCGTTCTTACGGTTGCCCAAGCCCATCCGCCTGCCTTGCGATACGTCCACGGAGAACGGATCACCTCAGTTCCATGGTGGAGAGAGAAGTCTCAGAAAATCTTTTTCAGTAGAGATTCACCATTTGAACCGCCACTTAAGTGACGGAGATATGTGGCCGTCTCTGATCGAGAAGTGAGACTTTTCTCTTCACTGTGAGATTGAGGTGATCCGCGCTCTACGACGGAGACGTCTGCTACGAACCACGGTCGTTACAGTACGTCATCTCTTGATGCCGGTTGCTGTAAAGGGCTGGATACTTGCGCCCTTCCCAATTCCGAAGACCGAGAAAGATGGCTCGTTCCCTTGCCGTAACGATCAGCACAGGGGTACGCCGTGCCCACCGCTTTCTAGAGACATCAATTCTTCCGTGTCTTCTTCCCGTGAAGAACCAAGCAATGTTGCCGTGTGATCACCAAACATGATCCCCTTCGCTTCCTCTCGGTTGCACGCGCATGTGACGGCGTCCAAAGAGAGCAGGGTCTGGGTCAAGCCAAGCAAAAAGATGTCAGTTGCTTTGGCCCTCTACGGCTGCCATTTCGTGTACGAGGTAAAGAAAAATGGGCAACCCTAACCCCTAACCCTAACCTTAGCCCAAGTAGCGACCAGGAGTGCAAACGAGTCGAGCCGAGTCAAGTAGTATGATGTTCAAGTTCAACTCTTTTATTTTACACGAGTTCGAGTTCGAGCTCGAGTTTTAGCGAGTATAAGAAACTCTTGTTCAAACTTAGTTCGTTTATTAATTGAGTGGAGTCGAGCTCGAACTCGAGTTGTAGTTAAACTAAAATTCAATTCACATTCAAACTTAAAATATATACAAATTCGTTTATAAAACTCACAATCAATAAAAAGTTATCTGTGAAACTCTAGATTCAGCTCATTTATGAAACTCAATCTAAGTTTAAACTCAAATGTTGAATTATTTAATATATTTAAGTAATAATATATAATTATTAATACTCGTAATTAATTTTTAAAAATAAATATATAATATAATATTTAATCGAGTTGCTCACGAGTTTATCGAGCCGAGTAGGAGTCTGTTCAAACTCAACTTATTTAATAAGTCAAACTTTATTTTTTGTTCAAATTTGTTCATTTAACATAATAAACGTGTCGAGTCGAATTTTTATCGAGCTTAAGTTTCGAGCTACTTGTCGAGTGTATTAATTCGTTTGCGCCCCTGACAGCGACCGAGGCAGGAAGAGCTCTTGTTCCATATGTTAGACCTAGGGTTCCTATGGTAGAGATTTTGCGTCAAGGATTCCTCCCAAAATTTCTAAAATGAGATTCGAGAGAATTTTCTCAAACAAGGTCTCTATGCATATCCTCTTTCCGATTCTCAAAATGTCGTCTTTACCTTTAAGCGCATAAGCTGATGCAAATCCGTTGCGTTTGATTGGGATTTTGAGTTCTCAGAAAAAAATTTACAAGAATCGAATCCCTATCAAATGTCACCCTAGTTTTGGATGCATAGGAGATGATGCGGCTCGAAACTAGCGAGAGATAGAAAGCACTTCAAGCTCATAACATGTTTGGGTGGTGGTTCAATCATCATGTTATTTAGAGTCCTGATGAGAATGTACCACCTACTTGGTATCTCTTGGAAATGATCAATTATCTCATAGAGTAGATCTCTTGCAGGGGGGGGGGGGAGCTTCTCTCTCTCAACTCACACGAGATAGTGGGATCTACCATAATTAAATACTCTTATTTACGATATTTGAGTGAGTGTAAGATCTTTCCCCTTCACATAATGGAAGGAGATGTACTCTTAGAATCTGTAAATTTAATTTTACTCTTTTCAACTAATTTATAAAAGATAATCAACCAAAGTGGAAAATATAGTTAATCTCTTAACATATTCTTGCACTGGGATATTATAATTTGTCTTTTATTGAGCCAAAGTATCACATACATCACATTTTCAAACATCCAAATATATAAACTCTTTCGATGGCTCATAGTTCTAATGTGGTATATAATGAATAAATTATTTCATTAGCCTAGCAGCCATACCAATCGTTAGCCTTCTGAAAAGTTCACCTGTTTTGGGATCACTCTTAATAATTAAACACACACTTAAATTGAAACTTCTTTTCAACTTACCTTCTAAAAAAACAAATGGTTAGCTTAACCTATTTTAATATTAGGTTATTAGAATATCATATTAGATATAGCATTAATTTTGATATTGATATTATGAAATGTTGATGTTATCGAATATTAGGACAACATTATTAAATTATGTGACAACAGCTAACTAACTAAGTCTACAATAATGCTAATTAGTAACTGTTTTAGAAGATTATCCATCTTGAGACTACTCCCAATAAAATGTGCTTTACTTCGAAGTCATTTCAATACACTTTACTTTGAAGTTTTTTCAATCCAAATATTGAAAAATAGTTCACACAATTTGTTGATAGTTCGTTGATTTTAATCTTTTAACGTATTCTCAAAGTAGAGTATTACAATATACTCTTAAAAACTTGAAACTTTCCTCAAAATCACATGTACATCACAAATCACATACTTAGATAGATTGCAATGGTCTTTTGAATCATAGCTTTGACCTAACAAATATGTTAATTAGTAGTCTTCTGCGTCTTGAGACTTCTCGTAATAAAATATGTTTAACTTCAAAATTCTTTTAATCTAACTTATGAAAAATAATTAAGCAAGATTTGTTGGTAGTCCACTTATTTGATGTCTTAACGTATTGTCAAATTAAGATCTCACAAACTAATTACATGATCATCTGATACATAAACAATCTCCCTTCAGGCCAAAGAGAGTCTTGCAATGACAACATTTGCATGCTTAGTGATTAGGATACAAACTCTTCTTTGCTGAAGGTGCCAAAAGCACAAGTAACCTCAAAATTTTTGTTAAGAGAATGATTAAGAATAAAGTTTCTAATTTTATCTCCAATATTCTTATAGTAAGAAGCCAATCCTTTGTTAGGCTTTCATAGATATATATATACATATAAATTAAATATATTCTTCTATTACTTCAATAGTATCTCTCCCATTATATCTTTATCCCGATCATGGATTAGAGGAAATGAGCAAACACACAAGAGGGTAATTCAAAAAAATTCTAAAAATAAGTTAGTTTTAAGATAAGATCAAATTAGTCTGAAAATGCTCCCAAATAGACTCTGGTAAATGAACACAAATTGGGATTTAACATGCCATGGTGGCTGTCTCATTGACGTATTCAAACTAGGCTGAGGACGGAAGCTAGCTAGCTGTAATGATTCTTCATAGAAAATGTCTCATGTTAGAGAGAGAGTGAAGGAGAGATAGATGGTATATTAATTTGGCGTTGACCTGTTTTTAGGTTTTTTTGTCTCCTTTTGTGCGCTGAAATTGTGGAGTCCGACTTATTTATGTTGCGTTGTTTTATTAGGTTCTTTGTTTTTGTTTGTTGTCGTGGAGTCGAGTTCCTCTATGTTCTCTTTTCTGATTATCTTCGTAGTCACTTTTCTTATTCCGAGATCGATAGTCTGGGCGATATCCACACCTTTCTGGTGTGATCTTCCGATCTCGTGGCAGTGGTTAAACTCCTCTGATGGAGTCCCTTTTCCTGATGTTCGACCTTATAAGCACTCTTTTGTGCCGGTCGATTTGTGGCTATGTTTGAGTCACTTCGGAAAGTGTAGTTCTATTGGAACTCTTCTCTTGTTTGTCTATGTGTCCTTTGAATTTGAGTCTGTTGTTGTATTATTATCTTTGTACTCTTTTATATTATATATGAATTAGGAGGTGTTGTTGTTGTTGTTCAAAAAAAAATTTGGCGTTGACCTTTTCCTGCAAACATATTCTTCATCCATTAGTCTCCTAACATCTGTGCTGTAATATCTGGAAAAAAAAAAATTTCTGCGGAATCCCCTCCCACCTGGACTCTCTCTCTCTCCTCCCCCCCTCCTTCGGCCCGCCGTTGCCGGATTTCCCTCCCCTAACCTCCTGCTCGGACTCCATCTCCCTCCCCAGTTACGGAAGCCCCCCATCCCGGTTGTAACGCCGACGTCTCCCCTCCTCCTCCTGTATATTTTTCCCCGCGGAAACCCTCCCCCCCCGTCGAAGCTCTCTCTCCCTCTCCCTCCCGGACTCTCCCCGACGCCGCGCGGCCGGACCTCCTCTCCCAGTCGGACTCTCCTCTTCCCCCTCCCGACATGTATAAATTCCCCCCCCGCGAGGTCTCCCTCTCCTCCCACCTCGGTTGCGCCAGAGTCCCTCCCCCTCCCTCTTCGTTTCCGTCGCCGGACGCGAGCGCCGCCCCCGCCGGAAGCGAGCGCCGCCGGACCTCCCCCTTGTCGTCACCGCCTCCGGCCCCTCATCCCGTCGTTGTCTCCTCCCTCCAGCACCTCCCTTGCCGGCGAGAGCATCGCCGTTCAGCTCTTCCTACGCCGCCCGTCGTCATCGCCGCCGGAAGCCAGCGCCGCCGTCGACCTCCCCTGTTCCAGCCGGAACCGCCGCGGGAGAGCCTCTCGCCGCCGCCATCCCCGGTCGTCGCCTTCCTCTCGTCGTCGCCGTCGTGACCCGGACCCTCCCCCACCCATCGCCATCGCCGTCGGCGCCGCCGGCCCCGCCTCGCCGTCGCGGCGCCGCCTCGCGCCGTCGCGAGCGCCGCCTCCGCCGTCGCGAGCGCCGCCGCGAGCCGCCGCCGTCTCCGCCGCCCGCGAACCGTCGCCGTGAACCGCCGATCGAGCTGGCCCAGCGCCCGGTCCAGCCGCCGGTCCAGCCGCGGTCCAACACCTCCGAACCGGCCCGGTTCAGCCGGTCGAACCGCCCGGTTCGGCGCCGGTCCAGGAAATTCCGATTTTTTGGATTTATTAAATCCGGAAATTAGATTTGAGGCCCGAAAAATAGCAGGAAAATTCTGAAAAATCCGAAAAATTCACAGGAGCTTCCAGGTAGGGGTGTTCATGGTTTGGTTTGGTTTGGTTTTTGAGTATTTTTTCTCAAACCAAACCAAACCAAATTATCTTCCAAACCAAACCAAACCGAACCAAATTAGTTCGGTTTGGTTTGGTTTGGTTCGGTTCAAACCATATTTTACTAAAGTGTAGTAGATATATCAATATATAATTTTATTTTGTTTGTTTTAAATCATATTCTATTAAAATCTTGTGTATATGTTTGTACATTACACTAATTTTACCTTAAAAACTCTTGAAACAAATTTAGTTTTATAAGAAAAGATGCATAGATACTATCTTATATTTAACTTAAACTAAAATATTTAATCCAATTCGGGTTATTCGGTTTACCGGTTTGGTTTGGTTTCTATGACCCTTCAAACCAAACCAAACCAATCGGTAGTTCAAACCGAACCAAAGTACTGGTTTGGTTTGGTTTTTCGGGTTGAACCGAACAGTGAACAGCCCTACTTCCAGGTAGGTTTCTCAAGCTCGTCTATGTATTTGATCCCATTTTTATTAGAAAACATGCATGATTTAACTTATGGACCCCGATTTGACTAGTTTAGACTTTTGACTCATGATTAGTGAATTTTCTCAAAAATCCTTGAATCCAGAACTTTGAAAATGATATTTTGTATACTATGGAACATGTTTAGCCTGATTCTGGATGGGTAGAAATATTCTTCATTAGTTTTGATCTAATGTTAGTTATGAATATGAATATATGCTAGTTTGGACCTAGAATTGAAAGATAATTATGTGTAAATTTGGAAAAATCATGGATCATCAAATCATACTTTTTGGAACCTGTTTAGGTCAGATTATGGATGTTGACATCAGAAGTTAGCTTGTTTTGATTATACCAAGCTTGATTTAGGTTAAATGTCTTACATATGTAATTAAGTATGTCGAGTTCGGTTTATCGTTTCATGTATGTAAGTCATGTAAATTTTGGTTAGTTTAGTTTCAAATTATGTATTATGTCATGCATGGTGTAGTTATGTTCTTGTGGTCAAGTTTGGTATAGGTTTGATTTAGAATATGTCAACCAAGTCGGTTAGTATAAGTCTTGTCTAGTTTATGGTAAAATATGTTTAATTTGGTTTTAGATCATGGGCTATGCTATGTATAGTTAGTCAATGTCAATTTGGTCATGATTAGTATGAGTTGTCATTAAGAACAAGTTCAATTAAGTCGGGTTATCATATGTCTTGTCTAGTTTGTTATGTCTTGCATGAACGGTTATGAAATTAGATGTGTATGTCATGTATGCATGGTATGGTCAAGTATGTCTTGATTTGATTTTATGTTATGAACTCCTGATATGACGTGCTATGAAGGCTTCACCAGCCTATTCTAGTCAATTGCCCGTGGGCAGCGGGTAACTTAGTTGAATCCGGCCCTGCGGATCCCGGATTACCGCGGTTTTTCCCTTGGTGTCACCACGCCTAGGTGCGCTTTGGGCTAGCTTAGTATATGTTACTTCTATATATATTAGAGCTGGTGAATGCATTTGTACATGTGAAGCAAAGACGACCAATTTCTTGCTCTTTGGCTATGTGATTGGAAAGAATACGAAATTTGGTTACTTATGTGTCATGTATAGATGTTAAGTTGTCATGTTAGAAAATTCAGATTTGTCTCATTTTGTTTTGGTCATGTTAAGTTAAGTCTTGAGGTTATTTAGATGATATTTGTCTAGCTTGTATGGTCTTGTGTGCATTGGTCTAGAATTAATTGGCTTTGGCATAATCTTTTCTTTGAAGATAATTATGTTCAGATATGGGTTGTGAGATTAATTATAGAAGACATTCTATACTTTTGAATTACATCTCAATTTAGATATGTTATCTATCATTGCATGTTTATATATTAGTATCCGATTGGCGGGATACGGGTGTAAATCCTACAGAGTCCCCGGACTCACCCCGTTGTGGGTTAAATTTTTCGACGGAGTTTTGAAGATTTAAGAGCTTGAAGATGAAGTTCAGGTGGAACCAAAGGAATCAGAGTCATTTGCACATGGAGATTCTTGGTATCCTCTACTTAGGTAGATGATCTTGGTTGTTTTTGAACAAGAGTGTGGATAGACTTAGAAGTATGATTCTATTCTCTTGTTTTGATGGATCTTATGGAATAAATTGTTTAAGTTTGGGTTGTGGAATCCAAGTGTTGGGTTTCATCCCACTGTCACGACGTTGTGTATTTGTAAGGAATCGTCCATTAAAATTAGGTGCAGCGGAAGCGACGATTCCTATGGGTTCCTTTAGAATCCGTCTCAATCAGAACCGAACGACGAAAATCGAAAATCGATCAAATCGGGTTCGAATATACCTGATAGGGATTCATATAATCCCATGGAGAGGAAGGAGATGAGCTTCTAAAGCTCTACAAATCGTTCAAGCGTCCGGTCTCCAGCAGTATCCACACGAACTTCATCCACAGCAGGTTCTCCCTTCGCGCCGGTCTCGAGAAGTCTTTCTGAATGGAGCTCCATCGACCATGGACACCTTCTAAAGAGAGGAGGTAGGGAGGAGGAACGTGGTTTTCACCCTTAACTTGATAGGCTTTGACTAAAACTATTAGTATTTATCGAGAATTTTAGATTTTTTTATAAAAATCCACAATCTTCATAAATTACGTCCTTGACTGTACTTGTGGATAAGTCCTTTTGTGTGTGACCCACTAGGCCCAATAACCTGTTGGTTGAGGCCTAAATAAAATAGAACAATTCTATTTAATTTTAATTAAAATCCGTTATCCAGATAACGATTAATCGGCCTACGATCATGAAGGGTACAAGCCACGTCTCGCATGATCCCAAAATGACTATGAGGATAATATCATCTCCATTGAGCCTTTCCATCATCAGTTACACATGGATATAAACACTCGTACATCCAATGTCCCGGTCGGAAAGGAGTACGGCATCGACGTCAACTCCTTAGTGTGCAGAGCTCTATGAGATCTGTACTCAGAATTGGATCAATTGGAAAACTCATTTTCCAATTATCCTATCTACCCTAGCCAGAGATTTAGAGTATTATCCCATAGGACATTCACTCTCACTTACCGAGAGTGGATGATCCCTTGTTTTCCGCTCAATTGCCTCCATCGGATTTTCCTTGTACCCGATCCATCACTATATAGGACCATCTAAATTGTGATCCATAAGTCAATGGTCAAAGCACAAGTTCCACCCAACAAGGCATCTTTGGCGACTCAGGTCAAAGGTTCAACCATGCAACCGTGATGATAGAAGACCCTGATAGACAGTTCGGTAAGATACCATTCAGGGTTTCTAATTCGGTCAGTTCAGTGAACTCATTCAACTAGTGAGCACCTGTATGTGTATCTCAGTGTCTCCACACTAATGACCAATGGGATCGGTCATCCTCATCACATGAGAAGACATCACATACACTAGTCTATCCGGATCCTTGATGTCCCGTCTCAAGTATCCTATGACTAGGAACATTTAGATCAAATACATCTAGATGATCAATCTCATTATCATGATCTCATCATGATTTAATCATCATTGCATTTGATCAAGGACTTCATTATTATATTCGCATCTAATAAGAGCTTATAATGAAGATTTTCCTAACTAATAGAATGAGATATTTCTAGAAATGTCGAATCATATCATATATGATTGGCTTGTAGGGCATACATTTCTATCAGTATTTTCGCTGCATATTTGTGGTTTGTTTAATTAAATTCCGGGTCGTGACATGTGCTCTCACAGTGACATCATTATCGTATACCTATCGTCTGATCTCTTAACCTTTTAAAAATAATTTAAGTAGACACACTCAACTCCCAGTGTAGGAGAGGCTCCTCTGAGTCACCTCCTCTCTTGTTAGCCGGTGCCTGTTTTAGGCATGATCCTTTCAGTCTGGACTCCACTTAACGTACACTTGGGTATATACAGTTAGTAAGTGGATGTAGAATTCAGTATATAAACCATACCGCAGTTGTTCTAGAAAATACATCATCAAAATCTGACTGTAATGTGCTGCATGTATAGATGTACAATGTCATGACATGACTCCTATAAAAGGTTTTCATTTAAAGTTAAGTAGAACTCTTACTTGGTTGCAAGTAAATTAGTAGTCAACTAAAAAGAGTATTCATTGACTCCTCTAAACCTATGATTTTGGCGTCCGCAAATCTTGACCTCAAGCCATTTCCATTTTTTTTCCCAAAAGTTTTCGGTCACGGGTACAACACTATCCCTGTATACAATTCAGAAATTTACATATAGATATATATTTTATTATAAATGTTTTGCGATCATCCTAATAACTATATCTTACTAAAAATTATTTTTAGATGATAAACGGTGAGGACACACGAGCTCAGGTCCACTTTGACCCAAATTATGTTTACGGACGTTGTTGGCACCGAGTAGGGTCTATTTAGATAGACGATGATAATCCATTTACCTTTGGTTAACTTGTATTACAATTTTCCATTTTCCAGTATTTATTTGGGATAGTCTATATTTTTTGATTTTCTACTATTTTAATGGCATTATATATATTTGTCTTATAAATAAAATCATCATGGGTTGTAAATTGCAACGATGCATATTGAAATAAAGAAGGAGCTCTCATTCCGATTCTACCCCTAGTAACTCTTCTTCTCTTTCCTTCTGAATTCCTTTCTTCCCATTTTGCCCCTACGTTCTCTCTTGTTTCAATTTTGCCCTTGTGAGAAGCTTCCTTACCCTCCCCCAATTCTTTGACTCTCTCCCCTCTTGACATAGAGTTCGGGTTTCCTCATAAGTTCGATAGAGGGATTATCCTCCACTCTGTCACAAAAAAATGAGATCCACAAGTCAAATCACCATTTAAATATGTGGACCTCACTTTTTTGTGAGAAAGTGGAGGACACTTCTTCCATTGGACTCCTAAGGAGATCCAAACTCCTTGACATAAATCCTTGCTTTATCTCACTCATTTCTCCATCCTATTTGCTTGTGCCTCTCTCTCATGAGAAACCCTAGCTCCCTCTCTCAGATGCCTCTTTCCCCTCCTAGAGAGGCATTTTTCCTCTCCATATCCTCTCCTCCTCCTCTTCTTTCTACAAATCTATTGTCATCTCCCCGCTCTAGTTCTTCCTATGTCTTCGGTTGCTTGATTGTCTATTGTTACACACAATCTCCTTGGTTTTGATAGTTGCACATTGCTTTTGCATAGTACACCTCCTGTTTAGTTATTGTGCATAGACTTGTGTGCTCGACTGCTATGCAATTTTCTGTGTGAATAATACAACCTATCCACGGCTGCTATGTGTTGACCTGCTTGCTCTACAACTGTGCATTCCATCTCTTGCTCGGCTACTTCACACTGTATTCTTGTTCAGCTAGTGCACCTTGTTCTATATGCTCGGTTGGTACACATTGTCCTTTCTAGTCGAATGCTCATCATGTCAGGTGTGGTGCTGTAACCTCTTGGTTGAAGACAATGTCTATAGAGAACTCCTTCAATACTAACCTGGTGACATGTAAGCATTACATTTATAGTTAGTATTTGATTCACTCTTTTATCAGTTGAACCTGATCTACTATATTATGATGATGTTGAGGATTATTCTTTTACTATTATGGCTGGGATTGGCAATTTTTTGTCTTTGGTTTACTTCTCAGATGATTTTCTAATTTGAATGAAATACTTAGGTCTAGCCAGTTTAGGTCGAGCCTTCGAGGTGTATGTAAGGAATTAGTCTAAGTATTTAAAATATTTTTGATTCCTTGAATCCAAGGTCTTAGCCTTTATTGAAACCAAAACGACAAAATCGGGAACCGATTAAGAAGGAGATCGAATATACCTTCTTGGGATTTGAAAAATCCCTCACCAGAGATGAAGAGTGGATGTTCCTTGCTGCTTCAAACTGTTCAAGTGGACGGCCTCTAGCGGTATCCACACGAACTTCTTCCAACGACCGATTCTCCTTCGCTCCAAACTCGAAAACTCTTCCAGAACGGAGTTGGACCATGCGGGGACTCCTTCCAGAGAAGAGAGGAGAGAGGGAGACTGCCAAGGACGTTCTCCCACCCTTTGGCTTGATAGGGTTTACCTTCATAAGCATATTATATATAGAAGATGCAATTTTTCACAAAAACCCAAATATTCTATATATTTACATCCTTGCCCCTGTCCTTAGAATTAGCTCTAATGTGTGTGACCCACTAGGCCCAATAGTCAATTTGATTGAAGCCAAATTTAAAAAGAACAATTCTTTTAAATTAAATCAAATTTATTATCTAATAACAGATTTGACGACTTTCCGATCATAAAGGGTACAAGCCACATCCTATGATCCCAAATGACTTTGAAGAGTTAAATAATATACATTGAGCCTTTCCATCATCAGTTACCACACGGATATAAACCCTCGTCCAAGCAATGTCCCGGTCGGTCAGGGGTTCGGCACTAACTGTCAACCCCATTAATAATCCGACTCTATGAAATCTTGTACTCTGGAATGGATCAACTGGAAAACTCCTTTTCCAATTATCCTATCTACCTTGGCCAAGGATTTTATAGTACTATTCATAGGACATTCTCTCTCTCCTACCGAGAGTGAACGGTCCCCTATTGTCCGCTCAATTGCCTCCACCAGGTTTCCCATATACCCAATCCATTAACTATATAGGACCACAATACTAAGTGATCCATAAGTAATAGTCAAAGTACATGGTATGCCTGGCAAGACATCTTTGGCGACTCAGGTCAAAGATCCAATTGTGCAACCGTGATGATAGAATACCCTGATCGACAGTTCGGTAAGATACTATTCAGGGATTCTATACTAGTCAGTTCAGTGAACTCATTCCTCTAATGAGCACTTGTACATATATCTCAGTGTCCCACACTGATGACCAATGAGATCGGTCATCCTCATCATATGAGAAGATATCATATACACTAGTCTTATCGGATCCTTGATGTCCCATCTCAAGGATCCTACGACTAGGAACAATTTAGATCACATGCTTCTAAATGATTGATCTCATTATCATGATCTCATCATGATCCAATAAACGTATCTAGATAGTGCAAGTAATGAGGATAATGCCATTAATACTAAATAAGATATTACAAGAAATGTAAAATCATATCACATATGATTGGCTTGTAGGGCATACATTTCTATCAATCTCCCACTTACACTAAAGTCAATCACCCACATGTCTGATCCCCATCAGCTCAAGGTGACCCTCAAACACACTTTGAGTCAGAGCCTTAGTTAGTGGATCTGCAATGCTATTTTCAGAATATACTCTATCTATAGCTATATCTCCTCTAGCTGCAATCTCTCTGATCAAGTGATAACACCGCAGAATGTGCTTTGACTTCTGATGAGACCTCGGCTCCTTTGCTTGTGCAATAGCTCCATTGTTATCACAAAACAATGGAACTGGATCAGAGATGGAGGGAACAACTCCAAGGTCTGAGATGAACTTCTTCATCCAAACAGCTTCTTTGGCAGCTTCAGCAGCAGCAATATATTCCGCTTCAGTTGTAGAATCTGCAGTGGTTGCTTGCTTGGAACTCTTCCAGCTCACTGCACCACCATTTAGGGTAAATACATACCCTGACGTTGACTTGCTATCATCTTTGTTTGACTGGAAACTCGAGTCTGTGTAATCTCTAAGTACCAAGTCGGCTCCTCCATATACCAGAAATGTATCCTTTGTTCTTCTCAAGTACTTAAGGATGCATTTCACAGCAATCCAGTGACTATCACCTGGATTTGCCTGATATCTACTCGTAACACTTAGAGCATGTGCCACATCATGCTGTGTACATATCATAGCATACATGATAGATCCTATGGTAGAGGCATAAGGTACTCTACTCATGTACTCTCTTTCTTTAGGAGTTTTAGGGGACATCTCCTTAGAAAGTGTAACTCTATGTCTCATAGGTAAGAGACCTCTCTTGGAGTTTTCTATGCCAAACCTTTTGACAATGGTTTCTATGTACATAGATTGGGTCAAGCCGAGCATCCTCCTTGATCTATCTCTATAGATCTTTACCCCTAACACAAAGGATGCATCACCCAAATCCTTCATGGAGAAGTTCTTAGACAACCAGGCTTTAATTGATGATAGCATACCTACATCATTCCCAATGAGTAGTATGTCATCCACATATAAGATCAAGAAGACAATAGCACTCCCACTAGCCTTCTTATACACACATGGCTCATCTTCATTCTGAACGAAGTCATAAGACTTGATAGTCTCATCAAATCTTTTATTCCAACTACTGATGCTTGTTTTAGTCCATAAATAGACTTTAACAATCTGCACACTTTATTTGGATGTTCATGGGATTCATATCCTTGAGGTTGTATCATATACACCTCTTCCTCTAGATCACCATTAAGGAATGCAGTCTTAACATCCATCTGCCAGATCTCATAATCATAGTGTGCAACAATGGCAAGCAATATCCTAATGGACTTAATGATAGCTACTGGTGAAAAGGTCACGTCATAGTTAACACCTTGCCTTTGACGATATCCTTTAGCTACCAGTCTTGCCTTGAAGGTCTCCACCTTCCCATCTACTCCAATTTTCCTTTTATAGATCCATTTACACCCTATGGGTATAATACCCTCAGGTGGATCTACCAAGTTCCAAACTTGATTGGAGTACATGGAGTCCATTTCGGATTTCATTGCCAATCTCCATTTCTTGGAATCAATATCAGATATTGCTTCCTCATAAGTCTTAGGATCATCATCCTCATTATAATGTGTCTCCTTTCTTTCATCAGAGATATGTCCCACATATCTATCAGGTTGAATAGGCACACGAGAAGACCTATGATGGACATGTGTGATATCCTTTTCAAGCACCCTTTCAGAAGTGTCCTCTAGCTGTGGTTCTGGAACCTCTTCCAGCTCTATCGTGCTCCCACTGTTTCCATCTAGGAGGAACTCTTCCTCTAGGAATGCAGCCCGTTTAGCAACATAAACCCTTTGATCATCAGGGTGGTAGAAATAATATCCATGGGTTTCCCTAGGATATCCCACAAACCTACACTTCTCAGTCTTGGATTCTAACTTTTCAGGGTTTTGCCTTTTCACATGGGCTGGACAACCCCAGACCTTAACAGGTTTAAGGTCAGGCTTTCTCCTTTTCCATATCTCATATGGTGTAGTCAAAACAAACTTGGAAGGTACTTTATTTAGGATATAAGCAGCTGTTTCAAGTGCATAGCCCCAAAGGGATAAAGGTAACTTAGCAAAAGATGTCATTGCCCGTACCATGTCTAACAATGTACGGTTTCTCCTTTCAGCTACTCCATTAAGCTGAGGAGTGTATGGAGGTGTCCTTTGGGATAATATCCCATTGTCCTTCATGAAGTGTGTGAATTCAATTCTTAAGTATTCTCCTCCTCGATCTGATCGAAGAGTCTTAATACTCTTTCCTAGTTGCTTCTCTACTTCATTCTTATATTCTTTAAATTTCTCAAAGGCATCAGATTTGTACTTCATTAAGTACACATACCCATACCTAGAGAAATCATCAATAAAAATAATGAAGTAAGAATATCCTCCTTTAGCTTGAGTTGACATAGGGCCACATACATCTGAATGTATGAGTTCCAACAACTCAGTAGCTCTCTCTCCATGTCCACTAAATGAAGAGTTGGTCATCTTACCCATGAGACAAGACTCACAAGTGGGCAATGATTCAAAATCATTTACCTTTATGCATGCTTCCTTATGGAGCCTTTTAAGTCTTTCCTCATTGATATGACCAAGTCTATGGTGCCATAACAAGGTTTGATCTATATCAAATCTTTTCCTCTTTAGAGGTGCATTCACACACATTATTGGAGCATGCATATCTAATATATACAAACCATTAATCAAACATACATTGGCAAACAATTTACCATTCATAGTTATGAAACAACTTCTATTTCCAAAGCTCGCAATAAATCCACATTTATTTAAGCATGAAATAGAAACAATGTTCTTAACTATTGAAGGAACATAATAGCAGCTATCTAATAGTAGGACATCTCCTGAAGGTAACTTGAGGTGAGCTTGTCCCACGGCCAATGCTGCAACTTTTGCACCATTTCCCATGCGCAGATCAACCTCTCCTCTTTGCAACCTTATACTACTTGACAACACCTGCAAGTCATTGCAGATATGAGATGCACATCCAATATATAATACCCATGATGTAGATCTATAAGACAAATTGACATCAATGACAAAAATACCTGAAGCTTCTCCAAGCTTTCCTTTTACCTTTTCTGCAAGGTACAACTTGCAGTTCCTCTTCTAGTGGCCATCTTTATGGCAATGGAAGCATTGTCCTTTGTCCTTTTTGGGCTCTATCTTCTTGGCTACTTTCTTGACTTTAGCTTTGTCCTTCTTCCCCATTTGATTAGCCTTCCTTTTCTTGTTGATCTTACCAACAAGTAGCACAGGAGGTTTCCTATTGTTCATAGTGCCTTCAGCAGTCTTCAACATATTCAGAAGCTCTGCTAGAAAGCAATCTAACTTATTCATGTTGAAGTTCATTATGAACTGGGAGAAGGAGGATGGTAAAGATTGGAGGATAAGGTTAACTGACAGCTCCTTGTTCATAGAGAACCCAAGATCAGCTAACCTTTCCACCCACTCTATCATTTTGAGAACGTGTGTCTGCACAGATGTTCCCTCGGACATCCTTGTCCTGAACAGATTCTTAGATATCTCATATCTCTCCGTCCGACTATGTGCTCCAAATAGCTCCTCAAGATGAGCCAATATGGATATTGCATCCATCTTTTCATGTTGCCTCTACAACTCATTGCTTATAGAGGCTAACATGTAGCACTGGACAAGAGATGCATCCTCTTTGTGCTTTTGGAAGGTGACGATCACATCATCACTAGCATCATTAGATGGTTCATCTGACAGTGGCTTCTCAAGCACGTAGCTATTCGTTCAGCAGTGAAAACAATTCTCAAATTTCTGAGCCAGTCAGAGAAGTTAGGACCAGTGAGCCTGTTGGCATCAAGTATGCCACGCAACAACTGGTTCGCCATTGAAATCTACAAGGAGATATATTAAAATGAGATAACATTGCAAATATTCATTAAAACTATGATAAGGTCTTTTATTTAATTTTATGCTCTCACTAATTTCGTCGAATTTGCATAATCCTTAATATGCAAAGACGGAACATCTCGATGATGTCCTAGTGGGGACTAAGATACCATTAACCTTATGGTGATGACCTTGTGGAAAACACAACAAGTCATCCCATACTTAATAGGTAGGCAACTTTTGCCAATTGCAACCCTTGAAACTCTTAGTCTTTAGCCTCTAGAGTTATGACCTTGTGGGAAACACAACAAATCATATACTCTAGTTAGGTTAAATCCGCTTGTTACGTTATGGGTATGGATTCTCAACATAGCCCTTGTAGGAAACACAATAAGGCCATGCCAATGGTCCACCCCAAAGTTTGGCTTTAAGCCTTGGCCACGATCACCAATCCCTTGCTGAGTGAGCCTTGTGGAAAACACAACAAACTCACCCAATCTACGATTGGCTCATCGCAACCATAACAACAGAAGGCTACATGAGTCATTCTTAATGTCTCACGCTTATCAACCTAATTTAAACGAGGAGGGATTTTTATTTTAGTATCATCATAGTATGTGCTACATATATATGTATACCTTTGAATACCATATATTTAAGGTATCTAGCACACACGCATACATATCAAATATGCAAAATGAAAATAGGTGATCATGGACTTATCCCTAAGCATGCACCATAAACACCCTTAACGGTGCAAAATTAAAAGGCTTGAATCATATGTTAAAATTGGCATGTCTCCACTTCAGAAACTTCTTCTCCAAGTGGTCCTCGCCCTCGCTATCTCCTATGAGCCGTCTTCTTGTCATTAGAAGCGGTTCGGGGTATGCAAACCCAATGAATATACATCACATTATAAGAAACCTTGGCTTTGACCAAGGGGAGTACAAACATCGGGGAAAGATATATTTTACAATCAGATTGTAGAGAGAGAGAAGAGGCACACACAGGCCCCAATTAATTACATAACCAAATAAATAACCAATGCCAGATAATTGAAACTAAGTCCATGATCACCAATCACACACACAAGAAAATCATCACATGACCAAAGTGTGCATACGTGGTAATTATATGATATAACTTTTATATCATAAAATTATAGAATATAGTTTTTGAAATTCTCAATTCCATGCTCAGCGTATTTATCATGAAATAAATAGCATGAAAAGAATGCATAAACAATATACAAGCATTAAGATAAGCCCATTCATGCATATAATCACATCTAGGTATTTCGAAACTTGTGCAAACCACAAAAATAATGATAGAAATATAAAACTATCAAATCATATTTTCTAGAATTAATTTAATCATTATATACACTAATTTTGATCTTAAAACAATTTCAAGATCAAAAAGAGAGCATAATTTGACAATAGGGCTAAGTATCATTCAGTAAGACATTAAACACTTCAATGGCTCCTTAAATAATATCTTTTTTATAAATTTTTCAGAATTTTTCCCAATTTTTTTACAATTTATTTCATTTCTAAATAAATTAAAAATGAAATAAAAAAAACCCGCCGGACCGGGCCCAGTCAGACCGGCCCGGTCCAGCGCCGGTCTAAGCCGAATCCAGGTCAAACCCGGATTCGTCGACCGGACCGCCGGGTCTGAATTGGACCCAGCGGATCCTTCTCTCCCGCCTGATAAGGGCGGTGAGAGTGCGAGAATGACCTAATCCGGCCGCGACTTTCAACCCGGATTTGGAAGTCCAAAAAGGGTAGGAAAAATCCATAAAAATAGCATATAGAATCTTTAGAGTATCACAAAATCATTGGAATAGGTTTCATCCTCCGAAAAAATCTGTGTAAGGAGAAATACTCGGTGGAAGTAGCTGCTGTCGCAGATACCATATCCGACGGAAAAAGAAGAAATCCTCCCTCCTAGAGAGATGATCAAAGAAAAACTTGAAAGGAAACTCAAGGTAAGTCTATTACCTATCTTCTAAACACTTTAGAAAGTTTTCCTCGTCCCCATAGAAAGAGAAATCCAAACTTCCCAAAATCCGGGTGACTACGCAACCGTGACAGAAACCCAGAATCTCAAGGACTCTATCAGACTCTACAGAGGTCTAAAATTCAATATGACTGCATATTTTGAAAGCTCTATGTCACGAGATTATCATGGAATAAACCAATATTAATATCATATCACATACGAAACATGGTTACTCCACGAAAATCAAGGTTTACACAATTTCGGGAAAACCGAAAAAACACATGAAATAAATCAAAATCGATTTTGATTTCAACCAAGGCTTCAACCTGGCTCTGATACCACTATAAGGAATCAGTCTAAGCATTTAAAATATTTTTGATTCCTTGAATCCAAGATCTTAGCCTTTATTGAAACCAAAACGACAAAATCGGGAACCGATTAAGAAGGAGATCGAATATACCTTCTTTGGATTTGAAAAATCCCTCACCAGAGATGAAGAGTGGATGTTCCTTGCTGCTTCAAACCGTTCAAGTGGACGGCCTCTAGAGGTATCCACACGAACTTCTTCCAACGACCGATTCTCCTTCGCTCCAAGCTCGAAAACTCTTCCATAACGGAGTTGGACCATGCGGGGACTCCTTCCAGAGAAGAGAGGAGAGAGGGAGGCTGCCAAGGATGTTCTCCCACCCTTTGGCTTGATAGGGTTTACCTTCTTAAGCATATTATATATAGAAGATGCAATTTTCATAAAAACCCAAATCTTCTATATATTTACATCCTTGCCCCTATCCTTAGAATTAGTTCTAATGTGTGTGACCCACTAGGCCCAATAGTCAATTTGGTTGAAGCCAAATTTAAAAAGAACAATTCTTTTAAATTAAATCAAATTTATTATCTAATAACAGATTTGACGACTTTCCGATCATAAAGGGTACAAGCCACATCCTATGATCCCAAATGACTTTGAAGAGTTAAATAATATCCATTGAGCCTTTCCATCATCAGTTACCACACGGATATAAACCCTCGTCCAAGCAATGTCCCGGTCGGTCAGGGGTTCGGCACTAACTGTCAACCCCTTTAATAATACGACTCTATGAAATCTTGTACTCTGGAATGGATCAACTGGAAAACTCCTTTTCCAATTATCCTATCTACCTTGGCCAAGGATTTTAGAGTACTATTCATAGGACATTCTCTCTCTCCTACCGAGAGTGAACGATCTCCTATTGTCCGCTCAATTGCCTCCACCAGGTTTCCCATATACCCATTCTATTAACTATATAGGATCACAATACTAAGTGATCCATAAGTAAATAGTCAAAGTACATGGTATGCCTGGCAAGACATCTTTGGCAACTCAGGTCAAAGATCCAACCGTCAACCGTGATGATAGAATACCCTGATCGACAATTCGGTAAGATACCATTCAGGGATTCTATACTAGTCAGTTCAGTGAACTCATTCCTCTAATGAGCACCTATACATGTATCTTTGTGTCCCACACTGATGACCAATGAGATCGGTCATCCTCATCATATGAGAAGATATCATATACACTAGTTGTCGACTCCAGAAACGGGTTCTGGATCGGCACCTCAAGAAGAAGGTGAAAGATAGAATAGGGGAAAAAGGGGAGTGAATTGGAAAACACTCGGAAAGCGGTAAAGAATCCTCACCTCTGTCCCACACTCACATTGATCCCCGAACTTTCATCTCACGACGTCGCTCAAGCACCAGAGACGGTTTGGGTCATGTGAGAAGAGAGTGAGGAATGAATTAACTTAGAGCATGAATAAGAGAAAAAGTGGTCGCCAGGAGCCGCGGGTTCCGCTTTATGGAATAAAAGACAAGATTAAGTTGAATTGACCGTGTGTACCTTAGCGTGAGAGATTGGGATGTGAGTTTAACATTCTTCTTCTTCGGCCGGCCGATGAAGAAGAATCTCCAACCAATGCTAGCTTGATGTACCTGTGCAACTAGTAGACAAAGAAGACAAGAAAATAAGTGAAAGAAGGATTAGAACTGAGTGAAGTGTGGTAACTGTAAAAGCAATAACATAAAACGACAATTGGAAACAAACTCACCGGATTCGGGGTTAGCCCTAACCCCTCTTTTAGGTTTTTTTATGATGTATGAAATGATGCAAAACTGAATAAAAATGATGCTTAAATATAAACTAAATGATTTGAATGAAGAGTTAGCAAAGAGATTATGAATGGTTAAAGACAACATAACCCAGGCAAAGTGGCAACCGGGTTGGACAGATTCAATATAAATTGTGCGGCTCTAATGCAGAGACCGTAACAAATAGCACAAATGTCAAAATAAAGTGATGTTTGTTTAAAAATAAAGAGGACTCACTGAGGGTGGTTTTATATGAAGACAAGTTTGCTTGAATTTTATGATAAGTAATATGAATTTATCTGATAGGCAGGATCTTGGACAATGAAGTTCTGGAAACTCCCAGCACAATGTCGATGTACTACATGCTATGGACACTACAGATACCTGAATTAAATGATTCTTATTGTAAATAAAATAGAACTCACCAGGGAACAATTTCTATGAAGTATGTATAGGCTGAATCCACTATTAGATGTACTGAAATTGACTGAGAAGATGATGACTTAGAAGAGAAGACTTTGGATCTGTCTGTACAGCACCAGTGTTGAAGCCATAACAAGCCGAGGGAATGTCAGAATTGATCTCTGTTTGTTGGATATGAAATGTATCTTGATAAAAGACACTTATTCTTAAGTAAGTCAGGCCGTAAAATGACTATAAAGATCTGTAGAAATCGATGATCAGCAGTGCAGCACGTCGGAGCATAGACCAGCTTCTTCTTCAATTTGGGATGATCTCCGGGCACCGGGACGAAGATAGAATGATTTGGAAAGGTTGGGATGAGCCTAGGGTGCCTAAAGGACGAGGAGAAGAGTGCTGTAGGATGGGTATGCCCTTCTTAGGTCGTTCATATGAGTCTCTCTTTATAGGGGATGAAAAACAGGTCAAAAAATAACAAGTTTTGATACATCCGACCATATGTTGGATTTCCTTCATTTAATGTTGCTAATTTTTATCCTGAGGCATCTATAAACTTACCTAAATGATTTAGAGGGATTGGAAACCGTGGATCACCTTCCCCATGTTCAAAATATGTCTCCACTTGAAGAGCAAACAAATCTGGTCCAAAAATAGCAAGTTTTGAGGTATAAGACAACAAGTTGGATTGCCATCATTAGATGATGCTAATTTTGACCATGAAGCTTCCAAATACTATATCAAGTAATATGGAGGAGGAAAAAGAAAGGTAAGGTCATGAATTGGTCAGATATGTGCCCAATGGGCTGGGCTTGCATGCAATTGGGCTTGATCGGTGCTGCGTGCGGACCGAACTGCGCGTCTGACTTCTAAAAGATGCTGTGGACAAATGGTAGATCAGAATTGAATGTTGTTTGTTGCATTGGAAAGATAACTCATAGAATAAGATTATTCATGTTGAATACTTTTTCATTATACTTCCATATAATCCTATGAAAAATTTCCAAATAAAGGATATGCTGGGAAAAGCATAATCTGACACACCTTCGGAAAACACGGATTTGATTAGAAATTAGCAAATCATCCTCATATTTCTAATAAGCACCTTGGCTCATCCAAAAGGGTGGTTCATCATGATTTTGATGGTCTAAAAGAGATGTTGCCAATGGAATAATGGTTTAAGCTCTAAATAAGGCCAAATTGGCGTGTCTACATTAGTCTTGTCGGATCCTTGATGTCCCATCTCAAGGATCCTACGATTAGGAACAATTTAGATCACATGTTTCTAGATGATTGATCTCATTATCATGATTTCATCATGATCTAATCATCATTGCTTGTAATTTAGGACTTTATTACAATAAACGCATCTAGATAGTGCAAGTAATGAGGATAATGCCATTAATACTAAATAAGATATTACAAGAAATGTAAAACCATGTCACATATGATTGGCTTGTAGGGCATACATTTCTATCAGTGTAGACACACAAATTGGCCAGATTGTAGAGCATATATCTCTTACACCTATGGATGGTACATGGGGCTTTGACGAGCAAACTGATTTCTCACTTTGACAAAACTGGCACACTCAAGGATTGATGTGTCTGATCATCATCACGTAAGCACCTTGTGCCTAAGATGGTTCTATAACAGTCATGGGATCCTCACACAAATTTCTGGGTTTCTATCACTTGTTCCTCAAAAGTCAAAGCGTCCCCTTGGCAGGATGTGTATGAATCGACCCAAAATTCAACAATGAGGTCCCCTGACAGTGTTGTTACCATCACCCATGTACACTTATGCCAAGACTTGATAAAAAGCACTTGTTTGACTAGATGCTTTTAACATTGAGGTTGCCATCAACAATGTCATTAATGAGCATTAAGTGATTGATTAATGACCTTACCAGCATTTAATGACCTTACACTAATGAGATGCATCTTGCAAGTAAGACACTTCTAACGTAGCCATGTCATGGTCAACACGTCATCCAATACAACGGCCATACCTGAGACATGGTGTCATTAATGGCTAAATGGAAATGTCCCATGGTGAAGATGCTTCATCAAGACACATTCTATTGAAGAGACGTTTCTGACATCGTGAAAGTAAAAATTGAGATTCAAGCATGGGCTGAATTTTGGGGTTTTCTCTATAAAAGGGGACATCTCTAACATTTGAAGAGGTTAGGAGGATTGGTAGGTGTTTTAGAGAAATCATAGATCAAGCTAACCAGCTTAGATAGCGAGGACCTGACACCGAAGAGGTAATGGGTCATACTTTATGTGAGCCAACCTTTGTTCACCCTCCATATGCTAGAGGAGAAGGGCCACAACCTCCAGGATTCCTCTCCAATCCGTGCTACCTGATAGAAATGTATGCCATACAAGTCAATCATATGTGATATGATTTTTCATTTCTTATAATATTTTATTCAGTATAAATGACATAATCTTCATTACTTGCACTATCGAGATGCGTCTATCGTAATGAAGTCCTAGGTTGCATGCAATGATAACTGAATCATGATGAGATCATAATATTGAGATCAATCATCTAGAAGTATGTACTCTAAATGTTCCTAGTCGTAGGATCATCGAGACAGGACATCAAGAATCCGGTAAGACTATTGTATATGATATCTTCTCATATGATGAGGATGACTGATCTCATTGATCATCAATGTGGGGACACTAAGATGCATATACAGGTGCTCATTAGAGGAATGAGTTCACTGAACTGACTAGTATAGAATCTCTGAATGGTATCTTATCAAACTGTCGATCAGGGTATTCTATCATCACGGTTGCACCGTTGGATCTTTGACCTGAGTCGCCAAAGATGTCTTGTCAGTCGTACTTTGTACTATGACTAGTGACTTATGGATCATTTAGTATTATGATCCTGTATAGTTAATGGATTGGGTATATGGGAAACCCGGCGGAGGTAATTGAGCGGACAATAGGGGATCGTTCACTCTCGGTAGGAGAGATAGAGAATGTCCTATAGATAGTACTTCAAATCCTTGGCCAAGGTAGATAAGATAATTGGAAAAAAAATTTCATTTGATTCAATTACGAGTACAAGATTCCATAGTGTCGATATATTTAAGAGTTGACGGTCAATGTCGTACTCCTATCCGACCGAGACATTGGATGGACAAAGATTTATATCTGTATGGTAACCGATGATGGAAAGACAAAGCGGTGATTGACAAGATGAAGATTTATATCCATGTGACTGGAAACGACCAAAAATGCCCAGTGGTGACTGTAAGAACTGGGCAATGACTGAAAAGACAAAGCAGCGATTGAAAAGGCACAGCAATGATCGGAGAATCAGTAGTTTGTCTCAAAAGTGACCCAACATTATTTCAAGTAATTCAATCATATATATTGCCCATAGAGCGAGAGTTTTATGATTTAAATTAAACTGATTTTGTGTCTACAATAACTAGAAGTTGGAAAGAAAGCAAAGCAAAGTTTGAAAAATGAAGGTCATCCTTATTCTATTCTCTTATTGTCTCGATTTAAGATAGATATAAGGATTATAAGAGAGAGTATTAAATGTGCCCGCCACCCTAGTAACAGGCTATCTCAAAAGGTCTAACTTCGAAGCCCCAAGTAAAAGACAAAGATTGAACAAACAAAAGAAATAGTCAAAAGAAAAAAAGTACCAAAATATGGGCAATGACCCCTTAGGTCATGACATAATAAAGACCTATCTGAATGTGTGCTAAAAAAATAGATGGGCAAGAGCCAATAAAAAAGGAAGGACTCAAAAAGGCCAAACCCCAATGGAATAGTGGACATTAGTAGAGGATGTCTCCTTCTTTAACCTCTATGGTCAATCGAATTTAGATGGAAACCTAGCCTTTTGAAGGTAAAAGATTAGAATATTTTGAATGAAAGGCATTTCTCTTACATGTGGTGCATACACTTGATCTTCAAATAATGATTAGGGATATGTTTCAAGCATGATCAAAGATTAAAAATGGTTGTCCCCTCCAGGTGCAAAAAAAATGAAAAAATATTTCAAATTAAATATTTCAAAACACATAAAAATTAAATATTTTAAAATAGTAAACAAATTAAAAAACCTGAAAGACCATAAAAATCTAGAAATACCTAAAACAAAATGAAAATCCTAAAAATACCTAAAATGTTTGCTTTCTAATTAACATCACACTTGCTGCATCCATGTTTAACATGTCTTGCATGTTTCATTTCATGCATTGCATACTTAATTATCATTTTTATTCACCTACTTGAGAAGGCTCATGGCCCTTGACAAGTTGCAAAGGGGCTAAGCCTAGATAAAAATCTAATTGCATTTCAAGAGTCAATAAGGCACACGAAGAAAGCAAAGCTCCATTTTGGCTAACCAATGTTGTCTTTGAAGAAATAAAGTTTTGAGACGTCCAATAATTCTTAAATGAAGTAAGATTGTCGTTTCATGTATTTGCTTCATACTCTTAGTATTTATAAGGCTTCTCTCATAAAATTGCTCATGACATTCATTGATAGAAGGCATAGATTTTCATTTAAAATCTAGAATTCATTACAAAAAGTTTCATTCCATCTAGACTTTTACCACATGCCAAACTAACAAGTGTAGAAAAAACAAAGGATACAACAAGATGATGGATGCGACACATCACCTATGTAAGGCTTTCAATTTGGTCATGTGCTTCTAAACCCCTTCCTCTTTAATAACTAGCACAAGACATAGTGCACGGGGCTTGCCTCCCACAAGACAATGATGGTGCAACATTCTTCATCATCTTTAGTCACACCAATCCACCTAGCTTTGATTTCTAGAATATGAGAGATAGGAGAGAGATCATAACAAGGGAGCACTAAATGGGAAAGACATCTATGAGCACTATACATAACAAAGGATGTAGTAGTGATCAAGAGCATGTTTGCATTTGGGACGGGACACATTTGAACATCCCTCCTTAACATAGGTTTCGGAATGCTCAAGAAACCATCAAGGGGGCATCTCTGAGAAGTAGGCACACCATTCAAACTGAGTCTTCAACAACGCACATTGATTCATCACCTTGTCTTCTATGCCCAAACAAAGGGTATTAACCTAAGAGAACTGTGAAAGAAATATCTCAAAAAATGAGGGTGGTTGCTAGAAGTGTCAAACTTAAAGTGTCAATCAACCCAACTAGCAAAGAGAAGAATGATACCAAAGACGGGACATCCCAAACTCACTATCGTTAGGCTTTTATAAACAAAACCAACAATAAATGATGATATATGCTCCTGCCTCCAAAATCCTGTGATGCAAGTAAGTTGGGTAGCTTCAATCCATCCATTCTTCGTAGGAAAGAGGAGCAAAAACAACACAAGTAGCTACACCTTTAACACGAAGAATTAGCAGTCTATTATCATCTACATTCTATATGGTGGAAATCAACCACTTTACCAGCCAACTAAGAATAATCTAGCTACCAGCAAGCATGGAATGGGTTTCCACAAGGCTTTTAAACTCTTGAAGAAACTTAGAGCAAGAAAGAAGAACTGGAGGAACAAATGCACTATCTTCATCACCCTTGCATAAATAGTGCAAGCCCGATAAAAGCTCAACCTCTGCTAACAAAATGGTGCATTCAAATGAGCCAAACAAAAAGTATGAGTGTCACAGTGACATAATTCAACCAAAGCACCAATAAATAGGAGATCCCAAGAATATCTCCCAATATTTCAAGCATGAATGAACAATCCATGCGAACCCCAACTTCTCAAGAGCACGTGGGCAAGAGTGTTGAGAGCATGAATTATCTCGGCTATGCATCTTACTTGTCCATATCAATATAGACCCAGAAATGAAGGAGGATACTACACAAAGGTAAACAAGGGATTGAAAACATGTTTTTGTCAGTCTAGGTGCCCTAGAGATAGGGTGCACCTAGTTCCTTAGAAATAGGACACTTCAGACAACATCACATATTAGAAAATCAAGAGAAAAATGAAGATGAGTAAAGATCAATAAGAAGAAGAAAATCAAGAAACATACCCTTCCTACAACAATCCAATTCTACGTATGACATGGCACTTCTAAGAACTTCCTCACCATCAAAGATCGGAACCTTCCAAAATAAGAAGCCATAATGAAGCCTTTAGAAAGGAGAGAGAGAGAGAGAGAGAGAGAGAGAGAGAGAGAGAGAAAGAGAGAGAGCACAATAGATCAAGATACTTGCAAGATAAATAAGAGTTATTTTTGATAAAGTGTCAAGAAGCAGGAAAGGCCTAAGAGGCCTAAGGGCATTTTTATGGGCCAAAATCTAGTACAAAAGTAGTCAAAGATGTAATCCAATTAGCCTACTTGTCCAGGAGATGTAGGCACCATGACAGTAGTGATAGAAATGTATGCCCTATAAGTCAATAATATATGATATGATTCAACATTTATTGAAATATCTCATTCAATTAATTAGAAAAATCTTCATTACTAGCTCTTATTGGATGCATACATCATAATGAAGTCTTTATACACATGTAATGATGATTGAATCATGATGAGATCATGTTAATGAGATTAATCATAAAAAGGTATGTGATTTAAATATTCTTAGTCATAGGATCCTTGAGACAGGAGATCAAGAATCCGAATAGACTAGTGTGTGTGATGTCTTCTCCTATGATGAGGATGATTGATCTCGTTAGTCATTTGTATGAAGACATTGAGATACACATACAAATATTTATTAGTTGATTAAGTTCACTGAACTAACAGAATTAAAAATCTTAAAAGGTATCTTACTGAACTGTCGATTAGGGTTTTCTATCATCACGATTACATAGTTGTACCTTTAACATGAGTCACCAAAGATGTTTTGCTGTGCAGAACTTATGCTTTAACTATTAACTTATGGATTACCGTTTATATGACCCAATATATCAATGGATTGGGTACAAGGGAAACCTGATTGAGACAATGAAGCAGACAATAAGAGATTGCTCACTCTTGATAAGTGAGAGTGAATGTCCTATGGGTTAGTATTGTAAATCTCTGGCCATGGAAGATAGGATAATTAGAAAAAGGAGTTTTCTAATTAATCCGATTCTAAGTATAAGACCTTATAGATTCGATATAAAAAAGTTGATAGTCGATGTTGTACTCTTTTACAACTAAAATATTAAAAGGACGAGGGTTTATATTTATGTTATAACTAATGATGGAAATGCTCAATATACATAAGATTTTTCTCATAACTATTTGAGATCATGGGATGTGGCTTGTACCCTTTATGATCAATAAGTCGATTAATTTGTTATCGAATAATGGATTAAATTAAATTAAATAGATTTATTTTATTTTAATTATATCTTAAAAATAAGCTATTGGGCCTAGTGGGTCACACACATAAGAACTTATCTATAAGTACATGGGCAAGGATATAATTTATTAAGATTTTAGAGTTTATAAAAATTTTAAATTCTTTATAAATATTAATAGTTTCAACCAAACCTTATCAAGATAAGAGTGAAAACTATGTCCTCCCTACCTCCTCCTCTCTCTAGAAGACATTCATGGGTGATGGAGCTCTGTTCGGGAAGAGTTCTCGAGCCCGGTGCAAAAGGAAAACCTGCTATAGATGAAGTTTGTGTGGATATTGCTAGAGACTTCTCATTTGAATAATTTGAAGAGCTTGAAAAGTTCTTCTTCTTCAACTCCAAGGGATTAGATGAATCCTTACTAGGTATATTCGAATTTTTTAATTTTGTCATTCGATTCCGATTGAGACCAGATCAACATGAACCCATAGGAATCGTTGCTTTTGCTACACTAAATTTTGTAGAACGATTCCTTACAAGTATGGCACCTAGTGCCTCCATTATAAAGAACTTGTCCAGCTTAAAATAAAAATAAATAAATAAATAAGTCAAGAAAATGAAAAATTAGAAAAATTAGAAAAAGAAAATCAAAAGAGAGGATTTCCCTGACCCCTTTTGCCTCACATTTTGCATTGTATTATCAAAACATAGTATGAGTTATGTTGAAGACTTCAATTTTAAAGGAGGCTAGGCTTAAGACCCCTTCAATAAAATGAATGATGGTTCAATCGATTTTTAACTTGCAGATAAGCTAATACTATGCTGACAGGATGATGGTTACCATTCAAGGGGTCTTGCCCTGTTTAGTACAATCTATATATTCAACTAATTTTTTATAGTATTAATTGGATTTCTTTAAGCCCAACATGCATCACCCCGTGCATCATTTCGTGCATCCCTGTAATGGTAAATCAATCCTGCTTTGGTTGTTACTCGCCATCTAGGCTTGATACCCCACCATGGTATCTTGCCCAACTATTGCCCCATCACCCACTTCACTCTAAATCTCACCATGGCACTCCTTACTCAGCTCCAACCCCACCATTTTGTTTAATGGGTCTCCTACACATCACATTGCTTAGCCCCAACATGTTCAATCCACGTTGTCTTACTTTTTATCTCACCACAACTTTGTCCCACTGTGTGCCGATTCACCTCATCATGTTATGCCACCATGATTTTGGTTAGTTGTTCCATCCCACCAAATTTCACTACTTATACTTCGTGGCACCTTCATTCCAAACTCTGTCTTTTTGGATTTCCATAAATAGTTGGTTGTTCTGATAGCTTTTCTAAAGATTATTCCATTGAAGCATGTGATTATTCTACTCTAAATAAAATCAATGTTCCCATGAGAACCTAGTAAACATGAAGGCCTATCCCTAGTCAACTGGAAATTCTACTTAGTTTATTTCTTTCTTCTTTAATTGTAGTTTGTATTTTAACCCTTCTTAGAATAAGCACACCTCAAGGATAGACCGTTGACCAAGATGAACACATGAGAACACAACTCGAAGGTCCCCACACTAGGGTGAAAGCTTCCTTCTTATTAGTCTTTCTGCTCATAGCACTTCTCTTTTTCTAATCAATTATGGGAGACAATTTGACTGGGACATAGCAATAATCTCGAAACTTGGTGGTGTCTGCCTTTGCCTAATTAAGCCTTGATGGACTTGTCTAAATTTACACCTTGAAGTCACCTTTTTAACCCATCACCATTACTCTTTACTACACATCCTTGCACTCCACTACACTCATCTTTGTTTCATTCCATGTCACTCTTTTAAAAAGTCAAAGCCAAGATGAGACAAATTGTAGACATGCAAATTGGACGTAGTTATAGAGCTTAAAACAAATATTTCTAAGAATGATATTTGACTTTTTTTAGTAAACAAACCAACATTTTGCGAAAAATTATTAAAACTACCTGTTAGAGCATGGAGCCCTATTAATAGGGCACTAGGCACCCTATTAAGGGACCACAAGGTCTGACACCCCGTCAATAGCGCACCAAGTGGTGAAATATACCTAGGGTTTAGAAATATTCCTAAAAGAGGAGGACCAATGACAACCTTCGGCGGCCGGTGGCAATGCCAAAAATTGATGACGCCAAAAACTGGCGACCATGGTGAGAATTGATAGTGATAGTGAGAACTAGCATAGACACATGACCATGAGCAGCGAAGAAGAAAAAACTAAGGATGGCAGAGGCATTCACACAAGAGAGAAGAAGAAGAAGAAAGGGAAAGAGAAAGAGAGTTGCGTGAGGCATAAAGTTTGAAAACATGTGATCCATCGGCAATGTTGCATCTAAAGTCATTGATGATAGCTCTAGCCATCACCATTGACATCTAACCATTCAACGGTCAAAACCATATCAGTTAGGACATCGACTGTTCAACAGTCAAAACTTCGCTCAGAACAGCTTTAAGTCATCACTAGTAAAACACATTGGTGACGATTTTGCCGATGACCTAAATGTTTTCTCAAAAAAATGAATTTTAGGTTGTTTACTTTGTGACAACTGAAATCATCACTATTATATTACTAGCGACAACTTTTTTGAGATATGGTAGTGTTTGTATAGTTGCGACAGCTCCTCTTTAGCTGTTGCAACTTTAGGGACTGATTTTTTAAACCGTCTCTAATAAGTCATCTCTAATGATACTTTTTATTGTAATGAACTTAAATGTTCACTCGTATCGATATCAAAACTAATATACTTTCATTTTTGACACTCTAACCAAATAGGTCATCATGTATGGACCGAAAGATCCAAAATCCTCGGTCCCATTCAATCTGGGTCGAATTCAAGCCTACAATAATTGGATCTAGACGAAATCTCAACCTGACCCAAACTTGATCCAGCCATTTTATATGTCTAGGTAAATACCATACGATTCCCCAGAGCAGGGGGGCGAAAACGCCGCACAATCAAACGAGGCATATATTGATCTGCTCTACAACGGTGCGGTAAACATTCTCCACACCGACCACGTCGCTGGCAGATATATATATAAATTCTTTAGTCTCTCACAGCTTTTAAGATCAAGATCCTGTTCTTTCAGCCGTCCATGTGAAGGTCTAGGCCTGCCTATGGAGGTCACCTCTCTGTATAAATATATATATATATATATATATATATATATATATATACACATGTGGGGCCTAACACGTGGTTTGCACAACATCTGCTTGTCTCGTCGTTGGACTCTTTGAGTGACGGAACAAATGCTTCGCTTGGGCTGTCATGTCAGTAGACTCCAGTCCTCAGAGGAGCCACTAAAATATTTATTTATTTATATTTATATTTATATAAATATAAATATAAATATATTTAGCGAATTTTGTGCATCTTGCAGCATTTAGCGATCGTCGCACAAAATTGAGTATTTTCGCACAGAACCTGTTAAATGAAGTTATTTGGTAACTATTACAAAATATACTCTTAGAAAGAAATCCTTTCTGGAACCGATGGGATCTTTTTCCTCAGTCATCCTCCATCTTTTCTAACTATGCGCGGTCCACTCTCTTGATGTTATCATATCTCACAAAATATAATATTTTTCTTTCATAAAAATGTTGCCATAAATATATTAAAAATTTTCTGCAACCAAACACCGTATAATTAATTACTTCCTTTCATTATTAATTTTGAATACTTTTTATCAAATTCTATTAAAATGTATGTTGTTATAGGGAAACACCTAATCTTGTTCAGAAAGTTTTGTAAGTTTTAAATTAGTTGTGCCAAAAAAAAAACATGAAAAGAGATTCTCTGACCCCCCCCAATGTGTTCATTTGGGGAATCATTGTATTTGACAAGGAAGGGAAGAAGGAGGATCCAAAAACATAATTTTCCTTTTCGGCTCAATTAATTCTTAAATCAAGCAAAATAGATTTTAGAAATCTAGCAGAACAAGATGACAGGGGATTCTTGTTAAAACATTTCCGTTGACTACGCATGTCAAGCCAAAAAGCTTCAAACAAACGGAAAACACTGATTATTATTTAAAATGTAAAAATGCTTCAAAATTTGTGTTAAGGTGATATTTGCCTTGGATCAATCAAAAACACTTTTAATTTCCATCTTCTTAGATGGGTTAGGTTGCATTTGTTTTGGCTTAACACAATCTAATTCGATCAGAGAACTTTAAATTTATAATGTTTGATCCTGTTTTAATTAGCTTCTAAATATACCCCTTACATCTTAATAACCTATTAACAATATGCCATATGGTTTGGCATCCTTTATAGCTAGAGAATAAAAATAATATATTTTATGTAAACTAAATTCACTTACATATTACCATATTGACCAAATTAATTACTTGTTTCTTACCAAAAACTAAGAGTTTAGACAACAAAAGTTAATAGCTCAGACTAGATAAGTACAAATCCAATGAAAACCCAAACAGACTAGATAAGAAACAGACGTCGCCTCAGACTAGATAAGTACAAATCCAATGCAAGCAAAGGGGTCAGGGAGCACATTAACTTTGCACGTCTGGCTCATCTCAGATATATCAATAATTTAGAACCCAATTTGGTATTACAATTACACTACCGAATAAAAATTCAATGATTTTATGTCATCCAAAAAAATGTGTACTTTTGTCATTTTCAAACTTGTTTGTCGTTTTGTTTTAGATAATTATAAAATGGTTATGACTTGGATAGGGCTGTTATAATCTTAAGTTTACGGTTTATATGTACAAGTTATAGGTACAATCACAGCCCCCAAAACTACCAAAGATCATTTATTGGACTTCTATGACTACCTTGCAAGTGCCGTCCGTGGAGATTATTATCACACAAGTACTTCCCTAATGGGGTGTTTGGTTGCATGATAATTTTGTGTACACTTTCATGATAAAAAAATATATTAAAATAAAAAGTAAACCAACTCATGACATAAAATTATCATGTTTGGAGGGATGTGATTGCAAAAAAGAGTAACCACCGCACATGACCAAATAAAGTGGGGGACCACAAGAAAAAAGAAAGAGGTGAGACCCTCTTTTTTTGTTTAAGAAGAAAATCACTTTCAAAACATAAAATTGTCATGGTTGTCAAACACCTCTTTTAACAAGTTTTCTTACAATTTTTAAAAATTAAAATAAAAACCTCAATTATCATGCAACCAAACACCCCATAAACATTTTTTATCTATAATATTTTATATTATATATCCATGTACACAAGTGAAATTTTATTCAGTTTTGACACTTGGTGATTCAGTTTTGGTAATTTACCTTTGACACTATCAATTTTGAAACCGTGTCGGTTATCGAGCTGAATATTGTGTTATTTTTCAATTTTAACCATCTTTCTCAATTCTCACCTCTCCTATTTAGGTTATTTTTATGTTTACAGAAGCAAAACTAAAATTAAGTATTAGTTAACCTCGGCATAAGAATTTAGAAGATGTGGAGTATTGAAAAGAATTCAAAAAAGATGTAGAAGAAGAAGAAGAAGCAGCAAGCAAGCAAGCGGCACGGGGGACTTCAACTTTAAAACGCCCACCGGCTGTGTTAGTTCGACTCCACTGGTCGGTCACATGAGTGCCATCAAATTACAACCTTGGATGGTTGGATCTAGAGGTGTAAATGGATTCGCAAGATTCGTTAACCTGACCCGAGTCCACATGTGTTATCGGGTTTTAAGTGTATTACGGTGAACCCGACAAAGTCGTGATGGGTTCAGGCTTGGGCTGGATCTGAACAAATATGTTTCGGATCAGATAAAATGTTTGTCGGGTGCCCGATATTTTCTCCGGGTAGGAGAAAAGGCTCACCTTTGCCCCCTCCTCTCTCTCTCTCTCTCTCTGCCAGCTCCGCCGCCTCCCTGCCACCCTCCCGCCGCCGCTGTCGCCGCCGCCGGTCACGGCCCGAGCCGCGGACGTGCAACCCTCCGCGCAAACCGCCGTCGCCGGCCACCTTCGCCACCGCGCGCCGTCGCCGCCGCGGTTGCCGCCCGACGCCAAGCTCCGTCGCCGGTCACCTTGCCACCGCGCCGTCGCCGCCGCGGTTGCCGGCGTTAAGCCCGGCCGCCGCCCGCCTCCCACCAACGCCAGCCCCACCGTCCCCGCGACGTCACCGTCCGCCGCGCGCAACCGCAGCCGCGCGCCCCCCCCCCCCCTCGCGCCATCCGGGTCCCCTCTGCGCGCACTCGCCTGGCCACCTTCCACTCTCACCTGCGCGGCTTCGCCGTGCCCTCCCGCGTGAACCATCGCCTCCGCCTCACCGGGTATATCTTTGATTCGGGCACTTCGGGTTAATCCGAACCCGATGAGCATTTAACATTGCAGGTAAATTCAAATTCAGGAAAAATGATATTGGGTCGGGTCGGATATTCTCTTATCGGATTTGAATTCGGATCAGGCAAGATCCAACCCATTTACACCTCTAGTTGGATCCTCCTATTAATTACCACAACCAATGTTTTCACAGAAGGCCTTGTGAAAAAAAATTCCCATTTATTTTTGCCAATATTCCCCCCATGAGATGTATGATTGACCCTAGCTGATTCCCCCCCCCTCCAAAAAAAACACTAGCTCCAAATTTCAACTAATCCAAAAAGATGATTGATTTAGATCCATTATATATATATTATTTGAGATTTTACGGCTCCGCGGTGTACTTTTGTGTGTGTTAAGTATTTTCCATCCAAGTTTAAGTTGGGGGGAGGGGTCACTGAGGTAATTTCATAAATTTATGAGGGTGTTTGATAATCGGATAAATTAAATTTTCATTACACTTGTATATTTTTATCGATCAAAGAGATGTTTTATGATCATTACAAATTTATGTTTTTAAAAAAAAATCTCTTAGATGAACAAAAAGAGGTGAAAACTTTTTCCATCTCATGATCTCACACCTCTTTTAGTCATTGACGTGGGAGATAAACTTAGTTTATCCTCAATTAATCTTATATCGAACAGCCTCCCAAAGAAATAATTCTGATTTATCGTTGTATCCCACATTACTTTCAATACGTATCGGTATAGGCGTGGTTAGAGACGAAGGTGAGAGAAATTAAAACTGCAGTAACACCAAACCGCAAGCAACTCTGTCTAAGAAGCAGTCATGAATCTGACAAGTAACGCTGATATTAATAAAAGTACGGAATAAATGTGTGAGGCCCGATAGACCGATTTCAGATCGGATGGAGACCCGAGCCTGATCACGTGGGAGCGAGTTGGAAATTCAGACTCCTTTTATTGCAGCCGGTGGCCGGGAGCACGAGAGGGGACAGCCAGAGACGCCGGCGGCGGCGGCGAGGCTGGAAATCCGCCGGCCGGCAAAACCCGAGGATTCAAAGACAGGCTGACGACCGCCGCCACCGCCAGATGTTAGAAGTTAGGGCCGCGATGGACTATGTCTCCGGTTCAAATGCCCGCGCGCCCATTGGGGAATAATTTTACTCGAACTTTGGCACATCAGGCGCATGGAAGGCGGCGCCGACTAAACAACGCAGATGAGTAGTAGTTAAGGTTGAAGGGAAGAGCAGTAGTAAAACACTCGGGACAGCGGAGCCGGCCCATGTGAAGAAGGGCAGGCCAGGCGGGTAGTAGGCCACGGCAGGCTGCGCAGCGGTGGCAGGCGCCGGAACGCCGCGGAAGGTCATCCGCGGTCGTCTTGTCCGTCCCTCCGCTGCTGCCTGGACAAGACCGGCTGCTTTGCAGACGAGAGCGGCTAGCACAAAGCTGCGCGCAGGCCCGTTTGGGGATGACGGCCGCAGCTGGCAAATGCCAGCGAGCAGAGGGAGTACCAACTAATGCCACCATTTTCTCCCCGACAGCGCCACAAAGAACACACCTTGCTAGCTTGCATCGGCTGCTTGGAGGTTTTCTCTTCTGAGTAATGATCTGGAACAAGCAGATAGAGGAAAGAAGAACGTCGGAGGGGGCGGGAGGAAAGGGGGCGGGAAGACGAGCAGTATGGGTACTGTACAGCACCTGTTATTCAAAACGTCAGCCGCCGCCGCGGTGGCGCCGCGCCGCCTCTACCAACGGTGCGCGGCTGGGGCGGCGCGCATGAAGCCCTGCATTGCCTCCAACCCTCGAACACGGCGGCCAGCTGCCGGATGGTGTCAGCGACGAGGTCCTTGAATAGGAGCCGCTCGATGTCGAGCACGGCGTCCGACATCTCCACCGACCGGCTGCTCCACGCCCGCTCGGAGGTCGTGGTTGCCATGTCCTTTCTGAGAACCCCGCAGATGAGATCACAGAGGTCATCCGCCGGCGTATGCTCCTGTAACCTCCTCAGCTCCGCCCACACCTCGGCGGGCTGAGGCCTTGCCTTCCTTCCTGCAACCGCGGAGCGTGATTTCGTAAATGACTCCCACGAAGAAACCTGAGTTCTCTGTTCCACGATCTCCGATACGGCGTCGAAGACCAGCACTCGGTGGAGGGGTAGGGCCTTGAAGTCAGTGGCGTCATCGCCGTCGGGATTCGGCGGCTGCAGCTCCGGGAATACCATGTCGTGGACACTCCGACGTGAATCGGAAGAGCGAAGAATCTCGGACACGTATAAGTAATCGCCGTCGTCGACCTCGGATACGCCGTCGGGCATCTCCCTATCGCCATCCTCCGATGTTCCTCCGAAATTGGCTGCAAACAACCATATATACAACACGAATGAGACCTCGTACGCCGCCTAGACAAAGAGTCCGAATCGCCTCAGGCGACCGGCGCCGTTAATTGAAGAGGGCCACAGCCCTGTGCCGGCGGCCAGCCGCCAGTCGCCTGAGCCGATCCGGACTCCTAGATAAAAGGTATCTCCTCCCCCGAAATTGATGAATTGAAATGACTGATTACGGGAGATACTCTTGAAATCGATGTAGCGTTCGGCGCGCGGAGGAGAGGAGGAAGCGACGGCGTAGTCCCCGTCAAAGGAGGCAGCAACGTCGAGGACGGAGACGGGGCTAGGCTGCTGCTCGGCAGCATTAGCTTGCTCCTCGTCTGCCGATGCCTTGGAGGTCATCTCAGCTATGCTATGAAGCAGCTTGTCGCATCTCTCCAGCAGAATCCGCCCGTCCCTGTACTCTGACTTCACCCTCTGCGAAAAGTAAAGCAATTATAGTAAAATCGTAACGCTGAAGAACGCGACTTAAGAACATTTTTGATGCTTCGAATTGAATATACCTCAAAGTCGAACTGGGGCGAGGCCCGCGGCGTATTATCTGACCCGATGAAATCTTCCTCCGACCCTGGAGGTAGTCTTTCCGACGACGCGGGCCTGCCATTGTTCCTAGATGACCGACTTGCAGGGTCAGATCCAGCCTTCCGGGGACTACCAGCTTTCGGCGTGTTGGAGAAGGTCCTCCGATCTGCTGACGGCTTCCTGAGAGATGCAGGCTGTGGAGGAGATGCCGGCCGCCTCCTCGCCGGAGGGCACCCATTCGTGCTCGGATCTGCCACTCCAGCTCCGCGCACACGGTTCTCGTTGTTGGTTTTAGAGGAGCTCCTTCCATTGCCAATGTCTGCCGGATTACGCCGGGGGAGACGGGAGGTGAGTTCCAATGTAGGAAGGGAACTTCTTCGAGGTGGAGGAGGGGATGCATTCGGCCGATAGTACAAGGGCGGAGGCGGAGACCGTGGAGATGGAGATCTTGCGGGCTGCATTACAACGATCGGTGATTCATAGCAGTTGGACGGCGTTGGGCTCCAGTCATAAACGATGTTGCGGGCGTTGAGCGGGAGAAGGACCTCAGGACCAGAGCGCTGCCGCTGGCTGGGGTGGAGGAGGCCTCTCAGCTGGATAACCTCGAGGATCTGCTTCAACGTCTCAAGATCTTTAGCCGGCTCGTCGATATCCCTCCCCCGTAGCCGCCTTTTCTCAGAATCGCCGTAAAGAGACCCGCACGCCGCCCTCTTAGGCAGCTCGGAGATGAAGTAATCCTGCACGTCAAAGAAGCTCTTCCTCTGCACCGCACCAAATGCTGGAGGAGGATGGGGTGGGCAAGCAGGTAGGGAGATTCCGCCAGGCCGCGGTTCGGTCTTGGGGTCACCGACAATACTCTGTCGCACCTCACGGTGATTGTCCTCGGAGATCAAGCTTCCCTGCGAAGACGGCGGTGGGAAGAAGCGGCTGTCGACGAACTGACAGTGAAGCAGATCCTTTGACACCCTCGACTCAGAAGCCGATCGGCGGAGCTCAGCCCTCCCGTCGCCACCAGTTGTATTACCGCCTGGGAGGGCCTCTAGTCCCATGAGCCTGGCAACCACACTCGGTGGCCGCGGCTGCTTCTCCTTGTTCTCCAAAGGGAAAGAGTCGACAGACGGGGCTGCTACCGTTCGGATCTCGCGAGGATAGCCCTTGACACGGCCGTCGACGCGGCTGTCGAGGGAGAGGCGCGGGGCTTCCCGGAACTTCCAGGAGGAGCGTTGTCCCTCCTTGAAGTCGAACACCGGGAGGGCCTGGGACCTCCTAGCAGGGCCCTCCGGCGGCAGCTGTGGCTTGGGAAGAAGCGGGCTGGGAGCCCCCTTTGGGGAGGACGACGCCGACGAATCCGACCTCTCGGAGGGGGAGGTTGTGCAGCTGAAAACCTGCATTCGCCAATCAAACATCAGAAACCACGATTACACGGGGAGAACTACAGATGAACAAGAAATAGGGCATGAGCCAACCGAGGATGCGGAGGAAGGAAGGCGCTTAGCAGGATAGAGAGCGCGGCGACCGGCAAGCATCTGGTGGCGGTCGAAGATCTGGAGGAAACCGGCCATGCACCCCATCTGCCGCTCCATGTGCACCCCCAGGCTCACCTCGTTGTCATCCCCCGGGAGCACCATCGCCGGCCGGAGGTGCTGTTGATCCTCCCCGTAATCTCTATCCCCTCCCTCGCTCCACTACCACTCGCGGGCGCCTGTGGCTTCCCCCGCGCCGTCTCCTGCTTAATAGGGACGGGGGGGGATAGAGGTCGGGGCAGCCGGTCAAATGACGTAACTACCCTTGGTCATTTCCAAGAATACCGAGCGTATCCGGAACTCGCCGGGTGAGACTCTGGTGACGCCATCATCATCCCTCCCGTCCAATAGGCCACGGGAATAACCCCATGTCGTCGATGGCGAGAAAAGGGCAGCGCCGCTCTGCACGTGCCGCGAAGGGCCCTCGCATACGTGTCAGCCTTGGGCCCCACGACGCCTTGAGAAGCGGAAGTTTGACCGCCAACGCACTGGCTCGGGGCCCACCATGCGCCCCACGTTCCCCCTCGAGCAGTGCCTCCCTTTCGCTTTCCAGCGGTGCGCAGGTTATATAACTAAATTAGGAGAAAGGCTGCCATGAAAAAGATTAATCTTTGTAAATGGGTAAAATCAAGGTCTTCTTGATATGATTCGTTAGCTTTTTCATTTCAATATTTTGTGATGAATCAGAGATTTTAAAATAGTCGTAAATAGAACTAAGAGCGTCTCTGCCAAGTTATCATATTTTTTAATAAAATAATGTACAAATATTCTTTTCAAATCATTGGTAAAATGTTACATCATCGTAAAATACACGCGAAGCATAGAATTATTATTTTTGTAATAGAAGAGAAAATTAGGTGACTTAAATTAGGTCAGCAGTGATATTATTCGTATTCATATGGATATACATGTGATTGGTTTTATGTTACTTGCTAAAAAATAGTTAACCATATATTATCTAGTGATTAACTTAACATTTCTGTATATAAAGACGTCGTATACAAGATGATCTGAGATATTAAAATAAAAAGTAAAAATAACTTAAGTAAGAAAATAAAATACATCCTACAAACATTTACAAAAGGTACTTATAGAATTAAAAGATAGTTTTAAATTGCATCTCAATCATAAATTACTTTAACAGAGGATGATTAAAAAATAAAAATATAAAATAGCATTATTATTTTTTATATTTGATACAAACTGTAGTGTTGGATATTAAGTTTATCTTGAATATTATGGGTCAGCCGATGATATATGATTAACATAAATAATTATATAGTTTAGCCTGAGGTGGTGTTTGATTAAATTTAATCTCAAAATCTTAACTCTTAATTTTATATCCAATCTCTTAATAAGTGGTAAAGAAGTACTTATTTTAATTAAAGCATGTGTGACCTTCAGTGTTTCATAAAAAAAATATGAATCATTCACTTAAAATTTAAAAAACTCTGTTTTATATGGCATGCAGCTCTACGTTATAACTAGGGGTGCAAACGAACCAATACACTCGACAAGTAACTCGAAACTCGGCTCGATAAAAACTCGACTCGGCTCGTTTATTAAATTAAATGAACAAGCTTGAACAAAAAATAAAGCTCGACTCATTAAACGAGCCGAGCTTGAACAGACTTCTGCTCGGCTCGATAAGCTCGCGAGTAGCTCGATTAAATATTATATTATATATTTATCTTTAAAATTTAAATTATGAGTATTAATAATTATATATTATCGCTTAAATATATTAATTAATCCAAAATTTGAGTTTAAACTTAAATTGAATTTCATAAATGAGCTAAATCTAGAGTTTCACGAATGACTTTTCATTGATTTTGAGTTTTATAAACGAATTTGTATATAGTTTGAGCTTGAATGTGAATTAAATTTTAGTCTAACTACTACTCGAGTTCGAGCTCGACTCGGCTCGATTAATAAACGAACCAAGCTTGAACAAGGGTTCCACGTACTCGCTAAAACTCGAGCTCGAACTCGAACTCGTGTAAAATAAACGAGCCAAGCTTGAACACCATACTACTCGGCTCGGCTCGACTCGTTTGCACCCCTAGTTATAACTTCTTCCGATGGGCAATCTCTCGAATGCCTTGTGCGCCTTTCAAAAGAGGAGGCGTCGAACCATAACAAGCACACCTGATGATCTTGGCTAGACGACAGGCGTGATCGATCGATTGACAGTAGCAACATCCTACCTACATATCACTGCGTACACTTCTTCGTGAGTTTGGATCACCTCAAGTTTTCGGTGAAGAGAGTATACTCAGTTTTCAATGAAAATCGACTACAACTTCATGTCACTTAAGTGACTGTTCAAATAACAAGTTGGGTGAACTGCAACCGAAAAGAGCTGAACTGCTATTAATACTTTACTAACTCACTACCCATTGATAGCGAGTTATATTAAGGTCGGTAGTGAATCTATAAGGCGTCGGTAGTGGTTCAATAACAGTTCACTAATTCATTAACCCACTACCGATAGGGTTGAACCACTACCGACAGCTTACTAACTCATTACTCATCACTTAAGTGACTGGTATCATAGTTTTTTTTATTGAGGACTGAGGGTACTCCCTCCACTCGGGAACTAAGGAGATCCGAACTCCTTCTTCCAGGGTTCCTTCTAGGGGTTCCTTCTAGGTTGTTGCTGTTGCAGCCACTCTAGCCTGTCGTGACCTTGGTACAAAAGATGATTGCCACCGCCGTCGAGCATATTGCTACTGCTGTTGCTCCTCCGGAGGAGGAGGTTGGCGATGTTGGCGGAGATAGAGGCCCTGGTGATCTCTTTGCAGAGACAACATTGGTGGAGACAAAGGCCCTAGTGATCTCTTTTACTAAGGCGGCATTGGCAGAGACAGCGGCGTTGCCAGAGACGGAGATCGGGGGAAGAATATCATTTTCATCATCTTATCTTCTAATGAGAATCTGGCAACATGCCGAAATAGAGCTTCGCCCGCAATAGCGATCGTCAAGAAGCCTTGCGCGCAAGATCCACTATGATGTACCGGGTGGTGATTGTGCAAACGAAGGAGAGGAAAAAGAAAAGCCTTGTAATGTGCTCAAGGAAGAAGAGACGGCGAAGTTTGAAGTGAAAAAAGCAAAGTCCAAGATCTAATCGAATAGGAGGTTTTTAGCGTTTAGACATCAGTTTAGACCTTGATTCAGATATTTTATCAAACATAGTCAAATATCTAATATCTTACCAAATCAGAGATAAGAGTTGTAATAAGTGTAATCAAATAGAGTGCACAATCACCAGGAGAGTGCCTGAGACTGTAGTCTCAGGCCCTCACAAAAATGACATCATTTAATGTCTCGAAAGTTAGAAAGTCATTAAATCATCAATTAAATGATAACATTTATGTGAGAAGCCTGAGGTTACAGTCTCAGGCACCCTTCTGAGATGATCTGCACTTAATCAAATAGGCCCTGAGATGTACTTATTTTGTATTTGTAAAATTAAGGGATAATAGGTTACCAATAATAAAAATTGTGGGGTAGCTACACTATCTTATAATTGTTTGTTAATTCAACAAACATATCAGATAATCTAATAATCAATTATCATTGACATCCCTGATTGCAAAAACTTATAGGGTGTTTGGTTGCATGATAATTTTTTGTACACTTTCATGATAAAAAATTGTATTAAAATAAAAAGTGAACCAACTCATGACATAAAATTATCATGTTTGGAGGGATGTGATTACAAAAAAGAGTAACTACCACACATGACTAAACAAAATGGGGGACCACAAGAAAAAAGAAAGAGGTGAGACCTTAATTTTTTGTTTAAGAAGAAAATCACTTTTAAATAAAATTGTCATAGTTACCAAACACCTCTTTTAATAAGTTTTCTTACAATTTTTAAAAATTAAAACAAAAACCTTCGTTATCGTGCAACCAAACACCCCATTAGTAGTGTTGGCTTTTGAATCTATTTAGATTATTTTTCCCTTACAAACGGGTAAGAAGTTGGGATTGTAAATTTTGGAAAGTAGTCTTTGACTTTTAAAATTACATGAGGATGGGTGATGTTAAAGAAACTTGTAAGGTCAAAGATCGCCATTTAAAATGTACAGAAGAATGATAATCAAGATAAATAATGGCCGGTTTGGCACAAGTTGAATTTAGAGATAAATTTAGTTTATCTTTGAATTTTTGTATCAAATGGATAATATTACTAAAATAATAGACTAGAGACTTGATAAAGAAAAAGAAAAGATAAAAAATATTTTGACATCCACTAGAAGAAAAATAGACAAAGATTTGACTTCCAAGAAAGCACATCAAGTACAAAAGCACTGCTGAAATAAATATCTATACCAAACAATACCCTCATGTCTCCTAAGATGGGAACATGTCAAATTTATAGACTAAGGTGGCTTTTGTGCAGGGGCATTTGATTTGATTTGATGAAATGTCTTAAATCTTATATTCATTTTTAATCTCTTGTATGGAACATAAACTTTTAAGTATCCATCTTTTAAAAAATTATTTAAAATCAATTGATTTTAAGAGATTAATATTGTAATGAGATATTTTACCAAACAAATTCAATATCTAACCTTTGATTGATTCCATCAATTAATCCAAAACAAATGAGATAGTTTCACATCTACACTTTTACTCTATGGTAAAAAGTATATTTATTTATAGATCAATTTAATTTTGCATAAAATCATGATACCTGCATGCATATGTGACATATAGGTTTATGCCTTGCTAAAGATCTTTAGATCTTAAGGATAATTAAACAGCGCATTGGCATCACTTAATCTTTAGAGATGGGCCTAGAAATATGAGACCAGATAAGAGGTTGACTAATACAAGTTTATACTTGAGCCCAGCAATTAGAGAGCTGTCAAACTGTGCTTATGAAGGCAATCTAATTCAACTATGACTGTGCCGATAGAAATGTATTTGAACCCAACATTTGAGAGAGAGGCCAAACGCCGCCGCCGTGGATCTGATCATTTATAGTCCGTTTGGTTCCATGGAAAAGAAAGTTCAAGTGAAAACAGTTTTCCTGAATCAAGTTTTCCAAGGAAATGAAAAAAAAACTATACTATTTATTTACACCTAAATCATTTTCTTAAAAATACAATTTCTTACTTGAGTATTTTTTAAACAAATATTTTCAATCATATTATTGATTTGAAATCATTCTCAACAATTTTATATTTTTAAATTTGACATATAAAGAGTTTTAAAGTAATATTAATTTAAATTAAATTATGTTTATAATTTCTATTTTTTTATTATGCTAAAATATTATAGTATATAATATTTGTTGAAACTGAATTTTCATAATATTTATATTTAAAAAATCAAAATATATTAATAGATAAAATTATAAGTGCTATTGACTTTGGCTATTTTTGTCATGACCCAAAGTTTAAATAACATAATCACAAATATGCAGCGAAAAATACACAACGTCGTGACAGTGGGATGAAACCCAACACTTAGATTCCATAACCCAAACTAAACATACTACAAAATCTCCATTAAAATACAACGGATTCATGAATTTCCAAATCCAAACTCAAACAATCCTTATTACAAAAAAATCCATTGAAACAAAGGAATATAACCATATTTTTAAGTCTAACAACATTCTTACTCAAAAATAACCAAGATCAACTACCTAAGTAGAGAATATCAATCATCTCCAAGTGTAAATGACTCTAATTCCTTTGGTTCCACCTGAACTTCAACTTAAAACTCTTAAATCTTTTAAACATGCTGAAAAATTTAACCCACAACGGAGTGAGTCCGGAGACTCTGTAGGATTTACACCATTTTCTTGTCAATCGGATAACTAACATATAATTAAGTAATGATAGATAATATATCTAACTTGAGATGTAATACAAATGTATAGAATGTCTTTTATATTTATCTATAACCCGTAACCAAACCATGATTATATTTAAGGAAAAATTATGTCAATACTACTCAATTCTAGACCAATGCACACAAGACCATACAAACTAGATAAATATCATCTAAATGACCTCAAGACTTAACATGACCAAACTAAAATGAGACAAATCTGATTTTTCTAACATGATATGATTTAACATCTATACATGACATACAAGTAACATAATTTCATATATTTTTTCAAAATATATAGCCAAATAGCAAAGAATTGGTCGTCTTGCTTCACATGTATAAAATACTTTCACTAACTCTAATAAATATAGCAGTAACATATAATAAGCTAGCCAAAAATGCACCTAGGCAGTGGTGACACTAAGGGAAAATCGTGGTAATCCGGGATCTGTGGGAGAGTCAGATTCATCTAAGTTACTTGCTGCCCACGGGCGATTGATTAAGATAGGTTGGTTAAGCCTTTATAGCACGTCATATCAAAAGTTCATAATATAAATTCAAATCATGACATACTTGACCATACATGCATACACAACATAACATCCAATTTCATAGCCCTTCATGCAAGACATAACATTCATAACGAACTAGACATGACATATGATAACCCGGCTTGGTTGACATATTCTAAATCAAACATATACCAAACTTGACTATATGAACATAATCATATCATGCATGACATAATACATAATCTGAAACCAAACTAATCAAAATTTACATGATCTACACACATGCAATGACAAGCACAAGCCAAACTAGACATACTTAATTACATATTACATATACAAGACAATCAACTTAAATCAAGCTTGGCATAATCTAAAAAAATTAAGTTATGATATAATCAATCATAATCTGACATAAACAGGTTCTAAAAAATATAATTTGATGACCCATGAGTTTTTCAAATCTACACATAATTAATCTTCAATTCTCGTTCCAAACTAGCATATAATCACTTACATAATTTTCATAAGATCAAATCTGATAGCAAAGACTTATACCCAAGCAATAATCATGCTAAACATGTTCTATGATATACAAAATACCAATTTCAAATTTTTGATTTCAAAGATTTTAAGAAAATCATTAATTACAAGTCCAAAGTCTACAACTAGTCAACTTATGATCCATAAGTTAAATTATGGATGTTTTCTTGTCCAAATGAGGTCAAATACGTAGACAAACTTGAGAAACTTACCTGGAAGCTCCTGTGAATTTTTCGAAAATTTTTGGATTCTCTGCTAATTTCCTGGCTTTATCTCTGATTTCTGGAATATAAATTTCAACAAAATCTAACTGGCTGAACCGGGTGGCTCGAACCGGCTGAATCGGATGGCTCGAACCAGAGCCGGGTCTGCGGCTCATTGTTGGGCTGGCCGGCTTGCTACTGGGCCGAGCGGTCGACTAGGGGGGCAACCGAGCGCGCGCACTCGCGCGGAAGCGCTCGCGACAGGGGACAGCGTCCAGCGGTGGTCGACGACACCGCAAGGAGGTGGCTTCACAGCGGCCGCGTGCACGTGGCGGCGCAAGGCCAAGGGCGAGCAAGAAGCGGGAGGCAGACGTGACTTCACGGGCGTGCAAGAGTTGCAGTGGCGCGCAGGACAGAGGGCGGCCGGTAGTGATAGCAGCGACGGCGAGAGGGGTTCCCCACGGCGGTTCCCACGGGAATAGGGGAGACCGATATCAGGGATCAATGGCGATGGAGGGGGATCACGACGGCGGTGAATGGCGATGGCCGCAGCAAGGCTGGAAGGTGATCAATGGCGACGGCAGGGGGAATGGAGGCCAGCGATGGCAACGAGGGAGAGGGCTCACGGTGGTTTCTAGCAAAACAGGAAATGCAAGAGGGGGGGAGGCGATCGACGAAGATGACGTCATGGTGGCAGGCGAGGAGGAAGCAAGAAGGCTCGGCGATGATGACAGGATGAGATGGAGAGAGATGGGGGGACTGGCTAGCCGGCAACAGTGAAGGTGAGAGCAAGGGCGGAAGAAAGAGCGAGGGGGAGTGCGTGATCGGGAGGGAGAGCGAGTTCTGGGGAGGGCGGAGAGAGAGAGAGAGCAATCTATAACCAAGCAGGGAGTCAGATCAATAGCCAGGGAGAGAGAGCGCGTACGAAGGGAAAGAGAAACGGTTGAGAGGAAGAGAGAAACGGACGGAAGAGAGAGAGAAACGTTGCATAACAACGAGATATATATATATATAAACTCTTATGGGGTGTTTGGTTGCATGATAATTTTTTGTACACTTCTATGATAAAAAATTGTATTAAAATAAAAAGTGAACCAACTCATGACATAAAATTATCATGTTTGGAGGGATGTGATTACAAAAAAGAGTAACCACCGCACATGACCAAATAAAGTGGGGGACCACAAGAAAAAAGAAAGAGGTGAGACCCTCTTTTTTGTTTAAGAAGAAAATCACTTTCAAAACATAAAATTGTCATGGTTGTCAAACATCTTGTTTAACAAGTTTTCTTACAATTTTTAAAAATTAAAATAAAAACCTCAATTATCATGCAACCAAACACCTCATTAGGCGTCGTTTGGTATCGGGATAAAATTGATCGGGATAGGGATAAACCAGTCCTTATGGTTAACCCTGTCCTCATCATGTTTGGTTTAACTTAGGATAAGTTTAGGGATAACCCTATCCTATGTTTGGTATGTTAACAATAAATTTGAGGATAACCCTATATTTTTATATTTTTATATTTATTTTTTATATTATCTTATTCTATTATTCATATCATATTCATAAATATCTTAACTTATTTACATATTTATATAATAAATTTAAAATATTATTTAAGTATATAAAAATACTTAAATAAATTACCACGGCGATTTGATCGTCGGAGAGTAAGCATAATATTATCGCGTCTGCTGGCCTCGGCGGCCCTTGACTGCCGGGCATGCGCAGGGGCACGCCGCGTCGTCGCCGCCGTATTTCTCCGGGTCGCCGCCGCGGGGGCCGCCACCCCCCTGGTGCCCGACGCGCGCTTCGGCGGGGGCACCGCCGCCCCGCTGGTCCCGTTGCCGGCGGGCCGCGACGGCTACGTGCGGCACCCGGTGGGTGGGGCGAGCCCCGCGGCCGTGCGGGTGGAGGGGTTCGACCGCCGGGCGAGCGGCAGGCGCGACGGCATCCCCGCCGTCGCCCGAGGACCCGCCGGAGTTGGATAGCAGCGTCGCCGGACTCCGGGTGCCCCGAGAAGCGGGCGGAGCAGCTATGATTTTAGGCGCTTTCGGCTATCTATGTCTGCCCCCCCCCTCCCGCAGACGGCATCCCCCCCCCCCGCCGGCATTCGCACCCCGGCCCCCACGACCCCGGCGGCGTTCGCGCCCCGCCCCTCCCCCCCTCCGCCGGCATTCGCGCCCCGCGGTGCCCCCGCGGTGCCCCCCGCGGAGATGCCCCCTCCCCCCCCTCCCGGACGACGCATCCCCCCGGTGGGCTCCCCCCCGGCGGGCTCCCCCCCTCCCGGACGACGGATCCCCCCCCCCCCCCCCGCCGGACGGACCTCGGGGCGCCCCCCGCGGCGGTTCGCCCCCCTCCCGCGAGAGCACCCCCCGGCGGTCTACCCCCCTCCCGCGACGGCATCCCCCCCGGCGGCCTGCGGACAGGGAGGCCGCCCCCCGCCGGCATTCGCGCCACGCCCTCCACGACCCCGGCGGCGTTCGCGCCACGCCCCCTCCGCCGGCGTTCGCGCCCCGCGGTGCCCCCGCGGCGTTCGCTCCCCCCCCCCCCGCGGCGGCGACGGCGCTCAGCAGCCCCCCTCCCGGACGACAGATCCCCCCCCCGCGGGCTCCCCCCCCGACGGCGCCCCCCCGCGGCGCGCGCTCCCCGCCCCGCCGGACGAACCTCTGGGCGTCGTATCCCCAAAAATTATTTTGGGAGTAAGATATCCCAAGTATTATGTGGGATGATTTATCCCTGTACTTATCTTTAATTTTGGGGATAACCTGGATTAACTTAATCCAGATTAAATTCATTTTTTAGTGTGTACCAAACAAGGGATTGGGGATAAACCAAGTTTATCCTAGGTTATCCCCATACCAAACAGGGTCTTAATGTATATCTTCTATAAACTTTAACCTTATCTTAACAACTTTTGCAACGTACAAATTTCTCTTTTTAAATATTTATTTTCAAGATGTTACAATTTTGGTCTAGAAAATGTCATCCAGATTGAAAGACCGGATGACAAAATCCAAGGTACACGGAGTATTATGTTTTACGTTGACTCACCATTTTCATGGCTTCCAAATAAAGGTGCTTTGCCATCTCCTCCTTTAAACAAGTTTAAGTATCTAAATGTGTGAACATTGTACAGCACTGTCCATAACAGAGATTTTCAGCCTTTCGTCACAACCTGGGCGATGGAATCAGCCAAACATTGACCAGCTATCATTTGACGCCTAATATTGAATCTAAAACAACACCCATTTTGATGTTGAGAGCTGACGCCACATAATGATACTCATGATGTCAAATTTCACAAAATGATACTGATAGATAGCTGCTTGAACAGCGAAGTAAGGTGTCAGAATTTCAACCATAAAAAAAAATGGTTGACAGCTTGATGCCCATGACATACCAACCACCAGTTTTTATCATGTTACTGTGAAGGCTCTCATGGCCGTGACCCAAACTTGCTACTTCTTTTTTTTTATTTTTTTTTTAAAAAAGTAGTACCAAACCTCACAATATCCAGATCCACCGTCATGGATGAGAATGGTATCTGTTTTGTTTAAGGTTTCACTTCAAACAAAATTGCATAATATACAATTAACATAAAAAGTACTTGATTAAAGTAGTTTTACCGCCTAAGCATTCTTTGGCGAATAGTTGATATTTTTAAATATGTAATAAAGTTTATATTTTGACATTCATTTCTATACATTTATATGCTACTGAACTTATCAATTAATAAGATTTTTTTATATCTTTGATCAAGAAAATATTAATATTCACTCCAAATCCAGATATTTAATGAAATCAAATATAAATACATACACTATACCATAATAAATAAAGATATTTAATGAAATCAAATATAAATACATACACTATCAAATCAAACACCACTAAGGGATATAAAATAACTTAACCTTCAATATAGTGGCTTAGACATTGTGTTAATCCATATTTATGACTTACGAGAAAGGTGGATAAGGGCCAAGTAAGGGCCTAGGAGTGACAAATGAAGGGAGATCACCCATATGGATAAGCAATACAAGAAATTTAAACTCCTATTAGACTCCCAAGTAACACCTGAATTTTCTATTCCATCACTCCCCGTCCTTCATCGTCGTCGTCCGGAGATGCTAGTTTACCATCGTTACTACAACACTAGCAACCCGTTCATATACTTGAAGGACTTCCTTTACAAGTACTCATTTTGGCAAAATGATTATAGGGCTCTCACATTCTCAATCTTCCGAAGGGCTAGCTTTAGAGTGGTTTTACATGCTCGGCCTCACTGAGGCTAGTGACTTTGATGTGATCAAGGCTGAGTTTTTATAGTGTTATTAGGACCGGGTTGGGCCAACTTACTCTATCACTTACTTAATTGCTAAAAGATGAAGGTTGATGAGGATTTTGTGAAGTTTGCTGACTGTTGGAAGGTGATGACAAAAAGACTTACCAATACAATTTCATATGGCGAACAATTGAAGATGCTTGTAGGAAACACCACGCCAACCCTCAAGAATATTCTAGTAATATACCATCACACAACCATGAGTGAGCTCTAAGATAGCACCCTCATTCGAATCGGTCGATTCTAGAACGATTATGGTGATCCCTCGCTGGAATCGACCGAAAATGACGTTGCAACAGCTCTGCGGCCGTCGCGGCCTTCTTCCCCGCCCAATCGGGTGGGGAAGAACCATTCCAATCTGGTGACTTAAGTCACTAGTAAGTCATCGGATCTAGGATACTGGGTCCTGATGGACCTGGTAGCTCCATCTTCCCCACCCGAGGGCTGGGAAGATGGCGGTAGCCACTTTGCCAATTGAACGGACACCATGGTCTATGTCATTCTACGAGAACCAACCCTTGCCATTGCTCACTTCAGAATCCTCACCCTACTCTTTCTAAACTCTCTTGATGGGTTCTCTAGCCCTCTTCTTGCCATTGGGCCCATGTGCTCATTTGAGTTGTCTGTTTGCACTAGGCCATTTGCCCATTCAAACTATCTATTCACATTGGGCATGTATGCCCAACTAAGTTGTCTATTCACACTGGGCTCGTGTGCCCATTTGAATTCACCTTCAACATTGGGCCCACGTGCTCACTTAAGTTTCTCATCAGTTTTGGGCCCTTGTGCCCATCTTCCATCAACATTAGGCCCACAAACCTATTTTTCTCATTTCTTATCATAAGTTTCTTCTCTTTGAGTTCGTTACTTTTCACTAGTCCCATCCATCCATCTTTAATCAAGTCACCTCGAATCATTTTGTCTTCATGCTTGAAAATCATTAAAAAAATGTCCTCCTTGGAACTCTCATTTTCATTGAGGAGACATCTCTACTTGCTCTGAGGGGGTTGGGATCTCTCTTCTTTGAATTATTGATCAATTTGCTCAATCCTCCACTCACTATAAATACCATCTTTCTTGATTTATCTTCAGTAGACATAGTTAGGCCAACAATAAACAAAGAAAACTTGAGATAAAAGAATTCTAAACATATATCTACAATAACTACCTCAAAAATCTAAAAAATGTGCAAAGTTGCCTAATTATTTAGAGAATGCTATCCAACTAGATGAAATGCAATATGAGGATGAATAAAATTTAGATCACACATTGGGAGTATATGAGATGTTATCAAAAAAGGTCATGAATTCGAGAAAATAAATGAGGACTTGGCTAATGCGTAAATATCTGGACATAGAAGGTTTAAGGAACCATTAGCCACAGTGAATGAATCAACAAAATAATTGAATCTTGGAACACTAGAAGAATAAAAAAATGTTCTCATTAGTGCTAACCTTGCTCCCACTAAAGAATAAAAATTGTTCAAAATATTGAAGAGTACAAGAACATGTTCGCATGGACATACAAAGATATGTTGGGGTTAGATGACTCATTGGTAGAACATAGATTAACTTTGAAACCTAGAGGTATCCCAGATAAACAAAAGCTCAAGAGATTCCACCTTGATGGTGTACATAAAATGAAGGAAGAGGTGAACAAGTTACATTAAGCAAAATTTATTAGAGTCATCCTTTATCCCCAATAGGTGGTGAACATAGTTCCTATCATGAAGAAGAATGGACAAGTTCAAATATGCATCGACTTTAGGGACTTGAATCAAGCATGTACTAAAGATGACTTTCCATTGCCTCGTATCAATGTATTGGTCGATAACACATCTAGGTATGAAACTCTCTCATTTATGGATGGCTATTTTAGTTACAATTAGATACAGTTGGCCAAAGAGGACCAAGAGAAGACCTCATTCACTACACCTTGGGGAACCTATTCCTTGGGAACCTATTGCTATGGTATCATGCCCTTCAGATTGCATAATGCTGATGCTACTTATCAAAGGGTTATGATGGCTATTTTCTATGACATGATGCATAAACTTGTGGAGGTGTATGTGGATGATTTGGTCGTTAAGTCTGGAAGATGAGAAGATCATATAGACGTGTAGAGAAAGGTCTTGCAAAGGGCTAAGGAGTACAAACTGAAAATGAACCCTAAGAAATACACATTCGGTGTCTCAACAAAGATGTTGTTGGGGTTCATAGTGAGTAAAAAGAGCATAGAGATTGACTCGAACAAGGCCAAGTCTATCATCAACATACTTTCTCCAAAGAATATGTGGGAACTTCGAGAATTAATCGAGAGGGTATAGTTTGTCTGCCATTTTATCTCATAACATTCCCAAAGGTGTAAGCCTTTCTATGAGTCAACCAACGCGGGAGCTAAGTTCAAATGAGATTCGTAGTGCCAGAAAACTTTTGATGGTTTAAAAAGATAGCTGGCAAGTCCCCCTTGTGCTTAAGCCACCAATTCCAGGCAAGCCCTTAGTCTTTTATATCTTGGTTTTAGATAATTCTCTTGGAGCAGTCCTTACACAGGTGTAAGAATGGGCAACTTACTATTTATTAAAGATCTTCAATCCTTGTGAGCAAAAGTACACATCAGTAGAAAAGACCTATGCTACCCTAGTATGGCTAATTAAAAAACTTAAACATTACTTTCTTGCTCATGAGATCAATGTTATCACTCGCATTAATTTTATCAAGTTCCTTTTTGAAAAGACAATCTTGATGGATCAGTTAGTTCTCTAGCAAAGTTTTCTCTCCCAATTCAACATCACCTATGTCCAACAGAAAATGATAAAGGACTATGCTATTGCCAAACATTTTGTCCATCATCCTATATTCATTTTTTATTCACTCTAGTCAGAGCTCTCGGATGAGGAGCTAATGTCCATCTGAAAATTCAATCTCTGGACATTATATTTTGATGGTGTGCTAAATTCTCATAGTAGAGGTATAGAAATCATTCTTTTGTTGTCCGAAGGTATCACCATTCCACAGACTTTTCAACTTTACTTCTCATAAACAAATAATAGAACTGCGTATGAAGCCTTAGTGACCAGACTGGTGGCCGCTCACTTCTGTAGTGCCATTGAATTGGAAGTGATAGGTGATAGTCAACTAATCTTGCGCCAAGTCCTAACTAAATATCGAACATCCTATCTGAAACATAAACTCTACCAAGAACTCACCACATTCTATATCAAACTCTTCTCTAAACTCACGTTTGTTCATGTCTCTTTAGCTTAGAACATCCTCATCAATGCCTTTGCCTCTTTAGCATCATCATTATCTGACTTGCTAGGAAGGCAAGTTTGGACCATCTATGTTCGTATACGATCTATTCCTATAGTTGATGATGCATGTTTCTTGAAGGTCATAGAGAAATTAGACAAGAGAGAGTATCTGGAATAGCAAGAAAAAAATCTATTTACTTGAGTTTGAGGAGCTAGAAGAAGGTGAGAAGTCTTGGTATGATGAGATTTTGAGGTATTGTCAAGATCAAACTTATCCACCTGGATCTACTTCTAAAGAGAAGAAGGCAATTAGAAGAGTTTTTAAAGGTATACAATTCTAGGTGGAGTACTATATAATAGTAGTATTGGTGGTATTCTACTATGATGCATTGATGAAAAGGAAGTTGAGTTGGTGCTAAAAGAAGCACGTTTTGGAGTTTGTGAAGGCCACATTAATGCTCAAGCTCTTGCTAAGAAAATTATCTAGCAGCGGTACTACTAGTCGACTATGGAAAAAGACTACACTATCTTTATTCAGCATTTCCACTCATGTTAACTTTACACCGACAAAATCTACTCTTTCGCATCTTTTCTTCATCCAATTCATATCTCATGGCTCTTCGCCATGTGGGCCTTCGATATCATTGGCCTATTAAGTGATCACAACTCCGACATATGCTCTAAATTATTCATCTGAACGGTTACAAAGTACTTCACCACGTGGATAGAAACAGAAGCATTCGTGGAGATTAAAATATTAACACTATGTTCCTTCATCAAGTGCAGCATCATTATAAAGTTTGTGATTCTTAGTGACATCATCATTAATAATAAGCCTCAATTATTCTCTCAATATTGATTTATATTTCATATAAATTTTATTTTTATAATAAATATATGTGTTGAATTTATTAAAATATTTGTTATATTTATTATGTTTTTATACGATTTTTATGATAATATTTTGTTGGTCCACCACCCTTTGTGTGGATAGGTATGCAACTATATAGAAGTGTTGGGGGATTTGTTTAGCAACAATTTGGTGGATTTGGCGAAGATCAAAATTTTTTAAATAAATATTTAAATTTATGAAATGATTATATTAGAGTGTATTCCCAATAATAAATTTTGAATAATGTTATTCTGAATTTTATCATATAGTATAAAGGTTTTCTGTACCAACTATCTTAGTTCAATTACTGCTACGAAATTATTATGATATGATTTTTATAATACTAGTCAAATCACGTGCTTCGCACGTGTTCGAATAATATATTATATATTGATTAGATATAAATTTATAAGATAATTGAGATAAATTTTAGATAAGCACATTACAAAAAGTTAGTTAAATTATAAATATTATAGTTTACTCTTCAAATATACACATAAATCAGTAATCAAACTGACATTTATTTGAGCGACATTTATATGAATTTAACAACTTTGATTTATAAGGATTGTTTATAATATTATAAACAACACTCCTTTTACATTATTATTATTATTATCATACTTATTTATTTGCAACCAATGTAAAGATTGATTGATTTTAGTTAGTTATGATATATTTTTATATTTCTAGACTTATACATTCCAAATGAAAATGAAGATAATTTTGAAAGCAAAATAAGATGCGAAGAATGAAAACATCCACCACAACCTAGCAAGAATTAAATATTACAACATAAATTACCATAGATCAATCCAAAATAGGTAGGACGAAAATATTATGTCAATTATATATGGACTAACAAAGAGGCCACTTATGTTACAGAACTTTTACTTAGTCATCAAAAATATGAGTCATGATAAGCTACCATCCGTGCATGAATATATCTCAAAGAAGCTATATAAAGAGGTGAGTGAGGAATATGTTTTCAAATTTTACTTTGTTCCTAGCAAGTCAGATTCTGAATTGACAACGTTAATGTGTCTCACCTGACCAACAAACTTTCCACTTCACAAAAAAAAATCATAAAAGAAAGAAAGTGGGATCCTCTTGCATCAACAATAACAATGCACAAATGTTTTTGGCATACGAAATAATTTGAATGGGAATGAACATTTAGATCTAGTATAATTTTCACTTAAACAAAACTCACCTTATGACGACATCACCCGATCCCAATTGGATTAGGAATAACAATTAATCCAAATCTTAATTGGGTCTACAAAGCCTAATTCTCTAGATTGGTCTACTACTAAGATCTATAGAAATTGCTCCAAATCCTAATTGGGTCTACAAAGCCTAATTCAAATTTTCGCTAAACTTCAGAGATAGAAATTTTAAATTTGAGAATTCCCTTTTTAGTTAAGAACTTACATCTTACTTTATTTCATTTTTACTTTTGACATTTTAGGTTTACAATGTGAACTGACATTTTTTAATTTTAGGAGGGCGGTGTTTTCTACATGGACGAGGTGTCATTATCCGGTGCATACACTGCTACAGATATCCTCTTTACTTCACTCTGGCAAATCTCCTTTAGAAAGGCAACACTGCAACCTTGCACAGAGAGGAGATCGTTGTTTTCTACATAGACGAGGTGTCATTCTCCGGTGCATACACCAAGCCCATAATGCAGGGGCATATGGTGTTATGCGGGATGCGACGTGTTCTACAAGAATAGCGGGCTGAGGGAGGACAGTTGGTGGAAGAACTGGAGGACGAATCGAGCGACTCAATGTTGATTAGACGATGGGGGAGATAGAATGAACAAACAACATTCGCCCAAGCAAACCTACCAGGAAGGGAGAGAGAGAGAGGGGGGGCTACTGTTAATCGTCAACAGAACGCGAGAGGGAGAGCGAGATCGGAGAGAGAGAGAGAGAGAGAGAGAGAGAGAGAGAGAGAGAGAGAGAGAGAGAGAGAGAGAGAGAGAGAGAAACAATGAGGAGGGAGAGGCGATAACGGTGAGGAGATGGGGGTAGAGATGGCACCAAGAGGTGGAGACGGAAACGGAAACGGCTAGAGATGCCGGTAGGCATTTGTAACACAGGTGAAAATCAGACGATTGGATGAGGGGACAACACCTATGTTCACATAGTTTAAATAACATATTATATTTTATTTTGAAGGCAATATTTTAGATAGTTTGTAAATTTCATGATTATTTATTTAAATATATTAGTTAGGTTTGAAATAGAAAGCACTTAAAGGTTTTTAATTGAATATGAGAGAGTTTGAAAATTTAGTGAAAGGTCCAAAAGTAACTACTTTGATGACTGAGTTCACAATATGTTCCATTAAAATTTTATGAGATTTAAAGTAACTACTTTGATGACTTGGTTTGCGATATAAAGTTTTCTCATTTATTTAACTCTCTCAACTACCAACATCTTTAATAAAATATGAGAGAGAGAGAGAGAATTGCTCAAATGATAACATTTTGTATTGCAAACCAAACATGTATATTTACATGAAGTGAAATGGTATAAGTCAAATGTGCTTTGGCCATTATAATGGAGATCAAAGATAATGTTGTGTAGCTCAGTAGGAAGTAGCTAACTCAAACTTTAGTAAATAAAAAATAATTAATTAATAGATAGAAAATAAAATTAGTAGAAAATTTTAGATAATTTAAATATCATACCTAATGATATATATTATAGAAACATCAAAAATCGAAAGTTATGAAATCTAAAAAAATTAAAAGGGTAGGGATTCAAAATCTGAAACTTCGAAAACTTGGAAATCGAAAAGATTAGAAAAATGAAAGTTGAAAAGATTGGAAATATGAAAACTAATTAAACACTTGAAAAGTTCAAAATTCCCTGAGGTTTGAAATTCTTAAATCGTAAAAAGTAAGATCCTAAAGATACATAAAATCTTGACGGTCTAAAACTTGTGAAAGAAAGAATTTTAATCTAACCCAAACAACAGAGTTTTATTATTGATTTTATTGTATTTTATATATAAAAAATACCACAAACAATTTTCATAATGGGATGTTTGTATGCATGATAAATTGGGATTTTATTACCATTTTATATTTTTGTAACAAAACTTCTTACAAGAGGTGTTTGACAATCATTATAATGTTATGGTTTTAAAGAGTTTTACTTTATGAATAAAAAAAAGCAAGTGACACCTTTTTTTATCTTGTCATCTCCCACCTTGTTCAGTCATATATGGTATCCACTATTTTCTTATTATCATATCTTCCCAAACTTGATAAATACATTTTAGTGATTAGCTTACACTTTATTTTGTTACAATCTTTTATCATGAAAATGTACACAAAATTATTGTGCAACCAAACACCCTACGTGATGTAAGAGCAAAGTTAGGCCGGGAATGAATACATGCCAACCAAAATTTTAAATTTTATAATAGCGTAATGTAGTTTATAAATTTTAAAAATAAAACCACACAAATAAAAAATCAAGTCCAAACACTTTATGAATACACATCATTAAGATGATGTCAACATTTCATGTTACCTGGGAATCTATTAGTAAAATATTTTATAATTTATCATCATTATGTCCTAAAACTATTCGACCGTTATTGATTTCACATTTATAAAAAATATCCCGTCATATTATATTGTTGAATCTTGTTTGACAACAATAAGTACTAAGCAATAAATAGATTTATCAATAAGATTATCATTTTTAGATGCTTTCATTTTTAATTTTATTTACTTTTCTAGTAAATACATATTTAGATATTTTAATTTTATATCATACTTTAATAGTGATATAGCATTTATATTTACAAAAAATACATTTATAATACCAATAGATAAAATAATAGAATGCAATGTTAGTTTTATTTTAAAAAATAGATAATATCAACTATGCGGTGTTGACAATTATTATAAAACAAAGTTTGTAAAAAGGGTGATTAACATTGCATTTCTTACACACACAAAATGAGACCGTATAAAGAATAATAATGATGTCAGATGTTAAGTTTAGAGTTCGTGTACACTTTATTAGCTATCAATATAATAAAATATCATTTTAAAATGTGACAAGAGTAGTGAATTTTTGTAATAGATATTTCTATTATCATGAAAAGGGTTAAATTATTTTGAATAAATTGAAACTTTGTCCTAATTTTGATTTTTTATAAAAATAAAAATAATTTTATCTATGAAAATATAATTTACATTAATCTATACAAAAATAAATTAATAAACGTCATATTACTATTACATCTAATCTAGCATCTTTAGTATTTACTTTTATTTTGTATTCTTTATATAACAAAATTTTAACTATTTATATATTTATTTATCACAAACCTAAGATACTATTAACCACGAGTTCACCATGAATGTATTACTATTACATCTAATCTACTCTCATTAATATTTATTTTTATTTTGTATCTTTTATATAACAAAATTGTAACTATTTATATAGTTACAATAAAAGATACTATTTAGGTTCAAAAAAAAAGATCACGACGAGTCCATGGTAAATATGGACAACAAAAGACTATTTTTCTGAGGTATAATAAAATGGTATACACCACCAATCAATTGAATAGTGATAAATCAAAACTGTGAGGAGAGAGGATGTATCTAGACAACAAGGGAGACTATATGCTTGTCGACAAAATAAGGACTCCCACTTCTAATAGATAATAGATTCGGCTAGGGACTTGTACCCACCTACATTACTTGGTGTAGTAGTAGGATGCATTTATAATTATTATTTTGATAGGATTTTGACAAAATATTGCGAACACATTCGATTAATTTTTTTTAAGGGAGAAAAAATTGTGTAAACTAATATTTGCTCCGGTTTGGAACCTAGCATAAACGGTGGAATAAGCGGTGCCTAATCGCCTTTGCACCTGGACCGAACTAGTTTGGTCGTATAGCTAAATATTACTTCATATATATTAAATGTTTTGATAGTATATACATAAATAAATTTATTATTATATATTAATATTTATGATATAATATAAGATAAATAATAGTAAATATGATAAGATAAATTATTAAATATTTTAGATATTTTAAATATCATACCTAATGATAATATTATAAATAGATTAAATTTTCTTTTATTTTATATGTTCCATAAATATTATAAGATAATCTGCTTAATAATTTATATATTATATTACGTAATAATATACAAAATACTATACAAAACAAATATTAAATTAACAAAATATTTTTTTATCTTTTAACGTATTTTAAAATAAATACTAATCACGTGTTATAATTTAACGTATTTTTATCTTTTAACGTATTTTATAATGAATTTTTGAAGTTAAAATATACTCTGTTAAGAGTAGGTCAATGATGAATGACTTCTTGAGAAGGGTACTAATTAACACGGTTGTTAAGTTGATCAATTGATTTAGTGGATCGTTACACAAGTTCACATAAAAGATTAAAATTATTTGTGAAAATCAGACTTCGTTGGTTAAAGAACGTGAATCTTTAAAAAAAGTTTTTAAGAAATATAAAAATAGTCGCATGTTTCTGTTTCCCTATTCCAATTCTCACCAGAATAATATTTATTTATTCCACTTCTTTCGTACCTTGTCGCCAAACTAAACACTTTGTTAATCCAGTGTAGTTTATTCTAGATTAATTATTCTAATGTAACTCATTCACATTCTCCACTGGCCCTTTATTTCTTAGCATTTCTGAAAAAACTATATTCATAGTAATTAATTATCTCTATACTCCTCTTTAAAATATATGGTGTACTCTCTTCTTTAAAAAATGTAACCCAAAATTACAATCTAACAATTAAAATTATAGATTTCAATATTAAATATTCTTCGTAATTTTAATTATAATCGTCTGCCATTGGTGCGCCTGCAGTCTGCACCAATGCTCAACCCTTCGCAGCTCAGCTGCTGACCTTTCAACGGAGAGACCCGGTAATAACACAGGCTTGAGGGTTTCTGGGATTCCATCCCACCACACCACGAGCCGCCTCCCCTGCTCAGTGCTCAATTCTTCGAGCTTTGCCGCTGAGGGTGGAGATGTCGTTAATGGCAGGGTCGCAATCCCCGCTTTCTTTGCCCAGGTCGTCCTCCCTCGGTCACGACGGCGTCCTCAAGCCCGCCTCATCTTCTTCTTCGCTCTTTCTGGCCACTCGTAAAGCGATGATCGCTAAGCCGGCTTCAGGCAACCGGATGTCTGTCTGCAGGTGCGTCGCGTCGTCGGCGCCGCCGACTGAGCTGGCTGGTAACCTCTCTCTCTTATCTGGGCTTTTGACGCTTCTATTTAACGTGCTTGACCGTGTCATCTTACTTGCTCCGCTTCTTCTTCCTTTTCTTGACTGTCGGAAGCACACAAGACGAAGGTGGCCCGGAATGCCAACATGGGAAAGCTCCAAGCAGGGTACCTTTTCCCAGAGGTCAGTATGGCATCTGCCTGCGTCGTTGTTTTTTGGGGGTAAAGCCCATCCCTGGTTCTGGCTACGTCAGTACGACATCCAGTACATTTTTTGGATCCTGAGATCATCGTTACATTGATGCTTATCTGTAAAATCGTATCCCTCATTATCTCAAACTATTGTTAACCAATTGCTTCACTTTGTTATTAATGTATGGGTACCTGGCACTTTCTTTGAACTTTAAACCGGAGTCACAAACCATTCTATATATAACGCAAAGATAGTTACATGTTCATAATACGTATGATAAAAACAGATTTTTTATGGTAAAAAATTATTTATCTCAAATATTTGAGAATAACGGGTAGATATTATTGTTGATAATACACTGAATGATGAAATGATGCCAGCGAAAAGAGTAGGATACATATTTATTTAAAGGGGCTGTTCATTGGTAGTGTCATTGATAGCTGACTGGGATCAGCGTCGATGAATATCATCAAAGGGGTTGTTTGCACCAGATCTTAAAAATGTCACAGAGTTTCTTACAAATTAAGTACCTCAATTTACCTTTGTCTGATTTTTTTAAGGTGACCAAAGTCACATTTCATTAAACATAAAGAAAGAGTTACAATGCAAAAAGTGACCACAATAGAAAGTCAGACTAAATGACCTCCCCTACTACCAAAATGATAGTCCGGAATAGGAAACAAAAGTCTCCACCATAGTTGTCAAGGCGACAAGGCGCCCAAGGTGTTAAGGGGTACCGATTCTGCTTAGGCGTCGCCTAGGCGGTCAAGGCGTTATTCAAGGAAGGCTGAGTCAGGAAGTTGTTATACATAAAAATAAGTATAAATATAATTATATAAATATAATTATATTTTTATGTTTATAATTGAATATGAATGTTTTATCTATGCACTTAAGTAAATATGGTGTGTGTGTGAAAGAGAAGAAAGTTAAATAGACTTTTATAAAATTTAAGTATATAACACATTTATGATTATAAAATTTATATATGTGCGATAGTATAAGTGATGGTGAAATGTTGTTATAATATTATTAAATGGGGGGGAGCGCAGAGTAGTCGCGGATCGACCTGCGAGGTAGCGCCCCTTGTGGGGAGTTGTCAGGAGGGCGAAGCCCACCGAACCCAAAAAGTATGTAAAGTGATCTTATATATATAATTATAAAAGTGTGGATATTTATTTTTGGATAAGGAGTTAATCTTGGTAAATTAAGTGAAATATATTAATATATTCAAACTATCATTAAATAAGTGTCTTTTGTGAGGGATATCAAGGGGGCAAAATTCCTTAAAATTATTTTTTTAATCATGTAAAAATAGTCAGGGCACCTTGTCTGGGCACCTTGGGTGTCTAGGCTGGCGCCTTGAACGCCTTGGGCGCCTAGGCGGGCGTCTTAGGCGCCTTTTTGGCTCCAGACAAGGCGCCCTGGCAATGCGCTGTTGGAAAATCGCCTTGCCGCCTAGGCGGTGCCTAAGCAGGCGCCTTTACAACTATGGTCTCCACATGAAGAGCTGTTCTCTGAAAACATCCTCCAATGATGCTCGACCCTTAGCAGCACAAAACCAGTCCTTTACCTACCATCTTTGTAGCTAAAGGATATTACTGAGTTCTCAAAATGATTTTCAAAGAATCTTCTATTCTTAGATCTTTATATAAATCATAGCATCAAAGGCAAAGAAAGAAGCTTCCAAGGTAACGGTTCAAATTTTCATGGTATGCACACATTCCATTGCTGAAACAAGGCTGAAATGTCTATTAGCTCTTCCCAATCTAAATTCCAACTGTGAAATAAGACTCTTGAGATATACTCAATAACCCCTCATTGTAGGAATGGATGATTGATGTCCTCATACCATAGTTGTCAAGGCGACAAGGCGTCCAAGGCGTTGAAGGGTACCGATTCCGCTTAGGCGACAAGGCGGCCGCTTAGGCGTCGCCTAGGCGGTCAAGGCGGTATTCAAGGAAGGCTGAGTCGGGAGGTTGTTATATATAAAAGAAACATAAATATAATTATATTTGTTATGTTATAATTGAATATGAGTGTTTTATCAATGCACATAAGTAAATACGATGTGTGTGTGAAAGAGAAGAAAGTTAAATAAATATTTATAAAATTTAAGTATATAACTCATTTATGATTATAAAATTTATATATGTGCAATAGTATAAGTGATGATAAAATATTGTTATAATATTATTAAATGGGGGGGGGCGCAGAGTAGTTGCGGATCGAGTTGAGAGAGATAGGAAAGAGTTGAAAAAGAACTTAATTAAGTATATAATATATGTTTATAATCATAAATCTTAAATATGTATGATAGTATAAGTGATAATACAATATATTAATATATTCAAACTATCATTAAATAAGTGTCCCTTGTGAGGGGTATCAAGGGAGAAAAATTCCTCAAAAACTTTTTTTAATGATGTAAAAATACCCAAGGCGCCTTGCTTGGGCGCCTTGGGCGCCTTGGCGGGCGCCTTGGGCGCCTTTTTGGCCCCAGACAAGGCGCCCTGGCAAGGCGCCCTTGGAAAGGCGCCTTGCCGCCTAGGCGGGCGCCTTGACAACTATGCCTCATACCCATGACCACAATAAACACAGTTGGTTTATTTCATCAGAAACAAATTTTGTAGATATGATTTTGTTGGTAGTTTATCTTTACACATTTTTTACAAAAATAATCTGATCTTAAAAAGCACCCTTGAGTTCCACACAATCTTCCACCACCCCACCTCCACCCCCCTAAGCAAAGTCTATCCCAAGCCCACTTTACTAAAAATAGATGATCCCTATCCAGGTTTCATAAGAGCAAATCATTGTTGTCTACACAAGAAAACATTTCCAAGAGACCTATCAATTCAGTGAACTTTACGATTTCAGCATCCTTCAAATTTCTCCTGAAAGAGAAGCATCATTTATTCGATGAGACCGAGTTCACCCAATGAGAGTTTACAGAAGCATTCTTATTCATGGCTAGGCTGAATAGGTTAAGAAACTGCCTGTGTAAGGGTCTTCCATCTGCTCAACTATCCTGCCAAAACATAATTCTCTTACCGTTACCCAAGACTATGGACGATGAGGATGAAAAGAAATGCCAATTCTGGATGATACCTTTTCATATAAGAGATAACCTGCAAAAGGTAGTGATGTCCCTGAACTCAAGAAGACAACCACTGAAAAAAATTAATAATGTATCATCGGCAAATTGCAAATGAGTAATGGTGGTTGACTCGAGCTGATGTTTATGCCTTCAATCAGATGAGCCCACAAAGCTCTATCCCTCATCGTGTTAAGGACCTAACCCATCAAGTTGAAGAGAAGTGGAGACAAAGGGTCACCATATCTGAGACCTCTAGATCCAGCAAAGAACCCAAGCAATTCTCTATTGATTTTCACAAAGAACCTGGCCGTACTCATGCATGATTGGATCCATTTAATCCATTTGTCCTTGAATCCCATAAACTGCATAACTCTATTTATGCAATTCCAATTCACCTTGTAATATGTCTATGCAAAATCAAGCTTCAGCAACAGCACTCTTTCTTTCTATACTTATGATCATGAATACATTCAAAAGCAGCCATGAACTTATCCAAGATGTAGCTCTCTTTGACAAATGCTGACTTAGACTCCCCACCAACTTAGCTATAAATTTGCTCAATTTGTTGGCAAGAACCTTGGTGAAGATCTTAAAATAACAATTGAGGAGACAGAGTTATCTCAAACCTTTGATATTCGAGACGCTCCTTGGGTAACAGGACCAAGGAACATGAATTTAGCACTTTATTCTGAAGAGGATGCCTTTCCAACTCTTTCACCACTGACTACTGTCATAACTTGATGATTTTCCAGCACTTTTGAAGGAACCATGCAGAGAAACCATTTGGACATAGAGCTTCAAAAGGATCCAAGGCTTGAATCGCAAACCACACCTCCCCTTCTGAAATAGGCTCCACCACTTAGTAAGTATGTTGTAACTTATAAGATTTAAAATTAACAAAGGCCTTCGTTTACCCTCATCAGTAAATAAAGCAAGAAGTTTGGCGAAGAGAAAGATCACCGTGAATACTTGAGAGAGAGAGAGAGAGTGTTCTTAGAGTGAGAAATTGAGAGAGAATGAGGAGGGGAGTGTTTGGGGATCTCAGGAGGTCCCTTGGGGGTCTTTGGAAGGCCCCCTTTGGTATACTAGTTTGCAACCCAAATTATCAGATCGCGTGATTCCGGGCCTAGATCCAGCCGAGTCAGGGACCCTGGGTCACAGTCGGTCTTGTCGGCTGAAAAATTGACTAGGTCGGGCCTGGTTGGATCACGTGACTCAACAAAAGGTTAATGGGGCTTGTGCATCAGTATAACTAAGTTTTCTGTGGATATCAATAGAAAATCTTTTGGGTTCTTTTGCAGTGCAAGAGGACTTAGGCAGGGTGATTCGTTAGCTCCCCTTCTCTTTGACTTGAATGGCCAGGTCTTAAGTATGATGTGGGATAATGCATACTCAGTTTATTGAAGGAATTGTTATTGGTCCTAATTAGTTACACATCACATATTTGCAATTTGTTGATGACACATTCCTCTCTTCTTCAGTTTCTTTGGAAAAGTGCATCGGACTCAAAATTCTACTTTATCTTCCTAAAGTAGTGACAGCTTAAAATTAACATTGACAAGTGTGAAATATCGGATATCAATATTAATGCGGTCACCAAGGATAAGTTAAGACTTTTTGGCATGCATTGGAGTATCTTTCCTCTCAAATTTTTGGGTCTTTCTCTGTCAGACAAAGGGATCAAGATCAGTGATCGGCAATCAATGATCTAGAAAGTGGAAAGAGATTGCAAGGATGGAAGGGGAGATTGTTGTCTGTAAGGGGTAGATGGATCTTGTTGAGAAGCGTGTTGTAGAGTATTTCTCTTTATTTTCTTTTCATCCTTAAAGTACTTAAATGGGTTTGGCGCAAGGTTCGTAGCTTCTTATCGACCTTGCTGCCAGCTTCTAAGGAAGAGAGAGAGAGGGAAAAGGAATGAGGAGGAAGCAGCTTACCATCCTCCCCTGCTATGCCACCCCTAGAGGGGGGGGGGGAGGAGAGGAGAAGGAGCTCCAGCCTCTCACGGCCTTAATCAAGGCTAAACCTTGTTGAAGCCTTCCCTTTCTGTGTCATCCCCTGTTTTCCTCAATTTTCATGGACCAAGTCTTCTTCTATTTCTTTTATGGGTAAGGAAGAGGTTCATGGCCTGCCCTCCACAGCCCCAAACTGTCCCTATTTAACCATGTACAGGTCCTCAAAATATTTCTGAAAATCCTCATGTAAAGCACCCTTGACAAGCACCTTTTTTGGCCTTAAACACCCTCAAGCAGACATTGAAAAAAAAAGACCCATACACAGGCCTGGGATTTCCCAGAACCTGGTCCTGCGCAAACCCCCAAACAGACTGTTGAAACATGTCTGAAATCACTATGTCCAGGCCTAAAATTTTTTGTATAGCCTGCTAAGAGCCACCTTTGAGCAGGTACTAACCACCTCCCTGTGCAGAACATGAAAAACTCCCTAAGTTTGCCCCATAAATTGGTCTTGGCAGCCCCTAAACAAGGTTTGACATGCTCTCGAAACAGGCCCTGAAATACCTCCTGGACAGATCCAACCCCCCCTTCTGTCTCAAAACTATCCCTATTCAGCCCCTAGACAACAAGGAGTGCGAGATCGGAACAGATCGGTCTGAGTCATAAAAGATAACATAAATGTAACATCAAACACACTTTCTTGTCAATACAAAATATTTTAAGCCAAGTGAATATAAGATAATATCAATATTAATTTTAATAAATAAAGAAAATGGTATGATTTATATTGAATACAAAAGATACCTTTCTATCATCAAGATTTATGGAATTGATCTTCATAATGCTTATTCTCCTGATTCTTTTGTATACTTTACGTAGAATTATTAGTCATGATTGGCTCGTATACATATGAAAATAATGATTTGGTCATTTGACTAAAATCATATACACTGTCAAAAGTTGGAGCTATGAGTTGATATATAGCTCCAAGTCCTCACGGGGTTCTAAATAATTTCTTGTTATGTACTTATCAAAAAATCTCATTTGATTCTAACATTGACTTATGTTACTTGAATGTTGTCTCTAATATAAATCATTAGCCCCCACTCCACTAATACATGCACTGATATCTAATTCTTCATCTCCACCTTCACTTGAGTCACATGTTGTTGTGTAGTTGGAATGAATTCTTCATCATCGTCTAAAAAAGGTGCTTGGGTACTATCTATGGGACTCATAGGTCTACGCCTAACAATTACCTTTCTCTCTTTCCCACTTCTTCTTGTGTCCTCTGACTAATACTGCATTGGTAGACCTTTTTCAATGATGATTACAAATCTTTCTTTCATAAACTTTTTTGAGTAATAGAAGGACATGCACCCGAAGTTGCATAGGAAGCTGGAGTTAAAGTTGGATTTGTCTTTGGAGTAGGAGTTGGACAAAGAACCTCAGTATCTTGTCATTCTTCTTGCATCTCTTCATCCTCACCCTGTGTATTGTCAAGCTCATCTTCGACCCATGCTTGATCATTAGGGTCGAACTCTGGAGGTGGTGAGGCATTTGTCATCCATCTATGCTGCAAGTGGATTTTCTTTTTGGAAAAGATATTTCAAGTCAACATCATTTTGTGAGCCTTGACTACTTACTTTAGATCTTTGCTCATATTGTTCACCTGCAAATCGAGTAAATCTTACTTCAGATATTCTTTTGACATTTCTTGATATTCTTTATTCTCAATTACATATTACAGTAGTAGAAGACAAGTTTTTATAATTTTTCATTTTTCAACATGTTTCTTCTTTTTGTGTGTATAAGGGTTAAGGTGCTTCAATTCTTCTTACACTGCAATGAATTGGTGCTTTGACTCAATACCCGAGTTATAACAGTGGTGAGTGAATCCTATCCACTTTTGGCATTCACCTGTATCTACCACTCAGTTGGAAAAAGACAAGTAATATAGTAAGTGTGTATTTTTCTTATAAGAATGTTTAACATGTATCAAATGTTATCACACGTACCCGGAGAAATTTTGTCATATGAATATCATAGTTTTGGATCTCCGTACATTCCAATTCGGTGCTTATATGTTCGCATTTGAAATACGATATGAAATACAAATAAGTCAATTGGTCTTCAAAACTCAACAAACAAGTAAAGAACAACTTACTTTAATTTCCGCTCGTGTTCTAATTTGTTAACTCCTAGTCAAATGCTTTATCATTGATAATGTCTCGCGTATAACCTCTTTTTCATTACATATTTGTTCGCCGCTTTGCATCATTGAGTTCAAAAAATATTATGACAAAATGAATTCCAACCATTAACACAACTACAACACTTAATGAAATAAAGCGTATAGACAAATACCTACTACATGAATATTATGGTGAAGTTTTTTATCACATATGTTATCTATAATGTTCCACCATTTTTTATAACTCTTTAGATGTTCATTTTTGCTTTGTTCATTGCATCATATAAGTACCCTATTTGATTTTTGTCATTGAAATCCACCATTCTCAAGACAAACTAGTGGTTTTATCACATGCAAGTAGTATTGCACTTTTTCTCATTACCTATTATTCTCAATAATATGCTTTATCTTAACTAAGATCTCAAACTAATCCATTATGTTATGTAGTTCAACCAAATAATCAATGTATTATGATGAAATAATGAATCTCTTTAAGTCATGTCTATGTCTATCTATGTAGTTGGCAGTGCAAAGCTGCTATGGCGAGGGACCCCTTGCCTCACCCCAACCTCCTCACCTCATTGCCTTTGACAACAAAGGTGAGCCTCTATGGCCTCCTCGGCCATTGCGAGGGCATGACATTCTTCTTCACCCAAGCTTCCGGGTCCCGATGTACCCAGTAGGGCCTTCTTCCTAGCCTAATATGGCAGGGAACCTGTTGAGGCCTGACAGCGAAGGACCGATTGCCTAGAAGACTTGGGCCAAATCGAGGCGGTGAAGGGTTGCTTCTCCTCACCTCATTATCTAGGTGGCCACCTCAACCACCTTTGATGACAACAATGTCTATGCAAGATCTATAACATAATAAAATGTGTGACAAATCTAGTGGGAGCAAGTCATATTAGATCACGATTATTAGTGTGTTCTATCATGCTGTGTAGTAATTTAGGATGTTCATATATGAAGAATGTAATCAACTGATATTGACTCACTAATAAACCTCACAAATGGTTCCTTCTTAGTATCTTCTAACATAAAATCTATGGAGTGTGTTGCACAAGGAACCCAAAACAATTTTTTTAACTTTTATCAATTTCTTCTTTACAACATTATAAGGTGTTTCATTATCAGTCATAAACTGTACAATGTTTTCTTCACCTGTTTCTTTGACGGCATTGTTCATGAGACTAAAGAGGTACTTGACATGCTTTATTTGCTCAAATACATCAATACTTTTCAAGAATGTGGTGCATTTAGAACAGTATATGAAAAAGTTTATCGTTCGTGATTCTTGTTTATCTGTTGTACATGATAGTGCAACCCTTTTTTTTCATATCGATTTGAATCTAGCTATCCATGGGAACAATCCATTGACCTTTGCATCCAATCTACCCCTCATATATGTATTTCGACGTCGTAACTTCTAGTATTGTCCAACCTCACCAATAGCATCAACTATGGCTTGAAAATATATATTGGTGACTGCATGAGTTGAAACATCTACATCCAAGAAAAATAAGACACTGTTGTTATTATTTGTTTTAAAAACGTGTAAGACACATTTAAAGGAAGTTAAGTTTTAATATACTTGTATATAAAAATCATTTATAAGTGTGTTTCACTACCTTCTTTGCAACCTCTATTACAGTCTTAACTACTTTCAAGATTTACATTATCGCCTTTTAATATATGTCAATTGTCTCTACATGGAGGTATTCGTCAGCCAAATTAACTATGACTGATTGAACTTACTATCTCGGCCTGATTGATGTGTGAGGTGAGTGTCTTCCACTTTTAGAAGTCTAATATGAGATCCTTCTACCCCCTTCTTCTCTCATCATCTTCACGGACTTGAGCCTTACTTTCACGTATTACTCTTCTCATTTGTGCTTTCTTTTCATCTTTTGAATTTGATGCATCAAACTCAACTTGAGCCTTCCTTTTACCTTTTTTACGAATTTTGGACATGAGATTTGTGTCTCTTCGTCTTAACAAATCAATCTGTAGATTGACTTTGCTCAATACGTATCTCCCTCTGTGATATTCTCTCTGTTAAATATCCTCTTATTTTTATTTTGAGTTCTACTGGTATCTTGTCACATTTATTGACATTCTCACTAATCACACCTGTGTTGTTTGAGGTTGTAAACACCTCCATTTATTTCTTTGCCATACCACTTATATTTCACTCTCTTTTTGTCAACATTTACTATATATGCATGTTGCCATCCAATATCACGATGTACGGGGACATTTTACTTCTTGTTCGACATTTTCCCTGCACAGTGCACATGGAAGAAATACAAATTTGAACTCATGTTAAATAAATGTTGGATTCTGGACATGGGGGGGGGGACATTCGAATAACTAGACAAGGATCCGGTTTCAGATCTGATCCGAAGGGACTGAACCATGGGGGAGAACGGGGTCACGCTGATGAGTGACTTGGTGGCAGGAGTTCCCGGGGGTGGTGGAGGGGGGGGAGAATACCCTTGATTGGCCTTAGGGGGTAGGGAGAGGAACGGAGGGGGAAGCGGGGGTGCTCCTTGTCATAGGGGATGAGGGAGAGGATGGGAGGGAGGAAGGGCCGAAGGAGTGGGGACATTGGAGGGGGGAGGGAGCCCTAGATTGGGAGGGGTGGGGAAGGGCAAGATCGAGGGGTGGAATTGGCCGGTCTAGAATCGAGTCCTTAATCTTTCCGGGTTCCCCGCAATTCCCAGTATGATTGTGTAGGACCGGCCAATCCAGGTTGAGTTCTAGTGGAGTTGGTCTTGGATCGGTTATTTAGGTGAGGATCGGATTGGTAGGTGCTATTCTAATATGAGAATTGGTTGATTCTGTGAACTATAAGCCAATGAGGTCAATTTGATGCAGGGAATATCCTATATGAGGAAAAAAAATTCTCCTAAAGCTATTACAGGCCCAAGGTTCCAATTCCAAAATCTATCACGTGGGGGCTTTTCATGGCTCCCACACATGTATTTGTAGAAAATACTTTGAATAAATGAAATTTAGTTCCATGCACTTCTAATGTGACGTGGAGCTACAAGGGAGTCCCATAATTTTGAAGGAATGCAATAAAAAAAGAGAAAAAAAATAAAATAAGTAATTAATTATAAAAATGAATATTTCTGGTCAAACGATCAAGCAGAAAATCTCCAAACCCAAAACTACTTCAAACTTGATTTTTAGATCATTAAAACATTTAACGTAAAATTTTTGAGTCAATTAACCAATTAAAGGATAAATAAACCAAAGAAAACTAAATAAACGAGAAAATAAACAAAGAAAAAGAAAATACACAACTGGTTGTAAATTGATCAACCAAGAATAATCTAAAGAACCCTAAACAAACCAAAAACACCCAAAGAAATGGAATCTACCCATTTCCTATAGGAAAAACAACAAACAAAAAAATGTGAAAGCAGAAAATCAGTAAAATAAAAGAAGACAGTAAAAGAATCTTGAAAGTCCAGAAATCTGAAAACTTTCTGGAAGTCCAGAAATTTGAGATAGTTCTGAAATATGAGAATATGAAAACTAAGAAAACATAAAATCTGGAAACTAAGAAAAATCTGAGAATTCTGGATGCCTCAGGAAATAAAAAGCATCTAAAAATATGAAAATGTCAAGCTCAGCAACTTTGAATCTGAAAATTGTGGAGGAATCTGGAAAATTCCGAATCTTGGCAAAACAGGAATTCAGAAAATCTATAAAACTGAAAAAAATCTGTAAATTCAGGAAAAACCTGTAAATCATAAACCTGAAAACCAGGGAACTGTAAAAAATAGTTCAAACAGAAAAAATCTAAAAATCTGGAATATTCAGAAAATCCAAAATCAGAAAACAGAAAACTCAAAAAAAATCTGAAAAGCCAGAAAATATCCAAAATCTGAAAACTGTCAAGATCAGCAAAACTGGGGAAGTCTAGAGTTGGAACATTCAGGAAACCTGAAATCTGGAAAGTCACAAAAAAACAGGAAATCCCGAAGACACAGATGTCTAAAAATCTGAAAATTGTCAAAACCTCAAATAATCAGGAAATCCGAAACCGGTTAAATCTGGAAACTAGAAAGTTACAGAAAATTGAAATTTAAGAAAACCAGAAAATTTAAAAATCTGAAAATTGTAAATGTTCAAAAACCATAACCCCAGAAACTGAAATTGAAAATTGTTAAAAATCTGGGGAGTCCCAAACCGAAATTAAAAGTAGAACATTCAGGAAACCCGAAATCTGGAAAGTCATAAAAATTAGGAAATCCGGAGCACTCTGAGATGTCTAAAAACCCGAAGATTGTCAAAACCTGAAAGAATCAGGAAATCTGAAAACCGTTAAATCGGGAAACTAGAAAGTTACAGAAAACTGAAATTTAAGAAAACCAGAAAAACTCTGAAATCTGAAAATTATAAAAGTAAAAAAATTCGTAACTCCAGAAACTGAAATCTAAAAATGTAAAAAATCTGAGGAGTCCTAAACTGAAATTAAAAGTCATGTTCTAAACTTCTAACTTCTAATCCTAACTCAAGACCCTCGAGGCCAAAAGTCCTAAATCCTAAAATCGAAACTCAAAATGAAGCAAATTAAAGGTCTGAAGAACCAAAATCTGAAATTCAAACTCAGGAACTCAAAATCTGATGAAAAACCCCAAGCTAACTTGAGTCCAAATCCCAAAACTTGACATTCCATAAGTCTCAACTCAAGACTGAAAGTTTCCAAAGAAAATCTCAAAGTGAAAAGGCACCAAGTCAAATTTGGAGAAACAAAACCTGAAACAGCAAAAATCCAAAGCTAAAAGACCTCAAGTCCAAAACAAATAAATGATTCAAATAAATTAAATGAATTCAAACCTTAAAAAACCTGAACCAAATTCAAAAAGACAACAAGTTTGCATTCCTGCAAGGCCATGGGGCTATGGCTCTTTGTGCTTTTGTGGATGAATGTCTTATGCGTATTAATTGCTATGGTGGATAATCAAGAGTATTTAAGTGTTTTCTCGATGTGGGGAGAGATCAAATTTTCAAAGAACTCAAATAACCTCAACAAACATAAAAATGTGGTTTGAATGTTCTAAGTGATTGGGTTATCCTTACTTGGAATATCCTTAGGACCCACTTTGTGAGTTCCTATGTATTTATGCCACACTCATTTAGCTATACTTGGTTGATCATCTATTTTTATAGCCATGGTAGTCAAAACAAAACTAAAAATGACACTTACCTTTTTCTAAGAAGGAAATGTTTTAAAAAATTGAGGTTTCCATACACGTTCATACTTTCCATAATGTCATTACTTTGATTCTTTACTAAAATGAATCAAAATGACTAAAATCTTTTTGCATACTTTACAAGGATTCAAATGCTAAGTTTAAAAGTTTATGGATTAATATCTCATTTGCACACACTAAATCAGCCCATCTAGAGTGGAGTTGAAATCCACTAGGTTTGCTGATTACTTTTGGAATCATCTTAATTGGTTTAACCTACTATACTGGGCTGAGATCGCCCATGATTGGCCTATCCTGACCAGAATGGCAGATCTTGGCTGATACTATTCAATTTGAGCCAAAGCCAATCTGAGTTTGGGAGAGTCAGGCTGATTTGTGCTGATTCTTGCCTTCCTGGCAGATCCAGCCAATCTGGGTTGGGATTGCCATGGCTGATACTTGTTCCAATTGCGACCCTGCCTTCCTTATATTTGTGAAGTTTACAAGGAGAAATCAAATTGTCTAACAATCATATTGTGATGCCACCAAATAATTGTTTGGTGTAGTGTTGTTGATGATCAAGACTGAAGATGTTCTAGTTGGCTGCTTTTTAAGGTCAAAGCTTTCATACGTTGGTCTCTAGTGTTCGTTTGTCACAAGATTAATTTGAGGATAATCCAGGTTTGTCTTCACAAATTTGGGGATAAACCAGGATTATCCCCAAATTTATCTTGTACCAAACAGGCCATAAGAAAGTAGTTGTTACGAGGCTGTGAAAAAGTGGAATGTGAATAATATGCTTCCTATGTGCATTTTGAAAATGTCTGAGAATTTATCAACTGTGAGAACTACACGAAGGTTTGCACTTTTTCATGCCTTACTAGATTTTATTTAATTTTTTCCAATATCCAAGAGATGCGGAATTTATTCAAAAAGCAGAGTTCTGCTGCGTACTTCTACACAAGGTATGGAGTGCAAAATTTTCAACTTTGTCTTTCATGCTATATCTGCTTGGTGCTTTTGAAATAATGAATTCAAGTCATCTTTAGAGGAAGTAAAATCTGTATTGGGAATATTTGTTTGAGAGTCCTGTAATACTTTATTCAACTGGAGTAAGAATCTTATGTGGTGTGCACTTTTCTTGTGGAATAGGTCCATTATATTTTGGTTTTTTTTCATACTCTTGTAGATGCAGATTTTATTTTTTTTCTTCTTATTCGGGAACATCTTGTATCTATCCCAGGTTGTTCTACTATTTTTTTTCTTAATAACAGTGTAATACAATCACTTTTTCTGTTACTTCTAATGGGATTCATAGCAATAACTTACATCTTCATTCATCTCATTCTTTCTATAACCAATATATGCCGGCTGAGTTTCTTATTCTTTTTCTGCATCCAGATTGCTAGAAGACGATCTGCACATATGTTGAAGTATCCTGATGCACATGTGATAAGCCTTGGAATTGGTGATACAACTGAGCCAATCCCTGAAGTTATAACATCAGCAATGGCGCTGGTAATTCTACACCTAGCTCATCGATTTACCAAATGCATAGTGATATCTATATCTGAATTTTGGGCTCAAAATAATATTTTTGGTACATGTATTTACATTACACATACCAGCATGCAGATGCGATCCTACTTATTAGTGGCTGCCCCACTGTAAGGGATGACACCAGAAGAGAGGTGCTCTGGTGATTTCGCCATCTCCAGCCCCCACACCCTCCACTCACTGTCCCCCCATTCTTCCACTGCCTTCCCCCCTGTGCCATGGATCGCGGAATCGGAATTGGGCGATTCTTGGGAAGGGAATCGATCCAGGAATCGGCTTGGATTGATTTTTTTCGATTTTTTCATCAAAAAATTCAAAAAAACCAGATAAATTTTAAAAATAGGAAATGAGTTAGAAAAAATTATAAAAATAAAATTAGCATTCATCCACAGGACCACATCGAATAATTACTAATGAACATGAAATGAAGTTAAGTACATATTCTATTGATTCAAAAATCAATTAATTGATACATCATGAAAATATAAAAAATAGAAATTTACATGATATCAATCTAATATCAATATCTAGGATATGGATATTGACATTCCTCCTCTTCCAGCTGCTGTTGATGCTCCTGAGTTGTGCCCAATCTTGTATATTGTCCGGGACCATATCCATATGAAAATAATGCCAATGCTATGCTATCAAGGTCGTAGGCATCGGACTGCGGGACGATCGGGACGTAGGCAGACTCTAGAGGAGCTAGTGGTGGTGGTGGAGGAATCTATTGCTGTTGAGTGTCGCCAAATGCTGGATACTGTGACTCTATAAAATGATGATGCGATGTTTGCTCATTCAACGTGGAATACGGCTTTGGCCGCCGTGAATCAGGTGACTGAGTTGCTACTGATAGCTGTGTCGCTGGTATGCACTCCTCGTCATCATCAACTGAGGAGTGAGAAGGAGCTTGCGTACTGTCATCTGGGCTCACAGGACGCCTGATCTCCAGCTTCTTTCTCTTCACCTCTTCAGCCATCTCTGAAATACCAGAACCCAATTTTAGCTTTGCAAATCTGCCCATTTTTCGCGCAGTCACTTTTGTTTTCGTTTTCCCTGGACTACGAATGGGTTGGGTAGCGGCGGCTGGGGTTGGAGCTGGGGCTAAAGCTGGAGGTGACTGCTCCATAGCTGTTGAGGCAGAAGAAGGCCCTGCCTGAGCTTGAGAAGTAGGTGGAGGTGGAGTTGGAGCATCGTTCTTGGCTTCAACACCATCCAACTCTCCTTTAGCTCATGCACGGTCATCAGAATCAAACTCAGCTGGATGATCCCTGGCTGCCCTCTCCTCTATCTAGGAGGCAAGTGCATGTTCCTTCTGGAATATCTGATCCATATCCACCTCCTCAAGTGGTGGTGTGGCGGAGGTATGCTTTTGCTCGTATGGATCACCTGCGAACCGTGCAAATTACTCCTCACTGATCTTCTGTCGATCTTTGATATTCTTGATGTGCAGTCTCATATTGTAATGACAGATGACCAACTTCTCTAGCCGGTCTGAGGTCAACCTGTTCCTCCTTTTTATAATATGTAGCAGACGGAGATGCAAATAAATAAATGACATGATCGTCTGCACCTGTCTAACAAGCGTGGATATACTCTCTTCCTTGCCTATATCCTCTAATATGAGATCAATAGAATGTGCCGCACAGGGCACCCAGAACATGTGCTTTATTTTCACCATCAACCTTCTCCCAGCCGCCTTATATGAAGGTTCGTTGTCAGTGACAACCTGAACTACATTATCCTTCCCGATCTCCTCCACCACCGCATCCATCAAAGAAAAAATGAAGTCGGCATTTTTAATCTTCCCAGAAGCATCCACTGACTTCAAGAACGTGGTCCCCTCAGAACAATACATTAAGAAGTTTATCATACTCCTCTTGGTGATACCTGTCCACCTGTCACACATAATGGTGTAACCCTTCTCCTTTCACACCAATTTGAATCCATCCATCCACTCCTTTAACACCTACACCTCCTCATCCAGCCCAGCGTCGTATATATGCCTGCTGCCCGGGGCTTGCAGACCTGGTCCAGCCTCACCCACAGCATCCATTATCGTCTGGAAATAGGGACTAGTGGTTGCATGTGCTGGGGTGTCTACATCAAGTTAAAAAAAATTTAGATCAGGCAAAAATTAAGCTTAAGTAAATAAAACACACATAAATATCATTTTAAAAGTGATACCTGCATGCAAAAACCACTTCACAATGTGGCGAACTGCTCTCTTTGCAGTTGTTCCTGTTACCTTCACCTCTTTCATAGCTTGTTTAATCCCCATCTGCCCAACACTCTGTTTCTTAAATAAATACTATTCACTCGGCGTAAACTGAGTACTGGCAGAATGGCGGTGTGGCTCCTGTTTCCATCCCTCCGTCTCCCAGTTCCGGGTAGGGCGAGCCGATGCTAATTGGCCAAAAGTTGGGTCAACTCTGGACCCTGACCGTCTTGCTCCCCTCCTCCTGGCCTCCTCCTCAGCAAATGCACGCTTGCTAGCGTGCGTAGCATGTCTAACCTTGGAGTCCGTGGCGTCGTCCTCACTCTCTGACTCTAGCTCAGCTGGTGCCTTCCACTTGCCTTTCCCTTTTCAGGTAGGCAAATCTCGGTCCCTCCTCCTTTGGAATAACTCTTCGTGCAACTTCTTCCTCTGCTCAATCTTAACAGCCATTTGAGAGACTCTACCTGTTATGTAGCCTCTCATCTCCCCACTCTTCTCCCTCGGCACCTTATCACATTTTGTTTTACATTTTCATCTGTTCCGACATTATGTTGTTTCAGCCGGAACACTTTTTGTTCATCTCCTTCCCACACCATTTGCATTGCATTCTCTTTCTGACCGAGTCTACCATATGCCTGTGTTCCCAACCCACGTCAGAAGGACGTGATGATGTTGTATCACCTTGATTGGCCATTACTTAGACTTGCAAAAATTGTAAACAATGCATTAACAATTATTAGGCAACATAAAAATTACTTTAGGTGCTGTTCGGGAAGCAGACAACCCGTCAAACACACTATTCAGTATGTTTAAAGGGTTACGTATTTGCCATAAATGGTCGTAAATCGACGTACGGGGTATCCGAAATTTTTCCCGTACAAAGAACATCCAATCGATGTTCTTCAACTTGAACGGAGTTGTTCGATAAAAAATCACCGAGTTTAACCATGCTCGGAGTCGTCGGAAACACGTAAAAATAGGCGTATGGGATATCCGGAATTTTTTCCGTGCAAAGAACATCCAATCGATTAGTTTATTAACTTAAACGGAGTTGTTCGGTCGGAAATCACCGAGTTTAACCATGCTCGGAGTCCTCAGAAATGCGTAAGAATGGGCGTATGGAGTTTTCGATGAAGAAATCTTACCAATAATCTTCTAAAGATCGAAGAAGAGGTTGAATTGAGGTCGATCAAAGCTTGGATCGGCGGATTTTTTTGAAGAAATCGGCTGGAATCGCTGGAATCGCTGCCGGAATCGCTGCCGTAATCGCATCGGAATCGGCGCAGGGAGCTGGGATCGACCTCGGAATCATTGGAATCCTCGATTCCGAGGGTTGAAATTGCCCAAAATCGCCGGAAGGAGCTTCGCCGTGTTGCTGGATCGCCAGAATCGACCAGCAGCGGTCGATTCCAGTCCTAAAAGGGCCGGAATCGGTTTGATTCCCGGTCCTGAATCAAACCGGGAATCAAACCGGATTGGCCAGACTGGTCTACCGTGAAATCGGTCGGGATCGACCGATTCTACGGAATTTTTGCTGGAATCGGCCCTTCTGCATTCACCGATCCGATTCCGGCGATTCTGCAATCAATGCCCTGTGCCCTCCCCTCCACACCACCTGCCTCTACCCCCACCCGTCCTTCCCTGCAGCCACTTGCTCACCCCCTTCTCTGAAGTGGACAGCTGTGCATCGTTGTCGTTGCCACCTGATGATGCAACAGTCTATTCGACCCTTGCCTTGCCCCCAATTCCAGCTTCCTCCTGGTAGTGTCGGACTGAGACTAAAGCCCAGCTACCTGCAGGTGTTGCTTTGGTCAGGGCCACTAGGGGTGGCATCAAGCTGCAACAACTTCATGTGCTGGCTATAAAAGAAGACTAGGTACTCTCGTCGAGGCTGTAGATGGGCTCTAAAACACCCCCTTGCCTCCATCTCTCCGGCTCACTTAGTGGCTCCTCCATTAGCTCTCCCTTCCTCTGCACCATTGCTCCCTCCGCAAGCTCCTTCAGGTAGACGACCATCCTTAGGAACCATACTTTGCGTGAAGGATCAGCTCTTTGACTGTGCCATGGCCAAGTTCCGGTCTCATCCGGAGTTCCGACTCCAATGTGGAGGACTCTATCACCTATTGCAGTGCCACTGACCTAAGAGTTGGGAATGGTGGGTTTTGAAGATTTCTGAGGCTACATGTTTGGTCTGCAACAAAGCATACAAAGCTTTAAAGGACTGGGTTGTCAGAAAATTCTTCGACACTTCTAGACAGGAACTTGATTTCGTTCAAGCAGTGGGCGATCGCATTTGGAGCCTCCCAGCATCTCTCTCGGACTTATCACATTGTGTTTTCTCCGATCTTCCCTTGCACTGGTGGAGTGAAGAAGTCATCTAACTTCTGAAGTCTGTGGGAAACTTGTCAACCTACAACGACGCACCCTGGATTAGTTTGTAGTTGATAGAGTGCAGGTGCTCATGAAACTTAGGCCAGGCCGCCATAGATCTCTTCACCATTGAAGTTTCGCACTTGGGTAGAAGGCCGATGTTTCTAGGCGATACTGGCCCCTGTCCAGGGACAGCAAGAGGTTGTCCAGCCGGTGCAAATGGAAGCTTCTGGAGCATAGCAAAATGGAGCATTGACATCTGCTATGGTTTCATCATCACCCCTGGTGGAAACTGCTACTGGTCCTTGCGCCCATGATACCTATGAACACCTCCCAAGTGCAATCTCAAGTAAGTCTCTCTCATCCCTCTCAGATTGTACCTACTGCCCATGATACTGAGAACACATTCTGCTGCCCCGCCTTCCTATTGCCATCCTGCCCATTATATCCCTTCACGTCCCTTCACCACGCACCCCTGAGACAACTTTTCATGATCACTTGAGTTCGGCTATGGGCCTCTCTGAACTGGTCACATCTTTCTCATCCCCTGGCCAGTTGTTTGCCTCTTTTTGAGCTTATGGGGTGTTTGGTTACATGATAATTTTTTGTACACTTTCATGATAAAAAATTGTATTAAAATAAAAAGTGAACCAACTCATAACATAAAATTATCATGTTTGGAGGTATGTGATTACAAAAAAGAATAACTACCATACATGATCAAACAAAGTGGGGGACCACAAGAAAAAAGAAAGAGGTGAGACCCTCTTTTTTTGTTTAAGAAGAAAATCACTTTTAAAATATAAAATTGTCATGGTTACCAAACACCTCTTTTAACAAGTTTTCTTACAATTTTTAAAAATTAAAATAAAAACCTTCATTATCATACAACCAAACACCCCATTAGCTTTCTCTGATTCAGCTCACCCTTGAGCCTGATCCTCCCTCCTGTTTCTTGCACCCTTAACGGTCCTGTGATCTGCTTAAGTTAAGTGGATTATTCTAATTGGACCAGTTTGGTTAACTGGATCCGCTTAACTTTCTGCCTAAATGGTATCAAACTGTTTAGGCAAGTGGATCCTGGGACCCGCAGTGGGTCACGTCTTCCCCGCCTGATAGGGGCTTGCAGCAGAGGGGGTCCTCTGATGCTCCCACACGGCCACCAACAGCCAGCGAAGGTTGTATTGGACCTCTGGTGAGTCCCTAAGCCTGTTTTTCAAGTGGATCCTGGCACCTTAAACAACTGCCTTGTTTGCTGTGAAAGAGGGGGTTGGTTGCCTAGGCGATCTAGGCCAAAATGAGACATTTATGTCTGTCTCACGTTGCCTCGTCACCTAGGCGTGCAAGTTGATCGGCTCTGATAACATAGGTCCTATCTGACGCTTTTGGCGTCGGAATCATGGGAAAAACATCCATGCCTTATTCCTGTAACCATAATGTAGAAGTCATGAATCCACCACCTTGGACCCCTGATTGTTTCAGCCTCAACATCGCCTACATAGCTTAATTGTAAGTTAACTTACATGATTTCATTAAGTTGTGGAATGATTGTGGCTAAGTTTGTGTATAAAAGCGCTAATGTTTATTTACTCAAGGATAAATTTGCATGATATGATCATATTTTTTGTTCTTTATAAGCATATAGTAGCATCGGTTCATGAAACTTGACAAAGTTTAAATTGCTTGCTTAATTGATTTGATTATTTGATGCCTAACTGCCTATGACTTCCCATGAAAGCCAAGCCACTTTGAACTTACTAATCACATGCATAGTCATATGTGATGTTGCATTGAAAGGCCTCAGGGTTTTGTGTGAATTGAGCTATTGTTAGCTTAAGCACATTTGTGATACATGCACCATATTCTGCCCCTATTGGGTGTTTTATGGGGTGGCATATGTCTTTTGACTATGTTATCAAAGGTGGTTGAGGCAACCAACTCACCTAAATCACTTAGGTGATCAATTCCATTGCCACTGCTGCAGAGAGGGACATATTCAGTGCCTCCGGCACCTTAGACACCTTAAAGAGGCATTGAAGTATCATTTTGGTGGGGCTGGTAGATTTGCTTTGTCCATCTGGTATCGAACTGGTGGGAGGATCCAAAACTTCTCGAGCGGCCTTCAGCAGTCACTGGCTGCTCCAGGAACAATATGCTACAGCCTGTCTTTTTCCCCCATATATAGTGTGATTTCACCTCTACTGCTTGTGGTGCTTGAGACAGGACGACCACTTCCTTGCCTTTGGTGCTTCCATAGTTGTCAAGACGACAAGTCACCCAAGACATTAAAGGGTGCCAAAACTGCTTAGGCGACAAGGCGGCCTCTTAAGCGTTGCCTAGACGGTCAAGACGGTAGTGTTAGATGTTTACATATATATATATACATATATAAAAAATATAAAATGAGATGTTAATACTATATATAACTATGTATACATAAAAACATATATATATATAAATATAATTATATTTGTATGTTATAATTGAATGTGTGTGTTTATGTGTACACACAAGTAAATATGATTTATTTTTGTGATTATGTTGTATTGATATATGTTGGGAAAGAGTTAATCTCAAGTGAAAGGGTTAAGAGGGATAAGAAAATTTTTTATAAGTTTTAAACATGCATCATATATTTATAATCACATATATTAACCATATTATTAGTGATAGTGAAATATTTTTATACTATCATTAAATAGGTGTCTATGAATTGTGGATTAACTTGCGCGGTCAAATCGCGAGAGTCAAGAGGGCAACGTTGCTTGTGGGGAGTATATGGGGGCAAAGCCCCCCGAAAGAAAAAAAAATTAAGTCATGAATAAGACTTGGCCAAGCACCCTAGGTGCCAAGGCAGATGCCTTGGTCATCTTGGCCGCCCAGGCGAGCACCTTGGGTGTCTTTTGAGCTCCCAAAAGACACCCTGACAAGATGGCCTTGGAAAAGCACCTTGCCTCCTAGGCGGCACCTTGACAACTATGGGTGCTTCATGTGATGGGGGACAACCTCAGACCTAGCTAGCAATACGCAGTGATAAGAGACTGACTCCCTAATCAGGCTCTAGGGTTCCAATTTTAGAGTTATCTAACCAAGAAATTGTTACCTAGAGTTGCTTTCTCTTTTACTGAATCAGAAGGGGGATGAGAAAGAGGGAGAACGCCGTTTTGAAAATCTGATTTAGATTTTGAAAATCGGTCCTACAACTAACGAATCAGATTTTAGTTTATCTGGAGGGATGGTTCTCTCAAATATACCTCGCCAAGACCAACAGCAATAAAGAATCAAAAGGCTAGGACCTACTTCGCACTTGGCATGGCATCACGACTAAGATAATAGCTGAACAGGAAATTAACCATGCAAGGAGGAGAGTTCCAGAGAGTACCTCCACAACTGGGTGTGGGGAAGACTATCTTCGGCTGAGAGATAGGTATCCCCCCTTAATTACAACTATTTACCACATAAGTACAGAACCATAAAGATGACCCACACCTCGCAGGGTGGTAAGGGGTCTACACTGTTAATGAGGGGGACGCCTATCTTCAGGTTGACCAAGATAGAATATGCAGCAACCGTCCTTATCAACAATATCTGAAATTAGTTCAAAATCTGGAACAGAGGGTGGATCTCCCCCAAATTGGGATCAGAGACTCTCTATATCAATACCCATAGGGTTCTGCTGCCTGCAATACCGGCAACCCGGAGGGTACCAAGGTGATAGCTGTGAGGAGGTCATCATCATTTCCCGATTAAAGGCTGTAGGCAGACCGGCTGTGGACTGCCACCTTGCTGTAGGCTCCAATCCGATTTTATAACCATAACAAACAGCAACCCCCGGATATCAAACCGAATTCCAAATCAGACTGGAGGTGGACGGACCAGTCTTGCGCCTCCGAGATACGTTAGTGATGCATAACTCAGACCAGAAATCCAGAAGAAATTGATTGACAATCGTAACCGATTGGATTAGGACCAGTATTCAGCAACAGCAAAGGCCTCGGCAGAAACCGGATTAAGAGAAGAACCAGGGGGAAACATATATCATCTCCTGAACCGGCTGGAAGAGGACCAGCCACGGAACTCCAAAACACCCCCGAACCAGAACCCAAAATCCGGAAGATGAGAGTATAATGAGCAGATAGCAACTAGCGGGACTAGATTAGGACCAGTCTATCACCAGGACTCTAGAAGAACAGCAATATAAGAGAACTGCACCGATCCACATACATCAAGACTCGACTGCTTAGCGATCACCCATCAGAGCCCTTATCGAAACAGAATCGGGAAACCTCGGAGCAGGCCAATCACAGCCGCTAAGACCATCCCATTTGGACACAAAGCGCTGAGGAGGGAGCCACAGTGAACCAGTTCGGAAGCACTCATTCGGAGCGTCTAGCAGGGACGACGATCCATTGACGGGAACGTCAACTAATGGAGAGGGAAATCGAAATACCTCGTCATCGGCTAAGCCTCAGATGAGCATTGCCCACAAATATCAACCGTCATGCGCAGAGGGTGCTGAAGAGGAACCCGAACCGGCAACAACGAGACGGAGAAGGGAGGACATCTCCTTCGCCTCAGCTGCCTGGGAGCGGATCTGTTCAGTCACCACCCGTCGTGCCTCTCCGAGCGGGACAGAGGAGGAAGAACCGCCTGAGCTAGGCGTCGCTGTCGGGAGGAGGGACAGCTTCCCGCTCAAAGAGAGATCCGGAGGAGGGAGGGTTGGAGGAGCAAGAGGCCATCGCCATCTGGAGGAAGCCGCGAGCCGCGGGAAGGAACGGGGAACCACCGCGGTCTGGAGGAGGTCGCAGAGATCGCGAGCTGGAGAAGGAGAAGACCCGCCGTCTGGAGGAGGTCGCGAGCCGAGGAAGGAGGAAGGACCGCCGTGGCCTGGAGAAGGTCGCGAGCCGAGGAAGGAGGAAGGAACCTCGCCGTCGGGAGGACGAGAGAACGAAGATCGGGCCTCGCTGCCGGGAGAAGGTCGCGAGACCGAGGAGGAGATGCCGGAGGACCGCTGTTCGCGGGAGAGGAGACGCAGCCATTCGCCGGGAGGAGCTCGCGAGACCTCGGAGATGAAGACGTCGCCTGCGGGAGAGAAAAGGGGACGCGGACCTCGCCGCCTGACACCGATGGGACGGGATTAAAGAAAAAGTTACAGAAGCTTCGGGAACCGGGAGGGGAAAGGCGCCAACGGGAAAAAAACCCTGTTCATTTTCATTTCAACTGTAGCATGCGCAAAAAGGGAGGACTCGGTCTCTCTTTATAAGACCAAGACCACAAATTTACAAGTATACCCAAAAAAAAGTGAAATATGCATGAAGACCCTAGGACGCCTAAAATTCCAAGGACGCCCTAATAAACCCAAAAAATGGTAAATGACTCAATTAATAAATCAATGAAATCAAATAGCCATGCTCCCTAGCCAAATGGGACCCAACGATTTTCTTCGACGACCATAGACTTGCCTGAAACGGGGTCATTGCCTAGTGTCCCCACTATCATGCCTCCGGGCTTTGATAACATAGTCTCACAATGCTGCCATGGCATATTTGTGCATGCTTACCTGATTGAATTGATATACACGCTGGTTACCTTGGTACACACTAGGATGATTTTGCTGCCTAATCCACCCATATGCTTGCGTAAATTATATTAGAGCCAATTACTACTGATTCTGTTCTCTTTGAGGCAGTTTCTTATTCAGTGTAGTTAGTGCTGAACTGGTGACAATTCACTCCCACCCTGATGCTGAACCAGTTACCTGGTATTTGATGAAGATGTTGACCAACCTTGTTCTTGGGATGAACAGGGCGAGCCTTATCTCATTGTTAGTTTAACTGCTGAATGATCTCTTTTATTCCTTCCAGCCTGTCAATGATGAGAACCTGGCCATTTGAATTTCTTTCTTTAGTGGCATTGATAATAAAACTTGGCAGATTTAAGAGAGGATGGAGCATACGTCCTTACCTGAGCTAGTGAGTATTAAAACTAAATGATAGACTATGGGCCATGAAGACAAAAGCTGCTTGCTTTACTTTCTCAGTTTGAATTCAGTCCTTAGTGCATTGTGAGCCATAGTTGTCAAAGCGGGTGCTTAAGCGCAGCGGCACTTAGTGCCTAAGCGGTTTTTTTGGCCCCTAAGCGCTGGTCTGCTTTATCTGGGGTAATAAAGTGTCCACTTTGGGCGCTTTACTACTTAAAGCACCCAAAGTGGGCACTTTGTTTGCTTAATCAGGTGCTTTGTCCACTTAAGCAGGCACTTTGTCCGGTTAAGCAAGGTCCAGATCCAAAAGACCCGGTAATTGGATCCAGACCTATTATGGTATTAGTTTAACTTTCTATGTTTGTCTACTATTAAATGTGTTTTAACATTATTATTTACTTTGAAAAAAATAGATTGCATGTTGTATTATCATGTATGTTGTGGATAAATTGTTCGCAGACTTCATTGAAAAAGATAAGTCTTTTCCCTTTGTCTATTTACATGGAAATTTTATTTGTCAAGTTGTCTAATTAGTTTATTGATTGTTTGAGTGAAATGATAACATTTATGTCTATTTATGCCTTATTGTTTTATTGTATTTGGTGGGCTGACTGCGGTCCGCCCCAACTAGTCTCTTACTGTTTAAGCGCCACTTGAGCGGATGCTTAAGCGATAAAGGGATCCTTGGTCGCTTTGTCGCCTTGACAACTATGTTGTGAGTGTCACTAGTTTGAATCTAATACTTTCAGTCTGCTATTATTGATTTTACAATTGGTGTTAGTCTATGTTACATATTGGTCTTTTGCTTATGGTCACTACCTTGACGTGGTTACTTTCAGGAAGAGATTCCTGTCCCTTAGAATGATTTTTTGTAACCCCTAACCCTCCTACCATCTTGGTAGCTGGGCATTTTCTTGTTTGCTGTGGGGGGCTTTTTTTCCTGCTTTTTGGCCTTTCATGGCTCCCTTCTTCTTTGTACTACTCTTTTATTTTGCATGAATGAAATGAATTGTGACTCTGGTCACCTTCAAAAAAAAAGGTATGAAACGTTCAGTCTTTTGGTTGGTGATATGGACATTGAATAATTATAGTTTTAGATCAGTGAGAGGCTTGGAAAGTGATGGTATTTAATGATCCCAGACTGATTGGTCGAAAACAAAAAAAAAAAATGCTGATTGGCCTAGCTTGGGCTCAACCTGGCCCGATTCAGCTCGCAATACTGTTTAATACCCAGATCCAGTTTAAGAAATCCACTAGTATCATGTAATATGAAGTACGCATATGCCAGTTCCACCAATAGACCATGGATCAGACCCAATAAAGGAACAGTTTGCACCAAGTGATTCTTTTGTATCAGGCCAGCTTGGGGAACATGCAACTTCTTTCCATGCTTTCAACAAATACTGGCTAGCATTTTGGAGAAATTCAAATTAATCATTTGAACATATACTATTGAGATGAATCTGGGATGGGGTTAGAGTTGTAGTGAAAAGTTAATATAGACCAATTTAAATGAATAAAAAGAATTTGAATGATGAAATGCCACCTCTGTTTTAACTTTAATGGGTAGAACAGAGTCAGGAACCAACCAAAGAACAGGCAAATTATAACGTGTACAGATTGAGATGTCTCTCCAAAATCCTTAGTTTCTTGTCATGGTTGATGTTCATTTTCTTGTGTATAACTTTAATTGCCATGGTATTTATTTAAACGACTTAAATCAAATGAAACATGCTTAATTTATTTTTCCTAATTTTTACTGATTTCCCTGTTATTATGAATTTTCTGTTTTTTAGTTTTTTATAGAATCTAATCTAGGTAGATCCATGGTTGTATTTTATTTTGTCAGATTGGCTGCGTTGGCTGATTGGATCTCAATCCGGATCAGGATCGTACCTAGGATATCCTTGGCCACAAGATTAACAAGAAAGAGATAGTTTGCTTTCAATAACAATCTGGTAATTGTCTAAGATGATGCCAGCTTCTGAGGAAGGGAAGGATATTTTTACCAATAAAAAAGCTCATCTTGGAGCGTTAGGAGCATTACTGAAAGCCATAAGGTGTGTGAGATCAAGCCTCTGATTATGGAGATAACTTGTGCGTTCTGCGTTTAAAGACTAAAATGTCTGCAAGCTGGAATGTAATGTTGCTTGGTGGTTATCTGTAGAAGGTTGGACAAGAGGAAGGTGGTATACTTATATTGGAGATGGCCTGTTAAAACGTGGATAGAAGGAAGGGTGCAAATCAAAGGCTCTAGTTGTTGAGGGACCTCAGTTTGGTCAACTGCTCAAGGGAAGATGTAATCAACTGTCAGGCCAGAGGAAATGGATGTTTTTTTAACGATTGGCTCAATTCTTTCTCTCTCTCTGATTGAAGTTCATTTTCCAACAGAGTTCCTTTTCTTGTAGGTCCAAGCTATACATGTTCTTGGTCTCTGGACAATGACAACCATGACACCAGGATGATTCTTATTTATGGTCTTCCTTAAATTGTTTTGAACCATGTTCATATTGTCTTGTCCAATGAAAGGATGTGAAAACAGGAAGAGGATTTTAACTTCTAAGATTTGAATTAAGATGGATAAAAATGAAAATATTAATTTGGCTCTCAAACTCAAATGTGGTATTTCATGGCAATTGAAGAAAATGGAGTGCCTCAATTTTTTATTTTGCTCATAGAGAAAGGCAAGGTTAAAAAGATTTATCCTTTTACACCAACTTAAAATATGCCTTCTGAAGATTGAAGTCTGGAAAAGTGATAAGCAACCTGTGGATAAGATCTTTTTTTTTCATCATAGAAGGGAACCACAGCTCTGGTTGGATACAGGAGCTGGCACCTGCTGTTGGATTGGGGCATTGCCAGTCAGTTCTTGAGAAGGTAAGGTAAGGAAAGAGACGGGGTGGGAAGAAAGAAAATTGGAAGAGGGTTGCAGGGGAACAAACCCATGGAAACAATGGGGATTGGGCCTTGGATGTAATGGTGCTGCAAGGACATTACGCATTTCAAGGCTGATCTTCAATACTCTCTGAGGCTGCATCTTGTTAGGCAGGCATTCAAGTGGTGGTCTGTAGACCCACCCAGGTATGAGAGTACTCTAACGGCCCAATGGTGGTCCTCTGCGTCTCTGTCTGAGTGATTTTAGGTTTAGTAGAAGATAAAAATACAACGCTTTTCATTCAAAACCACTCTTTAATGTTGTATATATAAAGAAAACTTGACTCATGTTGAGATGGCAAAAAGGACTCAATCTTAATAGAAAATCATAATCTTTCTGCTGGTGCTCTCATCAATCCACAAGCCTACTGGCACCTTCTTAATAGCACGTCCTTTTTTGTTTTATTATTTTGATATTTTTTAACTTTTCGAAACATAGCTTTCTTAGGCCTACATTTAATATGTTCAAACCAAACCAATCTTTCTTCTTTCAATTTGTCAACAGTTGTCACTACTCACATTTTTCCTAATATATTCATTACATATTCTATCTAACCTAGTATGACAACATCACCCAATCTGCTTTTATTCATGATAGGTTTATTTTGGATAATTTGGTAGCTACTTATGAATGTTTACATGATCAAAGGCTTAGGAGGAAATAATGCATCCCTTCTAAATCTGGACTTTGAAAAGGCTTATGATAGTGTGAAGTGGTTCGGTCTATTGAGAATTATGCAATTGATAGGCTTTGATACCAATTGGATTAGGTGGATCAAATGTTGTATAAGCATGACCTTCGTTGATATTAATGGTAAGGGTTTTGACTTCTTTGAATCAATGAGAGGGTTGAGATAAGGTGACTCAATTTTTCTGCAACTCTTTGTCCTAGTTGGCCAAATTCTTAGCAGTATGTGGGACAAGACCGAGCAACACAATTTGATTGAAGGCATTGAAGTTGGTGAGAACAGTAAGCGTGTCACTCATCTTGAATTCATGGATGATACCCTAGTCTTCTCTTCAGAGAGGCTTGACAAATGCACCAGTTTAAGAATCTGACTTTTCTTGTTACAATCGATTACAGGGCTGAAAGTACACTAGGATAGGTGTGAGCTTATCAGTATCAATCTCCAGGAGTTTCAACAGGAGCAATTATAGGGCTTGTTCACTATGTCGTGGACTACTTTTCCTGTTAAGTATCTTGGGTTACCTTTGCTTGATAAGGGTACTAGCAGCAAGATTTGGCAGTGTATTGTCTGCAAATTCAAGAGGAAACCTCAGGGCTGCAAAGGTAGGATGTTGTCTTTAGGGGGGAACTAGTTGTTATCCAAGTCAGTGTTACAGAGTTTGTCGCTCTATGTTTTTTTTTGCTATTTTAAAGTTCTTAAAGCATATGTGGTAAATTGGAGAGTATCCGGACCATGTTCATTTGGAATGGTAATAATGTCAATAAAGAGTTTCACCTCATTAAATGGAACATTGTTTTCAGGAACTTCAATGAAGGGCGGTGGACTTAGCCCCACTTGAAGCCATCAATAATTCTCTATTGTCCAAATGGCTTCGGAGGTTGAACCTCAATACTGGCTCGCTGGAGGCTAGGATTGTTATATCTAAATACAATATTGGGGTTAATGGAGACAAGGCGGCGGTTTCTCTCCCTTGTGGCAGGCTCAACGACGACATCCTCGACCAAAGAAAGTTTCGGCAGCGACAGAGAGGCCTAACAATGGCAGGTTTATGTTCAACGGCGGCAGTTCCTTTTTGTTCGTGACAACAGGAGCGCCACAGGGAGCCTGCGGCAGGGTTTTTTTCTTTCTCTCCACGAGCTTAATGGTGGCGACAGTGTGGTCTGATGGTGACAACGGTGGAGGAGCAGGCCAGCAACGGCAGCGGCAGTGGTGCTTCTTCTGTTCCCTTCTTTCCCACCTCCATCGGCAAGAACTTCTTCCAGTGGCTCTCCCTTGCGGAGACAACGGCAAAAGAGAAAGTTGATTATGTTAGTTTTAAGTCCAACGACGACGACGGCAAGAATGACCGGCTTCTTTTGGCGCATAGGTACTTTCCAACTTAATTTCGACAGCGACGTTGACGTCCTTTTGCGGCGTCGATGGAGGTGAAAAGCCCTCGGCTTTGTTCCTTTCCTATTTTGTAGACAAGGGGACCTTCGGGTTCGGTTTTGGCAGCGACATTGACATTGTTTCGCGACGTCGATGATGGTAAACATGCCATGTACCTTCCTATGCGCATAGGCGCTTTCATATTTGATTTTGGCAATGACGTCGATGTCGTTTCGCGTCATCAACGGAGGTGAAAGGTCCTTAGTCTTGTTTCTTTCCTGTTTGGTGAACAAGGGGCCATTTGGACTTGATTTCGGCGTCGACGTCGGTGTTGTTTCGTGATGTCGACAGTGTTAAAAAGTGCTTTTGACTTTGTTCCATTTTTCGACAATTAATTTCTTCGACGTCGGTGTTGTTTCATGACGTCGACGGTGTTAAAAAGTGCTTTTGACTTTGTTTCCTTTTTTCTATTGATTTAACCAATAGGGAAACCTCGTTTGCCTATGTCAAAGGGAACTAGCTCATCTTAGCAAATCGCTAAAGATTTAATCGATCATGATTTATTCCTTTTCAGATTTGGTTTTGACAAAACCAATATTGATTTATTTTATTATCGATCGACACACGCACGTGGTTGACCCTTTTTGGGTTTGAGAGATTTTTTTTCGTTCAACATGGGGAAAGGTGTAATACTACCTGTTTATGATAGAGCCCCCAGTATAAGTCCTTAGGTTGGTAGACTCTAATGAGAAAAATCAAATGTGGATGCTATGGATACGGCAAAGTTGAAGATCAAAGAGAAGTATCTTAAGGGTTATCAAAAGTAATGAAAGATCATAGACAACAGTTAGGATAAGATACTTCACCATGATATTCATGCTGCAGGTATAAATTTAATTTTTGTCTTGTACTTTAAGCTTAATGTTTGATGCATTAACTAGGTGATAATTTTTGAATATGAGGATTCAGTATGGTGGGTAGATGTGCAATGATGGAAAGATGCTTTCTGGCACCTTATATGCCATTAATAGATTGTGTAGGACTCCGCAAGATAAGACCAAAGTTGAGATTGAAATGAGTATTATTTAATAATTTAGTAAGAGTAGAAGTTTGTCATAAAAGTTAAGTATATTTTGAATTGTATTTCAAATGATATCATATTAGCATAGAATTGGAGTTTACGGAGATTCGGATTTACAATAGTTATATGATATGGTTTTTCCTGGTAAGCTACTACACATTTATATGCTAAACAAATATTATATGAAGATTTTACACATACTAATTTCGAGTGTACTTGTGTATTTACAAATGACTAGTGGATAAAGATGAACAAGAGGAGTGGATGAAATTAACTAGTTGTTGTTGCAGTCAGGGTGTTGAGTTAGAGCACCAACTTTGACTAATGTGAAAGGAACTGAAGCACGTTCAACCTAATATGAAGAGAAGGAACATGTTGAAAAGTGAGAGATTACAGAAGGTAGTCTTCTTCCATCATAATGTGAGATTGAGGATAAAAATATCAAGGAGAAATAGAACCTATCAGATAATAGGTTTACAAAATTTACAGGTGGACTGTACCAGGAGAGTTATGAAGGCCAATCCACTCAGAATGAAGTTGACCGGGATTATCTATTCCAACAAGAACATCCACTTGCAGCTTAAATGGAGGAGAGAGACATTGAGGGAGAATCAGAGTTCGACCCAAATGACAAATTGTGGACCGAAGGTGAGCTTGACAGCATCGTGGGTGATTACGACATGCAAGATGTAGACACCATAGACCACATCCGCCCTTGAGTCCCATATCACTTTAGCCACAGCCCTAGCTAGAGTTTTAGGACCTTCTACCATCAAGAAGACTCCTACTTTATTATTCAACGTATTGAAGAAAGCGGTCAACTCAGGGGTAGGGTGCCAAAGAACATAGGAATGTGGCAACAAAAGAAAGATTTTGAGTACTAAATGCTGACATATTATTGATGCGTAGACTACTCAGTCAACTTCATCATCTGAAGAGGTCAAATAGTTTTTTTCACCCATACAACCATAAGGTGGGGGTGGTTCAAGTGGAGGTGGAGTAGGAGGTGGAGATGGATCTACCAGTAGTGCATGCACGAGTGGAGTGGACCTAGATGAGTTGGATTAGTTGATTGGTAGGAGACATTCGACGAGTGGACGGAGCAATGGCGGTTGGAGTCAGACAAATGTCTTCGATGAGCATACAACATCTGGATCGGAGCTCGTTTTAGAGTATGAGCCTTCTTGTTCACTCTCTCTTCCACCTCTAGTCAAGGGTGGAGTTTATGATTTTAGTACAATGATAGACTCTTTGTTTTCCTATGTTTACGGGCATATTATAACTGACCAAGATCAATGGACAATTTGAAAGACCGAGGAAGAGGAGAAAAAAATGAGTATGAGGGAAAATTCCGAAGTTGGTGGTGATTGTAACACTGAGGTATAATTTTTACTACGTTATGTCATATATAGTGTTGTACTCATTTTATTTCATGCAATCTATTTATGTAATTTACTAGGGTGTTTTTTGTGATGTTTGAGACGATTCTTTGTAGTTATACGACAATTTCTTGAAATGAAATTAATTTGTATGACATTGTTTGGTAGAACTCAAAATTTTTCTTTCCTCGTTTAGGTTAGATGAAATCAGAATTTAAAATTTAGGCCCTATTTTTGTTAAAAGGCTTGAAGACTGGTTCAAAGTTGCTCATGTGCGTGCCCTCTCTGCATGACCCAATGATGCCAATTCTTTCACAGTTTGAGAAAGGATGGCAAAATTGCAAGTGAATTGTGTAGTTTCACAAAAATCATTCTTAAAGTATTTTTGAGACTTGGCCTTTATTAGCGTTCTTTTGTAGGTAGGGTTATCTATCTCTTAGCTCAATTAGGAATTTTTTTTTTTATATCAATTATTGTTGTAATTGAAAGGCCATTGTCATTATCTTTCTGGTTGACTGTTGGATTTTTCCCCCATGTTTCTGCTGAAGATATCTTGACTGCACGATGAATAGTTAAATCTTCTAGGTGCATGAATATGCATCTAGGGAATTTCATGAAAATATGGTGCCTGTTTGTTTCTTCGTTTATAACCCATAAGTGAGTTTTAGTTTTCGTAGTTGGGTGCACATATATTTCAAGGTATTCTTTTGTCTTCGCAGAAAGCCAAAGAATTATCTACATTTGAAGGCTACAGTGGTTATGGTGCGGAGCAAGGAGATATGGTGGAGAACCCTCTTTGGCTTAGTAATAGTAATTTTATCTTTTGTTACCTAGATTTATAGACGTCTGTAGCAAGGAAGTATATTGCAGATGATCAGCTATCAGTCTCTTATATTGCATGTTGTGTTGTTTTGATGTTTAACTTTCTTTTACTGTTTTCAACTTTCTATATTGCTACTTGCTAGCTGAAAAGGACCGACTTTTTGCTGTTCTGCTTGATGAATGCTTTCATTCTGCATTATCACCTTTTTTATTTAAAGCTGATGAACATTTTTTGTGAAATGTTGCACCTTGGTATGATGCTAATTGTCTTTCTGTTAGCTTTGCAAATTCTGCAGCATGTGACTATGAAAGTATATTTTTTTCTTTTAACTACTGCATTCTGCATCACAGAATGCTTTCCTTTTCTGTTTCTATACTACTGGACATGCATTTGGCTTATTTAATTAACATATGAAGAAAGAAAACTTATTGTCAGGTTCATGCCAAGATGATAAGTTCTATTAATTCTGCAGAGGTACATTCTCAGTTGTGAGTTTACTAGGACATCTATCTTTGAGAACTTTGCTCTATTTTCTTGATATCGAATATTGGCAGGGTGAATGTCACCAGTTATAATTGGGCACAATAACCTATCAACATGGAGCACAATGGATACATCCAGGACTCACTATTTTTCCTGATTAGATTAATACAAGGAGAGAAGAAAATGTGGGAAATGAAGCAAGAAGCAAAATGAGAGATGCAGTGGTGGGAGGGCTTCCCCTGGAACTAGGGATGGGGTCATAATAATTTTTTTTTTTTGGAGTTCGGTTCTTAATCTATTGTTTGTTTCTTTTGAAGGCAAATTCAAGAGTTTAAGAATAGGCTCATTTTAAGAGTTGGTCGTGGATCTTTTGTTGACATCAAGTTACATTGATTGATCAATACCAAGCTGTTGCCTCTGTCCCATACTGTGGATACTAAACTCAAAGACTGAATTTTTTTGTCTGATGGGGAGATTGATGCAATCACGATCAGACTTGCTATACAGGGTTGGATGATGTTTTATTATGGATATAAATGAATTTTTTAAATGAATTTACGTTTGAATGTCATATTTTGTACACATCGCAGATATGTTTGACATGGAATTTATTTTATTAGATTCTTATGTAGGGGTGTCAATGTGCTAGGTGCAGCCAGGCCCAAAGGCAGACCAATTAAGGCCCAATTTATAGAATTTTGGGCCAGCTTGGCCTGTCCAGCCTGACCTGTGCATGTCTTAGCTCAGCCTTTCCAACATAACCTGACCATTTTTCTTATTTTATGATAAGGTATATATTAAAAAGTGTCAATCTTAAATTAATTTTTACAAGCAACATTTATTTTCATTATGTTAATAAGGTAAAAAAATCATTTAAATCATGTCTGATTGATGAACAAGGACCATATATTCATATCAAGTAAGGTTCAGATCCTCCTCCCCCCAATAGATGGGTGCCAATCCTGATCAAGATCAGCCAGTATCGGTGGGATCAAGGAGTTCCTGTCTTATCGGGTTGGTAAATCCAGCAAACCATGATTTATATATTGTATCTCTTTAGAGCGTTGTTGACAGCAAATTGCTTAATGAAAGAATTACAGACAATTTCATTATTATCTCTTATCGAGCATTTGAACAGAATTATCTTCTCAAGGGTATCAAAGCAGGAAACCACTACATTTTCATGCCCTGATGACAGCTTTATTGCATGACTAAGTGGCTAGTTGATTGTTGAAACAGGAAAAAAAAAAGAAAAAAAAAACACAACAACAGCCGCGCGGCCAACGCGCGCACGCGCGCGCGCGCGGGTGCGCGCGTGACCGCGCCCCCTCCCCGGTCAAAGCGACTCCCCCGGTCAAACCGGGGGATTATCTGAAAAAAAAAAGGGGGGGCCATGGGCCTCTGCGCGGCAGCACGGCGGTCGCGCGCGTGTGCGCGCTGCCCACCCGGGTCAACCCGGGCACCCCCGGTCAAACCGGCGGGGGTGGAAAAAAAAAGGAGACAAAAGAAAAAAAATAGGGGGGGAAGACCGGGTCAGCCGACCTCCCCATGATCTCACGATCCAGGAAGTGCTCCCACTTCCTGGATCCAGTCACCCCAAGGTGACCTTACCCACCAGTTTGACCACCGGTCAAACAGGAGCATAAAGAAGGGAGAAATGGGGGTAATCTTACCCTGAATCTGGTCACCACCCCACTATTGCGAAAATGGGCTTAGTGGGGACTTGCCAAATGACCAGAATGCCCCTTCAAGACTTCTATAAATAGCTTCCTTTGGCCATACGTACAATGGGGTTGGAAAGTTGTGAGGAAAGAGAGAGTTGAGAAGAGAGAGAAACTCTGAGTTCTCACTCCTTAGAACGTAAGAAGTACCTCGGTTTTGCGCTACCTTTCCATAAAAAGGGGCTGGTTTTGCGCTACCTTTCCATAAAAGGGGCTGGTTTTGCGCTACCTTTCCATAAAAAGGGGCCCAAAATAGTAAACTATTTTGGATAGAAAATAGCCAACCCAACTCCGGTCTACTCCGAAATGAAATTAAGTGGTTTCTCATGCGCTACCTTTCCATCAAAAGGGGCCCAAAGTAGTCATATTTTGGATACAAATAGAAAACCCAAATCGGTAAAGCCGAAATGCCGGCCAAACCGAACGGGAATTCTGAATAGAAAACCCAACTCGGTAAAACCGAAATGCCGGTCAAACCGAACGGGGAAATCAACATGAAAAACCCAAATCGGTCAAACCGAAATGCCGATCAAACCGAACGGGAAATCAAGGTGGAAACCCAAGTCGGTAAAGCCGAAATGCCGGTCAAACCGAACGGGAATTCAAACATGAAAACCCAAATCGGTCAAACCGAAATGCCGGTCAAACCGAACGGGAAATCAAGGTGAAAACCCAAATCGGTCAAACCGAAATGCCGGTCAAACCGAACCTGAAATCAACATGAAAACCCAAATCGGTCAAACCGAAATGCCGGGCAAACCGAACGGAAATCAAGGCGAAAACCCAAATCGGTAAAGCCGAAATGCCGTCAAACCGAACGGAATTCAAACACGAAACCCAAATCGTCAAACCGAAATGCCGGTCAAACCGAACGGGAAATCAAGGCCGAACGGGAAATCAAGATGAAAACCCAAATCGGTCAAACCGAAATGCCGGTCAAACCGAACGGGAATTCAAATCGAAAACCCAAATCGGTCAAACCGAAATGCCGGTTAAACCGAACGGGGATTCAACATGAAAACCCAAGTCGGTAAAGCCGAAATGCCGGTCAAACCGAACGGGAATTCAAATGGAAAACCCAAGTCGGTAAAGCCGAGATGTCGGCAAACCCGAACAAGCTCCAGAAATGCCACATACCAAATGCAATCAAGCCATTCCTGGACACATGAAGACAATCTGGTTCGGTAAAGGCAAAAATGCCGAAAAGACCGAAACCCAGATCGATAAAGTTGAAATGTCAGCAAAAACCGAAGAAGCTCCGTAAATGCCGCATATCAAATGCAATCAAGCCATTCTGATATATAAGACAACTGTCTCTGCATAGGCCGAAATGCCGAAAAGGCCGAAACCCAGACGGTGAAGTCGAAATGTCTGAAACCCGAATAAGCTCTAAGAAAATGCCGCATATCAAATGCAATCAAGTCATTCTGGGATATATGAAGACAACTGTTCCCATAAGGCCGAAATGCCGAAAAAACCGAAACCCAGACGGTAAAGCCGAAATGTCGGCAAACCGAAGAAGCTCCTTAAAATGCTGCATATCAAATGCAATCAAGTCATTCTTGGACATACGAAGAAAATTTGGTTCGATAAAACCGAGATACCGACAAAGCCGAAACCCAAATCGGTAAAGCCGAAGTGCTGGTCAAATCGAACAAACTTTGACGTGTTGAGGAACAAAGGCTCGAATGCCCCCTCATTTATCAGACCTACGTACTCAAATCGACATGAAATAAATTCAAGTTCGATTAACCCGATGTGTCATCCAAAGATGACATCTAATCCGCATGGACTCTGAGAGGTGGATAAAAATTAAACAAAATTATCTAAGTCAACAAATGACCACATGAACAAAACAAATCAAATCAAATCAAATCTTAAAGAAAATCAAAGGACCCAAACTTAAATGTCAATTAAGTTCAACCAAATTCCATCTCATAAGGCCATTGGGGATGTCTTCCAAATTTTCTCAGATGGATGAATGACTTCCGATCAATATGTTGCCGTCGACGGTCAATCAAGTATTCGAGTGTTTCGTCGATATAATTAACACCGGAATATCGCAAGTCCGGTGAGAGAGGTCAAAATTTATTTTCAAAGAACTTAAATAACCTCACAAATTAAATTGGTTCGTATCATCTAAGCAGTGGGTGATACCCATATCGACACTTAGCAAATTCATGGAACCATCGGTGTTCCTATAAAATAATACCACATCAAATTAACTAATACTCCTATGAATACCACATATTTTCATAGTAGTCAATGCTAGCCTAAAGCAAAAAAGAATTTTCTACACCAAAAAGAAAAGAGGGGGAAAATTCGAGGTTCCAACAAATGGCACGCCCGGTGGGACCTCTCTCTCCCTTCATCTTTCCGTCACAGCAACTTAGTGAAGTCATAAATCTGCCAAATTCTTATATAACTTTTCATCCCTTTAGTCCGTCTTTGTTCTTTCAGAAGGAAGACTCCAAGCACCAAGAATCGAAAGGGAGACGAAGATCTTCTTTCTAAGACTACGTCATCAATCGCGATGGGGCACCTTGATGTACCCTTGATGTACAGCGGCATTTCCCCTCGCTATCCGGCAATCGGACCATCTCGGGGTGGATCCCGCCACCCCAACAACCGAAGACTCAACGCCGAGTCCCTACGAAGCATTCATCACTACCACTAAGGCAATGAGCCTACGCTCCCCATCCTTACTAGGTGGACGTGGCACCAACATCGGTGCATTCGTGACTATCGACCAAGTGCTGGTTGTCCACGCACAATCGAAAGGGCCCAACCAAACTTGAAGCCTCGCAAGGCCAACCTCCGCAACATGTTCGCCCACGAAAGAGGTCGATGAAGTCAAAACCCGTTATCGGTCATACACACAATATGGCACGTCGAACAAGGAAGAACTCCTCGACATTCAAAAAAAAAAGGACGACCTATCATCGGTCTAACTACTCATTACAAGAAACAAATTCTATGCCCGTTCGACTACTACATAGATCTAAAGGTCTATTTCGTGATGACACCTCGGCTAAGGAGTCATTTTCCGAAGACGAAGACCGATCGGTTTCTACATCGACCAAAGTCACTACCGGCATTTCAAGCCCGCAATACGAGGAACATCACACCACCACTTTCCAACAGGCGAGGAATAACTCCTCGGCCTTCAAGAAGACCAAGACGGACCCGCACGAGTCCGACAAGCTAAGGTGGAGAACAAATGTCCCAACCGCCATGCTATCTCTCGCGAGCCTACTACAGTCCATCTTGCAAGGATGACGCAACAGAAATCACTCCCTAAAACGAAGACCGGTTGGTATCTCGAATCGACCAAAAGTCATTGGAGTGGGGTAAAGAAGCTCTCCCCGTCTCCCCGAATTGTCTTTCCGACTAGAGGGCAAACTGCCGGCCGCAGGGCATCAAATTGTTCGGCGGGGAACCACTCCCCAAAATTCAAGCAAGTCTCGGGTTCCCAAAACCTGGCATCACGTGGTTACGAAATCAACCACCCCCGGGCAGTATACCGAGTCGTTCAAAGCGGGGAACCACTCCCCCAAAATTCAAGCAACCGGGTTTCCAAACCAAGCACATCACATTGTTGTCGATGCACCTCAATCGACAATGGGTCATCGATTGGTCGACCTCACCGACCACCTCGGTGCATGGGTCAAAGAATCACTTCTTTAAACCTACCACCACCACAAAAGAATAACAACCACCCTAGGGGGTATCTGTTTTCAAACGCCTCTCCTTCTCGTAGGAGCCTGCGCGCAAAAATGCCACACCGGGGCATGTAGCAAGGTGACAATCTTCTCACGCTACACATTAAGTTCCAATAACCGGTCCGAGAATGTCGTGAAGGCTTCGAGACAAATTTGCCCGAGTAGGTCCCGGTTACACAACAACAAGCTTTTCAGGCAACAAAATCTTCTAGTCGATCTTTTTCAACAAGAAGAACAGGGGAAATACGTCATCAAGACCCCCCGCGGAAGCCGAAGCCACACCTCCCTACGCTTCGCTCGTCGAGCTACGGAGAAATAAAGAGCTAGACTCTTGTCATAAGTACGAAGGGTCAGCCTCAACTCGCATCACAACTCGGGGCTAGTTGACATACGAGGTCACCCAAGAGAGGCGTCTCGAACAATCGACACTCCCTCGACCAAATCAACAACTTGCTCCTGCTCAAAACAAGCCTAAAGGCAACATTAACAAACCGTGAGCAAAGCATATTGGCGGACCACCTCAGCTTGCTCATAAAATGACGATCGAGCAACTGCAAGGATGCCAAGGTGGCGTAATACGACGATGGTACGGACGACCACGGACTTGTATCGACTCCCCTACCGCGTCCACCGTCGCTCAAATGGCTACATCGAGGTGACAAACGTCCCAAAATGTCCTAGATTTCGATGGACAAGTGGTCACCTAAAGAACATCTAGCAACGTATGCGACTCATATGGGCAAGTTAGCCCCAAGAGTCCTATCTACTTCGCTACTTTTCTACCATTCTCACAGTCCTACCTTCGAGTGGAACTCTAAGTTGAAGCCCAACTCCGCCATGGTCAAAGATATGCAACGCAAGTTCATCGAGCGCTTCAAGCTAATCGAGAGGCCGCACCACCGCTGGAATCGACCTCTCTCGTCAATGCAAGGATGAAATTGTCGTTGACTTCATCAAAAGACGATGACTTCGCATGAAATGCCCTAATCCGTCTACAAATGAAGAGGTTGTAGGACTACGCAAAAGGGGCTTATGCCCCGAAATCTTCAAAAGCTCCCGATAGCCAACTTTCGGACATTCGACAAAGCAAACCGAGTCATGTCCGAATAGGAAATGTTGTACGCGGGCAACCCTACAAAGGACCGCAAAGAGAAAGCCTTCACGTCCTTACGTAAGAACGTTCACGGTTGATCGCACACCTGGGGCAAGCACAAACCTCAACGGGGCAACCTTTCCCCGTCCCCCTTCAAAGCTACAAAGGTTCCCGCTCCACGGAGGAATAGTCTTCACTTAGCCGAGGAAATGAAGAAGTCTTACTCCTTTACACGGGAGCACGCTAAAAGGCTTTTTTGATGTCTATATCGTAGAAAATCTGATCAGCTTGCCTCAACCTAAGCAACCAGCCGAGGTTTATAAATTTGATGACCCAAACTTCAGTGTATACCACCCAGTTGGGTCACTCGCTTAAAGACTACTATTCGTCACGAACATAGTAGAAATTTTCGATCAAGGAAGCCGCAATCGATACGCGGCAATATACGGTTAATCCACCGCAATCACATGTCAATCCAAAACCACAACAAAACATCACAGTCAATGTGATTAGTGGTCAAGCTTTCCCTACATGGTGACGGGGACCACAGGCCATTGAGGACCTTCCCCATGTCAACCCAAGACCTGTTTATCAAGATACCCCAGTCAGGGAATCACTCCTTGGAATTGAAGGCCAATCGGTTGCTGAACCGATCAAAAGTCACCATTGGATGTGCAAGGGATAGATCTCCCATTTCATCTACTATCATCTCGCGGTGAATAAATCCTTAACCCAGGGGGCACAAGCGACGGGGACAAATTTAATACCGGACGTCAATAATATAAGGGAACAAATTCCCGAAAGTCAAGCAAAATATGGGTTCCTAATACCCAGATTCGTCACGGTATGCCGATTCAACAATACACAAGTAAGGCAACCTATTTTAAACTTTGTCCGAACAACTACTCTCTCCAGAGTTGTCTAAAAGAATGTCAAGGCAAAATGTCAATTCAACGCGGCCTGTGGGAGCCCAATAACCCAAGAAGCCCAAACAAAGCATGCAAGCCACCTCGACCCGATGCCATCAAGGCTACCGGTGTTGATTTAGTTCAAGGTTCAAAAGAGAACCCCATAAAGACGGATGCCCAATGCTTCACCATCCTAACTACGCGAGGAAAGCAAACGCTCATGAAAGGGGCCGAGAGGAAAGAAAATGCTCGATCGGCTTATTCTCTCACGCCCTACAACAAAGCAAGCCATACCTAGCAAGTGCATGACGGACTCTCGTTTTCCCAAGCCCCGTATCAAAGTTGCGAAAGTCGGTTCATAACCATATATTGATGTTTGTCACCAAAATATCCGACCAGAATGGCACAGAATGACACCAAGTCGAAGTTCAACCCCTTCACCCCCAACAAATCCGATGGAGCGGGGGTAATTAAAAAAGGAAAAGGTCCAAATCGGCCTCGAATGAAGGAACAATGTTGTTGGCCGGTCAATAGAGAAATTTCTCGAATTCAAGCTGGCACTACCATCATCCAATGTGGGAACAAATCCCAAACCCAAATCAATTATGTCCACCAATCAGGGGTAAAAAAAAAATCTTCGACTCAAATGTCGACGGTTATCAATTGGATGAGGAACAAATCCTTCGCCCAAAATTCTCAATGGTTGGCTAAGCAACGGCCTACGCTAATGTTACTTCACCGAGGAATCAATCCTCATTCTACGACATGAAAAGTCACAATGGTTGGCCAATATGAGGTCAGATCTCCCAAATGAGTGAGGAATAAATTTCTACCAAGAAAAGGTGATGTGATTGATCGATCAACGGTCTATGTCAAAGTTGCTTTAAAGAGAGATCAACTCTCAAAAGGACAAACAATTGTGGCTACCTGGTTCAAGGACTAGGCTATCGACATCCATTTATGGGTAAAGAACAAATCTTTAACCCACAAGAATGTCATGCTAACTGATCTCCGATTCAAACCCCAAAGCACCACAAGCAGGAACAAATCTTCTATTCGTAAGATATCATACGCTCAAACGGTAGTCGCTCGGTGGCGAGGGCCAACCCTCAACCCATCAAGTTACTACGGTTGTCGGCTTAAAGACCGGCTATCAACATCTACATACGGGAAAGGAACAAATTCTCCACCCAAATGAATATGATGGTTGTCCGACCAAGTGACCACACCAAAGCTATCAAGACGGGGGATCAACCTTCACCACCAAACTATCAAGCTAGCCAATCAAAGGTTCGGCCCAATATCCATAAAGGGCGGTCGGGGCAAGCCCCCTAAACTATGCCGCGACGACGGGCCAAGAACAAACTTTCGCCTGTGGCATCGACAGGTAGGTGAAGTAATCCCTATCCGGAATGTCGAAGAGATCACCAATTCGCCGTATCGGTGAAATATGGAAAGTTCGTCGATAACCAGCCATCAATCGATGACTTACAAACGTGTCTACCACAAAGTGACAAGGAAGAAATCCTCTACCCAGAAGGAGAATGTATTTAGACTATCAATGACACAAGATATTGTGATTTTGTCGAGGAATCAATCCTCCATCAGTCCATATGTTGTAGCCGACCGAAGGTTATCGGCTTGCCTCAAAAACATCAATCGGGTTTCGAATAAATCCTACGCCCGAGATAAATTTTGCTCACATACGACGCCTCAACATTCTACTCGGGCGACAAGACAATTCTCGCCTATTATGCACGAGGCTAATCGATCCATCGATTACCCCAGACTTCGCTCAACCAAAGAAAGTGGCAAGTCCCTGTGCCACATTGCAGATGCACGGCTAAAGCTACACGGCTAAAGATCCAAATTCTACCCGTAACATTGACAGTCATAGAGCAAGTCTTTCGGCCTCAAGGTCCGAGGGAAAGCGCCTCCCCAAATCGAAACAAGCTTGGATGCCAAAGGTCGAGGTCCCCCACTTCGGTCCATCGCCAAAGGTCGCTTTGTTCACAACAAGCTATCATGGCCCTCAATGCCTTTATAGCTCTCGAAATTTCATATCATAGTGACCGTCTAAGGTCCATACGATTTTCAAGTTTTTACACCATAATGACCATTTTGGTCCGCACGGTTCCTAAAAATTTATGCCAACACGACGACTAAAGAAGTGTCTATGTGACTTTCCAAGTCTCCATACCATAATGACCTTTTTAATCTACGCGTGGTTTCTAAAAACTCACATCGCTATCACGGCTTTCAACGCCTATATAGCCTCCCAAAATTTTTCATGCCATCACGGTTCTCACAACCTACATGGCTTTCAAACCTCAAGGCACTAATTACTTTTAAACATTCTACCATAATGACCCTTTCAAGTTTTTCTACATGGTTTGCAAAAAGTCTCACGCTATCACGGTCCTTGCATCTCCACATAGCTTTCAAACCTTTGTACCATTACGACATTCACGGTCGTCATAGAAACTCGATGTTATCAGCGGCTCTGCCTTTATAACTCTCTAAGTTTTCAGGCCATCACGACCACCAATGTCCATACGACTTTCGTGCTTTTACACCATAATGACCATTATAGTCTACACGGTTTCCAAAGCCTTATCTCATCATTACCAAAGAAGGTCTACGATTCTCAAATCCTTACACCATCACGACCAAAAGGTCTATAATGGGTTGTTAAACCCACACCATCACGACTCTTCAAGTCTATATGGTTCGCTAATCCTTACACCGTCACGACTAGCAAGGTCTATACGGTTGTTCAACTTATACCATCATGACTTTTAAGTCCATACGGTTCTCAAATCCTTGTACCATCAAGACCATTAAGGTCTCGTATGGTTTTCAAAACTTTTATGCTAGCACGGCCTCAAGGCCAAGAGATAGCTTTCAAAAAATCTCATGCCATCACAACTTTAAGTCTACATGGCTACAAATAATTTTGGTGTCATCACGACTTCCATGTCTCATTCTCGCTTCCAAAGCTTCATATCACCATAACTCCTACACCCTACGTGGTTCAAATTTTAGTATTTCTATTCTCCCAAAATAGTTGCCTTCGAGATCGAGCTTCGGGACCCCCTTGTTCCTTGTCTCACAACTCTCACCGGCGCAAGAATTTCAATGGCTCGGGGGAGGCCCTAAATTCCTCACAAAAAAAGAGGGCTAAAAAATAGAGATGCCCCGACAGCCTTGGTCAAGTCACCCATAATTGATCAACTAAGAGCAAAAGTGTCAAAAAGAAAAAAAATCCAGCTAAGGTGAAAACCCCACAAAGGGCACCTCAGGCAAAAATGGATAACCCTGCTGTGTAAAAACCTCGTAAAGAAGACATACATGCAAAATATGAAAGGGGCTAGTCTGGGTGAAAACCCGAAAAGGGCAAGGGCCAGTTAGTTAAAAAAAGAAGGAAGGAGAAATGTTGAGAGTTGAGTCTATTATGACTTTCATGTCTAGCCTCATCAAATGTCACACCAACATACCTTGTACACTTGTAAGGTCCCTATCCCCTACATAACCTTGAAATCCATACCCTTATAAGCGGAGCATGAGCCTTTCATCCTTCCAGGCCTATGGGTTCAAATGGCATGAAGCCACCCCAAATTCTAAACCCCAATGCCAAGTATGATCCTTTCATCCTCCCAAGCGCATGGGTTCAAATGGCATGAAGCCACCCCAAATTCTAAACCCCAAGGCCGAGTATGATCCTTTCATTCTCCCAAGCCCACGAGTTCGAACGGCATGAAGCCACCCCAAATTCTAAAATCCCAAGGCCGAGCATGATCCTTTCATTCTCCGAAGCCCACGGGTTCAAATGGCATGAAGCCACCCCAAATGCTAAACCCCAAGGCCAAGTATGACCCTTTCATCCTCCCAAGCCTATGGGTTTCCTTTTAGCACAAAGCTACCCCAAACTTCATACCCCCAAGGCCGAGCATGATACTTTCATCCTCCCAAGCCCACGGGTTCCAATGACATAAAGTCACCCCAAATTTCATACCCCCAAGGCCGAGCATGATACTCTCATCCTCCCAGGCCCACGGGTTCCAATGGCATGAAGCCACCCCAAAAGTTCACGCCCCAAGGCCGAGTATGATCCTTTCATCCTCACAAGTCCACGGGTTCCAATGACAAACAGACACCCCAAACTTCATACCCTTAAGGCTGAGGATAATCCTCTCATCCCTCCAAGCTTATAGTCCCCAATGACATACCCTATAAGCCAAGCATGCTTCCTTTCATGCTCATAAGCCAAAGGGTCCCACTGGCATGAAGCCGCCCAGATTTTGTATCATACAAGACGAATGTGATTCCTTCATGTCCACAAACTAAATGATACAAGACCCTTAAAACCGATGGCCCAGGGGAACCTTAATTCCTCACCGCCCAATCAAGGCTCGAAGAAGCCGATTCTTCACTAATCAAAGCAAAAAAAGAAGAGAAAAGAAAAAAAAAGGAGGCTAAAAAATAGAGATGCCCCGACAGACTTAGCCATTCATCTTCAATCGATTGGTTAAGGGCAAAATTGTCAAAATATACCTAGCTAAAGGGTAAAACCCGAAAGGGTGCCCAGGCAAAATCAGTAACTCCGCCACGAAAAAACCTCGTACCGAGGCATGTAGGCAAAATACAAAGGGGGCTAGTCTGGGTGAAAACCCGCAAGGGCAGTCAGCCTAGTAAAAAATTATCATGCTATCATGGCCCTCAAGGCCTATATAGCTTTTCAAAAAAAAATCACAAGCTATCATGGTCTCTATGACCTACATAGCCTTAAAGAGTATATACCACCATAAACAACAAGATTTATGTGGTTATCAAACTCTTACCATCATAACCCTTTTGGTTTATATGGTTTTCAAAATTTCTCATACCATCACGAATTTTCTGGTCTATATGGTTTTCAAAAAAATCTCATATACGACGACCCATTCGGGTCTATATGTTTTTCCAAAGCCCCCATGCTATCACGGCCCTCAAGTGCCTACATAGCTTCAAATTTTATACCGTCATTGTGCCCCTGTGCCTACATGGTTTCAATGTACCATCATAGGCCCATAAGCTTATACGGTTTAAACTTTAAAACTATCAGGCCCTTAAGCCTATATGGTTCGAATTCCATACCATCATTGCTTTTAAGCCTATATGGTTCAAACTCATACCATCATAGCTCCCAAGCTTATATGGTTCAAAGTTCATACCATCATGGCCTTTAAGCCTACATGGTTCAAAACTCATACCATCATGGCTCCCTAAACCTATATGGTTCAAAGTTCATACCATTGTGGCCTTTAAGCCTATATGGTTCAAACTCAACGCCCTCATGGCTCTCTAAGCCTGTATGGTTCAAAGTTCATATCCAAACTCATACCATCATGGCTCCTTAATCCTATATGGTTCAAAATTCATACCATCATGGCCTTTAAGCCTAAATGGTTCAAACTTCATACCATTATGGCTCTTTAAGCCTACATGGTTCAAAACTCATACCATCATGGTCTAAACCTACATGGTTCTAATTTTCATGACCCTTTCGGTTTGCATGGTTTTCAAAAAATTTCATGCTAGCATAGCCCCTCAAGGCCTATATAGCTTTTCAAAAGAAAAATCACAAGTTATCATGGTCCTCCGACCTACATAGCCTTGAAACCCTCAAGGCATCGTAACCCTTGCGGTCTATATGATTTTCAAAAAAGAAGAAGGCAATCACAAGCCATCATGGTCTCCATAACCTATGTAGCCTTAAAGAGCATGCACCACCATAACCAACAAGGTTTATGTGGTTATCGTGCCTTCATACCCTCATCAAAGCCTATACGGTTCAAACTTCATACCATCATGACCCTTCAAAGGTCTATACGGTCATTGAACCAATATATCATCAAGACTTGCATAATTCTCGACCATACTATGCAATGTGTCAATGCACACAATCCTTCAAGGTGACTATTTCTTACAAACAATGAGATTTATTACATCCCACAACACATGTTCGAGAAAGGATATGTCACAAATGAGAAGAATTCAATATCGTCAATTTGCTAACCACCGAAGGCAATACAACAAGTACAAGCCCAAGGAAGGTCAAGCACGATACAAGAAGAGGGAGTCAACCAAACTAGCACCAATCATAGGTGCTACCAACTCCCAGCCAAATGGAAGTCAAGTTGCCCAAACCCGGAGATGTCCAACTCGTTAGGCTTTCAGCGTGTTTTCTGTGGAATTGCGATGGCAAAAGCGGCGCATCTCTTTCGACTGTAGAATGGGAGCCCATGCCTTGTCTGCGACAAGCCTCTCCCCGATTAGTCTCCGGCATGAATCGAGCTCCTCCACACACCATAGCTACCATGCTTGAAATACAGAGAGATATTAGTAACATACTAAAAAATATCTCTCATCCATGGAAGTTAACATTCGAGAGAAGAAGAAAAATGAGAAGATTAAACCCGTTTGGACACGTGACATTCCCCTTCAACCTCGTCTCTGGGAAATGTCCCGTGGGGGGCATTTGTTGAAACAGGAAAAAAAAAAGAAAAAAAAAACACAACAACAGCCGCGCGGCCAACGCGCGCACGCGCGCGCGCGCGCGTGACCACGCCCCCTCCCCAGTCAAAGCCACTCCCCCGGTCAAACCGGGGGATTATCTGAAAAAAAAAAAAAAGAAGAAGAAGGGGGGGCCATGGGCCTCTGCGCGGCAGCACGGCGGTCGCGCGCGTGTGCGCGCTGCCCACCCGGTCAAACCGGGGCACCCCCGGCCAAACCGGCGGGGTGGAAAAAAAAAGGAGACAAAAGAAAAAAAATAGGGAAGACCGGGTCAGCCGACCTCCCCATGATTCACGACCCCAGAAGTGCTCCACTTCGGATCCGCCACCCCAAGGTGACCTTACCCACCGCTTGACCACCGGTCAAACAGAGCATAAAGAAGGGAGAAATGGGGGTAATTCTTACCCCGAATCCGGTCACCACCCCACTATCGAAAACGGGCTTAGCGGGGACTTGCCAAATGACCTCGTAATGCCCCTTCAAGACTTCTATAAATAGCTTCCTTTCGCCATACGTACAACGGGGTTGGTTGGAAAGCGAGGAAAGAGAGAGTCGAGAAGAGAGAGAAACTCGAGTTCTCACTCCTTAAGGTAAGAAGTACCTAAGCTATGCTACCTTTCCATAAAAAGGGGCTGGTTTTCGCGCTACCTTTCCATAAAAGGGGCCCAAAATAGTAAACTATTTTCGGATAGAAAATAGCCAACCCAACTCCGGTCTACCCGAAATGCGCCGAAATTAAGTGGTTTCGCGCTACCTTTCCATCAAAAGGGCCCAAAGTAGTCATTATTTTGGATACAAATAGAAAACCCAAATCGGTAAAGCCGAAATGCCGGCCAAACCGAACGGGAATTCTGAATAGAAAACCCAACTCGGTAAAACCGAAATGCCGGTCAAACCGAACGGGGAAATCAACATGAAAAACCCAAATCGGTCAAACCGAAATGCCGGTCAAACCGAACGGGAATTCAAACATGAAAACCCAAATCGGTCAAACCGAAATGCCGGTCAAACCGAACGGGAAATCAAGGTGAAAACCCAAATCGGTCAAACCGAAATGCCGGTCAAACCGAACGGGAAATCAAGGTGAAAACCCAAATCGGTCAAACCGAAATGCCGGTCAAACCGAACGGGAAATCAACATGAAAACCCAAATCGGTCAAACCGAAATGCCGGTCAAACCGAACGGGAAATCAAGGTGAAAACCCAAATCGGTAAAGCCGAAATGCCGGTCAAACCGAACGGGAATTCAAACATGAAAACCCAAATCGGTCAAACCGAAATGCCGGTCAAACCGAACGGGAAATCAAGGTGAAAACCCAAATCGGTCAAACCAAAATGCCAGTCAAACCGAACGGGAAATCAAGGTGAAAACCCAAATCGGTAGAGAAACCCAAATCGGTCAAACCGAAATGCCGGTCAAACCGAACGGGAATTCAAATCGAAAACCCAAATCGGTCAAACCGAAATGCCGGTCAAACCGAACGGGGATTCAACATGAAAACCCAAGTCGGTAAAGCCGAAATGCCGGTCAAACCGAACGGGAATTCAAATGGAAAACCCAAGCTCCAGAAAAGCCGAGATGTCACAGAAACCTGAACAAGCTCCAGAAATGCCACATACCAAATGCAATCAAGCCATTCCTGGACACATGAAGACAATCTGGTTCGGTAAAGGCAAAAATGCCGAAAAGACCGAAACCCAGATCGATAAAGTTGAAATGTCAGCAAAAACCGAAGAAGCTCCAGAAATGCCGCATATCAAATGCAATCAAGCCATTCTTGGATATATGAAGACAATTTGGTTCGGTAAGGCCGAAATGCCGAAAAGGCCGAAACCCAGATCGGTAAAGCCGAAATGTCGGCAAACCCGAATAAGCTCTAAGAAATGCCGCATATCAAATGCAATCAAGTCATTCTTGGATATATGAAGACAACCGTTGCAGAAGCCGAAATGCCGAAAAAACCGAAACCTGACGGTGAAAGCCCGAAATGTCGGCAAACCGAAGAAGTTCAGAATGCCGCATATCAAATGCAATCAAGTCATTCTGACATACGAAGAAAATTGGTTCGATAAAACCGAGATACCGGCAAAGCCGAAAACCCAAATCGCAAAGCCGAAGCGCCGGTCAAATCGAACAAACTTTGACATGTGTTGAGGAACAAAGGCTCGAATGCCCCCTCATTTATTGTACTTCCATGTACTCAAATCGACATGAAATAAATTCAAGTTCGATTAACCCGATGTGTCATCCAAAGATGACATCTAATCCGCATGGACTCTGAGAGGTGGATAAAAATTAAACAAAATTATCTAAGTCAACAAATGACCACATGAACAAAACAAATCAAATCAAATCAAATCTTAAAGAAAATCAATGAACCCAAACTTAAATGTTTGAATTAAGTTCAACCAAATTCCATCTCATAAGGCCATGGGGATGTCTTCCAGCTTTCTGTATGTGGATGAATGACTTCCGATCAATATGTTGCTGTGACGGTCAATCAAGGGTATTCGAGTGTTTGCTCGATATAATTAACACCGGAATATCGCAAGTCCGGTGGAGAGAGGTCAAAATTTATTTTCAAAGAACTCAAATAACCTCACAAATTAAATTGTGGTTCAGATCATCTAAGTGGTGGGTGATACCCATATCGACACTTAGCAAATCTGTGGAACCATCGGTGTTCCTATAAAATAATACCACATCAAATTAACTAATACTCCTATGAATACCACATATTTTCATAGTAGTCAATGCTAGCCTAAAGCAAAAAAGAATTTTCTACACCAAAAAGAAAAGAGGGGGAAAATTCGAGGTTCCAACATTGATCTCTTGTTTTGATTGTATGTAGGTCAATTGCTTAAATATCTTTGGTGTTTGCTTCTTTGTATAAACAACTAAAACTGTGTTATCCACGAATGATATATGTTCTTCCTCATGAAGAAAAATGCACTCGTGAGAATGGAAGGATACAAGAAAGAAAATTCGTTCATGTGCAAGCAAATTATTTAATGGTTGCTATTTGGAGCATTATCTAAGACTTTCATTGGTTGGAAAACTTGGGTGTTTCCCATTCTACCGAACAAAACACAAGCTTTTCAAATTAAATAAATCAAAGAACGACTGTAGGATCCATAGTTGTCAAGGTGCAAGGCACCCAAGGTGTTTAGCGGCTAGATTTCCATTTAGGCGACGAGGGTACCACTTAGGCACTGCCTAAGCGGTAAAAATTATATGTTAATACTATATATATAAATATATATAATATAAAGAGAGAGAACTAGGAAAAAAAATATAAAGTATACTTTAAAAAGTTTAAGCATAGGAGTTTTACATTTAATTATATACATATTTATATTTTATTGTTGAATATGTGTATTATGTGTGTATGCATGTAAATGTGTTTTATATAGGTAATTATGTGTGTGAGCAGTGAGCATATATTTTTGGAAAAGAGATAATCATCATAAACTAATAAGTGAGAGGGAAAGGAAATGGGGAGATTTTTATGATTTTTTAAGTATATATTTATAATTTAAAATATTAAATATGTAAGTGTAAATATAGGTGAAATATGTTAATATATTTTCACTATCATTAAATGGTTGTTCACGAATCTTGGATGTGTAGGCACCTATGTGTGCTTCTTTTGGCTACCAAGAAAGGTACTCTGGCACCTTGACTTGGCACGGTGCCTAGGTGGACCCCTTGACAACTATGCAAAGAACAATTAGGCATCAACCACACATTGTAGTCTTCAGTTCTTGTAACCATCTTTTATTAACGTCCTTGAAGTACATATGTAAAACCACTGCTCCCTCTTAGTAGCTTTTCAAACCTTCATTCGACCCCTACTTCTCTGATTTATTGTTTTTACTCATCACCATGTAGATTGTGCATAAAACTTTAAAATATTCTTTTTTATACTATATATAAAATGTTTTAATATATAATTTGTACAATATTAATATTAATATAAAATATAAAATAATATAAATACTAATATTATATAAATATGTACAACAAATAAATATATAAATATTAAAGTGTATAAACTTTTTTTATAAAATAGAAAAAGAAAGAAAAAGGTGAAGTAATGAAAAAATGAAGTAACCATTATATATTTAAAATGAAAACTTGGGTAAATTAATTGTGAAATACTTCTGTAGAATACCTTTTAACTGTTTTATATCTTTTTGCAACACTGCTCTAATCTAGAAGACATTGTCCAATCTTATGGTGAAATTAACTTTCTGGCTAGATTGAGATCACGCAATCGTGAATGCTAGTAAGAACTAAAAAGAACTCAACATGACACAAGTTAAGAGTGATAATGTTGTAGTCATTGAATAGATACTAAAAAACAAACCTACCAAATCCTTCAAGCAGCAATCAAACTTTTTATTACTATAATGGTACTGGTACCTGTAAAGAAAAGTGGATCCTAATCTCTATAATAGGCTGAAAGTGTCCCTCATATGCAAAATGTGTAAGATGATAACTTAGGATATATGAAAATATGTAGAAAGCCACATATTAATTAAGAACATATTTATTTACTTAATTATAATTTTTTTGGATCTTAAACAATAAAGGTATCACTATCTCAGTATCTCTATAGAAATTGACCTTAATATTAAAAACAATAAAAATTTATCATTCTTTTTGAAAATAACAACAAATAAGATAAATAATAATATATGAAAACCTTAGTAGCATTTCTTAGCCAATATTGATCCCATATCAGTACATTGATAGTTTCTAAAAGTAATGAACTATAAAAGTCATACAAGATCTTCCGTCCATTGATTGCAAAATTGGCCGATCTAGATTGAGATCCACTGATTTTCGAATCCAATCTGATTTTGGCCGGGAGACCCAATCCAAGCCAATCTCTTGCCGGAATCGATCTAAATCAATCGAATCAGCTTGGATTGGGACTGAAATTGACCAAATCAGTGGAAAATGCCACAACAGCAGTGCTATGCCAGTCGGACTTGGTAAGTCACTGGATCCGCATCCGCCCTTAATGGGTCCCGATGGATAGGACGGGGAAGACTGTCTTGGGAAAGTGCCTCTATGGGGCCTTATACAGCCCATTTTGGGGCTGAAATCAGCCCCAAAAGGGCTTAGATTGTATCAAAATTGGATCTAGGCCCATATTCTGCATAATTTTTTTTGTTTTTTAGGGTCCTTTGAAGATCTGATCTGAACCGATTCCTGATCAGTTTTTCTTCTAGAAAATTGGCTAATCCAATCCCAATCCGGGTACCGATTCCAATACCATGATCTATGTCTATCTTGTACTAAAAGTTGACTCATGCAACTATTGAATGTAGAATAACTAAAGCATCATGTGCCATTTGGGAAAGAGTAGGATACATTGATCTCGTAGTTGACCACCATTTAGTTCATCAAAATTGGACTCTATGTAGTGTTCAAGATATTTATCTTTGTTTTTGCGTTGTCTTGCTTTCTTTATTTAAAGTTGACTTCATCTTTTTAGGATATTCGTTTCAAATTGGTTAACATTCGAAGAAGTTGATGCAATTGCCTATATCATAGAGATATGTTGTTCTTTTGGTATAGAAGCTTGATACTCATTAAATAATAAATTAATAACCTCATTTAATTGTCCAATATATTAGTTGCATCTCATCTTTATATTAGAAAATATAATGAGATAAACTATAACTTGTAGCATGCCTCAAGTATATCAAGTATCAACAATTTGTTAACATCAAATCACAACCTTTTCAATATTTGTTAAATTTTATATTAATTTTATTAACCATTCAATGAATGATTTCACGTGAACTTGACACTTGAACATTCAATAATAATTTCACCTTGAACATTTCATGAAAATACGTATACGTTGTGAGATATTTCACTTTGAAAGTGCATTAGTTGCATCATAGAAATTTCTCAAGAAATTACGCAATGTCAACCTCTTTCCACTCTTTTATGGTATGTGCATAATGATAATTTAAGTCACACATATCCAAAGAAATAGAAGTTTTATTATACTAGATAGCCACTTCTAACATATCATATATGGAGTTCCAACGTGTTGGAACATCTAGTCCTACACATCTACCAATTAATAACCCGACATCCACAGTTCATTTTTCGAACAATTGACAATGGGATGGAAAACTTCTTACCTGTTGAATACTTCTCCAAACACTATGAATGACTCAAACAATATTCAATTCATCTTGGACACCTAATACAAATATGAGAAACACATTTTACTTAAAAAAATGATAAAAAATCATGTTTTATGCTCTATGACATTTGAAGTAAGGAGTGGAATATGTCATTTATTGATGCATTGTTAATGTGATACTCAATATTTGGCTCAAGACCCTTGCAAATTAACACGTGATTCGTGAAAGGACGAAGGCGTGGAATGCAATCTCTTGAGAAGCACTATCTCTCCACAAATTCGAGAAGTGAGATCATTGAAATGAAAATATGGATATAATTATCTTGGAATTCTTAAAATTTTAACACTTGTTGCCACTTCTACTTCCCAACTTCATATTAATGCAAATTGTTTGTTGTCTCCGTTGTTTTTACTCTCTTGTTCTATTTTATATTGTTATTTAAGTTAGATGACTTTGTTAAGTTTGTCCCATGTGTTAACAACTCAATTATTTTATCCATCCAAAAACTTATCTAGGTATTATTATCTCATTTTCTATTATATTTTATTAACTAATATTTTATATGACTATGTATGATGTGACATATCACACTAATTTCTCAAGATTTAAAAAAAAATGATCCCTATGATACCTTTTGTTAATATTGATCTAGTTGAATCCTAGATCAATCTTAAGATTCCAAATTTCTTGATGTTTCCCTTGTGCACAATGTTCACCTTCCTTGTAATTCATTTTTAGTTTCTTTTGTTAGTTTGTCCCATTATTAGTTCTCAATGTCGTCCCCATTTGAAGAGATTATCATCATATTTTATACTCAGACTGTGGTTCGCAGAATCGACGATTCGGATCAGAATTAGCTAATTTTGGAATTGAATCGGCATCCCGATTTAGGGAGGGCAGGGCCCTCTTCAGAATCCTGTCTGAATCGGCTGAAGTCGACCGAATTGATCTGGATCAAGACTGATTCAGTGTGAGCAGCTGATTCCAGCAAAAGTCTCCAACATCGGAAGCCAATGGCGGTGGCAGAACTGCATTTGCGTCAGCATTATCAGGTAGGGAAGAAGACCTGATATTATAAGATCTAATGACTTCAATCATTTCAGGTCCATAGGATCCGATAAAATCTTATCGGGTAGGGAAGGTGCCATGGCAACATGGCTATAGTATTGATGCCAGATTCTGGCACTAACCCGAACAGATCAAATCAAAATCCTCTTAGGAACGTGTATATGCTGTTTTTACATTTTTTCTATTTTTTGAATAATTGATCCATACCAATTCTGAATTGGTTTTTCTCTCTTAAAATAGGCCGATTCTGCAGATCCGGATTGAATTGGAATCTACACTAACTGATCCAGTCTTTGATACCTATTATGCTTTTCTTGACTTAGACTAACATTTCTAAAGTCTAATCTCTGAAGGATTTTTTGCGATTTCTTCTCTCCATCCCTCCTGAACCGAAGTCAAGATGCAAGAGAACAATCCTTGGACGCAAGAGAATGACATGCATCTACTAAAGTGCACAAGCTCATCTTTTCGGCCTAAAATTTGGCCCAAGCTTAGCCTGGCCTGCTGGCCTGTGAACCAATCCTACCAATTGACATCCCTAGGGGTATCCATGGTTCAATTTGGTTTAGTTTTGGGTCATTTTTTTCTAAAATTGATCTAAATCTAATGTGATTTGGTTTGAAATGGAAGACTCATTATTTGAAATAATCAATTGTATATATATACACTCATTAAGTTATAAATTGTTGATATAAATACTATTTTATCATGGAAACTATAATATATCATTGTATTGATTATATTGTAGTAATTTTATTATATTTTACTTTATTCATTTTATCTGGTTTTAGAGGCCTTTAAACCTTTTAACTGAGCCAATAACTCAAACCAAACCAAACTGGCCAATTCAGTTTTGCTTGATGGTTTGCTTCATTTATGGCACACCCTTATCCTTATCTTAATGAGGACCTTGTCTTTCTTCTTCTACTCTCATTCTCTTCTTTTCTATTGGTGATTGGTGCTATTCACCAACAGTTGTCAAGGCGTACACCTAGTCATTGCCTGGGCATCAAGGCATTAATCTGTGGTTGACTGGGCCAGATGCCTAACCACAACTAGGGGTGCAATCGAGCCGAGCCGAGCCGAGCTGAGCAGGGCACTGTTCGAGCTCGGCTCGATCGATTATTTAACCAGTCGAACTCGGGTCGATACTTGACGAGTTTTCAAAAGTCTTGTTCGAACTCGGCTCAATTTAAGCTCGATGAGTTCAAGCTTGGCTCGTCGAGCTGCTCGTTTATGTAAACGAGCCAACTTAGCTCGAAATCGATTCAAACTCATAATCGAACTCGTTTTTGAGCTCGAAATTGAGCTCTTTTACTTAAAATTAGAGTTCAAATATTAAAAAATATATTTTAAACTACTATTTAAACATAAAAATATAATTTTACATAATAGTAAGAATATAAAAATATAATAAATATAATATTTTTAAATTTAATTATTTAAATAAATAATTAATCGGGTAATTAATCGAATACTTAATCGAGTATTTTATTGAACACTTAAACGAGTTGTTCGTGAACTTATCGAGCTAAGTAGGTCTTTGTTCAAACTCGGCTCGTTTATAAGTCGAGTTTTTTTTTTTGTTTAAACTCGTTTATTTAACTTAATAAACGATTTGAGTTGAGTTTTTAACGAATCAAGCATTGAACTACTCGTCGAGCGTATTGGTTCGTTTGCACCCTAACCACAACGCCAAAAGGCATGCACCTTGTCAGCTAGGCAATCACCTGACCGCCCAGTCCTTTGAACTGGTGAACTGGTTTACACTCAAACAAGTTCGCCAGTTTACTTAATTAATAGCTCCTTACCCGGTCCCCCCACCCAACGAACAGAAGCCCAATGACACTTCGGCCTTCTCAGTCGATTAGGAGCCCTGATGAATAGTCCCGGTGCAGGAGACCTCATCATCGTCATCTGCCACTCACTACCGTCCTCCATTGGTCAACAGAGGCTTTTTCTTCTATTGCCATCGTCCTCCTTCTCTGCTAATCTCTTGTTTATGGTCCGTTTGGTTAGAGTTTCAAATTTGATACTATATCAATATTGATATTGATAATTTTAGAGGTTGGTGTATCAATATTAAAATTGATACAAGTTGACACTTGTATTACATAATGTTCTTTGTTTTCACTACCAATTTCAAAATTGATACTATTAACCAAACACTTCTTAGTGATTATTAGGAATATCAATTTTAAAATTGATAATGATAGAGGTGTCAAATAGTGTTACCAAACAGGGCCTTAAGCATTTTTCCGCTGGCAGATTATTTTAGGGTTTTGTTTCTTCCATCAGTGCTCCTTTATTTACGAGTTTCTCCTCCTAACATCTAACAGAGATGTTTTTATCTTTTTGTAAGCTCTTAAAAGCTCAATGTAACATTCTTTTAAATTTTTATATATTGTTTATGAGAGATGCAAGACTTGTCATTTCATACCCTGCCTAACCGCTTAGGTGACGCCTCGTCGCCTAAGTTGTAGAAGGCCCTTCAGGTGCTTTGGATGCCTTGTCACTTTGACAACTATATATTCACCCTCCACTTCTTCTATCAATCTCTGATAGCCTTGCTCTCTCTCTCTCTCTCTCTCTCTCTCTCTCTCTCTTTTTCATGCTTGAGAACCCAGCACAAGCTTGTCTCATTCTGTGCACGTCTGCATAGAAATATCACATCAGGCAATCCCCAGATGGAAGGCTGGACCATCTGCCATGTTTAATATCACATTTTCTCCTTGCTCGTTCTGCCTATGCACTGTAGGTCCCATCTCCGCATGAACTCATTGCATCACACTCTCAACTGCTTGCATGTTCTCTGGTTCTCACCGCCACTTGTGAAGATGCTGCAGCCTCCCGCAGCTTCTTCATGGTTACGCTCACACCCGCGACTGCCACTCTCTCTTCCCTTCCTCTGGGACCCAAGCCCAGCTATGACTTTCTCCCTCCTTACTTCATTGTATGGTCCTTGTCCTTCCCTGCCATAGTTGTAAAGGCGCTTGCTTAGGCTGCAAGGCACCTTTGTAGGGTCAAGACGCTAGGGTGCCTTTCTAGCAGCCCAAAAAGCACCTGCCTAGGCAACCAAGGCACCTGCCTATGCACCCCAAGCCCCTTCTACATGACATTTTTTCTGGGAGCATTGCCGCCCAGATTCTCCCCTCCTTTCAAGGGGCGCCACCCCCTTGGCTAGTTGATGATGATGAAATCATATTAAAATGTTTTACCATCACTTGTACTATTAAATATATTTAATATTTTAATTATAAATATACATTTAAGAATTATAAGTTTTATTTCAATCCTCTTTCCACTCCCTCTTAATTTATGTAGATTATCTCTTTTCCAAAAAGATATATCCACTTAAGCACACGTACAAAATTACAAACATAAAGCACATTTACAGCCATGCAGACATAATGCACATATCCAATTGTATTATACAAATATGTATATGATCGCACACATATTCAATTGTAATATACAAAGATGCGTATGATTATGTATACATACATACCTGAAATCTGCCAGTGTGTACTACCTGCTGTTGCATGAGACCGGCCCACCTGCATCTGAGTGGCACCATCACTTAGACCCTTCGATGGTCTATCTGGTACCATGTCTGCAAGCTCATGCCTACAAGGTAGTCACATCACATCTTCCGGGTGTTTACAGATGCTTTTGAAGTTATTTTGAAGTTGAAATATGTTATATATAATGTTCAGGCAGCAAAGAGGTTGATAAATTAAGTTAGTGGCTTCACGACTCTGTCCTGCACCAGCTAGATCTTTATTTGTTTTAGTTTCTTTATTTGTTTTCGAGGACTGTTGGATTTAAGTTTCTAAATGATTTGATGCTGAAGTTGCACATCTACTCATCAAGTATCTCGATTGATGGTATTTTACTATGTCAGAATGTCTCTTGGAGTTATGTACTTAGATTAATTTGCATTGTGTGATAATTTCTGTTGGCATCTCAATGACATTTTTCATGCAGAAATTGCGGGCCGCAATTTGTTCAGCATACTACAAGGACTTTGGCATAGAGGAGACTGATATTTTTGTATCAGATGGTGCAAAATGTGACATTTCTCGTCTTCAGGTTTTTTTGTTTGCTTGTTTGGTAGTTGTTTTATCTCCCTGTGGATTGTGAAGATGAAATCCACCATGTATGTGTGACATTCCAAGTATACTTTTGTTCATGTGACTTTTCCGTCATGTTTTTATCCTGTATATTTTACATATATGCTCACACCAATTACTTCTGATGAGTCAAGTTGATTTTACTTTAAATTGTTTTATTCTATTTGCAGCTTCTCTTTGGGGCAAATGTGAACATTGCTGCACAAGATCCCTCATATCCGGTAAAACTATCTTTTACAATCTTTCCTCACGTAGTTAATCTTATAAAGTAACATCTTTTTTATTATTTAATTTTTCTAGTTGTTACAGGATGTTTTCTTTTTTTGTTGTATCCTTTATTGTTTGGTCACTGCAAACTTCATGTCAGTGCAGTTTGTTCTAGATATGGGATCTGTAAAATATAATAGCCTTTCTTTGCATTATAGCTTAATAAGTCACTCGCATTACAGGCATATGTTGATTCAAGTGTCATCATGGGGCAAACTGGCTTGTACCAGAAAGATAGTGAGAAGTATGGAAATATTGAATATATGAGATGCACACCAGAGAATGGTTTCTTTCCCGACTTATCTAATGTATCTCGGGCAGATGTGATATTCTTCTGTTCACCAAACAACCCAACTGGTTCTGCGGCATCCAGGGATCAGTTAACTAAGCTTGTCCAGTTTGCCCAGGAGAATGGATCGATTATAGTGTATGATTCTGCCTACTCCATGTATATATCGGATGACAGTCCTCGCTCAATTTTTGAAATACCTGGTGCTAAAGAGGTAAGCCCAACAACTGACCCCAGTGAACAATTTATCTTTTTTATAGGTTTTGATAAAGCTGTTTTTATTTGTCAACTTATCATGCTCCTTGATCTTTTTCTTCTGCTATCTATTGACATGAAAAGTTACTGTGTTGAGATCCTCATGCTTCATCCAAGTGATACTTGATTTCATAGACATTTGAAGTTGTTTCACATGATGAATCCATATAATGTATATTCTGGTTCAAACAGTAAAAGCATCATCATCTTTGATGTCTTTGTTTGACAAGGCCCATTTGACAGTCCCACTGATTCAATGTAGTTTTATAAAAAATTTAGTGGAACAATTTTATATTTCAAACAAGTTATGCTTAAGTCAACTCAATCCAACTCAAGCCTTAATCCAGAATTAATTGGGGTCAGACATTTTTTTAGTGGTCAAAAGACCTATTTTATATTAAGCAAAAGAAAGGTGTCCAATACTGGGGAGCAGAAGACAAAACACAAGCAAGGAGAGGGAAGAGAACTCTCCCACTGCGGTGGTAGATGAGTAGAAGGTTACAAAAATAAAGCTAAGAACGCCAAATATCTCTCCCTAAAAGTGGACATCTGCATGGGGCTTTCAGAGAATGCCAACATCCAGCCCTTTACGTGAGCAGTCATCGAATGCAGGATTAGCTTTGGGTTCTCAAAACGATCTTGGAAGATGCGCTTGTTCCTTGCACCCCAAACAGACCACAACCTGGTTGGAAATCATGTTCCACATTATAGAATCAGAGGCTCAAGGTCCAAAGATGCACCCCGACCAAACTCATATGAAAGAAACAATATCTGCGGGTTCTGTCCATGCAATTCTCCAGCATCTAAAAATGATTTGCCATAAGAAACTTATAAGCCCGCATTTGATGAAGAGGTGATCCACATCTTCCTTCTTGAAACCACAGAACACATGTAGATATCGTAGTGAAAATCCCATGTAAGTGGCTTCTGGTAGGGAGATGATGCTTAGCAATCTTTCATAAGAAAATTTTTATCTTCACAATAACAGGTTGGTTCCAAACCAGATGGTGCCAAGATACTACCACTCCACTGTTAGTTAACTTGCTCAAAGCCAATTTCACATTGAAAAAGATTTATGATCGGGCAGCTAAGTTAATTGTCTTCATTGTTGATAAAGCACCTACAGTTATCGAGGATTCCAAGTAAGCCAGAAAGCTTTTGGATCTCCACATCCTTGAGGTTCCTCCTGAAGATTAGCCGCCATTTAGATTCCTCATCTCAAACATCAAAAACCTTATCGCCAGGATACCTGCACAGGCTGTAGAGAGTGGGAAACAGAAGCCAGCAGGGCATGAAGGACCTACTGATTCTCATAATAAAGTTCTACCATTCCCTACTTCAATGGTAGTAGTTGACTTGAAGAACTCCCAGTTATGCAAGATACCTCTCAAGATACTTGAAAAGCTGCTTCTATCTCTTAACTCTCTAATCTAAGAGTTTTCCCCGCCAATGTTGTATTTAGAGCGGATTAGTTTTACCCACAGAGGATCTCTATTGACATTCAATTTCCATATCCACTTTGAGAGTAAAACATTGCTAATAGCTTCAAGTGGAGCAAAACCCACTCTCCCTTCTTTTGTAGGCCTACCTACATGGTTCCATTTGACAAGGTATAGGCCCCTGCTGCCATTGTTACCTTTCCAAAAGAACTTAGCTATAATGCTCTCCAATTTCTGACATACACCTCTGGGCACTCTTAAGGTAGAAAAGAAGTAGAGCAGGAGACTTTGTAACACTGTTTTAGACAAAAGCCATCTCCCTCTAGTAGACAACATGTTACTTTTCCAATCTTGAAGTTTGCTTTTGAATTTATGATCTTTTATCTCAGAGAGGGAGGCCCAAATACCTAATAGGAAGAGAAAACCCCATCATATCGGAAATGCCATGTACCTGCTCCCGCTGAATCCCATTCAAATTAATACTAATAAGCTCACATTTATTCAAGTTGTTTTTCAACTCAGTGACATAATGCAACAGGAATAGCAATAGTTTGAGATAAAAACATTTTACCAGACTCACAGAAGATAAGAGCAGACTATCATCTGCAAACTGAGGGTGAGTGATATGTTTGTTCTCTACCATTGCCAACTTTGTTACCTTCAATCAAACTATATTGTTATGCTTTCTTTCACATAATCTTTAGATCTTAGCTGACTAGTACAAAAAGTTGTGGTGAGATCAGGTCACCTTGTCTAGGCCCTCTTGAGGACTTAAAGAAACCAAATCTTTTACCATTAATATCCACAGAAAACTTAGACGTGCTGATACAACATTTGATCCCCCTGATTCATTTGTTTTGAATCCCATCAGCTGTATGATTCTTAAAAGACATGGCCATAGGCCTTCTCAAAGTCCATCTTTAATGGTACACATAGCTTACCCCTACTTTTAATTATGTACGCACTTATGAGCAGCCATGAAATTGTCCAGAATATATCTACCTGAAATAAAAGCTAACTAGGTAATGTTGGTTAAATTACCAATGTGCCTACTAAGTCTAGTTGCAAGCACCTTGGTAATAATCTTGTAATTACAAGTTAAAAGGCTTATTGGCCTCAAATCCCTGATGTCTTCCTTGCTTTTCTTTTTAGGTAAGAGAATCATAGTTGTTGAGTCAAGAGTTTGATGCAATTCTTGTTGGCCTCAAACTCGTCGACGATAGCCATAATGTCGTCCTTTATGGTCTCCCAGTAATGTGACTAGAAGCCAACAGAAAACCCATCCAGTCTAGGTGCTCCATAGAGGTCTCTGTATTTGATTGTGCGTAAAATCTCTTCTTCGGAAAAAGCACAAACTAAGACTGCCTCATTCTCATGATGAACCTTTTGCATTTTGAAGTTGATAAGCAGAGCCCATTTCCTTTCATCCGAGAATAATCCTTTATAAAAGTCACCTGCGTGGTCTCCTTTCTAGTCTGTGCCTATGCAATCGGCACCTTTCACTCTCAAACTATGTAATTTGTTCATTTTCTTTTTGGCGATGCTTGAGTATGGAAGAATCTGGTGTTTTTATCGTCTTTCTTCAACCATTGCTCTTTGAATATCTGTTTCCACTTAATCTTCTTCTTGAAGCACCATTCCTTATAACTTTCCTTGACTTTAATCTTCTCTTCCATTTGACAGTCAGTGATCAAGCCTGTCTCATTCAACTTCTCAAAATGATTGAGCTTGGAAGCCCCAGTTTCTTTTCCACTGTGGAGGTATAAAGGCTAAAATTGGCCCACTACTTAAGTTGATGCTTCATCCACTTGAGCTTGCTGACAAGCCTCCAAGTTGCTGAAGAAGAAGCCACGACATGTTCCTTCCACCAAACATTAATCAAATCTCTGAGGTTATGCTCCTTGCACCAAGCTAGCTCAAACCTTAACTTCTTCAGTTGGTTTTGTTAGCCTATCAAAGGTGATTCTCACTGCCTCGTAAAGAGATAAAACTCTGGGATATGAAAACATTCAAGGATACCATAGTCCTCCACCCAGGTAGGAGAAAGAAAAAAATCTATCAAGCTTAGATTTAGATATATGATTCAATCAAGTATAATTGAGGCTAGATATTGGGACCTCAATAGACCACACCCGTTGACTCAGTCACTGTAAACAAACATCTCTGGTGTCCAATTACTTTGACTATACCTTTCACCGGACATCAACACAACATTGAAATCACCACAAATGGACCTGGCCGAACTGTAATGGCTACTGATCACTTGTTTTAAATTAGAGAATAAATTTGGTTTGTCACAGGACTGTACACATTGCATATTAACCAAAATTTTCCAAACTCTAAAGCACTGAACTTGAGAACTTGATAGTGTCTCTCCTTGAGAATGTCCTTCACATTAAAGTTGTTCCTATTCCAAAGTGCTGCCAATCCACGAATTCTCTGAGACGAAGGAACTTAAGGAAAGCCAGATAATTTACCACTTGTGGACACCTCAATCTCTTTAGAATTTGCAAAGTTAGTCTTTAGTTTCTTGCAATAGAAGTACATCTGGTTTCTGCAGCCACCATGTTGTGTAGTTCCCTGACTTTCACTTTACTCACTGTCCCTCTGCAATTCCAAGTTATGATGCTATAAACAACAATGATTTTTCCATTCTTCTTCTCCTGTCTGCTATCTTCTATAACCTCATTCCTAAGAATGACTTTCATTTTCCTGGACCTTACCCTCTGCTGACATGTTTTCTTCTCCTTTGGAACACCTTTTGGGATAAGGATCTTGCTCCTCATAGTATTGAAAAACCTTTGGACCTCCTGTTCTTTGCCTCGAAAGCTCAGACCCATATGTTCTCCAGTAGTCTGAATCTCATTTGAGATGCTCCACGACTCATCCACCTCCTCTTCCCAACTGTTGTTATTTGCTGTCCCTGCAATTAAGGAAAGCATGCCATGTCCCTGTCATGGATCTGAAAGGCGTCTGTCCTTGGATCCATATCTAACTGCATCTCTTCAGCCTCTGCCAGGTTCAAAACCCTGTCCTCTCTTTCAAAATTCTGCATCTTACTCATTGAACTTTGATAAGCACCACCTCCTAAGACCACCTCGGCAGTATGATTCATCGGCCTCTATGTGCTGTTCTGTTCTGTTCTGGAACCTGGACAATTGCCCAGTCCCTGCATGGAGAGAGATGGGAGTGAAGCTGTTCCACAGTTGAAGACGTTCCTCCATCATTGCACTGTACCTCCATGTACTGGCCCTTGACTTCTGGTGAGGTATGCTATGTCATCTCTTCAGGAGTCATAAAGGCACGATGCAGCAGTGAAGAACAAGACCAGTCCGCAATAAACCCCAACCGGCTGCTGGGAGACTCGATTGGTCAATGGGTTGCAGACTTGATTAACTGGTGATGCGGGATAGAAGAGGAGGTGCCACCATCTCGGCGTGCGTCGGCAGGCCCGAGAAGGCTGTATTGAGCTGAAGACTGCCCAAACGGGGCTGACGGGCGCTGAACCGACCCCGGATAGCGCTGAACCGCGTCAAACCTGGCTGAAAACGGCTGAACCAGGCCTGAAATCCACCGAACCGGACCCCTCGGCCACTGAACCGGGCCCACGAGTGCTGAACCGGTCCAATCGGCCCTGAACCGGCCTTGGAAGGGCTGAACTGGCCTTAAACTGGTCAGAACCGGGTACAGGAAGGCTGAACCGGCCCTGAAATGGCCTCTGGGGGCCTGAACCAGCATGAACTGGTCCTGAACCGGGCTGAACCGGCGTGAACCGGGCTCGAACCCAGCTGAACCGGCCCTGGCCCGGTCTGGCCCATGGACCGCGTAGACGCGAGCCGGCTGCGGCGAACCAGCCGACCATCGCTCACGCGAGTGACTTAACCCCGGTGGGGGTCATGGCCGCGCGGGGCTCGCCCGGGCAAGGGTGTCGTGGCCCAACGGTTCGGCGCCGCGTACCCCCGGGGTGGCGCCTTCAGTGGTTGCGACCGCGTGGAGGGGCTTCGATTCGGGGGGGGGGGTCTTCGTGTCTTCGACGGCTGCGTCCACGGAGGCGCGTCGTGTGGGAGGGAGAGATGCCGGAAGCGGCGCCAGACGTCGCCATCACCGGAGGGGAGGGGCCGGAGGAGCTCGTCCGCCGACGTCGTCGCCTCCGTATCCTTCTTCTTCTTTCCTCTTCATCTTCGTCTTCGACGGGTCTTCCGGAAGGGGATTTAACCGGCGGGGTGAACGGCAAAGGGAGGGCTCGGGGGTGTTGTAAGGGGCTCCATGAGGGGCCAATGGGTCCGTGGGAATGCCAATGAGCCCGTGGGAGGTGGCTTGTGGGGGTAAGGAGGCGTCTAGGGGGTGGTCGGTTTAGGGCCTGCGGGTGCGCCAGAACCGAAAGGGGTTGTCGCCCCCCCGGGGGGGGGTTCCAGCAGGGAAAAGAGGGTCCATAGAGGTGAGGGGGCTGCAGTAGGGGTCCGAACGGAGGTGAGGTGGGAGGTCCGGATGGACCTAGGGTAGGATCTCGAAGATGTCGACGAAGGTCGAAAACTTGAACGGGACAGGGAAAGGGGAACCGGACCTAAGCTCCGGAGGTGGAGAGGAACACCGGGAAGGGGAGGGGGAGAACCGGGAGCACCCGAAGGTGAGGGAACGATGACGCCGACGTCGGAGGGGGGGGAGGGGGAAAACGGGAGGAGCTTCTCTCCTCGTCTCAAACATCCATCTCTATCCCCATTCAATGACTTGGGCTCTTTAAATAGAGCTAGACATTACAAGATGGACCTCTAAAACCCTTAATTACATATATGTTCTCTAAAGGACTAAAATAAAAAGGACCGGACTCTAAATACTCAAATAAAAATGCGTAAAAATAAAATTCTAACACTACAAAATAAAAGAATCAACTATGTCGTTTCTTGAGGACCCGGAAGATGCTATCTTTGAACAAATGGACAATCCTGTCTGTATCGGTCCCCATCAGTTGGCCAGGCCGGTTAGAAGAAGGATAAGACCCATTGAGCCGACCAGCCACCTGACTGCCACCACCGACGTAACCGACTGGCCCAACCTTCCAACCATGCTGTTGTCATGCAAAAACCGGTTGAAACATAGGTAAGTTAGTTGGATCCTGCACAAACGGGTCTTGTAGACCCGGAAACCCTTCCCGACTATCTCCTCCACTTGATGATGGTTCCTTTCCTCGCGCGACAACTACTTGCCAAAATTGCAAACTCTACCAGACTCCTCCATCGCTCTCGCATCTAGCCTGTTGGAATTTGAGATTTTGAAATTGTGAAAAGGGTGGGCCATGCTCTGTTCCATAACCAACACCGCCCCCACCAGTGAGCCCATTTCAGATCTCAGTGTAATAGAAATTTTTTTACCATTCCTACCAATGTGAAAAGAGAATCCGGGACTGAAGTCAAAGCAGGCAGGTATCCATGACCATCTCCATTGCATTGTTAGCCGGCCACCACAGACCTACTGTTCACATAAGTGCCTTCTGGTCTGCATAGACCTGACTCACAATGGGCATAAACAGGGAGCCCTTGCACTCTTAACTCTGACAGCTTGGGGGACCCCTAGAGTACCCACCGTAGAGGCTTCATCAATCCAGGGTAGAACCTGAACTATGTGCTTGCTTCCTTCCACCTCCTGTACCAAGTAGCTGCTCCTTGCATTTGCATTAGGCCACCTTGAAAGCGATGTGCTTCTCATAGTGAAGGTCCCCTGACCCACAACACAGATCAGCTACGATCAGGACTCCGGCCAATTACTCCACAAGAAGGCATCTAGCAAAGTTTTCTTATCAACCAGGTCATCCTCTCTCTGAATGGATACCAGGCGGCACTGGTCAAACCAGGACCAATTATCTCTCATGCCTTGCATCAGAGGTACTATCAATGCTCTGCCTCCCGAGACTTAAGGAATCCTTCAGAGGATGCCAGAGGTGGACCTTGGACATGAAGCTGGACAATTCTGCTCACGATGCCCTAGGCCCAACACCTCTGACAACGGAGCCCATTTCTGCATCCGACAGTAGCATGGTCATTTCTGTAGCACCTACTGTAGGTCCAGAGCCTCCAACCATAGCTCCAACCACCTGCAATCACCTGGCTGTATGACCTTCTAGAGTTGAGATCTTCCCGGGTGGCAAGGACTCACTTTGCCACATAATGGCTCCAGGATGTTGTCCCGACTACTTGATGAGGTTCCTGGAAAAGATGGATCCCAAACCTACTTTATGGACAAAAACCCCATCATTTCTCTGGTCGTCCTTGAAGCAAATGACCGCAGGTAGTTTGCCTGGTATCCCTTCAGCCTCCACCTGCTTACCAACCCCAGAATCACCCTTGAAACCTGCTTTTGCTCTTGTAACATATGCCCTATGAAGCACCACCTGTTCCATTAAAGTTTTGAAGTCGCCAAGGTGACCTATTTTTTCAAACCGCAATGCCTTCGCCTATTTTCCCGCCGACAACCACCGCATCCCTCCTGCCTCCCGTTGCGAATGCCGTAACTTGTACATCGTTCTCCAAGGAAGCTCTAGAATCACCGGAGCTGCTCTCACCACCCTGCCTCATCACTTCTAAATTGGGGTCAAACATATGGATTCTATTTCTCCACTTACATCTATTTTGAAATATTATTGCATATATTTTTAACTCATCCAAATTATATTGAATTATCCTTTTTAGGTAAACTTGGGCCTACTATATCTTTTTTTTATCATTCGTATTATTTTGATATTTTCTTTTTTTACATGAAGCATTTTTAGATAGATCTATGTTCAGTATGTCTGAACCATCTCAATCTCATTTTTTTTCAATTTGTCTACAATTGTCACTACTCTCACATTTTTTATATTATGTTCATTATGGATTCCATCTAACCTAGTATGATAAAAAATCTATCTTAACATTCTCATTTTGGCAACACTTATCTTTATCTTATAAGCATATTTTTCTTTTATTGTCTCACATTCACTACCATATAATATTGTAGGTCTTGTAGTTGTACTATAAAATTTTTCTTTCAACTTTAGTGAAATCTTATGATCATATAGAACTTATGAAACCAATCTTTACTTCATCCATCATATTTTAATTATATGGTTAATGTTCTCACGACATTCTCTATCTTTTTGAATAATTGAATCAAGATATTTAAATTTATTACTTTGAGATAATATTACCCTATCTGAACTAACTCTTCATTCTTCTCTTTAATTTTTATTAAATTTACATTGCATATATTATATTTTCGTTTTACTTAATTTGAAATCCTTGGACTCAAATTTCTCCAAAATTCTAACTTTCTATTAACTCATTATGTCTCATCTATCGATATAATATTGTAGTGAATATCATATGCTATGGTATGTCATCTTGTTTTTTTTAGGTTACTTTACTATTGTTAATGCAAAAAGATAAGAGATTATTGCATACTCTTAATGTAAGCCAATTGAAATAGAAAACTCTTTTATTTCTCATCTAATTTGTGTTGACGTTATTGATTACTTCATCATATATGACATCACTTGTATATACCTAATGGTATCATCTTTTGATCTAATATTCCACCACAAAAGTTCTTGGAATTCTACCCTAGTTTTTTCTGAGTCAATAAACAACGTGTGTACATATTTCTTTATATCTTGATATTTCTCCATTAAGTTTTTAATAATAAAAATAGCTTCCATTGTAGACCGATCATGGATAAAATAAAATTAGTTGGTTGAAATATTTGTACTATCTCGTAATTGATGTTTCACAACTCTCTTCCACGATTTAATAGCATGACTTATGATCTGGATCCCTCTACAATTTGAACAATCTTGTATATCTTTTCTTTTACTTAAAAATGGGCATGATGATGTTCTTTCTTCATTTATTTGGCATTTTCTTAGATATTAATTTGTTTTAATAAAATTGAATTAATCTTTTCACCTATAATGTTTCTAACATTTCTATATTTCAATAGGAATGTTATCAGGGCTACACGTCTTATTTATCTTCATCTTCTTTGACGCCTATTTAACTTTTAAAATTTTAATCCTCCTAATATAATTACGTATGTTAATTTATGTAATTAATTTTCTCACAGTTTCATGTTTTTAGCACAAACCTGAAGGACCATCATACATTAAAACTATTTATCGTTGTGATTTCACTAAGAGATGTTATCCATTGAGGAATTCTTGTTGGGTTGCATTTTGAACTCTTTTCTTCTTTTGTAGGATGGACTGTTTCCTGGTTTTTTCACTTATTTAATTAATGTTTGTTTACTCTCTGCAGTGATTGGTTCCAGTGTTTCTCTTCTTTTTCCCATTGATGATTAGGCCAGGGGTCTGGAATGGAGCTCATAGCCACAGGCAAAATGCATGCTCTGCCAATCTCAGTAGCATTCATGAACTCAGGGCTCTTTATTGCCTGCATGAATCTTAGGTAACTGGTTATGGATCAGGCTGGAGCAGGACTGCCCACGCAACAGATTGGCTGGTCTGTTGTGGGGGAGCAGCTAGTTTGGTTGAGTCTGCAATGGGCCCCCGGATGTGCCCCAGATCTCCCATGCCTCTGAACTTTCAATTATCTCATTTTAATCTTTTCATCAAAATAGACATAATGTTCTAACAGATGTAAACTTTTTAAGACAATTTATTAGACTGATGTAGGCATTTTTTATTTTCTAATAGACAGTGTTTATTTAAATTGAAAATATCATTTTAAGCTTTCTATTAGCAGAATAGGAGGCTTCAATTTGGAAAAGATCATGGTGACAAAAGCTGTCTCGCTTCTTGACCTTGCCTCAAAGAGGTCAGAGAGACGAGATCTCGCTTGATCAGGGTGAGACAGATGGCAAAGGGGTGGACAGGGGTGGCCAAAGGGAGGCAGCCGGAGACAGAGGCATCCCTCTGTGCCTCTGTAGTGTCTCCCCCACAAGCTGCCCTATAGAATGGGGATGACAGGCGGCACAGATCCCATAATTAGACGTATTGGACATGCATAGCATGTCCAATAGGACGGGGCGGGGAACATGGTCGCCTCCGTTTGTTGCAGCCCTCTCCGGCCGAGGTATATCTCCTCCCTTGGATCTTGGCAACCCGCCAAGACCAAGAATCTCTCGTGATTTCCCTGATTCCATGGCTCGCTTGAATATCATCCATGTTTTGCATTTAGAAGATTCAGAAAATTTGAATTACCCATGTTGACTTCAAAAACTATAAAATAAAAAAAAAGACTCAATGGATCTTAAAAATTATCAAAAACATGCAGGATCAACTAAATTTGTGACCCATTTTACCCTTTCCACCCTTATCTCCTGTTAAACTAGGTGTTCTCTTTTTCTATATCTTAAAAATGTTCACATATTATTAACTTTTTTTAAAAATGATAATAGAAAAGTTTTCTATTTTCGATATTTTGGGTATTTTTAAATTTTATGCATCAAAAGTTGGCTATCAGTTATGGATCTGGTACCAAATCTTATCAGAGCTATATCTAGTCCATATCAGCCATTTCAGACGGCAGCAGTTGGGATTTGTGAGTCTGTCCCAGATAATACTTCTTACATTTGCCATGGTCCATACTTTCTATTTAGCATTTTTTTCAGTATAAATGGAAACCTATAATGCACTTTGCCCATGCACCTGGGTACTAATTGTAGTTGATTTTTTAGTTGCTGTTCGGGATAAGAGGATGCTGCAGAAAAGTAACTACTCATATAGGTCAGTCTTTAATTAAAACAACTATTTTTCAAAGTAGATGCATAATATATATACAATATAATTCTTGAATAGGAACATTTCTACTGCGTTCATACCTATAGTAGAGAAGATTGCGCCTGACAAATATCAAAGGGGAAGCCTATGGCGTGTATAGAAAAATATTCTAATCTGAAATTTTCTGTACTTTCTGTTCGGTTCTGCTAGATGGATATGAAGTACGATATTGTGAATATAACTTTTTTACGATAGTAGTATGCTGATTCACAGTTACTGTTAATTGTTATGTTCATCATATTGTCATCATATTGTTTCCAGCAACAGTTCATTCTTTGTTGGCATTGACCAGGTTGCAATTGAGACGTCGTCCTTTTCAAAATTTGCTGGATTCACTGGTGTTCGTCTTGGATGGACTGTAATCCCGAAGGACCTACTTTTCTCCGATGGATTCCCCGTTGCCAGGGACTTCAACCGCATAGTATGCACTTGTTTCAATGGCGCATCCAACATCGCCCAGGCTGGTGGTTTGGCTTCTCTCTCCCCAGAAGGTTTAAAGGTGACCCTTGCAATTGAAAAATCAGAAGTCTACTCTTCATTTTGATTACAGTAATCATTGCCCCTTATCTGATTAACGGTTTCCCCATTTTATCTTGTGTTAGGCCATGAACGATGTTGTGAATTTCTACAAGGAGAACACCAAAATCATTGTGGAGACGTTCACTTCCTTGGGTTTCAATGTCTATGGTGGGAAGAATGCGCCATATGTCTGGGTTCATTTCCCAGGCCGAAGTTCCTGGGATGTATTTGCTGAGATTCTTGAGAAAACACATTTGGTGACAACCCCTGGAAGCGGCTTTGGACCTGGTGGTGAAGGCTTCATCAGGGTCAGTGCCTTCGGCCACAGAGAAAATGTTCTCAAAGCATGCAAGAGGCTGAAGCAACTATATCAATAACAAAGCCTTCCGTTGAAGTGGAGGCTTCGCATCTTGAATTGGAACCCTGAACGAAGGTGCTGTCCCATCTGTTTACTCTCTAGACACTTCCCAAATTTTCCTGTTAGGTGCTAGCCATTGAACGGGAACTGCTCAAATGGTTGTGGACAATTGTTTATGGAAATGATTGATGATCATCCCTTCCTTGATTATTAGATTACCTGTGAAATTTCAGTTAATCACTTCATGCACTTCTAGCATTTTTTTTATCTTCTAATATTATAGAGGTTGGCATGCGGATCAGACCCATTTTATCTCTACGAAGACTTTGATTTTAATCGACACATATTTATTCTACTTACAGTAGCGTGGTTAAGTGTATGCTCATCTGAATACAACTCGGTGGGTGGGCGTATACTGCAGCGGCAGAGATTTCTTCCGATACACTTGTCGTCCCATACCTTAACCGTGGGACATGAGAAGGGCGGTTTAGACCGATAACTGCTTTGCCTGCAGAGAAGCTAAACAAGGCAGGTGTTGTCCGGAATCAGGAGCTGGTCGAATGGGTCCAAATCAACTTGAGTCGGCCGGGGTTGAGACCCCGAGTCGACATGTGGCTCGGTCAAGGTCGAAATAAAAAATAATTTAAAGATATTTATGAGGTCGGGTCTCGAGATTGGAACCAAGTTGGTCGGCTCAAAAATTGACAAAGTTATGCTCGGGTTGCGACTCGAGTTCCGACCCCACATTTCACCGAGTTAAGAACTTGCAAGAATAGAAAAAGAATTGAAGACTGAACCTCCGATGCTTAATGCTGGTTAGAGTGTCAAAATAATATCAGATCAATTTTGATATTGATATTTCTAGAGAGATTAGAGTCCTGAACATAAAAAGTGAAACAGGTTGACATTTGTATTTTACGTCGTGTCTGGTTGGTTAGTTCGGATAATTTCAATCAATCACTCGAATGTTGTTGGAGAGATTTTTCTCTGACACATCTACTTTAAAATATATGTTCGGATATACTTTAATGTCATGTTATTATATTAAATATATCTAACCTGAATGTGTCGAAGAAAAGTTCCTCTGCCACCTAATGACCTGTTTGGTTAGAGTATCGAAAATGATACTATATTAGTATTGATATTGATATTTCTAGAAGATGGAGTATCAATATCAACATTGATACAAGTTGGCACTTGTATTACATAACATGTGTTGTTTGTATTACAAATTTCAAAATTGATATTATTAGTCAAACATCTCAAAGTGATTACCAACAATATCAATTTTAAAATTAATAGTGATAAAGATGTCTAATAGTGTTATCAAACAGGGCATAAGTAATGTGATTTGAGCTCTTGGTTTGCAGTATAAATTATCTCAATACTGATATTATTAATCAAACGTCCCCGGTTGATAATGAGAAAAAATGTTTTAAGAGTTGCCAAACAAGCTGTAACGTGTTAAGCTGGGTGTTTGGATACATTTCTTTATCTCTTTCTTTTCTTCTTGAATCAAAAGGCAATGGTAAAAGATATAAAAGCATGTGTTTGGCTGTATTTTATTTTTTTTAAAGATGTTTTTTTCTTGAAGAAACAACGACATATTTTTTGTTTTTGTTTTTGTTTCTAAGAAGGTCGTGGCACGCATCAAGACGTGGCTGAGCCATTTTTCCTGTGGATGCGTGCGGACAGAGAGGGCGGTTGCCGGACACATCTAACTAATATCTAATGATCATATTACTTAATGTCCCGTTTAATTAGAGTTTTATTTTTAGTATTATATCGATATTGATATTAATATTTTAAAAAATATTAGAGTATCAATATGTAATATAAGTTGACACCTGTATTATATAATATATTTTATTTATATTACAAATTTTAAAATTGATATAATTAATCAAACACCTCTTAATAATTTTTATCGATATTAATTTCAAAATTGATAGTGATAGAAAAACTTGATAATGTTATCAAACAGGATGTAAACAAATGATAATCACTCCATAATTTTTATTTCTCTGATTTGACTTGACTCGATATCTCTGGACTCTACCAATTGTCTACTTTAAAAAAATAGATTATTATCCAAAGAATTTTTGTTGGTCAAACAGGTCGTATTTATTTTACTCAAATGGGAGATACTCAAAAATTTATAAATAATTTTTTTCTAATTTAAATTTGATTCGCTATTTACAATGGTAATTCAACTCTAGTTTAGCCTAAATACAAATTCAAACAGGATATACATCTATTGATTAAACTCGAATCTTCTGTATGAGATTTAAACTTAAGTTTATTTATAAAATATGATTTATGTCTAAGTAAAATTAATTAATAGTATACATAATTTATTTTTTAAAATACATATACAATATAATAATTAATAGAGAATATAACTGAATTAGTCACTTCAATAAGGATATTCCTTCTCTCCGTGCACGAATATCCCTGTTCTTCCGTCGCCTTCCTCCTCGACTGAACCCATGGCTGGGCGAGACTGTTTACGCCCGGAGCAGGCAGAGAGAGAGAGAGAGAGAGAGAGAGAGAGAGAGAGAGAGAGAGATGGGTGTGCAGCGCCGGTTGCCCAAGCTGGCGCTCCTCTTGGTGACCCTTCTCCTGAGTATCGCCAGTCCATGCCACGGCGGTGTGACCAGCGACTTCGTCCGCGGCGAAGAGAGGACCATCGACATGCCCCTCGACGCCGACGTCTTCCGCCTGCCCCCTGGCTACAACGCTCCCCAGCAGGTCTCGGCTCCCCCCTCCCTCCTCTTTCTCTTGCTCTTTCTATTCCAGCTCCCAGAATCTTGACTTGAGGTCGTATGCGGGTGAAGGTGCACATAACGCAGGGAGATCATGAAGGCAAGGGCGTGATCATCTCCTGGGTCACCCAGGACGAACCCGGCTGCAGCGCCGTCCTCTACGGAACATCAGAGAGCAAGATGGACACCCGGGCGGAGGGCATCGTCACCACCTACAAGTTCTACAACTACACCTCTGGATACATCCACCATTGCACTCTCCTCGACTTGGAGGTATTGATATGCTCGCTGGGTGCTTGTGTTTTTGCGAAGGAGATGTTGACGCTCTGACGAGATGAATTTGTCGCTCAAACTCCGAACAGCACGACACCAAGTACTTCTACAAGGTGGGCATTGGTCTCACGGAGCGACAGTTCTGGTTCATCACGCCGCCCCGAGCTGGCCCGGACGTCCCCTACACCTTCGGCCTGATCGGTGAGCTTCGCCTTCTTCACGGCGGCTTTGGAGTTCTGCCGGCGTGTTCATTTCTAGTTTGCCACTCTGTTTGCAGGTGACCTTGGGCAGAGCTTCGACTCAAACAGGACGCTGACTCACTATGAGTCGAATCCCGAAGGACAGGCGGTTCTCTTTGTTGGTGACCTTTCGTATGCTGATGACTATCCATATCATGACAATGTGAGATGGGACACATGGGGCAGGTTCATCGAAAGGAGTGCCGCGTATCAGCCATGGATCTGGACTGCAGGCAACCATGAAATTGATTTTGCTCCAGAAATTGTGAGATCCAGCATTTCTTTCCTTCTCTCTTCTTTTTCCTTCTTCTTCAGAAGATGTCTGTGACGAAGACACTGAAGAGACTACTGTGCCGTTGTAGGGTGAAACTGTTCCGTTCAAGCCATACAGCCACAGGTATCCTGTGCCTTACGAGGCCTCTGGTAGCACTGCCCCATTTTGGTACTCCGTCAAAAGGGCATCAACTTACATCATTGTTCTGGCATCATACTCCGCATATGGTATGGATTCATGGGTGTGGTATTCTGATCATTGATTCTGAATGTCTTCTGCCTGTGAAGTTAAGGAGATGCATGCATTTATGCTCAAGTTATGTTCTATCTTCCTAGAATTTCAGCGCATTCCATTCCACATTCTCAGTTAGTATTATCCAATTCTTATTGATATACCTAAAAATGTCTTGTATATGTTGAACAAGACCCTGATTTTATTTCTTTGTCATAAAGGCACAATACTATCAAGATAATATAATTTAACTATAATAAAAGGACAAACACTAAAGGACATTTTGGATGGATGTATAGATATAAGAACAGATGAAGTTCAACACTAAAACTACTGTCACTCAACCATGGAGGGATGGGTCTTCTTCTTCAGCATCGGAAATGAGGCAAATGGAGAGAAGGGAATAGACTAACCAGAAGGCTTAACTTATTTGTATTTCTACTCATAATCAAATATCTTTGGCTAATAATTTTAATCATATCTGTACATCTATGTTCCGGGAACACAAATGGCAAGGTGCAAAGGACTTAATTTTAGGCTGTTAGGCTGTCAGACAATAGAACTATAAAAGTATATAGTTTTGATGTAACCTTTCTAAACGAAACATACCTGACCTGCAAAGCCTTGTTCCAAACGCCACTTGGTGTGCTCAAAAGTGTCTAAGATATTTGATTGAACCCTCTAGATGAAAATCTGAAAACACTAAAATTATATGGAAGAAATGGCAGCAAGAAGGGATTAAGATCCTATTATGAAACTTACCTTTACTGCTTTCAAACTAAGCAGATAGCAATAGATTTAAATAAAAATAAAATGATAGATGTCTATTCGGACAAATCAGGTATGATTAAGTGCACTTTTCATTCTTTTGAAGTGGTTCAATCTCAATGGTTCTTTTATCTGAGTCATTTCTTTGATCCCTTTGGCACAAACTATGTATTCCATTCCTGCTCCTGTGACAGAAAGAGAAGCCAGGCACCATACAAAGTTGCCACCAAACTTCTTAATTTATAAGATTGAATCATGACATTTCTCTGTGCCTTGTGTTTTTAGGTAAATACACTCCCCAATACAAGTGGCTGGAAAGGGAGCTGCCCAAAGTTAACAGGAGAGAGACACCATGGCTGATTGTTCTCATGCATGCACCATGGTATAACAGTTACGATTATCACTATATGGAAGGGGAATCTATGAGAGTATTGTATGAACCCTGGTTTGTCAAGTACAAAGTAGACATTGTATTTGCTGGCCATGTCCATGCTTATGAGCGCTCAGTATGTGTCCACCCATCCTCTGCTTGTTAATTCTCTAGTCCAGTTATTGGAGCTTGTTTTGGCAAATGAACACCTCTCTCTATTTTATGCTACACGAGAACAGTTTTTGCTAATCCTGTTGTTGATGGGTTTCCATGCAGGAACGCATATCAAACATTGCTTACAACATTGTGAATGGGGTCTGCACACCAGTGCCTGACCAATCAGCCCCTGTATACATTACTGTCGGAGATGGAGGAAACTTGGAAGGACTGGCCACCAAGTATGTCCTTTCAGTATCTTATCCTTGTCAGTTTATTTATCTAGCATTCTTAGTTCCCAGCAAGAGTACCATCTATCATCACCTTGGCTGGCCTTTTTTCAGCATGACGGAGCCGCAGCCAAGTTACTCCGCTTTCAGGGAGTCGAGCTTTGGCCATGCCATCCTTCGCATCAAGAATCGAACTCATGCTTACTACTGCTGGCACCGCAACCAAGATGGTGATCCTGTTGAGGCTGATTCCATGTGGTTCCACAACAGGTTCTGGTACCCTCTGGACGAGAACGTCAAGTTGTCGTCAGTGTGAAGGCCTGCCTTGTTACCTACAGCTGAAACAGGGGTGATGACCGTGTTTTGTATCTGATTCGCTCCTTCAACTGATTTACCCCCAAACAGGTAGTGTTTAACTCTGTATATCTGTGCTGTATATACATTCATTTGACCAATGACTGAGGTGCAATGTTAGTTTATCTTTGCTACATATCAGTGATCTTCTTAAGAGGGTAGGCTAGGGAATTTTGTTGTACAGTGGCAGTTGCCAAAAAGCAAAGTGTTTCTAATAAACTGAATGATATCCTTGTGCTATTATTATATGCCAACTTAGGAGACAGCTTCTTACCTGGGGATGGTACCCGATCATGCTCTCTCCAATCCTCAAATGCACATTGAAAAAATGGTATTCTAAGTATTTAAAGTCATTTTTTGAAGAAAAGTTAAGAACTCATCCATAATTTATATATGTTATAGCATTGCATCAAGTTACGCTCACATGCACTTAGTAGTAAGGTAGAAAATTAGTGGATATACTGCTTTCTACTCTATTCAAATTCATATTTTGAAATATGGGTTTTCATAATTCTCTTCATAAAAGAATACCTTTGATCATACCTATTTATGCATTGGCTTCACTGTGAAACACGGATGCACTAAACTTTAAAACAACCATCATAACTCCATTTAGAAACTTGGAGTAGACAATGAGGTCGGGTGTAATCATAGAGATGTTTAAAGTGTTTTTTTTGGTCAGGTGGTATTTTAAGAAATGATGTTAAAAACACTAATCTATTTACTGTGCCAATTAAAAGCCCTCCAACTTATAATGACTATAGCTACTTGTAAACACATGCAAATAAGATGAAACCAATCCTGCTATTATCCTATTAAGTTAACTTGAAACTTCATTCTAAGATGCTCTGAGCATAAAATTTGTGCAAAAATGAAATATAGCATCAAAAAGTGACAAATTAATTAAAATATATCTTAATAAAAAATCAACAAAAAATGCATCGGAAAGAATACTTACTTGAATCTTTGGATGATGCAAATACGAGCCTAGATAGGGACAAATAGGCTTTTGTTTATTTACCATGCATGCAATGTAGAATGATGTATACAGGTGAATCACAAGCATGAAATACAAATGGACACAATATTTTATATTGTTTGGCACTCATCCAGTCTTCTCTGGCAAACAGCTAGAGGCACCACTGTAATTCAATCACCCTTTTCCAACTCAGGAAATGTATACAATTGTCTGCATTCAACAAGTTTTCCTTTGCTTATTGAAGAGTAATGAAAGCTACTTCAATCATCTTCTAACCTTAAGAGGTACAACCACTTACAAGGAAGCTAGCACAACCACTTACAAGCAAGCCTTCTCTGGCTCCACTAGAGGAATGTTTGTAAAAGAAATTGAGAGAGAACCTGTTAGACCTCCTTAATGTACATAGATACAAATCTATGGTTTTTCATAGTATGAAAGTGTTGACACCCGAAATTTTCAAAAACATACATGTATACAAGAAAGAGAGATGAATGTGCCATAAGCATCCCAATTGAGCCCAATTCAGTGGCTATTATGGGCCTAATTCAAGGGGACTGTGTGCTATATTCATGGCACATAAAGGATGAATTAAATGGGCCAGCAATTGTGCATCAAGAGAGACCCATCAGGGTTAATTTTAACCCATTTTGATCCACCATTTGTGCAGCCTACGGTTTATGTGATAATAGGCTGTATTTTAACTTCAAAATAGGCCCACTTTGGTCATAATCCAATGAGAAACCAGCCCACTTTTTGTCATTTTCGCAGCCTACCTTTTATTCATTCTGCGGGATACATTTCCATTACAAAATGGGTCTATTCAGTGCCCACTTTCATAACTTATCATTCAAATACTTATTGGGCTTTATTCTAATCCTAAACTAGGTCCTTTTGAATGATAATTTTGGCCCATAAGCTCCCTTGCGCAGCAGCCCCAACTTTCTTAAATTTGAGGTTCCTTCAGCTGCAAGGAGATCGTTGGAGATATACCTCAAATTTGCCACCTGTTAAGTCTATAAATTCGTAATAAATTTCTAAAAAATAGGGAAACCCATTTAAATCTTCTCCAAGCCAGCTCAGCCCCATTGGAGGAAGCTTCCATTAAGAACTTCCTGCACCGGACTTTTGTTTTCATTCCTGTTCTTAAAACAGGCCGGCGGTCACCTGTCACACACTTCTGGAGTAAGCCAACTCCATTTCCTAAATGATAAGATCCTTGGACTGCAAGGAATCCCCATGATCTTTCTAAAATGCCTATCCTTTTAAATATTCAGGAAATCCCGTCAGAATTCTCTAAAAATTAGGAAGATCCACCGGACCTTCCTCCAACTGGCCATATCTTCTATCAGAGGAAGGCTGGATACTTACCAGCCCTGGCCGATCTCTCTTCCAGGCCTCTCTCTATAAAAGAGCATGTTCGGCCATCAGCAACTGGTTGGAGACCCTGGGCAGATGCCCCAGGCACCAGAAGCTTCCATCATCACCATCTTGCTTCAGTTGATATTGTGCTCCACAGAGAAGAAGAAACACGGGTGCCGATCTTCATCCTGTTACTACTGTTGCTGCACACCAAAGGGAAGAACAAAAGAAGAAGAAAGAGAGGGTCGAAGCCCTTTTCCTGCTGCAGTGCACCAACAAGGTGCACCCAAGGAGCAGAAAATACCAGAAAAAAAAGAAAAAAAGAAGAAATGCCCATCAAGGACACCCCAGGTTGCTGCACCAAGGAGAAGATGAAGATAACAAGATGAAGAAGAGAGGAAGGTGGGTATCTCTTAATGCTGTGCCCTATCCTCATCCCATCTTTCTCCTTTGAAAGCCCACTCTCCCATAGCTGGATTGCCTCCAAGCTTCCTTCGACCATCATCTAATGAAGGGTCTGGTGCACATGAATCCCGAACCTGAACATACCAAGTTGGTGCCTTCTCCTTCTCCTCCGTCCAGCGGCCTCCGAGCCATTCTTGCCCCTTCCCCCTTCACCGGTTCGGTTTGCAGCCTTATCGACACCGTTCACCCCCGTCTCCGTCCGTTTCGACGTCTCCGACGGCGTCGAACTCCACCCCTCCGTCCACCCCCGCCTCCGGCGATCCCCGGAGTACCCCCACCCCACCATCCCGGTGCTGGAAGCCCACCCTCGGACCCCTGTCAGACGGAGAAGAAAGGAGGAAGAAAGAGGTCCTGTGTCCGCAGCCCCGTCCGTGCGCAGCTAGGGCTCCGGCGACCGGCAGCTCCCCCCCCTCCTTCCACGACTGCAGGGCTCCTCCGGACTGCCTTCCATCGTCATCCAATGGAGGGGCTGGCTTCCGCAAGGCCATCGACGGCCCCAGCTTCCGCCGGCTCGACCCCCCCTTCCGCGCGCATCCGGCGCCTTCCGGAAGACCCAACACCAACGAAGACGACGACGGAGGGAGAGGAAGAAGACGCCGGCGCCGAGGATGACCCTCTCCCCCTCCGGCGACGGCGGCTCCGCCCTCCTCCGCCTCCGGCCTCCCGGAGCCCTCGCGCGGCGGCCGCGGCTGAAGCCCCTCGGGCCACGGAGGCCCTCGCGAGCGGGCGCTCGCGGTCAACGATGCCCCGTGGGGGTACGCGGCGCCAAAAGCGCCGGCCGCATCTCCTCTCCCCGCGGCCAACCGCGCGGGGCCACGACCCCCCCCCCCCCGCACGCTTAAGTCGCGGGCGAACCGGGCACCGGTTCGCCCCGCTCGCCCGGCCGGCCCGCCTTTCGCTCGAACCGGCACCGGTTCGTCCCCAGACCCGGTTCTGGGCCCAGTTCAGCCCGGTTTAGGCCGGTTCAGGGCCGGTTCGGCCCGGTTTGACCCTCCAGAGGCCGGTTCAGGCCTTAAACCGGCCGGTTCAGGCTGTTTGGGGCCGGTTCAGGCCCGTTTTGAGCAGTTCGGGCATGGTTCGACATATTTTGGGCCCATTTTGACCGGTTAAAGCCCGGTTTTGCTTATTTACTGCTTATTTAGGTCCTTTTGAGCTCCTCCATGGTCCGCTACTGCGCCACGTCGCCGGTCCGTCCCGCCTCGTCCCGCATCACTAGGACTCCTAACTGTTGCTGAGGTATAGAAGTTATTTGTGGCCCATTGCTTGAGGCGACCCTTGATCCACTTAAGCTTGCAAACAAATCTCCCGGTAGCTGAAGGTGAAGTAGCAACATGTTCATTCCACTAAATATTGACTAACTCTACGAGATTGTGATCCCTGCACCATGCAAGCTCAAACCAAAATTTCCTAGGTTGAGATTGCTTCGGCGTACCAACATAGATTCCCACAGTCAAGTGATCAGAAACTACTCTAGGAATATGAAAGCACTCAGAAATACCGACACTCTCCACCCAAGTGGAAGAAAGGAAGAATCTCTTTAGGTAGGATTTGGAGCTACAATTAGACCAAGTATAACTTAGGTTAGACTTAATGACCTCAATCATTCCAAATGATCCATTCATTGAAAGCATGCATCTCTAGGACCCCATCTTCCTAGCCTTATCTGTCCCCCAGCTTTAAAAGTATATTGAAGTCACCACAAACACCACACTGAACTGTTATGATTACTAATAGCTTGCTAAAGTCAGAAAAAAAGGTTGGTTTATAAGTCTCTCTCATGAGACCATACACCTTACTTGAGAACCAGATGTTACCTGACCCTGTATCATCAAATTTCAAGACCTGATAATGTCCCTTTTTATAGATGTCTTCCACAGTGAATTTGTTTCTGTCCCATATTGCTGCCAAGCCTCCACTCCTCCCTGACAAAGGAACCCATGAAAAGCCAGACAATTTACCACTTTTTTTTTGGTCAGGTGGCCGAGTGGCCCAGAGGCGCGCAGTGCAGCGCGCGGATGAGCGATCGAGCCCCAGCTGGATCACCACTAGATACTGCTCCCCCTGGGGAAGCCCGCTGTCCAAGACAGCCGAATAGATTTGAGTGCATTGATGTCTTAGAGGTTTGAAAAGTCAATCTTAGTTTCCTGCAAAAGAAGAATCCCCGGTTTACAAGAAGCCACCATTTTGTGCCATTCTCTAATTTTATCTTTACCCATGGCACCTATAGGAATGGGAATCTCACATCTCAGATTGTCGAAAAAATGTCCCGTTCTCTGCCCATAAATCCTACAAGCTCGCCATGATTTCCCTCCTCGGCCCAATCAAAACTGTCTGCTCCATTCTCATCAACCAGGAGTAACAGGAGTAGGGTCAGATCCTTGCTGCCCCCTGTTAATTCCAGTGCTTCCCATGATGGGGTTAATGTCTTCCTTGGTAGCCCCTGCCGGGCACAAAATTATGCCATTTCCTTCAGAGTCCTGAAAAGGACAGATCGCCAAAAGCTCCAAAGCGTCTCATCTTTCATCCTCTGAATCCCTGCTCCGCTCCATCTCTGAAGGATGCTATTTCAGCACCTGAGTCACTGCCCAGTTGCTACGCGGCAGTGAGGAAGAATAAGAACGGTCAACATACTGGGCCAAGCATTGGGAAGAGTCCTGCTTTGCAGATGTCGTCAGGCATGAGAATGCCAGCTGAGAGGACGAAGTCTCTCGGCGAAGAGCCGGAGAAGATGGCCTTTTGTGGGGACCCGAGTGGTTGGCCTGTTTGGAAGCTTGACAGCTGCTAGACAAATGGGCCGGATTAGAGGAAAGGAGCCAGGCCACCTCAATGGACCTGTCAATAAACTCCTTGGCTGACGAAGATGGACCGGCCAGCTCAATGGGTTGAACCCACATTGCTAGATGAGTTAAACAGATCTCAGGAGAACCGTCACCCCCCTCCAACAGTCACCATGTCCCACCTGACAACAGCCCCGCGACACACAGGCCTGAGACTTGCTGCCAAGTGCTTGATTTGCCTGATTGCTTGCCAAAAGTCTTGATTTGCCTGCCCTATCGCCCTCATCAGCTCAGCCTTACCAGAATTAGTGATATGTGGATTTTGAATTGAAGGAACCAGCCTACAGTCCATGGCATCTCCGTGGACCCAACAGAAGCCAAAATGTCTTTTATAGCATTCAAAGTGACACAAATTGTCTCTTGTCGATGATAATTGGGAAGGAGAAGCCTAGACTGATATCAAAACATGATTCTAGTACCACATCCACAGCTCTCATCACTGGTCACCACAAACTACTATCGACGAAAATGAATTTGCCAAAAGGGAGAAGTTTAAAAAGATAATTCTCCGTCTGAGCAAAAACCAGAAGTTCTCTCACCTTGGTCTTGACATAACGAGGACCCCACCTATAGCTTCCATCGCAGCACCTTCATCCTTTCAAGGTCGAACCCCAATTACGTAGTCACTCCCATTAGCATCCTGGACATGAAGCTACTGCCTGCCTCAGCATTCAACCAATCTGTAAGTGTGGAGCTTCGCACAATGAAGGCCCCTTGTGTGGAGGTGATGACCCACCAAGAATGGGAATATGGCCAAATACGCCATAAAATGTGTCCAACAAAGCTTTCTGGGCATCCTAGTCAGCCTCCCCCAGGATGGTTACAATTCTGCACTGAATTAACCAAGACTTATCCTTTATACTAGATGTCATCAGAACAAATAATGGCCGCAAATCACCACTGGGAACCTCCGAAGGACGAGCATTGGAATACTGAAACCAGAAGCCGGGCAACCCCTCTCGTGATGCCGAACTCCCAGCATCTGCGACAGCGGAGACCATTCCGACATCCGGAAGTTAACATGGTCATTTTTCATAGCATCATGTCCAAGGCCTATGGATATAGCTCCTCCACCAAAATCCAGAATCTCACCACATTGAAGATCCACCATGAAGTCCCCAACTGATAGAACCTTTACTGGAAGACTTGGTTCACAGAGGCCACTGTTCGTGGTACTCCTGCTCGATGATGACGCCCTCCCAACAGTTGTCGCAGAAACCTCCATCTTGGCCCGAGAAGCTCCATTCTTGCCAGAGCTTCTCTCTCCTTCCGAACCCATCCCCTCTGCGTCAATTTGCCTTACTCAACCATCTATTAGGTGGGGAGAGAGGAACGGTAAAACGATATTCTAGTTCCAGGTAGAATCAACATCAGAAAATATCGTACTGAGAATGGATCAGCGATAGAGAGGGTTCCATGCAAAAAAAAAAAAACATTGGAAACAACTTGAATAATTTTTCTAGAAGCCTGCTGTTTGTAAAATCTTGTCAACATAATGTATCATCAGTGGGCTATCATTTCTGATAGATAAAGTCAAGCTATCTATCATTTGACATGAAATTTGAATTTGTGAATATAAAGTCAACAGGGAATGTATGAAGAAATGGCATGTCAATCAGGGTTGCAAGCTGTAAGGGCCCAGATCCGACCCGGGTCTAGATATTACTTTCTGGATCAGTTTTGATTGAATCCGGATATACAGAATTCCTGCATATCCCTGCATATCCTTCAGAAAGTTCTGAATTATCAGATAGATTCCTGATTTTCTGGCACTATATTATACAGAACTGAGCTGAAACGCAAGTATTCTTTCTTTTCTTAGTTATTAACTACCTTTTAGGCCAGGAAACCTATTGCCTTGGGATTTTACAAGTGTCACCTTTAATAAAATCTAAACCTGGTAAAATTTCTCAAGAAATTTAACGTCACAAAATGATGTATGTTTACATTGAATCCAACTTTACCAACAGGCAACAACATTGCATAGTAAAGTTAATTTTTTTAGAGAATTTAGTGTTAGAAGAAAATACAATAGCTGAATTTTTGTTGACTGTAAGCTTTGTACAATTATTAAATGATCTCGTTGATAGATGCCATGTAAAATTATACTGTGTTTCTCATCTTCTACTTTCTGTCTTCTCCTGCAAAATTAACAAAAGATATTTCAGTCCCTTTAGAATTCTAAACTGATAAAAAAATTTCAAAATATTAAATATCCTCAATCTGAGCCATGCGGATTTGCTGCCAAACTCTATTTTGCTCTTGTATCAATTCTACTTGGACAAGATTGGCTGATCTGGCAAACTCCAATATTATTGAGGCCAGGAATCAACCAATCCAGCCAACTGCAGTCTTCCTAGATGAGCGGATGATCGTTGACTTTATCCAAATTGGCCCATCAGGTTGAAGGTCAGATTGGAAAACAGTGCCGGCCAATGCTATGATTCAATTCCGACTCTCAATTATGTGGGTTATCAAGAATCTCTCTAGGATCACCAGAATATAATATTCTATTGCCAACCCACTACTAACCAAAAGGGACAGATCATCACAAATTCTTGGATGTACAAGCCATGGAATGCAATGTCACGACCCGGTTGATTTTTGGGCCGACCAACTCAGTCCTGACCCGTGGATGTTTTAAAATTATTTTTTTATTGTGACCAACTCACCTTAGTCTTGACAATAGAATAAGCTCATATTTGCATATAAAAAACTAGAATCAGCTCATATTAACTCGAGGGCATAAAATAAAGGAGATAGCTATTAGGTCTTAAAAATTACGAAAACATGTAAAATAAAATTACCTGTAATCAAACATAAAATAATCCCTCGGCCTATTTCACCCCTATACATTTTATTAGATTTGGTACTCTTTTTTCTCTCTTTCTGCGTGTGCAATATATAGAAATCACACAAAATATATTAGTTAAGAAAATGTCATTTTAAAAGCATGATAGACGTGTCTTACTATAAAACATAACTTTGTTTTATTTTTTGAATTTGTATATGATAACAAGTTATTTAAAAATAAATCTGAAGCTCACATGTGACGGATAGTTTTCTTTTTTGTTCTTCTAACAAACGTTGAAGCAAATTAAATATGAAATCATCTCACGCATTCACATGGATCGAACCTTTCTCTAGTGGGATCGTTTCAGAGAGAGAGAGAGAGAGAGAGAGAGAGAGAGAGAGAGAGAGAGAGAGAGAGAGAGAGAGAGCTGTTCAAATTTGACTAATTTATTGACATTCTGAGTCGATAAATAACTTTATTCAAACTTAAGTTACTCATCAAGCATTTGATATGTTCCAACACAACTCGTCAAGTTACGTACAATGTTTACTTAATCAAGCTCAGACTCAAATAGAAACCGAATCGAAACTTAAGCTAGATCTAAATTTAAACTTATTTGTAAACATTAGTCTGAACTCTTTTATGAAATTCAATATAAGATTTGAATTCAAACCTGTTTTGATAAAATTCAAACTTGAGTTTAAATTAGGATCAAACTCTTTTTTTGGTCACTCGCTGGCCCAGTGGCCCCAGAGGCCTGCTGCACTGTAGACAAGCGGAGGTTCGAGTCCCTGCCCGAACCTCACTGGACACCCCCCCGGGGTGCCTGGCTTTGCCGCCGCCAAGAAGCGAAGCCCATACCTTGCGCCCCCAGGCGCAAGGCAGATGCCAACCGAGCTATGTTTGGCCAGCAAATTAGGATCAAACTCATTCCAACGCATTTGCTACTAACTTTTTTTATTTTTAAAAATTATTTAACCAAATAATTTATCGAATGTTTAAATAAACTTCTGACAAATTTCATAAAATCAATTAAAAACCTACTCAAGCCCAACAATAAAGTCATTTTTTTGATTGACCAAAACATATTTGTTAACATAATAAATAAGCGACATAGATATTTTACCCAAGGAAGGTTGGATCCTATGTCGTGATTGCCCGGTCCAATGCTACTTTATTATTATTGTTTTAAAATGAAAAAATAGTAGAAAATTATAAAAAATTTTGAAAAAAATTAAGAGATATGCAATAAAAATATTTGCATTCATTTTACACAAACTTGATCTACATCTTCTATAAAAGCTTTATATTCTTCTCACATCATTGTAGTATATGAAGTTTGTCACACATGCATATTAATATTATACTTGGGAGTTCTTTATATAATTACCCTAATATTGCTATTGAGTCTCAGAAAGCTACCAAAATAATTATCATAGAGGGATTGAATTATGGCATCCAATGATGATCCATAATTCGGAAGCTACCAAAATAATTATCATAGAGGGATTGAATTATGGCATCCAATTATGATTCATCCCATTCCACTCTTGATTATACGTAAGGAACCAAGAGCCTTGGGATGAATTATATCCATAAGTCGGTTGTTTATATCCGTAGTATTGATCTCAGCCATGTTGGACTTGCTATGCTTCTCCACCTTGCGACCTCGCACCATGGTCCATGTCCTGGGTTGCATGGGTATACTGCTCTTCTCTAGTGAAGTGCTATGTCTTTGTAAAAGCTCTCCCCACATCGTGTCCCACTTCATCATCATTGTTGCTCTTTGAAGAAGAATCTTCCGAAGTCTGATACTACACTCAGATGTTGGGCTCCAGAGTGTATTCTCGATCCTCATCAATTGTCTCTACATCTGCTATGTCAAGAAGATTAGTTAAACATACTACTCTTTCCCTTGCTTTGCGCACCCCTACAAGATCCTTCGTTGATTTTCTTCTCTTTGACATGGAGGGCAGAATCTGAAATTCTTGTGAGAGAGAGACATTGTCGAGCACTCCTTCAGTCCATTGTCGATCTTCGAGGTTGAACTTAGGCGCCCATCCCTTCTTGGTCATTCACACATGCTCCTAATAGATTTCTCTCATCGAAGATTTGATCGAAGTCGATGTCTTCCTCTTGGAGTGTTGTTTCCTCAGCTTGACCTACTAAAGTGACAGTCCTCCACCGTTGTTCTTCCCTTTGATTCTACTTGACCCTTTTTAAAATTTTCAACTTGAGTCTCATGTTGTAGTGGCAATACACAAGGTGCTCAAGTCTTTTTGATGTTAGTATATTCTTTTATTTTGTGTGAATCAAGCTGAATGTCGACCAATTCCTCTTATAGCCGGATGCTAAAGTCGTTTGACTAAGCACTCTGATAGTCACATCCGCCAAATCTTCATAACCTAGTGCTTTGCCGTGGTGCATCCACCAATGAGCTACAAAAATAGAAGAAAGTCGAAGTCCTATGAGATAATTATTCTTAAGGATCAATGATAAATTCTAATAAAAAAATGATAGATATGTATCCAAACATAAGAGCATGACAACTCGCTCCACTCTTTCTATACCAAAATGATTAGACCGCATCTTGTAGTGATACAGTTTGTTGTAGACAATTATTGACCGATCATCATCATCGAGCATTGTTGTGATGACGCTTTTGACATTATCAAGTAATTCATTTATTACCCTAAACTTTTGATTGTAGTAATAATGGGGGTTGAAGAAGTAACCTAACAAGATATACATATTAATAATCAATCAAAACATATATTTGAAATACAATTGAATGAAGTCAACGACTAATAAAATATACATGTTGCATGTATTTGCTAATGTAATATTCGTTCCCACTGACACTCAATAATGTACCACCATTCAATGAAGTCGAACACGGTCTTTGCAATCTCATCATTTGCTCTGTCAATTGCATCATATAAATAGCTCATGTCTACTTTTCTATCACCGTCCACTATCCTTAGCACCTTCACTATAGGACCCACAATGCTCAATGTCTTATTCACAACTTTCCAAAGCTATCTGCTCTTTATTGCTTCCTCAACCTTCCTCCCTTTCCACTTATCAAAGGGGTTACATCTAGCTAACCAAGTACCCCATCCCCGGTGAGATGACCATGTGACATAGAGCTCTCCTATGAGTCATTAGACTCTCTATGGAGATACAGTGAGAGGTGAATCGGGTGGCACCAGGTCAAAAAGCTCTCTCCTCTTAGTATCATGGTGACAACCCAATCTATTTGAGGATCCTTGCAAATATCCTCTAACATTAAAACTAAGAAATGCGCAAAACATAATGTCCAATACAACTTCAGTCTCTTGACCATCAACATTTGACCGACCACTTTGTATGCGGTCACGTTGTCTGTGACTACTTGAACTCAGTCCTCCATTATCTCTTGGATAACTTCATTTATCAAATCAAAGAGATATTCAAAGTTCTTTACCTTCCCTAATGCATCAACCAACTTCTAAAAGATAATGCCAACTTGATGATAAACTAGAAAGTTTATTATCATCTTTTTAGTTATGCATGTTAAGAAGAATATGAACGAATAAGATATAACATATAACAAATTAAGGCACTTTGTAAAGTGAACTTACCGGTCCAACCATCAGTCATCAACATATAGTCTCTTTTGTTCCAAATCTTTTCAAATGACTTGACGTATTTTCTTGTATCTTCTATTTCCATGGGAAGATATACATTGTGCATCTCTTTTGGGTTAGATCCAAATACTCCTCTTCCAATGTTGCCAATGGTGTCGATCATGTTTCATAGTATGGTCCCTTGGCAGCATTCACCGATATGCTATGATGGAAGAATCATCTTGATGTCGCTTGTCCGATCTTCTCCTTGCATATATTTTTCAAATTCTTCAATATCGTTGTTATTGACGTTTGACATTGCCATGGTCGGGGGACAACGAGATCAATAGGACTCACTCTCGAGTTGTCATCTCGAGTGAGATCATGAATCTCCTCCACCGATCAGTTTGATCCCCTTCCACTCCCGAATCCTTGACCAATTTATCGACTAGTGCGGTGCAAATAGTCTTCATTGACAAATGACATTAGACTTGCCTCCATAGTCCAGTAGAGATCTTTTATTTTTTTGAACATGTTAAGTAAAAGAAGTAATAAAATACTTCTATGAGTAAGAGATACATAGTACATATTATCTTCGAGACTTACATCACAACGAATGTCCGTACGCTGTTGTCCGATCCCGTGTATGTACAGAATGTCTTACTGGTTCGACAACTTCTTCCCGAATCGTATCCTTATGCCGCTTTGAAATTTCTTTCATCGCTTCTGATTCATGTAAATACTTATGAAATTATACTCTTACCTTTAACAGAATATGACAGCATAGAAACACGTTGCCCTTCGTTCCAACAAGATAATATTTTAATCTAAAAATACTACTATGCATCAAGGAAGGTGGGGTCGGGAGTCGGGACCGGGTCGTTTGGGCCCAAAACCGACCCGGGTCGATCGGGGTCGCGACCCGGGTCGGGCCGGGGTCGCCAAAAATAATAATAAAAAATTAATTTTGGGGTCGGAGTCTTGGGGTCGGGACCGGGTCGGTCGGCCCCAAAAGCGACCGGGTCGGGCCCAGGTCGCGACCCGGCGAACCATGCTATGCATTACTTTGTCACAATATTTACATTATATTTTCTTGGCCGTCATAGAGAACAAAATACAATGTGCGCAAGTCGGATCATTCCAAGTTGACCTAATAATTTCAATGTCACGACTTGAAGAAAACATAGTTAATCAAAAATAATCTACAATTAAATAACCAACTAAAAAGATTAGAATAATTAAAATATAACTATAATGAACTAAATAACTAATGTACAAAATATATACTAAGCAAACAATTAAGAAGCAATGAAAATGTGGAGAGAGAGGAGAGCATTGAGAGGTAAGAAAGAGCCTTAGAGGGGCGGGAATAGGTCTAGAGATGAGATTGAAAGACCTCCCTTAGGGGCCTAACTTGGGGGGCATATAGGGAGCAACGGGGGCTTAAAAAACCACTCTTGCTTGCCTCCATGGAAGAGGGGAAGGGAAGCATCAGATCCCTGGGAATCACGAGGTTGCACAACCAAGTCATTGAGTCGCGTGACCTAAAGACCAAGTCGCGACCCGAGGGGATTGGACCCTTGGGTCGGACCAACCAAATCTCAATCTGGACGATCGGCCCATTTTCTGATTGGGCTGGTCAGCTCATTGTCTAACTGAGTTGCAAACCGAGTCCCAACCCAACATTCCAACTTTTACCAATCAAAACTGAAGAGGTACTTGAAGAAATATCGTGTACACCTGTGGCAAGGACTAAAGCCTTCACAAGAGGCCTAGACAGTAAATTCCTCAAGTTTTTATCTTCGTGGAGTCAATAATAAGCAAAACCTGCCGAAAACGCCCAAGGGGAGAACTTCGATCACGTCCCACACAAGTCTGAGTCGGAGTCTGACACACCGATGGGCACTTCCCAACGCCGGCCATGATCGAGCAGTTTCTTCAGATCCCCCCATCTGACACGCATGCGACATTACTCGAGATACAGACATGGGTTGCCACGTACAACCCTGAAATCAAACAGATTCTTCCAGATCACCTCGAAAGGAAGATAAAGAACACTCGATGATCCACCCCAAAACAGAATGTGGAAAAGAATATAGCGAGCTGAGCTGTGGTGTGGATAAATGCATTTCTTCTTTCTCAAAAGAAAAGGAAAAAAAAACAGAAGATGAAAAAGGATAATGCTGAGAAAGAAAGTGGGAGCAAGTACATCCGAAATTGAGACATTTAAATTACATGCCAATACCACTACTGGAAGACAACATTTTAACAATGAGGGCAGGCAGGGCAGCTTAAAAGCACTGGGCACCCGAAGAACTGGAACAGCAGGAGGGCTAATTTACCAAAACCATGCTTTCTGCTGCAGCTTTTGCTGCAGCAGCGTCTTCCAATCTTTTCCATGCCAACTCTCTCTGCTCTTGCAGATCCTTGGCCTTGGCTTCCTTCTCAATATATTGCCTCCGACACTCCTCAAAGAGCTCCGCGTCCATGTCAAGGAACATCTTTCGGACATTGCCTGTCAAACCGTGAACTGCTTGATTCCAGTGGCTCTGGATGTTCTTCTCCAGGGCTTCAAATATTATCGGTAAAACTGCTTCTCGGTTCTGGGCGATCAAGCTCACGATGTGATCGTTGTTCCACAGGAAGAGTGAGCGTTCCGCAACCTGCCCAAAAAACAAATTTTACAATCTAATATTGTCGCAAATAGGAGACACTAAAAGAATCTCAGAATTACCTGCTCATCATCTAGAACACATCATGCAACACTACAGTTGCTTAAAAAATTGGAACCTTCTATGTTTCAAGCCAGAGTCCTACCAGTGGATGACGAGCCTAATGTTTATTGGATCGCTTGACAATCATGATGTTTAAGGAATGCCAAATATGTATTCGTTCTTTCCAGCTTTGACAAGTTGTAAGTAGCATGAATAACAAAAGTCAATGAAGAACTAACGCCTGAATGGGACTAGACTACATATGTAGTAGTCATTTTCCAAACCCTAGGTAAAGATCGAGGGAGAAATAAACAGGGAAACTGTGCATTTGTACCTTCTCTAGTTATCCAAAGCCACGTTCTCACTTCAAAACTTACTCTTCTAACATCTACTACAATCTCCATCTCTATGACATGTCAGAAAAAGTTTGCAAGTACTGCATCTTTTTCTCTCACCCAATATCCGAAGCCACGTTCTCACTTCAAAACTTACTCTTCTAACATCTACTACAATCTCCATCTCTATGACATGTCAGAAAAAGTTTGCAAGTATTGCATCTTTTTCTCTCACCCAATAAACCTTTCCAGTTCCAAGCCCAAACAATGAACTAGGTGACCAGATTCAACACCCCATCTTGGTGACTTCTCCTTCAGATTCAGACCAAGATCCGAAAATATGAACCTACCCAAGTATCACAATACGCTTAGTCCACATCTCTAAGTCCCAGATGATATTTGTAGAAGAGGTCGCATCCTAGTTTCATCATCAACTTACTTGAACTATCCATATAGAAAATTAGAATATATAAGCCAATGTCAAATAGATGAGTATGGCTACAAAGATTAAAGAGGAAGGTAAAAAGTGTTTAGAGAATCTGAAAGGCATAACCTACCTCATGTGGGGTGGGGTGGAGGTGAAGGAAGTACCTAAGAGAAAAATAGAAATATTGATAAAGATGTGTTAGAATGTAATAAAAGTGATACTTATGAATAATATGAAATAGCAACATACTTGTCAAGGAGGGCACTGAGGTGCTGAGGTGCTTTTGGAGGTGCGCCTTCCAGGAATCCAGAAGGCACCCAAGGTGCCTGGGTTAGGTGCTTTCTTTATGACTAAAAAAAATTTACCTTTCAAGGGATTTTGCCCTCTTCATATCCCCTACAAGGGATGTTGCACCCTTGACCCCAATACTTGACTACATAGGTCAATCCACAATTTATGGGCGCCCATTTAATGAGTGTACATATTAACACATTTCACTATCACTTATGCTATTACATTTATTTAAAATTTGTAATTATAAATATATATTATATACTTAAAAATTACAAGTTCTCAGTTAACCCTCTTTTTTCTCCCTCTAATATAGTTTATCATGATTAGCTCTTTCCCAAAATATATATATCCACACCCATAATTACATAGATAAAATCACATTTATGTGTATGCACACATAATCACACATTCAATTATAACATACAAATATAATTATATTTATGTATATATGTTTGTATTTATGTTTGTATAAATATATATAGTATTAACATCTAATTTTACATATATGCATATATAGATGTATATAGAAAAATATCTATTGATACCGTCTAAGTGACGCCTAAATGGCCGTCTTGTCACCTAAGCAGAATTCACACTCTTGAACGCTTTAGGCACCTTTCGCCTTACTATGAATAGCAAAAAGTAAAGTAAAAATGTTTGTAGATGAATAAAATATGAGGTCTCCGAAAATATGTATAAGAAACTTTGAATGAATGAATGCGAAAAAAAAATTTGAAATTAAGCAATGATAAGAAACAAGATGTCAGAAGGTTAGCCTAATTAGATTTGATACAATACCATCAAAGAAACATAGAAAAGTTATTTTGATAGCCATTGCATTAATACTTCTAGTAGAAATATAAGCAACGCATAGCTATGACAAAGCATCATACGAATTCTACTAGTGGGATCAGACTTCCAAAAGTTGGAGAGGAATTGAAAAAGAGTAAGCGATGCATATGGGCTCATTAGAATTACTACTGAAGTATAGAAATAACTGAAATATTTAGTAGTGGAATAATCAACTCTACTATTAAATAGACAACTTATTTTATAAAGCATGAGTATCTTTATACATACTTTTAGAAACAAAGGTGATATGCAAAGCTACTCAAATTATAGAGAAATTAAGTTCATGATTTTATGTACAATGAAACTAGAGTTATAAAACAACATTTATGTGAGCTACAACTACTTTAACTAAGCAATTCAACTTTATCTTTGGTCAATTTCCAATAAAATCTATTTCCCTGGTTAGAAGCTGGATGAGAAACCTTTTCAGGACTTGTCCATAGGCTAATTCCCACTAATACAATTAAAGCACAATGATATATATGGTAATTAGTAGGACTACCATCCCAACTGCACGAAAACAGTCTCCCTGGACCTAGCCCTTGATCCATCTTTGGGATCGTCTGAAATATTTAATATTTAGCCTTCACACTAGTCAGCCAAATAGCATAACTTTATTTTCTGGGCTCCAAAAACTTTGTTATCAGTTAAATATTCAATTTTCAAGCTTTCAACATAGATGAACCCAGCAACCCTTCTTCCACAGCCTACAAGCTTTTGCATAACTAATAAGACAAATCTCTCTCTGATGTGTGATTCACATGCCAAAAAATGCCAAGTGCCTCTAGCTTAAAAAGCTAAGTATCCTTTAATGGAAAGGAAGTATACATCAAAAAGGAACAATACAGTTTTAGTTAAAATTCATCATCCACCAGCAGAGTACAGTTTGTTTTTCTACCATCCTATTCTCTTCACCTCACACCAGGTGCTCAAGTCCAATATTCAAATCAGGCTATTAAACAAAAGGAGACCTAAGTAATTTAAGTAAAACAAATGCCAAGTAAACGTAGATTTTAAGCAACAGTTGCATCCTCCTCTGGATTCACAATGATAGCTGTCAACTCACCATCGAGATTTAGTCTTTCATTGGAAACGAAAACCAAATTGGTATCGTTTCATCATGGGTTTTTGGGCCACAATCCCAATCTCTGTGCTAACAAAATGCAGACTCCTGATGGAGCTCACCTCTGACATTAGCTGGGTTTTGTTTCCTTTCTCAGATTTTATTTTATTTTCAGGTTTTGAGGAGGATCATAGCTCAAAAAATAAAAACTTATTTTCTGTTGCTTCTTACACTTTGGACCAGTTGGAAGTTGTGAATTTAGTGCTATGGATAGAAATTCTACAATGAGTTACGGTTCTTTCTTCTTCTAAAGAATTTTCACATTAGATCATAGGTGAAAGGATGGAAATTAACCAATACACTTGACAAGTAACTCAAAACTCAACTCGATAAAAACTTAACCCGATTCGTTTATTATGTTAAATGAAAGCTTGAACAAAAAATAAAACTTGATTAATTAAACAAGCTGAGGCTGGACAGATTCCTGCTCAACCCGATAAGATCATGAATAGCTCAACTAAATATTTATTAAAGAAACAAATTAATAGTAATATATTGTCACTTAAACATATAAAATAAGTTGAAACAAATTGATTTGAGTTTAAACTTAGATTGTGTTTCACGAATGAGCTCAAGTTAGGGCTTCACAGATAACTTTAGATTGATTTTGAATTTTATAACCGAGTTTATATGGACTTTGAACTTGAATGTGAATTGAACATGAGCCGAACATTAGGGTTCAATAACAAATATTTGATTATTCAACTTCGAAAAGTAATGGCGATGATCCATTTGATGACGAAGGAACATGTCTAGCACCAAGGACATCTATAGATACACAATTATTCCCCTTATCTATACATTTCACGATCAAAGAGCAATACATACACACTACACGAGACTGTGATCATGGTGTGCAAATCACGTAAGGAAGACATAACGAAGTGGAGGCTCAAGTCATCAACATTACCATTGTTATGGAATTCAGTCATCTTAAAATTCTTAAGTTCCTACATTTCAACAAAAGCATTATAAGATGTTTGAAGAGAGTTATGGATTTGAGAGTTCCATACACTCCACCTATGATAGTTATAAGGGGGATGCTTGGAGAGACTATCAGAGTAATTGAAGGATGGAGTTTAGAATATAACTAACATGCATATAACTTTAATGCAATGTACTCATTCCCAAATGTCTTGGAGAGAGCATATAAGTTATGTAGAGCAAGCACAAAATTGTAAAATCTAAATAAAACTTTTTTGGTGAAAATTTGTCTATTTTTTAGAATTTTTACAAACTTTTTAATTTTTTTATGATTTTTCAATTTTTGGATTCGAACCGAGTCCATTGGATATAGGTCAACCCAAGTCGATCTAGGCCTGGACAACCCAGTTGCGACCTATGACCTGGCCTTCCTTACATCCGCTTCATATTGCAAGTACCATGGTTCGCCGGGTCGCGACCCGGACGCGACCCGGACCCGACCCGGTCGGTTTTGGGGCCGATCGACCCGGTCACGACCCCAAGACCCCGACCCCATTTTTAATTTTTTTTATTATTTTTTGCGACCCGGGCCGACCCATTTTTAATTTTTTTTATTATTTTTTGCGACCCGGGCCGACCCCGTCCCGACCCGGGTCGCGACCCTGGCCGACCCGGGTCAGTTTGGGGCCAAACCGACCCGGTCCCGACTCCCGACCCCACCTTCCTTGCAAGTAACCATTCATCCATTCTTAACTTATATTCTTGTTATAATGTTGGTGTCAATGACTCAAAACCTTATACTTCATTTATAATATAATTTTTCAACTCAAGATATACTTATAATGCACCATTTAACAGATATGCTTACAGTCAGCCATTTAACACACAAAATGAGATATTAAAACGGGCAAAATATGTGATTCGGAAGATACTTAGTGACAATGATTAATCCATCCTGGCATATGCCAAGTTGCATAACCACCAACTTAAATACATGCACTTTGGGATCTCAAAGGCACAAAGAGCCATAATATTAGTATGTCCTAGTATTTTACATTTGTAAATATTTGTCATGACCTATTTTGCACTAACTAACTTTTATTATAATATACACTTTATTGGTGGATGGATCATGAAAAAGCTCCTGAAGATTAGGCATGAGTTCTATTTAGCGCAAGGTAACAACATTTAACGTAATCAACATTAAGTAAAGGAACAAAACCTTCAAGAGACAGCAAATGGCCTACTTTCTTTACAACGTAAGGCTGAAGATGAAGAATTTACAATGATTTAAAGATTTATAAATTGAGGAACAACATTAGAAAGAAGAAACAATTGATCGTCAACATCCACCTTCAGCTATACAACAGAACCTATCATTTTAGATGAAACAATGGGTGAAAGATCAACAAGTATCTAGGAAACACGAACTCAACCCAAATAATTGATCTTAGATAAAAGGTCATTATCTATAGAATTCCAAATTCTTCCATGAGAAAGAGACAAAAGAGTATATCAACTCAACTCAAGCCCTCATCCAAAATTGAGGTGGGCCATGTGAATTCTCCTTATACATTCATATCAATTTTGAGTTATTTATGTACCGATATTTACCTTATCCATTCATATTGATTTTTTTTTGATGTGTGGGCTGTGCCACGAATTTCTATAGAGTCAAAGTAAAGTATACATGAACAAGTAAAAAAAAGAAAAGAAAAAGAAACTCAAATCCCATTCCTCAACTACCAAGATGGTAATTGAGGAAGAGAAAAGAGGTTACAAGATGTAAGAAAAAAAAAAGAAGTTTATGTGAAAGCTTTCTCCTCCAAGCAGTTGCCATTGTGAGCGAACAGCCAGTCTCTCACATACCAATACATCCAGTGGACGATAAGTCTAGGGTGCTTAAAAGAGTCATCAAAGATCTACCTATTCCTCATACGCCAAATAGCTCGTAACATCACTGGTAAAATAAGACTCCACAAATTGGTTTATGGATGCCAAGGATTCAAACTAGACCAAGCAAATATGAGTGACGGCACAATGATAGGTTCTGACCACTTAGTCTTCTAACCCTTAAACAACACTTTACAAAGTGAACTAATAATCTCACAACTGATAAAGTGAAGATCAATGATTTCTCCTTTTCTACTGCAAAAAAACACACGAACAAGTTAACTTGGGTATTTTTATATTTTCTACTTTATAACTAAAGTTTTCCTGAGTCTACATTTAATATGCTCAAACCATCTCAAGCTCTCATCTTTCAATTTGTCTACAATTGCAGCTACTTTCGCATTTTTCTTAATATATTTATTATGTATTCTATCTAACCTAATACGACCACACAACTATCTTGACATTTTTATCTCAACAACACTTATTTTGGAAGCATATTTTTTCTTTGTTGTTCGACATTCACCTACCATACAACATTGTAAGTCTTAAAGTTGTACAATGAAATTTTTCTTTCAACTTTAATGGAATCTTACAGCCACACAAAACTCTTGTAACCAAATCTCTACTTCATCTATTATACTTTAAATTGAGTATTTTGAGATAATATTACTCCAAACTAACTTCCCTCTCTTATTTATTTTTAATTTCATTGAATTTACAATATATATATTATCTTAGTTACACTTAATTTGAACCCTTAAACTTTACGTATTTTTCTGAAGTTTTAGTTGCCTATTAATTTCTTAATGTGTCTTATCTATTAATATGATATCATTTGTAAACATGCCATCATGCATATTCTTTGTCAATTTATCCAAAACTAATGCAAAAAACAAAGACCTATTATAGATACTCGATGTAAATCAATTCAAATATAAAATTCTCATATTTCTCCTTCAGTCGTGTGGTTGTTTATTCATATATATTTTTTATCACTTGTGCACACCTAATAAGTATTATCTTTCACTTTTAACATCCACCACAAGATATCTCTTGAAAGTTTATGATAAGTTCATCAATAAACGCCGTAAATTTTCTTTACATCAGATATTTCTTCATCAAGCTTCTTATAAGAAAAATATCTTCCATCGTAGACCAACCGACATAAATAAAAATCGATTGGTTGAAATATCTAACATCAAGCTTCTCATGAGAAAAATATCTTCCATAGTAGACCTACCCAACAAATAAAAATTGATTGGTTGAAATATCTGACCATTCTGTAATTGTCGCTCACTAATTCTATACCATGATTTCATAGTATTTCTTATGAGTTCAATCTCTTTAAAATTTGAGCAATCTTGTATATATATATCCCTTTTTCTTAAGATAGGTGTATCATGCTCTTTCTTCATTCGTTAGATATTTTCTTAGAGATTAAGATTTTGATAAAAAACTAAGTTAATCATTCTATCCCTAAATTTTTCAAATATTTCTATATTTCAATATGAATGTTATAGGGCCACATGTTACTTGTTTTTTACATATTTAACTACAATTCAATAAAAATATCATGTTGAAGTGTTAAAGCTAAGATGGAACATGAAGTATCAAACATCAGACCAATCAAGTTCAAAGAGTTACAATGATGATCCAGATGATGAAAAGGGGACTTCATCAGAACATCTCACTATTTCACAAGAGCATGCCACCACTGCACTTAACTGACAAGAAGCATTATAAACATGTGACACGGAATATCTTTCATGATATCTAAAACCAAAGTGAGGATGACAATGAGACAAAAAATCATGGACATCAACAAGCATAATATGATTGAGATAAACATTCTCTTGAGAACTCCGCCATAGTTGGTCCCAAATTATGAAATGAACATAGAGACAGTTGTCCTAGATGAGAAAGGAGTGGTGCAGAAAGTGATTCAAATGATATTATTTAAATATCATCACATTTTATGATATACATTCAAATGATATGAACATTGGGACATTCTGTAAGCTCTCTCATCTTGGTATGTTCCCTCATTAAGTTAAGGAGGAAGTTGTAGTTGTACATGAATGAGTAGATAAATTGAACTAATTTCACAACCCGATCTATTTAAGGATCGTTGCAGATATCATCTAACATTAAATCTAAAGAATACATGAAACATGATATCCAATACAACTTAAGTCTCTTGATCATCAACATTTGACTGGCCACATTATATGCGTTGTCCGTGATTACTTAGACAACGTGGTCCTCCCCTATGTCTCGGATAACTCCATTTATCAAATAAAAAATATTCAAAGTTCTTTAGCTTCCCTGAAGTATCAACCGACTTCCAAACAACGGTGCTAACTTGATAATATATTAAAAAGTCTATCATCATCTTCCGACGTTGGCAATAGTGTCGATCATGTTCTCATAGTATGGTCCATTAGCAGCATTCGCTGGTATGCTATGGTGAAAGAACCACTTTGATGTTGCTCATCCAATACAGTCTTTGCATAGTTTCAAGTTCTTTAACACCGTTGTTATTGATGTTTGGTGTTGCCGTGGTCAGGTGACAACAGGATCAATAAGACCTACTACCAGGTCGTCATCTCGAGTGAAATCATAGATCTCCTCTTTCGATCGGTTTGATCCCCTTCCACTCTTCGATCCTTGACCGATTGATAGACCAGTGCGTCGCAAGAAGTCTTCGTTGACAAACGACTTATGACTTGTCTCAAAGATGGTAAGTAAAGAAGGTAATCAAGTACTTTTATGACTAAGAAATATATACCATCTTCGAGATCTATATCACCGCAAATGTCCAGATGCCATTGTCCGGTCCCGTATCTATATACAAAATATCTCACCAATTTAGCAATTTCTTCCCAAATGGTATCCTTGTGTTGTCTTAAAGCTCCTTTCATCCCTTCCAATTCTTGTATATGCCTACGAAATTATGCTCTTACCTCCGGCCGAGCACGGGAGCACATTGCCATTCATTCAGCAAGGTAGTGTTTTAATCTAAAAACACAACCATGCATAATTTTATCACAATATTTATATTGCACTTTCTTAGCCGCCATGGAGATCAACGTGCAATGTGCCCAAGTCAAATCATTCCGGGTCAACTTAGAAATTTAGGTGTCATGGCTTGGAGAAGACATAGTTAATCAAACTAATCAAGAATTTAATTAAACAACTACAAATGATAAAAAAATTAAAAAACAACTACTAATGCACTAAATAAATAACAAATGTACTAAATAACCACTAAGCAAATAATTAAGAACTAACAAAAAATACTTAAGTAAGAGCTTGAAGCAATGTGAGGGGTCAGGGTGAGAATGGCCATAGAGAGCTAAGAAAGAAATGGTAGGGGTGAGGACGGATGAGGTCCAGGGAGTCTTAAGAACGAACCAAGGGACTCTTAAGAACCATCCCAATGGGAAGCAAGGAGTGCTTCTTGTTGGGGAGAGCATCTGCAGGATCCCCCAAGGGAATCACAGGAGTCGCACAACCCAGTCACCGGGTCGTGTGACCCGGCAACCCGGCGAGACCCCTTTTCTAGGTCAGGCCGACCGGATTCCAATCTAACCGGTTGGCCCATTTTCCAACCGGGTTGGGCTTGGGTTATGATCCAGGACCCGACCCGGCATTTCATGATCTCTTTCACCACCATTAATATGGTTCAAAGTGCCAATGTACCGGATCTAGCTGATTTACATCCAGATCTAGTTAATTCAATCTATATCTGCACTCAAATCTACTAGATCAGACCTGAACTTGCTAAATCCACTGCCAAATCTAACAGATTCACCCTAAATTTCCTTAATCTGGTGGTGGATCAAGCATTTAGTGTTGTAAATGTTCGCTGTTAACATTTTGCTTGTTACTTTTTATGTAGGAAAATGGGTGATCAAGAATATGATGACACGGAATCAACTAAATTTCATAATATTGGATGGGACCATAGAATCATCGTGGATATGGCTAAGAAAGGATGCAATTTAAGTGATGAGAAAAAAATGAATTAAGATGTTTTTTGCTTAAAACAACATATTGTTAGGAGCAGTGGAAATGTCAAAGAATGAGATAAGATCCATGTGGAATTTACAAGGGAAATGACGGCATACTTGACAGGAATAACAACATGAAGAGAAATGATAATCTGGCAGTAGAAAGACTTGCAAGCCGAGTGCTAAGATGCATGAATATCAATTTAATGACTAAAAAGAGTAAAAAAGAAAAAAGACAAATCAAATTGACGATGGTTCATCTAGTTCAGATGAAAATGATGAACATGTAAAGACTGTAATACACCAAAGGAAAATGTATCATAAAGAAAATGAAAAAAAAAGGAAAGGGGTAGAAAGATTGGGTGCTGGGCATTTATATGATAGGACCTCTTAAGTTACGACATGGAGTTGGGATTTTACTTTTCGTCATTCACAGTTGACTCATCTTATAGATCAAATTATATTTAGAAGACAAAATTCTTCCAACGAACGATACATCAAGCATTCAAAAAAGTTGAAGTCCCTACAAAACTACAAAATAGGTGAGAAACCACATTGCAAGTGATTTCTACATGCAACTTAAGAACTTACAATTTAAACATACATATTATTATTTATGTGATCGATGACTTGAGACTATATTCATATGTGTCCAAACTAATATAGTTTTTAGTCCATATTTCTAGATTACGGTGGATGTTATTGTAAAGACTACATCTAGTTTAAAATTTTCAATTTCAAAGAATATATAGAATTGGACTTGATGAGTAGGTATATGAATTAAAAACATAAATTGATGAGTTTTGCTTAGTCCGGCGGGACAAGAGATGTGCTGTTATGTGTGATGGATAAATTAAAATAACAAGCAATATGATAGGATTCATTGTGTATTGTTATGAGAAAATAACATTCTTGAAATCTATTGATACTCTGGAAAGGTTAAAAATTCAGATTACTTGTTTTGCATGATGAATGATATGGTAGAAGAGATTAAAATTATAACAAAAAATGAGTCTTCTTGTAAGGTTGTAGGTAGAAGTTTGATGGAAAAGAGAAGACATATTTTGCATACTATGTGTTTGACCTAATGTTAGAAGATATTGGAAGAATCCAACTGTCATGACACATATTGGTCAAGCTCAACTAATCGCATTTCCAATTTATGGTCACCCACATTTGTTTCATATTATGAGACAACATAAAAAATGGACAGGATTTAATTAGACCTGGTCTCACATGGTTTGCAACAAATTTCATAGTCTTGAAGAGTTTATAGGCACGTATTATGCCATTTTGTGCATGCAATGGATTATAATGATTATATGTGTGATTTGCACCACAAAGCTAATCAATTTGACATGGCCAGGATGGAGCATCTGATTTAGGATACTTGTTTCTTGGGACATAATTCAGTATCATTTGAACATCATAGAACTCTTTGTATAAGTATGAAGATTGGTAAAATCCAATGACAAGATGTTGAGCATTGCATCATCACTCCAGCACTCTCCGACAATCCCCAAAGGACTGTTGGAGGTCTATGTTCATCCAAAAGAGGGCTTGACCCCAATAGCTTCTTCTTCACCCTCTCCATCAACCGAGGCAGCCTTCACCATCTCGACCTTCTAGCCATGAGAGTCTTCTTCACCTCTCTCTCACCTATCATCCCCGGTGCCTCTCGTTTGCTCTTCCCCTTCACAGGTTCTATATATTCACGTCAATTCATCATCACCGGCTTTGTCGTCTTCCTTAATTAAACAGTGTCATGGCATTTGCAAAATTATAATGACCTTCTCCAGCAATGCAACATCATCATCAAATCTAGCAAACTGCACAACATTTTGGAGCATCAACCAATTGGCAATCCAAAATCAAGTTGTCCCCCGGTTCTGCCAATGTTGATGATCTCTAGCAACGTCCGTTCTTACTCATTGACACTCAAGTGCATAGATATCTGGTGATCCTTGAATCACAGCAGCCACAACGTTTCAGCAGCCTCCTTTGTCTACAGCATCAGGCAGATCTCTTCCACTCAGATCTCTTCCACTTTCTCCTGAGACCATTCTGACAACTCCTCCAGCCCCTTCACAAGACAGCATCACCCCTTCCGATCATCTTTGAAAACACCAGAGTTCCATCATGCCTTTTCCCTATTTCTGCTAAGTCAATCCTTCGCTCTTCATCATCCCATGTTTCTGAAGAGGGAAACAGTACGGCATGAAGAAGCTTTTTAAAGAAAGCCATCAGGGCTCCAGTACCCCCAGCTATTTTGTCTTATTCACACCCTCACACCATTTTACATCTTCACCATCAACTTCCAACATCAAACCTATGGATGCATGGTCTTGTCGATAGTCTTGGACCAGCTAACCGATCCATGGTTAAACCCTGGCCAAGCAGCGTAGGTCTAGGTTCGAGCCAACCCCAATCCAGCCAGTTTGACGGACAGAGCCGGCCTAATGCCCGTTCAAACTTATTCAACCTGGTTTAATATGGTTTAGGGCTAGTAAGATTATATTTATACTTGTTTTAATCCACTTCGCTTTAGCTCAGTCAATTGTAGTTTGCATAGCAATATATTACTTGCTTTAGCGACTTTTGTCCCCCATCAATTTTGGTAGATTGGCTCATTCTTAAAAGTTGACTCGTGTTATTCAGTTGACTGTGGCATACAATGCATAAATAAGTGACGAAGTTCAAGATGTGGCATCCAAAACTCAATGATAAATTTTCTTTCTTTGAGAGTCCTTTTTTGTAAAAAGAACAAGGTCTATATAAAAAGCAATGTACTCCCGAGAATGCAATGGTACAGTAAAAAATTTTGGGAGCTATTTGGATATGTCTGCAGAGGGACTTGGCATAGCAAGTATACTCTTCACCTCCCCTCAATCAGTTGTGGCCTTCACCATCTCCACCTTCTAGCAGGTGGGCCTTCTTCACCTCCTCACCTTCGGCCTCCTAGCCATTCCTCCATCCTCCCCTTTCACTGCTTCAACACCCAGTAGTCCAACACTGATCAGTCTACCACATCGGATCTAACTATTTCCTGGCTCATCACTTCGTTGCACTGGGGCACTCTCTGGCGATTCTCAAAGGACTGTTGAAGGCTTATCAACATTGCATCATCACTCCAACACTCTGGTGATTCCTAGAAGACTATTGGAGGTCTACAGTAGGCATCCTTCTCTCTACGATAGACGTAGAATCAAAACAACAGCTCCCTTTCCTCCATCAAAAGGTGTTGCATCTAGCAAGTTTCCTCCCTGCAACAAGACAATCCAATAATCCCTGAACATGATCCTACTAATCACCGCTTTCTCTGACAACTTCCCCTCTAGCTCCATCATGCGAAGCGTCATCCTCTTGGCCATCTCTGGAGGCACCAGAGCTCCCATCTCGGATTGACTTCTTCTCCAGATCCACAAATCTATCAATGCAACACTGCCAGTCTCCTTCAAATCTTCCATTTGGCTCTACCACCCTTCCTGCATGACACGCTAGATCACCCTCTACATAACTACATGTAGTTCCCCTTCATCTTGGATCTCGCGCTCCACCGATCACCAATGCATCCCCTCACTTGATCCTTGGAGTTTCACCACTATTGTCGTCTTCTTCCCATCCCCCTCCTCCGGTTTCGCATACCATGTTTCCATGCCAAAGGAGACAATGAACAGTCATCATTGTCAAAACGACAAAAAGAACAAAGAGACCAAGCACCCCTTTACTGCTTAAGCGCCGGTGAGACTAATTGGGGTGGTCGGCCCACCAAATACAACAAAAAATCCTAACTTCGCACAAAACATATTTCGGCCATCGGGAAACCACAATAATTTTGCACAACTAAATAAACGCCTATCATATTTCAAGAAACCAAAAAACAACAACAAATTGAACCTCAACAAATTCTTCAAAACCTGTAAAAAAAGCTAGAAATATGCCAAGACAATTGTACAAGCAATTTCGGTCCTAATTACACCCATGTGAGTCGAATGGAGGCCGAAATCTGCCTCCTAGTTCTGCCAAGTCAAAGGCCCAACACTGATAGTGACAGACAATCATCCCGTCCTTGTCGGGCAACGAAGACACACGTTACCAAGTCAATGGACCTAGTAACCATGGTTCGCCGGGTCGCGACCCAGCCTCGACCCGGTCGGAATTGGGCCCGACCGGCTCAGTCGCGACCCGGCCGGGCCGACTCACCCAGCCGGGTCACGGGGGTTGCGCGACCCGGCCCATATGGCCGTTGGTTAGGGGGTTCCAGCCCCCCCATTCAGCCCCTAGCCCCCAAGGGGCTCCCCTTACTCCCACCCCTCACTCTCACTCTCATTTTGCTCTCATTTTGCTCTCATTTTATTTTTCATTTACTTAATTATTTCATTAAGTACTTCATTAGTTTATTTAGTATATTTATTTAATATTTGTTTCATTGATTAGTTAGTTAAGTAGTTTCTTCTTTTTAATACTTACTTACTTACATAGTTAGTTAGCTAGAAGATTAGTTAGATATTTAGTTTAGTAGTTACTTAAGTACATAATTAGTTAGAAGGTATAGTTAATTACTTACTTAGTTACATAATTAGTTAGCCATTTATTTTACATAATTAAAAGTTTACTTAGATTAGTAGTCACTTAATAACGTCATTAACTTTCTTAAATAGTTAATTACTTACTTAAGTAATTATTTAGCAAAAAAATGTCTTCTCCAAGCCAAACACCTCAACCTGTCGACGCGACCCGGAGTGATACGACTTGGTTACATTGTAACTTGATCTCCATGGCGGAGAGAAAAGTGCAATGTAAATATTGCGACAAAGTAATATTCGGTGGTATTTATCGTTTAAAATTTCATCTTGCAGGCATGAAGGGACTATTTAATATTCGGTGTTTGTTTTACTCATAAAAGTAGTTCATTCTTCTACTTTAAAGATAATTAAGTAGTTGAATATTTCTTGAATAGATGACCTCTTACGGGGAATGGAAGTAAGTCGAAAATCATTCACCGACGAAAAGTTATATAGACGCACCGGCCGAATGATGGGTCAAGTGTCTAGAAGTGGGAGTGGTCAAAAAAGTGGAAGAGGATCCAACAACCAACCGCAAGATGATCTCACCCAAGACGACGACCCGGCAGTAGGTCCCGTGGATCCCATAATCACCAGACCATGACAACGTCAAACGATAATCACGACGGCGAAGAAGAACCTAAAATTATGTAAGGAGAAGATTGGCCGAGCAACGTCAAAGTGGTTCTTTCACCACAGCATTCCGGCAAATGTCGCAAGGGGACCATACTACGAGAACATGATCGACATGATCGACACGATCGCAGACGTCGGGATGGGAGTGCTTGGTCCAAACCCATAGGAGATATACAATGTATATCTTCCTATGGAGGTGCAAAAAACAAAGAAGTACATGGCATCATTTCAACGAATATGGGAGGAACGAGGTTGCACATTAATGACCGACGGATGGACCGGTAAGTAAATTTTCTTTTACTCATTTATATTAAATGTATAAACATTCTTTTTGGTATAACTTAGTTAATATCTTATACTTAACAAGTATAACTAAGAAGACAATGATCAATTTTCTAGTGTACAGTCAAGCCGGCACGGTCTTTTGGAAGTCGATCGACGCATCAAGATAGGTAAAAGAATGCGAAGTATCCTTACCAATTGATAGATGGAGTGATGGAAGAAATAGAAGAGAGCCGGGTAGTTCAAGTAATCACAGACAATGCGGCCGCATACAAAGCGGCCGGACAGATGCTTATGGTCAAAAGACCAAAGTTGTATTGGACACCATGTTCCGCCCACTTCTTAAACTTGATATTGGAGGATATATGTAAGGATCCTCAAATAGACAAGGTAGTTAAGCTAACCCAGTTTATTTCTTCATTTATTTACAACCACAACTTTGTCCTTGCACTTATGAGGGAACACACTGTGAAACCTCAAGAGAAATTATATATAAAAAATATATATAATATAGGTATTTTGTATGGCATGGTTTGAAAATTCATTTGAGTTCCGTTTATTTGGGAAATGAACTTTCGATATCCTATCTTTGGCTGCTATGAAAATATATGATATTTCATAGAAAATATTAGCCAAAATATATGGTATGCATGTATAAAATATATATGTCAAGGTTAGGGTTCATAAAGTTTGTCTTTGGACCTCTCTCCATCGGAAGTTGCGAATTTCCGATGTTAATTACACCGAGACTCTCGACACCCTCGATTAACTGTCAGAAGCAATCTTGTATATAAAAGAAAACATTCATCCACAAAATGTCAACATCCGGGGATTACGACCCATAAAAGCAATGGAATGCAAGCTTAAAAGTAAGTAAGGTGGATGTCGACGATTAGTCTTCAACCCAATGTCTTATATTAAGACATTGGTTGAACTATCGAGGCTAATCAAGATCCGAACACACTCGCATCAAAATCTAAAATGAAATCCTGGCCATATGTACCAATTTTATGATTCAAGTCCTTTCTTTTATCAACTTGGTGATGGAAATAGAATATTATTTAAGTCTTTATTTCTAGACTTAGTAGGTATTCGGAATGCGGCCTTACCCACAAGATTTAGAGGGTTCAAGCATGATATGTGCTTGGGCTGAGGAAGAGACTATGTTCTTCCATACGCTTTTCGGGTTACCCCCAAATTTCAATTCTTGATATTCCGGAACCGGGCCTAGGACTTGGTATGTGTAGATATTACTTCCATAACCTATACGGGGTCGACGATGAGTTGAGGTATGGGCCATGTACGAGGTAATAAGGGACTGGGATATGACCCAAGTATGGGGTCGATAACGGCTGGATATGTGACCTATTTATGGGTCAGTATATAATCGGTTGTAGGGCAAATATAGGCTGGATACATAACCAACTATGGGGGTTGATAGGCCTCTAAATAAAATGTCCTGTATATGGGTCGATAGGGGGGAATAATATATGACCTGTATATAGGTCAATAGAGGCTAAAAAAATATGACCAATTATGGGATTAATATAGGCTAGATACATGACCAACTATGAAGTTGATATATCTAAACCCGATGGCCTGTATATAGGTCGACAGGGGCTGAATAGATGACCCATACATAGGTCGGATAGAAGGGACAATAGGTGACCTGTATATAGATCGATGGAGGGTTATTATGTAATGATGAGGGGGACTAATAGATGACTTATGAATGGGTCAAGGGAGGGGTGGATGGGTAACCAATATTACCAGGCTCTGGACCTGAATATGATCCCAATATTGACCTTAGGCCGATTGGATACCTGCACTGAAACCTGTCTCAAGTTGAGACTAGCCCGGGCCTGAGATATCCATCTTTTACATTACCCAAATCTGTCATATCAGACCCCTTTACATTGGCTAAAAGACATGTCTTAGCATCTATCACAAATCCTCATTGTTTTAATTATTTCCGGACTAATCCCTATACGGCCGAGAGGCTTACCAGAATTTAAATTCTGGACCGGGACCATTATCTTAGATGGTCAACTTGGGATTCATATGCTCCTGAATGTCAATCTGAATTTTTGAGCGATTTGCCTTTCCAGGTGTCACCCGGACTCAAGCTCACATGGTTTGATATCAAACCAAGGACTAGGTTTTGCCCTATGACAGAGGTTGGATTATCCTTGCGAACCCCAAAATATATATATTATTTGGAGGATCTGAACCTAGCTAACATGCCCTGAAGCTTGAGCACTATGTGGACCTTATGTGGAAACACAAAAAGGGGAAGCTAAGTCCGGCCGGGCTTATAACTGAAATGAACATTTGGTCTCAATTAAATTCTAGGACCTATTGTATGATTGGTGTATCAAGATCCAGGCTTATATGAGTCTGAAATTCATACCCCTTAAGGCATTTATATGACCTGCTTATATACAGATCTAAGACCAATCAAAATTTCATCTATCTATATCCCTTGGGCTGGCTATACTTAGAATTAAAATCCTGGAGGCTAAACCATGTTATCTATGGTTGGAAGCTTCCTAGAAATTTTCTGGAATATAAACCTATGGGATGGGGTCTCAAATTTCAGGATTCTGCACCGAACCCTGTCTTAGGCTATGTTCAATAATGGAGGTTATATCTGCCTTCTACAGAGCCTGAAATATACTAAGATCAGTTAAGATTGGTCCTTATCCTATCATAGGGATGACCTGATTATGTTCATCTCCGAGGCCAGGCTTAGGATTAAACTTTGGAGGGCTAAATCATATATCTATGTGGATTTCCGAAGCACCAAGTTATGCATTGGGGCTCCTTACTGAGAGTTGTTACATTCCTTTCCTATACGAAGTCTGAAATCTCACACCTAGGCCCGGGCTTATATAAACCTGAAATGTATGATATGGAGACAACACAGGTTTGATTATAAGTTTGCCACGTGGGACCTACATATACATGTGTGTATATGCTACAAGATCTCCCTCTTAGCCCTCTGCATAATCCGGATCAGAGGCCGGTCAGAGCCCCTCCATCCCTCTCACCTTAGGCAGGTCGGAACCAGGTCCGGAGGCCCAACGCTATACAGAACTTGGTTCTTATCCCTCTATCCCTAAAGCATATACTAATGAAAGCTTCTTAGCTAGGCCACTAGTCTATTATGTAAGACCTCCAAAGGAGCTACATGATATGAATATCCAGAGTCATATTAGGTACCATAGACTTAATCAGACTTTGGCATGTGAGATGGGTAGGTTCTGTCCATATATCTCATGTGTTGGACCCCCCCCCCCCCGATCTATGAGGTCGATCTATTTTGATTCAAGATCTGGATATCCGAAGTTAAGCCAAAATATTCTTGGAATCCCGGAGTTGAAACTCAGTTCTGTCCCTCCAATCATCTTCATGATTATCATCAATTATATGCGCATATGCATATGATGGTATTTGACCACCAATTATCTCCTCGGGATCACCTCATGCCTTATAGGGGTACAGGTTCACATATATGAAAAACACCCTCCCCCCCCCTTGGTGATTAAACTTATTAACTTCCTCTCCATTGTGAGAGGGAGTAAAAAAAAATATGGCTCCTGCTGTTATCCGGGGTATGTGGATACAACTCTATTAATCAATTGGATGCCATATATATGTATATCCAATTGTGATAGTATGAACAGCCTTCTGCCAACACAACTGTTTTGATCATGCTCCGGATTAGGATTTATCCCCACAGGCTTTCCCGGCCTTGATCTCCAACTCATGCTATGCATATATTGGAGGTCAAGATATGGAGGCTTTGCCCAATTTTTGAGCTTGCAATCTGTTTTCAGGATAACAATTGACTTCCCTGCGACCACCCATTTTGATATTATGAAACCTGTCTTAAATTAAGTCTGATTAGGCTGTGCTTAGATCTGAACCAGACATTGGTAGCTTAATATGAATACATGGTAGAATTTGAATATGACCATGACTTTATCATGTCGGGGTCATCTCACCCACTTTCCATGTGTGCTCATAACAAGTGGACTGTATTAGGCCCGATATTAGACCTCAATTATAACCTGTTGTGGGCATAAATTCTGTACCACTCATGGTTCTTATACCCGGGGTACAAACATGTAGATATGCACTGGTTTTTGCTCATCTTTTTGGCAGTCTCATCATGTATATCTTGCTTATGCTATCTGGCATATTACATATCCTCCTCTGGTGAGATACACATATAGCCTCATTATGTTGAGACTATCCTTCTCCTCTAGGGAATACATATGGAGATGGACAAAAAGGACTTTATAAGCATTCTTTAAGTCCTGTCCGGGATATGCTCAAGGGGCTAGGCCCAGTATGGGCTTCCATTATGCCTTCGGCTCTCTGAATTTTTGATTAGAGGGCAATTTATTGCAATATGCACTCTTCTCATGGTTGGATATCATGTCTCCATCAAGGCCCGGTTGGGCATCTCTCCTCCAAATCCTTGCTTAATGTAAGGCTACCCGGGGGATCCTTGGTCCATCATGTGGGTCCCAAGGAGGCCGGGTATAACCTTCATCCTTGCTGGCTTCACTGTACTGCTGCTGGAGTAGTTGGATTTTGGGGGACCTTCTCCGTGAGTTCAAGGCCGGGGAGGATTGCTATGGGGGAGGAAGGGTAGATCTGTCCAAAAGTAGAGGGTCTATAGAGGTGATGTAGGAGGGGATCCGGAGAGCAATATGGGCTCAATTATGGGACCATTTGAAGGTTTAGCATAGGCGTAAGCTGTTGATGTAACTCATACCTATACAAGGCTCAATTTCAAGTTCAAGATGATTAGAGGGGTCTGCGGAATCCTAGTATATATCTAGAAATTCCAGGTTTAAACAAGAAGATATCATGCTAATATAGGAGAGGAAATTGAGGGGATTAAGCTCAAGATGGGCATAGCATCTAGAGGAGGGGACGGTTTAGGCAATGGCCATGATATCTTACCTTATACCCTCGGAACCTGCCCTTGATTCTCTTGCAGAACCCCTTCACCCACTGCCTTTTGAGCTGCGCGGCTGTCCCTTTGGTAGAATTTTTTGCAGAGCCTTCTCTCTTCTCCTCCCCGTCCTCCCTCTGACCTCTTTTCATGTGCGGGGGCTGTCTTATTTATAGGCTCTTGGATGGGTGCTGTTCACCCAAGGAAGAGTGGGCTGCAAGGCAATGTGCGCATGGGGGAAGTGGGGCCATGTTCTCCCAACGTGGGGAGAGTGGGGCTTGACCAAGTCTTTGGATGATCCCGGCCCTCGCCTGTCCTTTGATTTGCATCGGATCCATCTCATGCTTAAGTATAGATCCTGGCCTTTGATTAGCTGTCCCGGTCCTCTCTTGATAGCCCAATCCAAGCCCTCCATCCTTGGGTATGTCGATGGCGCATTATTTGCCATCCGGGGCTTAGTCGAGCTAGGCTTTATTGCCAACGCAAGGGGGATTATTTCATCTCAATCAAATATCCACTTGAAGATGGATCCAATGGATATTACCCTATTAAGGATCCAATTAGCCATCTCAATGGACCGGGGAGCATCCATGGTCTAATGATCTTGACAATTGGTCAATCTCCTACTCGATCATATGTTATTCCAATCAATCAAGACCCTTGATCACTTAATGGATATTACTCCTATTAAGGATCCGGGAGGATTTGTCATCCGGTAATTATCTTGCTAATGACTTGTCCATCGGATACCCCATTAAGGTGGATCCATTGGATATTATCCCATTAAGGGTCCGGGAGGCCTTCTTAATGAACCGATGAGGATCCATAAGTATTAAGATCCAATTAACTTATAAATCATCCAATCCCGGCCATTTCGGATCAATCCTATTTGAATTCTCCAATTAGTTCCCTCGCGGATTGCCTTCCTTCCCCTGCAGGATTCTCAAGTCTCCTATGGGAGACAGATTCCTCCCACCGCGAGCCTTCTTCTAGCCGGCCCTTTCTCCTCATCTCGTCGCACTCTTCTTATTCAATAGGTTCCCTGTCAGCTTGGAGGTTGCCCAAAGGAGATCAGTTCCCCGCTGTTTCGAGCTTCCGGGTGCTGCTTCTTCCTCTTGGGATCAAGCCGAGGAGGGGGATATTCTTCTAGCTGTTCCCGGGTAAGCAATGCTTCCATTATCAAAAATTTTGTCCATTCATGCTATGCCCTCTTATCTATTTCTTGTCGGCAGCATCCCCATTGCTGCAATTACCCTATATCATGTCATTTATGCATGACCGGCTGCATGGGGGTACATGCTCCTCAATGTTCCATCTGCTTTTGTGTTACTTTGGATCTGTATGTGAAGATCCGGCTATTCAATATAATGAATTGGGCTTTCTTCCAACTCTTGGGCCAAATGGCTATCCTTCTCTTCTTCTTTATGCATATCCGGCTGTGAGCATCCCATTTGAATGGTTATGGCCGGGTCTACTTAAACAAGAGCCAATCTGCCCTCTACTTGCTATACCCGGCCTTCTCATTTTTCAGAATTCTGTTGTAAACATGTCTTCATATCATTAATCAGATGAATGTCTAGCTGGATGTACATATGTATATACCCGAAGCCCTCAAATAGGAACCAACATAGTCTCTACAGACTGTCCCCGACCTTTTTTTTATTTTTTTCGGATTTCTGTTGGGAGCATATCTCCCCATCTATGCCATGCTTCTTTTTTTTTGCAATCATATGTATGGCCGATTGGCCAAACTTATGTGCAAGGGTGCAGCTCTTTTATACAGCACCCTTGACCGGGGTCTCTATTCCATCCCCCTCTCCCTCTCTTTGTAAAATAAGAGTCTATTAGCTCCTGTATATGTATGATTTGTAGGCATGTCTACCCCTTAAAGGTATTGAAGATCCAGCTTCTTCATATACTATTACCGGTTGGGGCTTCATCAAATATCCTTCTTTCCCCCTTCTCTTTGGCTAGACATTACATATGTCCTACAAATATATGTTGAGCTTCTGCAGATTACATCTGGCCTTCCCCTTCCATATAAGACCATTTGTATTGGGGTATTCCCATCAGTCAAGACATTCACCTCCATTTTCTTTCTTTCGATCCGTAGGAAGGACCTAGCCTCTTCACGGGCTACATTGACCGGGTCTTGTACTGCTTGGACAGGAGTCTATAAGCTCCCAGATATCTAAACCCCTTTGGATTCATATTAAGAATTCAAGGGGGCAGGACATGTCTCATTTTTGGCCACCTTGTCTCCCTCTCTTTTTCATACCCGGGGGAAAGCTGCTAGTCTCTTCTTTGGCCAAGATGGGCCTTGAGCTCTCCTTGTATACTCATTACCCAATTATGCATATCTGGCCTTGGATGTATGACCTTGACCTCTTCTTTGATTCATACGCTGATGGTAGGGAATTAAGTATTTTTATTCCCTATTGCCTTATATATCAGTGTTTCATCTAAAAATTTTAAGTGCCAACACACACCAATGGGCGAGAGTTGTTACGGCCCGGTGCAACCCGATTCACCTCCCACTATATTTCGTTAGAAAGTTTGTTAAGTCAAAGGAGAGCTATAACTCAGATGGCCATTTCACCGGGTTGGGATAGTTGGATAGCTAGATGTAACCTATCGGATAAGAGAAATGAGAGAAAAGTAGAGGAGACAATAGAGAGTGATGATTTTTGGAAAGTTGTAAAGAAGACGTAAGACATCGTCCAATCCATAGTGAAGGTACTAAGAATAGTTGACGGAGATAGGAAAGCAGACATGGGGTATTTATACGATGCGGTTGAGAGAGCGAAGAAAGAAATCTCCAAGACCGTGTCCGACTTCGCCAAGTGGTGGGATATCATAGATCGCCGCTGGGAACGTACGTTACATCAACCCATACGTGCAGTAGGTATATTTTCTTAAACATTTACTAATCTTTTTTTTAATGTCAGATATGTATATGCTGTTTACTAATGTTATTTGGTTCATAGGTTACTTTTTCAACCCAAAGTATTGCTATAGTCCACAGTTCAAGACAACGAACGAACTATTAGATGATGTAAAGAGCGTCATCCGACGGTTGCTTGGTGACGACGACCGGCTATTATCGCTTGCAACAAGATGTACGATTACAGAATGTGGAGTTTTCACTTTAAAACGAGCAAAGTTGAACAAGCTATGATGCTACTAGGTCCGGGTACGTAGCATTGTTTTTCATCACTTAATTAATCAAAGTTTACTTAGATAATAATGTAAGACACTCAATTTATGCAGCTGATTGGTGGATGGACCATGGTAAAGTACCAGGGTACGAGGAGTTGGCGGATGTAGTCATCAGGGTCCTAAGTCAAACCACTTCGGCTTTAGGCTGCGAGAAGAATTGGTCTACATTCAGCTTGATTCACACTAAACAAAGAAATAGGTTAACATCAAGGAGATTTAAAGACCTCGTGTATTGTCACTACAACATGAGGTTAAAGTTGAGGAATTTAAAGAGAATGAAGCAGAACCAGATGGAACAAAAGAGTTGGATATCACAGGCAAGGATCGCGGGATCGGAATCGGAATCGGGATCGGTGGGTACCGATCCGATCCGGATCGGATCGGATCGGACCGATTCCGACCGATCCAATGGAAGACAATCAATCCAGAATCGGTAAGCAAAAAAAAAAAAAAAAAAACGATCCGATTCCGATCCGATCCGATCCCAGACCGATCCGGACCGATTCTGGCCGATTCGGACCGATTCTGGCCGATCCTGGCCGATCCGACTGGAAAAGCAAAAAATGAAAAAAAACGATTCGATTCCGATTCCGATTCCGATCCCGACCGATTCGGCCGATCCGATTCCGATTCCGATCCGATTCCGATCCGATCCCGACCGATCCGGCCGATCCCGACCGATTCTGCCGGAACTTTTTTCCGGATCGGTCCTTCAGCCAAGAATCGGATCGGCAATGGCCGATCCGATCCAGGAATCGGCCGATTCCGATCCGGATCGGCCGATTCCGCGATCTATGATCACAAGCGGTAGGACATTCGGTCGAGGAGCTGCAAATTGAAGAGGACATCGATTTGGATCAAATATTCTACGAGAAGAACTCCTTAAAAGCTTGGGTCAACGACCAAGAAGGGTTGGGAGAACCGGAGTTCAACCCAGAAGACCGACAATGGGCTAAAGGAGTGCTCGACGATGTCCTTTTGGCCTAAGAATTCCAGATCCCTCCCTCTCTAGCAAAGCGACAGAGGACCAGAAAAGGAACTAGTCAAGGTACGTGAAGTAGGAGAAAAGGTAAACAAGTTATGACTGATCTTTTTGATATTGCAGAAGCTGATACAGTTGAAAACGATCGAGAAGATACGCCGGAGCCGAACATCCGAGTGCAGTACCAGACGTCCGAGGATTCGTCGTCAAAGAGTAGAAGCGATGATGGTGCTGAATACGGGGGCGCGAACATTTTACAAGTACAAGGGACCCCAGATCCTCCCATATCTCCTACAACGTCGTTACGTTTTACCGGCGAGGAGCAATATACTCATGCGACCCAAGACGCTGATCATAGTAGAAGGCCACAAGGTAGAGGAGGTCATCGTAGCCATGGAGTTGGAGCAGAATACCACGATGTCTCCAACTATGCATATGATTCATCCCAAGGCTCTTGGTTCCCTACATGCGATCAAGAGTATTGTGGCATGAATTATGTGAAGTCATCAAATACTTCGATCTAATCGACCTATAGTTATGGTGACTCGTTTGGATCAAGTCTTAGGATAGTTTCCTGAGGCTAACGAATATGATCGTCATGTGTACATGTATCAAGCTGTGTACTTAACCCAAATGACATGGGAAGAGTACATCAACTACCTACAAAAATGTAGAACATGTCACATTGGAATAAAGTTGATGTATTATTTGTTTAAATCATGCCATTTATTTTCCCTGATGTTCTATATTTTTTCAAATTTTTTTCGCATTTTTCTTAATTTTTTAAATTTTTTTTAAAAAATAAAAAAAGGGTCACGACCCGGTTCAGGACCGGGTCGGCCTAGGGGTCTCGCGACCCGGTCGCGACCCGCGACCCAACCTTCCTTGCTAGTAACACGTAAGGTCTATGGACCTAAAAGAGATATCCGCTGACTTAAAGTCATCGGATCCCACTCTTTCGAGTCCCGTAGACTTGATAGTGATGATATGGTTACTTAAGTGATCGTATCTTGTTGTATCGGGTCTATTTGGACCCGACACAACCTTCTTACCCACCCAGTAAGGTGGGGAAAACTGTCCAACCCTGGCAGCATCGGACCTTCAACTTGATGTGGTGTATTCCAGCTGAATTGATCATGAATTGATCAATTCCTCCGAAATAGCCACTAGAAAATGCGATTCTAGTTATCCAATCAATTCAAGACAAAAACTCATTGATTAAGAATGGGTAACAAAAGGGGGTGAAGAAGAAACAATGCAAGAAGAGGAAATGAGAGCATGGCATACCTACGGACCTACAAGGCTGCATCAAGACCTTCACGGCAGCATGGCACAGGAGAGGGAAAAGGGAATGCAGGAGCTCCAAACAGCGGCACAATCAAAAGGAAAATCTAGAAGGTTCCTTGCGAGAATGGAACAGGGTTTTGGGGGGGGGGGGGGGTAAGTGATTTTTACCGAGGGAGGGAAGATAATAGATAGACGGATCCCGGTTTCTTAGATTTAGATCCCACCTTTAAAAGGGTTGGGTGATTTGCCGCTCAAAGCACCTAGAGTGGGTGCTTTTTTTACACTCACCATAAAGCAGAGGCCTGCTTAGGGACTGAAAAACCACTCGAGCACTGAAGTTAACTTTGACAACACTGTAAACAGTGCAATGCTTACAAGCTTGTCAAAGGCACTCGACGCGGCTGTAGGTCCCAACAATATCCTCCTATTCTGTCATGTTTTGCCACCCCACACGCCACCACACACCCCACAATACGTCACAGTCATCAGGCCACAACATGGAGCGACTAGACCACCACGCCCATGAATCTTCCGAGCCAAAGCAATGAAACCAGGTCTAGGAATGACTCGGGCCCGATGGTTGGGATCCCCCCTTCATCGACATAGTGTATCTTGGGTGGGGAGCCCTTTAAACAGTTCAGTCCAGCCTAGCCAGCCCAGTTAGTCCTTGCAAGGTCCATCGGGCTTACACCCAGTCCAATTGGGTTCCAGTTCAGACTGCATCAGGGCCAGTTCAGTTGAATGTAATTTGATTTTCATCCAATTCACTTTAGTTCGGTCTGCTTTAGTTTGTTTACAACGTAATTTTCATTTTTAACTGCTTTGTTCCACGTCAATATGGATATAGAGACATTATGACTTCATCCACAGTTGACATCACAACCAGTGTTTGCCGGGTCGCGACCCGGCCCCGACCCGGTCGGGAATGGTCCCGACCGGGCCGACTCTCCCGGTCATATGACCGTTGCCAACGGTCATGGGGGGGCGCAGCCCCCCCATTCAGCCCCTTGGGGGCTATTTAAAGCCCCCAAGGGGCTCCCCTTACTCCCACCCCCCACTCTCACTCCTAAGCTCTCATTTTGCTCTCATTGCTCTCATTGCTCTCATTTTGTTTTTCATTTACTTAATTATTTCATTAAGCATTTCATTAGTTCATTTAGTATATTTATTTAATATTTGTTTCATTGATTAGTTAGTTAAGTAGTTTCTTCTTTTTAATACTTATTTACTTACTTACATAGTTAGTTAGCTAGAAGATTAGTTAGATATTTAGTTTAGTAGTTACTTAACACATCATTAGTTGGAAGGTATAGTTAATTACTTAATTAATCATATAATTATTTAGGAGAAGAATTTACATAATTAAAATTATACTTACATAGTTACATTAGTAGTCACTAATTAACGTCATTAGCTTTATAAATAGTTAATTACTTACTTAAGTAATTATTTACTTAAAAAATGTCTTCTCCATGCCAAACAACCCAAACTACCGGTGCGACCCGGAGTGATCTGGCTTGATTACATTGCAATTTGATCTCCATGGCGGAGAGAAAAGTGCAATGTAAATATTGCGACAAAGTAATATTCGGTGGTATTTATCGTTTAAAAGTTCATCTTGCAGGCATGAAGGGAAACGTTCTTCCTTGCACACGGACTTCGCCGGAGGTCAGAGCTCAAATTCGTAAGCACCTACAAGCGATGGAGCAAACGAAGGGAACTAGCAAACGGCATAAGGAGACCGTCCGAGAAGAATTGTAACAACTGGGGAGACGTTCCGTACACATTTACGAGACCGGACAAGAGAGGCCGGATATTTTTGGAGACGAAGAGTACGAAGGTATGAGAGGGGTTACTCATAAACGTAGTTCATTCTTCTATTTTAAAAGATAATTAAGTAGTTGAATACTTAAATATTTCTTAAATAGATGACCTCTTACGGGGAATGGAAGCAAGTCGAAGATCATTCGCCGACGAAGAGTTCCATAGACGTACCAGCCGAATGATGGATTGATGTATTATTTGTTTAAATCATGTCATTTATTTTTTCCGATTTTTCTGTAATTTTTCAGATTTTTTTCGCAATTTTCTTATTTTTTTGAATTTTTCAAAACAATAATTAAAAAATGGGGTCGCGACCCGGGTCGCGACCGGGTCGGCCTGGGGGTCCCGCGACCCGGTCGCGACCCGCGACCCCTCCATCCTTGATCACAACATCAAAAATATGAATAAGTCATAATAGTTATCATCCATCTTGGTGATGTTGTATTTATATACAAAGAAAGCAGAATTGGAATTGGAGACCAGATCAGCTAGTGCCGATTTTGATCCAATCCAAATTAGATCAGCAAAATCAGTCGATTCCATGAGAGAAAAACTGATCTGGAGTTGACCCAGATTGGTTCTTTAAAATTAATAAAAATAAAAAAAGTTAAATACCATAGTCTAATCTTCATCGTGCTCGCCAAAGCTGCACCGCAGCCACCTATGGCGGAATCAATCTGAACGGTGGTCAATTCGGTAGATTTTAATTAATTCAAATAGAAATCCAAATAGGATCAGAGCCCCCCCCTAAATAGTGCCGGCTTATATTGATACAATAATAGAATCAATTGATTCTGATCTACATCGGCCGATTCAGCAAACCATGTTTCCATATCATTATATTAAAATTTAAAAAATAGCATTTTATGTTTACACATGTGTAATTCATATTCATGAAATAGGGTAGTTTTGATGAGTATGAAATTCCTTCATACATACTCATCATGTTCTCATCATGTCTAATTCATATTCATAAAATAGATGTATGCAAACTATTGTTCTCATCATGTTCCTTTTTTTTAATTTTTATGATTTTTAGACTTCCATGAATTAAAAAAATATATATGATTCACGCAGATTCTGGATTGGTTTTAAGTCAGGTGGATCAGCTGATTTGACCGATTTGATCTAGATTGAGAACAGGTATGGCTGATCTAGACTCGATTCTGATTTCACAATCCTTTAAAATGTATTTTTTTACAATTTTTCATTTTTTGATATTTTTACTTTTAGGCATGTTTTAAATTTTGGATCCTAATCTAGTCTGAGTCAGATCGGCCACTCCCAACTGAGCCAGATCAGTCACATTGCGATTCAATCCTGGTGCCCGCACCTTCCTTCCTTGACTCAAACTCATATAACTTCTATAGTAATGTTCTCTTTTCCTTCTAAACCTCATCTCTCCTAGAACCTTCACATTTTTTCATTTAACTAGGCACCCACTTCAACTTTTTGTGATAATTTAAAACAGGACTAGAATGGGTTGGAGCCTCTTACCACCAAAGAGCTACCATTTTCAAAAAAAAAAGGAACTCCAATCTAATATATACCTTTTCAAAGTGAAATATTCCAGTGTCAGCCTAACCAAGTGCTGATGAGAACAGAGTGATGATAGAACACCGTTATTGGAAGGCTTCTAGGCACACAATTCTCAAAAACCGTTGGCCAATCTTCATTTATATGCCTTTACAAAAATCAACCACACATAAATTGAACTTGGATGGAACTAAGGTTCAGCGTGGCAAATTTATATAAGAGTCACTATTTTCTATCAAAAATACGCTATTTATGTAGAAGATTTGCAGAGGAAGATTACCGATCAAAACTTACAAAGGATTTTTTCAGTATAATCAGTGCTCTATGTTTTTTGCAGTATCAGGAGGGAGACACTGATCACTATTCCCACATTGTGGAGTCATCAACACTATTTGGTGTACCCTTCAGGTGCCGGAAGATTCAATAGTTAAAAGTTGAGATACCATTACTCCAATTCAGGAGTGGAATAAAATCAACCCATGGAGAGAGGATTGGAGTCTGGAATTTCATTTTACCTGCAATGTTGTGGGCTAGTTGGAATATAAGAAATAAAAGAATCTCCAATGATCATTTTGAAAAACCTGCCATGATTCTTTAGCTGATGATGTTATATGTCGAAGATGGAATTTTGCTCATGCGGACTGTCATTTGGAGACATCTTTCAAAAAAAAATCTTACTTGGGAATATTTATTCTTGTAATGTTTTTTGACTTCTACCACCTTAATAGCAGTCACGCCACTGTTTTCTTTTCTCCTATTTTCTAAATTGAAAACGTCATCATTTTGTTTTATTAATTGAATGATGGCCTTGGCCACCAAAAAAAATAAGGTGGCATGCATGTAAGTGATTCTAGATGGGATGTCATCACTAATTCAGAACTCAACCTTGACTCTAGATGGCCAGTTAGGCAAGATCCCACCAAGATCTCATGAGATCTCGCTGGTAAAGGTGCCCTGGAGGGTGGAGAGAGAGACAGTTGTTGGTGGGTGGCCCCAAGGTGTCGAGCCTTCAGGCCACCAATCCAGATTCTCAGACCGATGATGACCTAGAAGAGGTAGATCAAAATTTTAAGTTGCCAGTCTCTGTGACCAATAACCAGACAGCCAGCAATGGACACCATTTCTGCAGTTGGCAGCCTGATAGCCCTCCTCGAGGCATCTTGCACACCTGTCCAAAGCAACCTCCTAGAAGGGACACTGACTGATATTGAATCCTTGAAAGAGGGAACTTGTGATGAGGTCTATGATTCTATGCCATCTATGGGACACTTGAGCCCAACCTCTACCACCAGGAGAGCAAGAGATGCAGCCAGCTAGGGGCATATGGGCCTGCAGCAGTCCTTGAAACGCACGACTGTCACCCCCAAACAATGTCCCAACCACTCACATCAATAATGACACCTCTCCTATGTTGGTTTTGCTTCTTGCTTTGTTGATTCAACTCCCTACTTATAGCAGCTTTCTCAGCATCCACTATGGGCAAACCAATGCTACCGTGTAGAAGGTGAGTAAATTTCCCGAGCTAAGACCTCTGACAGCCACGGGATGTTGGCTGGGGGAGGCTGGGCATAATAAAAGGACACCCTTTCTTTTGCAGATAACATCCTCCAGCCAAACATATAGGCCCCCACCACCCCACCCTGAGAACCTTCCCAATCATCACAGCTCCAGCTTTGGTCGCCTTGACCTCCAAACTCCCAGCACTTCATGGCATTATGGCATTCCCCTGGTGACTGGGAACCAGAATGTGAGCACATATGCAGTGGTTGATGCCTAAAGGAGAGAATAAAATAAAAAAATGCCCAAATGAATGAACTAATTGAGAGAGTTTGCTACCAAGGTACAGTAGATTTTGTTAGATAAATAAGATCCTCTTATGATCACTTTGGAAGAATCAAGAAAGAGATACAAATGGTTTTTAATAGTATGGGCCATAGTTATCTGGGATCTGCACAACCAAATAGGCTGTTTAGTTTTCCTATACCCTTTCCCTCAGCTCAGAACTGGAATACTGTAAACATGAGATGCAGTGTCCTAATCAATGATATGCATCAGATTCCAAACTAATCCACACAGGATTAGGGTAATTTTATCGTTCCCTTAACTACAATAACCACCAAAGATAGAGACCATCAGTGGGTTGTGATCCTCATAAACATAAACTAAAATATATAAAAAATATAACAAAGGAATCAGTATTAAGGTTGAAATGGCAAGTAGGTCCAGCCAACAAGTAGGACCACATACATGTATAATCATTCGTGTTTACTAGATTTCATGAGAAAAGAAACAAAAGGAAAGAAACTAGAAAGATGTGGAGTGACAAGATTTGCTACATCTTTTCTTACTTTGGAAAGATTACATGACGATGTGATTAAAAGAGAATTAAGAAGATTTTTTACTTCAGATAATAGGCATAAAGTGTGGTCAAAAACAAACATGAGAAAACATGTGTCTTCTATTATTTTTTAAGTAAAGTTTTGACATGTAGTTGAAGAGATTTTGAAAGCATGTCAACTAATCTTGCAAGTTTTAAGACTAGTTGATGGGGATGAGTAATCGGCAATGAGTTATTTGTATGCCGCAATGGAACTTGCAAAACAAAAAATTATTGAAAATTTTGCAAGAAAAGAATCAAAGTATGCTCCTATCTTAAAGATTGTGGATCGTCGATGAGAGATACAAATGCAACATCTTTCACATTTAGGGGCCGTTTGATTCCTCGTAAAAGTCTCTACTTGCATGAGTTTTTCGGGAAATCTTTTTCATATCCTTTATTTGGTTGCTAGTAAATTCATTGGTCAATGTAAAACTTTTTAATTGTATTAAAGTGCCAACTAATTTAAGAATAATAATTAACAACATAAAATCAACTTTACAAGCCGATATATCTAAAAAAAATGGAATTATTATAAGTTTTGATTTTATATAGTCAAAATAGTTTCAAATAGTTTTTAAGAAATTGAATGTTAAAATATTACGAAATTTTGTAAAAGTAACTAAAAGATTAGAAATTACTCACTAGAAATCATTTTCGGACGAGCCAAATAAAACATATGTATTTCTTTTTCTCCGTAAACTTTATCCCATGTAAAACTTTTTGACTGTTTTTCCTTTTACACCTAAGCAAACAGACCCAAAGTTTGAGTCAACGAAAAACGTGCTCCCATAATTTCTTCCCAATCCTGAATTTGACATCCACCGAATCATGGCATACCCAATTTTCTGGCCAAAGTGTATCTATAATTTTAAATGTTTTTAATTTTTTTATAAACTTACATATATTTTTATTAGCTTTTCAAATAGTTGAATATAACTATTTAAAGATAAAAAATTAATCTTAATTTTTAAGATATTCAAGGTGTATAAAATTAATTTTAAATAATGCATAAAAACTAAGTAAAATACGTCATCAAAATAAACTGTACGTTAAATTGATAAAAATCATTTATTTTAAATATTTTACATTTGTATTAAAATATTTTATTTGATTTTTAATAGAATAAATGTTTATGAATATTTTATTATGAACAGCTTATAAAATTCAAAATTATTTTAAAATAAACATATGATTTTACTTATGAAAATTTTATCTTTCAAAATCTAACGTTATTTTTATCGACACAAACATTTTCAAAACTTCATCTAAGTAATACAAAGTTTTGTACATTATTTGACACAGACAAATAAATTGAAAAAAAATTGAAAAAAGATAACAATTGGTAAAGACCATCGTTCCATGAAAAATAATCTACAGGCCACCGTAGACACGCAAATTTTGCCTATTTGAGTAGCTTAAGATTCATGTTTTCTTAAAAGATACCCGAGTTTTTCGATAAACAAACCGGATCTCCGAGAAAACGGCCCAAAAAAGGAACTCTGGAGGAGAAGATGACCCGGTCAATGGGTCATTTCCCAAATCCGTTCGTTCTGACGGTGGTAGGTGGGGGGTCAAATCCGGTCAAGTACGACAAACGTGGTCAGCGGGTCGCCTGCCGAAACAGTGCACAGACTGATCGAAGTGACCCGTGAGCGGCGCATGCTCGTCTGGATGGTCGGGACTGACCGGACGTAGGCGACCCGTCAGACAAGACGCCTGCCACTGTAGCAGGCCCCGGACGGCAGTCGACCAGCTTTCGGCGTACGCACATTTATGGCATTTATGGTTTCACAGGTAACTCGTCAGACGGGTCATCTTCCGTTACGGATGACACCTTTTATGCCTGAAATGCCCCTGTGGCCCTTTTGCCTATAAAAAGGGACCCCCTAACCACTTTTTCAAGGGTTGAAAAAGTTTGAGAAAGTTGAGAACGTCCCCAACTCCCAAGAGAGAGCCCCAGAGAGCTTCAAACCATCTTCATCCTCCAAGCTTCAGTGTCCAAGAGATTGAGAGCTTCCCACTTCCATCCACCTTTGTAAACCGACGTTCTTCATCCCATTTCTTCATCGACATCCATTTTGACGCTTCTCAAGCTCCTACATCCAAGGGGAGATCATCATCTACGTCCTAGGAGCTTCTGGGAGTCATCATCAAGTTTTGAAGGCCATCCAAAAGCATCATTAGAGCATCCAGGAGCAAGTCGAGTCTTGGTGCAGGAGGTGACCCGTTTGTCAGGTCGCCCAGGTGACCCTCCTACCAAGTCACCCAGGTGACCCCCCTGCCGGGTCGCTTAGGGCTCGAGATTGCCGTTTTTGAAGCGGAAACCTATTTTTCTTCCACCATCTTCTAGCATTACTTTGTTTCTATGTTTTCCATCATAGATCATCATGTTTACATGCATATTTAGCTTAGTAATATCATGTATCATCATCTAAAAACACATAAAAAGGGGGGTTGAGAGTTATTCTCAATCCGGTTAGTCCATTTCCTTTTGTAATTTTATTTCATCTTTTCATAGATGCTTAACTATTTTAAATCTAATTCACCTTCACTTGTTTTTTGTGGCTTACTTATTTTTATAAAACAACTAAAAGTGCTTCAAGCTCTTTCTTCTGGCCGGCCGAAAGGAAGAAGATGAAACCCATAATCTCCCTACACGATCTCTCCGCTTAGGTACGTTCGGTTATTTTCTTCAATACTTACATTGTTCTATTTCCTTTTACTTTCGGGAGCCCGCGGTTCCCGGCGACCACACACCAACATCCACCGAGTCGAAAGTCGTAAGAAAGCATGAAGAGGAGTGGCGCTCGCCGTTCCAGCCGAGGGGAGAACCGGATCGAATCGGACGTCCACAGCCACAAAATAAGTAATGTAGCTTCTTCTTTTAGAAAAAAAATACTTTTTTAATTTTAAATTTTACTTACAACTAAATGCACTTCTAGTAGAAAAAGATCATAAACATGTCAGAATAAATTATAGAGTAAGTTAAGAGAAAAAATCTGTAAAGATTGACCATCAACCTACTATATCATGGTTCTTAATGTTCTTAAAACATATTTCTAATATACTATTAACTCAGCTTTTGGAAAAAAAATATTTTCCAGGATTTCAAATAAGATATTTGATTTTCCTTTTCCACGAAAAAGTGACTACGTGTAGAACGTTTTCATCCGTTTCAACTTTTACATGGATCCAAATGCACCCTTAGTCAGCTTCTTTTTGAATCCCAAATTCTATTTTAATGCTCAATCAAAAGATCTCTCTTCATTTGGAAAGTATGAAACCGCATTTTATATATGTGTGGAAAGGATGGTGCCAGATAAAAATATACAAGATAAGATCGATAAACAAGTTGGAAAGTACATTACTTCAGAAGGCACATTTGATATCTCATTTGCTAGGTCACAGGATAAGAAACTTCCAAGTAAGTCATTTTTCTATTTTTTATGTTAACATTTTGTTAAATATGACAAGATAGCTTAAATATTAGTATATGTTTTCTTGTCAATATAGTGCATTGGTGAATGCAATATGGTGAAAAAACACCCAAACTAAAGATGCTTGCATTGAGAATGCCATGGGAGCTTCTAAGAGAAGAGCACAAAGAGTTGTTGGAGAATCAAGTGGTCAATCTATAACGGCAAGAAATAAAAATAATGATAGTGATGAACATGAAGACGATGATGACGTAGATGATAATGATGAAGATGAAGATGCACCATGGGAGGAGACAAATGAAAAAGATGGTGGCGATGCAAATGAGGATGTTAATGCACAAGACTTGATTTTAAAGAATGCTATTTTTAATTTTAAGATTTGATATATCATCTTGTAGTGAGTGGATGTGGTGTGATAGTTTAAAACTCTTTAGTACTTAATTATTTTTTTAACCACTTTAGTTGATTACTTTACTTTTGTACTTGTTCTTCATGCCTTGAGTATTTTTGTATTTCTACCTTTTTGTTATATTGTGATTGTGACCATGTGTGATGATGTGGATTTTTGTGCACATTGTACTTGCATATATTGTGTTGTCAACTTTATCTTGCAGATTCTTAGAGAAAGAAATTCAAAGACTACAACTACATATCATTTGGTAATGTATTTTCAATTTTCATAAAAATTGTATTCCTGCTATATGTCAATTTAATTAGTTCTATGAATCTTTTTTTCCACCCACATTTAGAGTAGATATATACATATATATGTATATACACATATATATGTAATTATATATATAATTATATATATAATTACATATATATAAACACCTAATCCTACCGCCTTGACCGCTTAGGTGACGCCTAAGCGGCTGCCTAGTCGCCTAAGCTTATTTTGCACCCTCCAACGCCTAAGGCACCTTGTCATCTTAACAACTATGATAGAATCCACTAGCTGTTGTTGCTATCTGGATATTAAGCCAGAGCACTAGTTCCTCTCATTGTGATAGGAATTGGAGTATATTCAACCTTTTTTTGGTCGGATGGCCGAGTGGCCGAAACACGCACAGCACAGTGCGTCGACGGACGATCGAGCCTCAGCGCTCAATCGTCACCTGATCGTCCGTCCCCCTAGGACAGACGGCGTTCGAGCGGCAGACGGACGTTCGAGCTGCCGCTCGAACGCGAGAACGATGCACCCCGTGTAGATGTCCATGCCAACCCACCTAAGGTGGGTTGGCGAGTATATTCAACCTACTACACGTAAAAAGGAGGATCAAGCTGATATTTGATAGGCTAAAGAAGTTTGTGCATTTTGTCATTATAACATGAGGCTACACATATAGTTAATCAAAGACCAACAAAAGATCTCAGAGAAAAAATTTGCACGATTTGCAGGTGGACCATATAAGCAAAGACAGAGAGCACAGACACCACTTGAGAAAGTTGACATGGGCCAAATATTTTAGGAATAGCATTTACTTACTTTTTAGATAGAGGAAAAAGCAGTCAGAGATCATCCAATTGAGTTTGATCATGAGAACCGTGCATGAGCAGAAGAAGAATTAGATGACATTGAGGCTGAGGATGTTCCACCTACTCAGGCAACTCCATCTTCTGCCCCAGCAACTGCCTCCAGCCTTAGCCCCAGCTCCAACCCTACCCCCAACTACGTAGCCCATTTACAGTTTAAAAATGATAAAAACAAAAGTGACATCAAGAAAAATGAGACACTTTACACAGTTGAAAAAAATATATGGATTGTAGGTCATCACATGACATTGTAGAAGAAGTGAAGAGAAGAAAGTTGGATATCAAGCAACATCATGTAAGTTCAGATAACAACACAAGCACATTTACACTACTCAAGTGATGATAACAAGGAGTGTATACCAACCACCCAGCCAGGAGGAGGAGGAGATATACGTGAAGCAGATGCAGGTGCAGCAACTCAAGACTCATCTAGTTCCCCCAGCAACCCTATTTCTTTAATGAACAGCCACCACATCATACAAAGCCAGATTCTTCAGTATATAATGAGCTCCAACAACCGTGAATTCCACCTACACAACCCACTTATGTGCCATAGTCCAATGTCTATGATTTCTATGACATGGCGGATGAATTCTTTTCGTATGGATATGCGCCCGCATTGACAAGAAGACAAGGGACAACTTAGTTGTGGCAGAAGCAGTAGAAAGAAAATGAAAGCCAATATCATAGATATTGGTGAACATGAGTCATGAAATATATAATTATTAGCATCTTATCATGTTATCATGTTATATGTTATTATTTTATTATGTTATTAGCATCTTATCATGTTATCATGTTATAATTATCAGTATCTTATTATGTATGGATAACCCTTTAAGCATGTTAAATGTTACATTTCTTTTTTAAAAAAAATTGTAGATTTCTTGTTTTTAACCCTTTAAGCATTCCTGACTAAAATATTGGTAGAACATCATAGAAATGGAAAAAGAGCATCGTCAAGTTGGAAGCCAGAAGCGTGGGAAGCCATGAGATTGGAGTTCAGTAAACGATTTGGACTTAACGTTACAAGTAAACAGCTTAAAGCACGTGTTCAAGTAATGAAGAATGATTTTGTCACTATAAGGACCTTATTTAATCAAAGTGGATTTGGATTCAATCCAAATTTGAATACATTTACGGCAACTGATGAAGTCTGGGATGCTTATATTCAAGCATTGTTTACAGAATCGGTGGAATCGGACCGATTCCGACCGATTCCGAAATCGGATCGGAAATTCCATGCGGAAGGACCGATTCTGGCATGAATTCATCGGAATCAGTCGGAATCGGTAGGAATCGGTAGGAATCGGTCCGGAATCGGAATCGGATCGGCCGAATCGGTCGGGATCAGAATCGGAATCAGAATCGGATCGTTTTTTTTCTTTTTTTGCTATTCCAGTCGGATTGACCAGGATCGGCCAGAATCAGTCCGAATCGGTCCAAATTGGCCGGAATCGGATCGGAATCGGAATCGGATCGGTTTGTTTTTTCTTTTTTCTTTTTTTTTCTTACCGATTCTGGATCGATTTTCTTCCATTGGATCAGTCGGAATCGGTCCGATCCAATCCGATCCGGATCGGATCGGTACCCACCGATCCCGATTCTGATTCCGATCCCGCGATCCTTGTATTCAAGTGACTCAATAACCTATTTGACTTTAGAGGTGTCGTTAACTATAATACGCAATCTTATGTAACTATGCATATTGTAGAAACATCCAGAAGCTAAAACATGGAGGGAAGTTGCGATTCTACTGTACAATGAGTGGTACGAAATTTTTGAAGGTAATTGACTTCAATATTTTTCGCTCATAGTCAAGCTTTTGTGTTAGTTTATGTTGACAAGTAATAAATATTGCAGGTGCCAAGGCTTCTGGAAGTCGAGCTCAAAATACTCTTCCTCCACAACGAAGTCCAATAGTTGATTATTCATATGACACACCTGATAATGAGCATGATGTGGACCTGACCAAAGATAGTAGTTCTGCCTCAAGTCCAGAGTTCAAGTTAGCGACAAGGTCAAGAAAAGATAACAAAAGAGCTTCAATCACTTCTGAGGATAAGTCAAAGGGGAAAAGACAAAAAGAAACAAATTTGGTTGAAGCAATGTTGAAAGCAACCGATGAATATAAGAAACGATGCCAACATCATTTGAGATGATTCAAGAATGTGTGGAGATCATAATGAAGATGGAATTGAGTCCACTAGATAAAGCAAAAGCGACAGACATAGTTAAGCGTGGGAATGCATATCTTGTTTTCCTCAAATTTGATGAGGAGACTCGTTTAGAATGGTTGAAGATGCACTTGCAAAATAGTTAGGAAGTGATGATGGTCGTTTGCAGTATATGTTATTCTACTGTTTATTTGAATTTTCTTTTGTTAACGAAATTTTCTTATTCAATTAGTTTATAGGTGTTAATGTTAGTTAATATGTAATGAGTGAATATGTACTTCATTAAGTTTGTAGTGTTCAAGCCATGTTCAATTATACTTTATGTTATATGTCAATTGTGATTGTTACATTTCTTGCAGTGTTATGAAAACTTTAGAAAATGATGAAAACTTGGAGGTTCAAATGGAAAACAAAGAAGAAATATTTATGAATCGTCGTCGTACATTTTTTCGTACCATGATTGCAATTGTATATGAAGCATACAAGTCTTCTACATCACAAAAGAAACGTGTGCGAGATTCTTTACTTAGCGGGAAGGAGTATACGTTAGAACTATGTTCAGGAGCTCCAACAAAATTTCGTGAGGTTTGTAGAATGAACAAATCTGCTTTTACAACATTATGTAATCAAATAAAGGCTTCAGGTGCAATAAAAGAAAGTGTACGAGTAAATATAGAAGAGATGGTGTTAACAGCATTATACATATTAGCAAATGGTGTAAGTAATCGTTGTGCTCAAGAAAGATTTCAGCATTCGGGGGAAACTATACGTAGGCGATTCAATCAAGTTGTTAAGCTTCTTCATTTGTTAGCACCAGATTTGATTTCCTTACCTTCACTAAGAACTCCACAGTACATTGCTGATAGGCAACACTTCAGATTTTTTAAGGTAAAAAATGTCCTTTTATGTAATTAATTATATATGCCCGACTTATTTTCTCAACTTTTACAGGATGGTATAGGAGCTATTGATGGAACACATATAATGGCCGAAGTTCCGAGATGATAGAATACGTTATCGCAATCGAAAGGGACATGTATCACAAAATGTGATGGCTGCATGTTCGTTTGATATGACTTTTCTTTATGTTCATGTTGGGTATGAAGGATCAGCTGCTGATGCGACAGTTCTGAAAAATGCGTTGAACTCGAGATTTTATGTACCTAAAGGTAATATATGTGAATTAAGTTTTTAATTAATATGTCATAATTTGAATTTTTTATCAGGAAATATTATCTCGTGGATGCTGGATATGCAAACACGCCTAACTTTCTTGCACCATATAGAGGAGTGAGATACCATATTAAAGAGTTTGGTCCGAGTCATTCAGCTCCAAGGGATTACAAAGAACTTTATAATTTGCGGCATGCTTCTCTCAGAAATGTGAAAGAGCGAATGTTCGGCGTTCTTAAAGAACGTTTCCGAATATTTTTAAGGCCATTAGAGTATCCCATTGAGGTTCAAAGTAAGATTATTATAGCAACATGTGCACTTCACAATTTCATACGAAATGTTTAATGTGGTAAAGATGAGACATGGGTTGAAATTGAAAGGGACTGCGGCAGAACAATAGATGGAGAAGTGGATCATAGAAGAAGAGATAGAGTTCGACGCGAGGCAAATCATATTGGAAGATCATCGGAATAACGCAGACTTGGAAAAGAGTTACGTAATAAAATAGCATTGGAATTGTAGAAAGATTATGTTAGTAGACGAAATTGATGTATAGGATTCATTATTCAATCATGTTACTTGACATTATATACAATATGGAGGTTGTGATATTTTATGTTGTATTGACATGTACTATGTGTCATAAAAGTTCTTTTGATTTTAAAGTCATAACCAAACACTACTATCTAATTTTTAAAAATTGTGACAGTTTTGCCAAACACAAAAAAATTGGATTGTTTTGATTTTAAAAACAAAATTGAGAAGTCTTTCAATCTTGATTTCAAAAATGAGGTTATCTTAAATTTAAAAGCGCTACCAAACACCCTATTATACTCTTGTTATGTTATGTTTAATTATGATGCTTGTATTCATTTCAACTTTCATGTTTTAAAATTTATTTTAATTAATTAGTTGCTTTTTGTTGCATTGATATTACACATTGTGAAGTTTATATACTCTCATCTTGTTATGTCCAATATTGTTGTTGCATTTATTTCTTATTTGTTATTGCCTTTTATTGTTATAACTTTGTTGTTACATTTTAATTTTTATGGTAATATAGTTATTAAAATGTTGCATTTATTTCAAATTTAAAAGTATTTTTTAGATTTTCAATTATTTGTATTAGATATATGTATTATTAAAATAATAATTAAATAATATAAAACACCTCAAATGCTTGAGACGATGTTCGGGTCCCTCGCCTTGCACCTCAAATAACCTAGCTAAAGAACCAGATTCTTTTAACAAGGCTCAAACGAAAGAAAAGGATTATACTTCATCAAGTGAGGCCATGTTTACGGAGAACAGGGAATGGAATTTACCCCACTAGAATCTATAAATAATGGTCTTCTTTCTATATGGAAAATGAACACTAACAAAGCTACTATGTGCGCTAGGATTGTTAGCTCTAAATATGGTGTTGGGGTGAACGGTGGGTGGATCATAGACTTTGGAGCAGAGATAGTGTACAACATATGGAAAGAAATCTTGTGCAATTGGGAACTCTTCAATTCTTCATACACCACCGAGGTGGAAAGTAGTAAGAGAACCTCCTTCCAAGAGCATCAATGGGCGGGGCATGTTCCATTGGCTGATTTGTTTCCCACCACCTTCAGTTTATGTCACAATCTACAAGCCAGGGTGTGTTGTAATTGGGATGTCGTGGTGTCTACCATTCATAAGAGATATCAAAGAGGAAAAAACTTGTGAACTGTCAAATTTGTTGGAGAAGTGAATTGTAGTCTTGTAGATAAAGAGGGCAAGTTAATCTTGCTACCTTGTAACAAATATACATTCACAATGAAGCCTGTAATGTCTAGATTAACTTTTGGATGTGAGAAAGTTCTGTGGCATCAAGTAGCCTAGGCATTCTCTACCCATCAAAGTCAAGTTGTACTTGAGGAAGATTAGCAAGCAGAGACGGTAGAGACTTCAAACGAGGTGTCATCTCGAAGGTTTTTTCAAACATCTCCACAGTTTGTGTTTATAAGGTACGAAGGAAGTATGTTCGTTAAATGTGGGTTCATCAATTCACTCAACAGAATCTCGTTCAGAGGCTCAAAGAGTCAATGGACAGAACCTGACAATGTTATATCTCTTTTACATGTGTGGCTTTGTAAAACCCGTGGGCCTTGAAATTTAAATTGTAAGAATTCATTCTACCTACTATGTTGTGGGTTATCTGGCGTACAAGGAATAGATAGATCTTCATTGAGCATTTTGAACACCCAAGAATGATCTTTCGCATAATGTCAGCTTATGTCAAAGACTGGACTCCAGCAATTGAATGGATGAGTCTACTTATAGATAGAAATTCTATCGATTCAGTTCTTTTTTATGTAGTACCCAAACATTACCATCTCAGCAGTTATTTTTTGGGTCTTTTTTATTTTCCTTCAACTTTCGGTTGTACTTTTCAAAAGTTAACGAAGCACTCTGAAGATGATGAAAGCAAAAAATGCGGTCCAAGTAATATTCTTGTTGAATTGTAAAAATGTTTGGAAGATTTAAAAGTAAAATGATTAACTCATCTTTTTTAACAAAATTTGAATATTGAAAACAATGTTGAATGAAAAGAAAAAGAGCATCATTGTACATATTTTTTTAAAAAAAAGAGATATGCAAGATTGCGCAAATATAGAGAAATCAAACTCATGAGTCGTCCTGTGAAATTATATGAAAGAGTTATTGAGTGACAATTATGGAACTATACAAATATTTCAACTAACTAATTTGAATTTATGCTTAGTTGATCTACAATTGAAGCTATTTTTCTTATTAAAAGTTTGATAGAGAAATATCGAGATACGAAAAAAAAATTACATATGGTGTTATTCACTTAGAAAATGTCTATGATAGAGTTTCAAGAGAGATTTTGTGTGGGTGTTAGAACGAAAGATGGTATTTGTTAGATATATATACAAATGATAAAAAACATATGATGAATCAACCACTGGCATATGTATAATTAGAGGAAAAGTAAAAGATTTTCTATTTCAATTGGCTTACATCAAAGGTTTGTAATAAGTCCTATCTTTTTGCATTAGTTATGGACATGGAATGCAAGCTCGCAACCGGTGTCGCAACCCAGGCCCGACCCGGTCAATTTTTTGGCCGACTGACCCAGTCCCAACCCCAACCCGGTAAATATTTAAAATTTTTTTTTTTTTTGCAGCCCTGACCGACCTTGACCCGGCCCGAGTCTCGACTCCAGCCAACCCAGGTCGATTTAGGCCAAACCGACATGCTTCCGACTCCCGACCCCACCTACCTTGGTTATGGATTAATTAACAAATACTATACGAGATAATATACCTTGGCATATGATATTTGCAGACAATATCATATTGATATATGAGACAAAAAATGTAAATAAGAAGTTAAAAGTTCATAAAATTACTTTAAAGATCAAGGGTTCCAAGATAAGCATAACTAGAACAGAATATATGCATAGTAAATTTAATAAAAAACCAAAAAGGACTAGGTTATGGAGCCAGTTTGGATAGAATAATATTATCTCAAAGAATTCAATTTAAATATCTTGAATCAATTAATCAAAAAGATGGAGAATGTAATGAACATGTTAATCATAGGATTTAAGTAGGTTATATGAAATGGAGATTGGTTACAAGGATGATATGTGATCATAAGATTCCACTAAAGTTAAAAAAAGGTGTACCATACAAATATAAGACCTATAATATTGTATGATAGTGCATGTTGGACAATAAAAAGAAAATATACCTTTAAAATAAGTGATACTAAAATAAAAATTTTAAGATGGATGAGTGGTCATAATAGATTAGATAGAATAATAAATGAATATATTAGAGAAAACGTAAGAGTACAACAACCATAAATAAATTGAAAATAAGGGAGATTGAAATGGTTTGGACATACTAAACGTAGACTTAAGAAAACTCTAGAAAGAAAAATAAAAAATATTAAAATAACATAAACAAAAAGACATAGTAAGTCAAGGTTAACTTGAAAAAAGATAATTCAATATGATTTACATGATTTAAATATATATGAAGAAGTAACTCAAAATTGACTTGAGTGAAGAAAGAGAATCTATATTGCCGACCCCAAGTAATTTCAGATTAAGACTTGAGTTGACTTGAATTGTAGTTAAGTAACCTTCAATTATACTTCCCTTTGAAATAATAGAAATTGTGGTCTTTTGTCCATTATTAAAAAAATCTCTTTTCCAAAAACTATATACCCACACATACATAATTACCTAAATAAAAAACATTACATGCCAGATACACATGTTCTATTATAAATATGTATATGATAATATTTAAAACTCTTATACTTAAACTTTTTAAAATCTACTTTATATTTTTCCTAGTTTTGTTTCTCTTTTTATATATATAATAAATATATTAAACATAGTTTTCAAGATGATCAAGGTGACAGTACCGCCTTGTCACTTAGGTTATAGGAAGAGGCCTTAGGTGACACTTTTTATGGTAAAATTGATAAAACAACAAATGTATGAGTGACAAATAATACATAAAAAGCAATAAATAGCTATGACAACATGTAAATCAATTAATAGTGTGCAAGTGCAAAGTTAAATAGACTAAATAACTTCAATACCTAGACTTACTAACTTAAGCTAATTTTAATACCTAATCTGTATTAACTATTAGTAAATATCTATAAAACTACTTAATCTTAATTATTATTCTATCAAAATATCTATTTATAATCAAATTAACTATTAGAATTAGTTATTTTTCTTCAAAACCACTCAATTAAGTAAAATTGATACTTAATTAGTATCATTTATTCCTAAATTAGACAAATGGGCAATGATGTGCTGCTTGCTTAGGTGCCCCTCGCTTTGACAGGAGAGAGGGCCCCTTGCCGCCTAGGCAATGCCTTGAAAACAAGGATATATAGTATTAACAAAAATTTTACACCACCTAAGTGATGCCTAAGCAGCTGCATTGTCTCCTAAGAGAAAATGTTCGCCTCTAAATGCCTTAGGCACCTTGTCACCATGACAACTATGGTTAGAGTAGGCGAGTGTTTGTCAATTCACTAGGTCAATCAGTTCAAACAGACGCCTTAACACTTAGGGACGAATTCAAAAGCAGTCAGGCCAAATTGGCTTCAGAAGGCAGTTCATTGGAAGCGTCCTAGACAAACAGTGATCTGGTTCAGCCATACAGGTGGACCCATCATCTTCCTCAGGTAGGCGCCAACTAAACTCGCCTTGGCAGACAACCTGTGCAGTCCCAGAGATAAGTGTTGGAGCTGTCAGTGATCTCCCAGGGTGATTGAATATGACATCAGCTCCGTCGTAAATGCTTGATGATTAAGGACCTGATTCCGAAGATGGTAGCTTTGCAGATGGCACACAAGAATGTTCTGACGGGGAAACAGAGAATAGACCAAGATTAGGGGACAAAAGCTGAGACAGTAAATCCATCAGGACCTGATCATGCATTTGGTTTTAAATGAACATAGCCAAGCTCTAACAGATGAAAGTTTGTAAGATATTGGGGAGAGACTTGGATTATGCTTCTTTGGAAAGAAAGAGGTAGACAATTCTTTGAGAACTTGAGAAGAGATTTGAAGGTCACGAGTCCTTTAAGGGCAGAGGGTGGGAAGGCAGGGAAGGCAGGGTCATCCAAAGTTGGTACAAGAGAATTGAAATTCTTGTTAAAAATGGTATAGTAGACATGGTGAGGAGAAAGAAAATGGGTGAAGAAATTATCATTTATACATGATAAAAATATTGAGTTAGAATATAAAGGATGGATATTCATAGGAAGAAAAAGTTGAGGTAGTTAAATTGAACAGTGGAGCAAGAAAAACTTGTTGTTGTGGTGCTGCAGGAAACAAAAGTACTTTACTCATGAGAAAGCGTAGCATTACTTATGTCTTGGTAAGTTCAGTTTTTTTTCTTTTCACCATCTGAAGGAAGAAGCGGAGAAATTGCTGTCACGTGAAGTAAGGATAGGATGAAATGTTCTCTAAATTCTAAGAGCTGGCATTCAGTTTTTGCGAAGTTCTCCATTGAGGGTGAGCATACGCAATGGTACTTTGCTTCAGTTTATGGACCATTAATTGAGGGGGATAAGGAAGCCTTCTTTTCTGAAGTGCATAATCAAGTATCAGTTGTTCAAAATAAGATATGGGATATTTGTGGGGATTTTAACAATATAAGTGATGTGGGATGGGAGCGAGGACGCCGCCATTCAGATGCGCCGGCAGGCCCGAATAGATCAATGAGTGCTAAGATAACTCCAATCAAGCCCCATTTGGTTGAACCAGGCTGAAATCTGACTAAACCGTGCTAAAAACCTGCTTAATTGGGCCTAAAATCCACTGAACTGAGTCCAGATCCAGAAGAGCTGAACTGGGCCTTAACAGCCCTGAACCAAGCTGAACCAGTCGGAGAGGCTCTAAACTGGACCTGAACCAGGCCCAAACCGCCCTGAACCGGGCCTGGAAGAACTGAACCAGCCTTTGTAGCAGTTAACCAGATTGAACCGCCCTCAAATCGGTGTGAACTGGGTTTATACCTGGTGAACTGGCTGGGAACCCAGCTGAACCATTTTCTGGCCTGGCCCGGGCCAAGGATGGGTCAGTCCGCGAGCCACCCAACTGATGTCCACGCCTGGGGTGTCGAGGTTGCTAGGTGTGGAACCCTGCTGGGGTACTGTGGTGGCGTCTGGAGCCCATGCGACCATGCAGAGATGGCAGCCCCGGAAGGAGACCGTGGCTATCTAACAACACGTGTAGCTGCACGTGAGCCAAGCTGGCGCATGACCAGCCAAATGCGGGGGGGATCACGAGCATGCTCGATGGCACACAAGGAGCATGTGAGGATGCAATGCATGGTGGGTTGTCACTAGCACGTGAATTGTGGGAGCAGATGGGGGTCATGGCCACCGGTTGTCGTGTGCGACCACGCATGTGTGGAGAAGCAGAGATCATGGCCGCATCGAAGCCATCCAGCTGGGGGCACGTGAGCAGCACCCCCACAGGCCCCAACAAAGCTTCGTGCAAGGGCTTCTTCGTCCTCATAAGCCTTCTATGTCCTCTTCAGCAGAGCTTAGTGGGCAGGGGAAGGCAGACGCCGCCGCAGTGTTAAGGTCTTCGTCTGTCCAGATAGCAGAAAATGAGGCAAGCTGAGCGTGGAACTGGCACAAGCAGCCAGCATTGATCTTGATCCTCTTCTCCTTCTCCTCCTTCGTCGTTGTCCTCCGAAGGTCTGGGAGTAGGGAGAAGTAGCAAGAGTGATCAGGGGTGGATAAGGGGTCTACAGGAGAGAAAGGACCTATCAGGGTTGTTTGGGCAGTGGCAGGGCCGCAAAGTCGGCCCTGAGGAACCAACATGGTCCTGCAGGGCTGAGATAGGTCAGGGTGGGTATGGGGCCTGGCAGAGGTCGCAACGGTGGTGGAGGATCTCACAGGATTCCTTCTCTTCAGTGTCGAGGAAATGGGAAATTGTGGATGGAGAAGATGACTAGAGAAGAAGAAGGTTTCTCCGATAGAACCAGACGGAACAATGGTGGTCGCGCAGCGATAAGGAGACCAGAGGAGATGGTGACAGATCATCCGGAGGCTGCTGCATTGTCGTCATCAAGCAGGGAGCCGATCGAGGAATCAATGGCCAGTGAAGGGGAAGGGGACAAAGAGAACAGCACAGAGGCCAGAAGGAAAGAGGAGAGGGGAGCTCGGAACAAGCCTACACCGAGGGTGATGGGAAGCCGGCCAGTGCGAAAGATGTGGAGGGAGAACTAGGCTCTCTCGACAATGAAGGAGCTACCTACGTTGGACACCAATTCATTCCAAAAATTCCATTCATTATCTTGTTCACGTAAGAAATGAGGGCTCTTATATAGAGAGCCACTACTACAAAATGAATCTCAAAAAGACTAATTACAAACCAGTCCGCTAATGAACTGAAATTTAAAGACAATGACTCAAAAGTAACTCCAAATATTAAAAGAAATGTTGGAAATTCCCTATAATACTTCTAAATAAAAAACTAAAAGAAGTGATGCCTCCTGGAAACTCGAACGGTGATGTCCTAGACCTTCTCGTCCATCGAATCCAATCCAGTCCTCATCAATAAGACAACAAGAGGCCAGGTCCAATCAACCTTCATTTTCAGCCAAAATGTCCTTTTTCCAAAAATTGGATAAATGAGAATGTTTTGTTAGAGATTTCTGACTATGGGCTTCACTATACATGGTATAATGTTGTTTCCAAGTCGATTACACAGATTATTCATTTCAACCAGGTGGGTAGAGATTTTTGGCCTTCTCAATGGTTTCTTTCCTTTCAATGACTGTATCAGATCACTTCTCAATTAGTATTGCAGGAAAAAATTGGCATCTCAGTCACATTGAAGATTTAGGTTTGAAATGTGCTAGTTAAAAGATCGAGACTATTGATTGGAAGAATGACTCGCACACTTTATCACAATCAGAGATTGATGAATGGCTTAGCACAAATAGAAATACAATGGATGGAACATCAAGAAGAAAATCAAATGGAAGCACTATGCAGAAATAGATCAAAGAGTGTTGGTTAAAAGAGGGTGACAAAATTACCATTTTTTCCACACACAGGACATCATGAGTTGCAGTGCTAGCTGCAACTTGATAGTCACATTTTGGAAACCATCAACATTTCTACCTCTCAAAAGCCTGACATGCCACAAGCATATCTGCTTTTGTGGCAAGCTTTTCATCAACCAAAAATGTAATAACTTTAGGCACTTTCTCCACTTTTATCCTAATGTCATTTCATACTTCATGGCAATGTTATGGCCCCAAAATATCAAGTCACCTACCTAGACACTAAAGACCATTAAATTACCATGTGTACCTCTCAATTTTCATTATCTTGCCTTTTTAGCAGAAAGATATCTAAATCCAACACAAGCAAAAACAGACAATGATATCAAAAATAAATGACATTTCTGGAATGTGAAAGAAAATTATCTACATTTATCATGTAAACTATACCAACACAAAAATAAGAAACCCAACCCTTGTGAGCATAGATCATGACCTGGAAGTGAGAACTGTTCAGGCAGCGGGCTATCTGCCTGAAAAGTGGCATCATGCACTTCTGAAACTCAGCAGGCTGGGTTGCCTCCAGCACCTCCTCCAGCTCCCCGAGGAAAAGCACCTCCTTCTGACAATTAGTTAGTGGCCAGTACTTGAGTAAGCCACGTATAACAGTATCTGCCAGCTTGTAGTCCTTCTCCACGAATTGAGTGATGCAATAGGACAGCTGCTGATGATAAATAGCAACAGACTTGGGCTTGTGCAGGGGTATGAGAGCGCGAACAAGGAAAAGCTTGTGCTCCTCTTTCATGGGCAGAGCAAACCCATTGATGATGCTGCCGAGGATCTCCAGTAGCTCGCCAACACCGCTGTACCGCTCAGTCTCGAAGATGAACCGGTAAAAAATGTTGCTGATAGCCTTACGGATGAAGGGACGGTGCACCATGAACTTGCCGTAGATGCGATGGAGGATAGTCTTGAGGTACTCACGCTCTCGGGGATCCTCCGAGTCTAAGAGGTCGAGCAGGCGCAATACAAAGGAATGGTCGACGTACCGTTTGGCCACCTTGGTATCGGTATCGGAAGAGACAATATATCGGAGGAGGAGCTCGTAAACAGCCTGTAGGTGCGGCCACGCAGGATCCAGATAAGGCTCCTCCTCCTCCGGGTCAGTGATCTCGGCGCCAGTGTTCTCGTGCGACGCCGGCGGTAGACACCGGAAGATATTGATGGAGATCATGCGCACAAGCTCCTCCTGCACGGGCTCGGTAAGGCGGCCGGAACCCGATTGGATGAAGTCCACCATCTCCACCAGGGCCAGGCGTTTAGCCTCCTTCTCTCGGGGGCATTTCAGGGTGTCAGAGAAGTCGAACACAACGGAGCACAATTGGAGCTTTCGAAGGAAAAGGTTCTGCCGCTCTGACGCGGGCACGTCACGGAAGGATGGAAGTACCGCCTCGATCGGGGACACGGCGGGGGGACCGCCCGCGGCAGGAGGATTACGGTCCGAGAGTGGATGGCCGGGACCCGTGGAGGAGGGGACAGAGGAAGAGAGGGTGCTGCGCGAGGCATGGTTGACGGTGACGTTGGAAGCTGAAACCGCGGATCCCCCAGCACCACTAGGACCCCCTCGGTAGGCAGCCCCCAAGGCGAAGACGGCCGCTTCATTGGCGTCGGATTTTGGCCCCTTGCGGCTCCCTCGCTTGATTATCCTGTTCAGCATCTCCCTAGATGGCCAATTGGAACCCCCGCCACCAACCGCCCTCGCAACAATTGACCCACCCCACAACCAATCAAACGACCGGCAACTTCAAAATTAACGACAGTAACAGCACGGCGACCGCGAGCACGCCGAGTTAGATCAATTCGAGAAAGCTAATCGCCGGAACCCTCGGCGGACGAAGAGCACATCACCGGGAGCGCCTCTGCCTCGGAACACGGCCGCCCGGGCTACCAGGATCAGGAATGGAAGGGCAACCTCGAGCTAGGATCTGTCGAGGAGAAACGGAAGAGGAAAAGGGAAGTACACACGAAGAGGTGGGGTTGGAACGGGCAGCAGCGGAAGGGGATTTGAAGGGGCGCCGGGGGGCACCATCAGCGACGCGACGAAAGAGAGAACAGAACGGAGGAGGGTGTCGGACCGCCGTGATCCGCCGCCGGGGATGGTGGCGGGTACGGCGCGTGGGGTGGGCTCTGGGCTGGGGAGGGGTGCGGAAACCGGAGGCAGCGAAAGAAGGGATAAAACGCCGGAAAGCGGAGGTGGGGAAGCGCCCCAGTAGGAACAATGTCGCTGTAGAGCCTATAACCAAAAATACTATTAAAATATCAATAATTATTATAATCGTTATACAGTAATAAAAAATATTTATAAAAAAATTTGTCTTTGAACTATAATACTTTAAATAAATTCTTTTTAATCAGGCTTTTCCCACCTTCGTCGAACACTTTTCGCTCTTCCCCTTTATTTAAACGTTTTTTGTTCTATGTTATGAATCTTGGTACATGATATCTTGACCAAAAATATATATGTCATATGAGCAAAGTTTAATATTTTATGTGCCAATGGGCCAATCCCCACTCAATATGAAGTGGACCAGATCAACCCACAATGTATTATTATTTTGGCTCGATTTGATTAATAGAAATTATTAATTTAGTTTAGTCTAATCCAACACGACTTATCATAGAATTTATAAATCTATTATCATCGAATTTTATTATTAAAGATAATAGTATAATACCGAGTAGAAATGATATTCTTGTGTTGAGACAACTGAAAGAAATAATGGATGGAGTACCGAAAATGGGGGCAAGTAGAAAAAAACTGAGAGATAGAAAAATAAAATAAAATAATTGACAATGGAGACAAGGTGACAAGATTTTAGTGTAGTTACCCATCTCGCAAATGGGTTCTTGGAAGGTTATGACCTGTTTGGTCAGAGTATCAAAAATGATACTATATTAATATTGATATTGATATGTTTAGAAAATGGAGTATCAATATCAAAATTGATACAAGTTGACACTTGTATTACATAACATGTGTTGTTTGCATTACAAATTTCAAAATTGATACCATTAACCAAACACTTCAATGTGATTACCATCAATATCAAACTTAAAATTAATTGTGATAGAAATGTCTAATAGTGTTATCAAACAGGGCATTAAATAGATGTTAGGAGTTAAATGGTCAAAAACAAATATATGAAAGATAACTTGAGAAATATGGGTCACACCACGTTCATCCTCTCCCTTTGTTACTATATAAATATTTCTCTCGAGTAGGAACATCAAGATTATCTATCACACCTTTTTTTTCAAACCCTTTTGTCTAAACAGAAGAAGAAAATTATATATTTGGGTGCCAAGAACTCCGTTACCCCCCCCACCACATTATAATGTCTATAATTAGGTGAAAAAAAAATTAAACTGCTAAATTCAGCAGTGAAGATAAATTCAGCTTATCACATTTTCGTTGATAATTATCTAAATTCTAAAACCCATAAGTCTTGATCCCGACGGCTAAAAGAGGAAACTTATGCGGTTTTCATTAAAAAAGAACCATGATACTTTTTCAATTAAAGTTAACACGGAAGGGGGATACAACAATGTGGAACAAACATAATGGGGGTGTTTAGTTGCATTATAATTTTTGTACACTTTTATGATGAAAAATTGTATTAAAATAAAAAGTGAACCAATTTATGACATAAAATTATCATGTTCGAAAGGATGCGATAACAAAAAAAGAGTAACTACCACATATAACCAAACAAAGTGGGAGACCACAAGAAAAAAGAAAGAGATCAGACTCTCTTTTTTTGTTTAAGAAGAAAATCACTTTCAAAATATAAAATTATCATGGTTGTCGAACACTTCTTTTAACAAATTTTCTTATAATTTTTAAAAATTAAAATAAAAACCTCTATTATCATGCAACTAAACACCCCATAAGTCATATATCACAAACTCTTTATATTGTTGTTACTAACATATTAGGTGTGATAATAATCCACTCACTCACTTGCGAATCTTAAATTTTGTTTCTACTTCATGTTACATATTATTAACCTAGCCAAACTCATTTACTAACCCTATTGTAATGTTCCCTATTCAAAAAAAAAGGACCTACTGAAATCAGTTATTAGTGTATGTTATATGTTAATAACCTACCCAACCCACTTATTAACCCATGTTAATATTATATGTGACGAGTTGTTGTTATACATACATTATTAGTATTATATGTAAAATGTTAGTACTGTGTATAGCGGCATAGTACTGTATGTGTACATGGTTACTAATATATTTACAGCATTAGTATTATATGTAAATATTAATATCATATGTATAAAGCTAATATTATATGTACATTGTTAATATTATGCTATACGTAAATGTTAACATTAACTCGTAAGGTGACCTTTATAAAATAAATTTTTTGTATTATCTTTAAGGAGTCCGTTAGTGTAAAGGATATATCTACAATTCTAATAACTTGAGAGTTTGAGTCACGATAGACTAACTCTATTTATTTGAGACTGAGTTCCCCATCGACTACGAGACTGAACGGGAGACGTGAGAAGAGAAGATCTCGTACTCGCTCGGTCTGAGAGGTCGTCTCGAACGGTTTATTTGCGATGCATTCAGGTACGTTTTCGCAAATCCAACAATTGGTATCAGAGCCCCATTGAGATATGGGGGATTTGATCTATGAAATTGGAGTTCTTTCTTGTCCGATTTCTACTTGCATCGAAGTTGACTCGCTCGATTCCATTCTTGATCGACTCCTCGAGGATCTACGAGATCAATTGGCCCAATCATTATACGATTGTCTATATGGAATTGAGCATCTTCCCCGGCCATGTAGATCTGCTGATTCAGGAGGGTACCTATGGAATCGAGCATCGTCCACGGCCATATAGATCTACTGAATCAAGAGGGTATCGCAATACCGGTTGGCCACGGTAGAAATCGTGCGATAGGGAGCGGTCGGCGACGGTACGCCACGCCGTGGTGGAGCACTAGGCAGCACCCACTGGGCTTAAAGGCAAGTTCCCACCTTCCCGTTCCCAACCCTTGGTAGCACCGACCGACGGCATGCACGACACCAAGTATGGCTAGTTGTGCGATGCCATCTTCTCCATCGTGTGGCGGCGGTGGCGGCCGCGGTTACTATAACCACAAGAAAGCGAACGGTCGCGACGGCTACATTTCTGGGGTGGTTACTGTTCATACGAGTCTCGTGTAAACAGTAATCGTGAACAGTGCATATGTGAATTCCTTTTTTATTCACTAGTTTCCCATCAGCCTATCTACGGTTATGCCATTATTTCATTTAAATGCAATAAAATGGATATTTAAGATGGTTTTGGATCTAGAATTTAATATCCAAGCTTGGATCCATTAAGGAGGATCTAAACTTTACAAATTTGCATGCATACCCTTAGATTCTTGCATATTGCTTTTAGAATCTTTCAAAAATAACATATATACCCTGTTTTAATAGAAATCTTGATTCATGACCTTGTTAATGCTATAATTAGGTCTATTAAGAGTTTAAATCATGGTGTTAGTGATAAATCATGATCAACAGGGATTGATTGACATCTTATCATGCTTATTTACTGTGATTACATATTTGCACAGTAAATTAATGTTATTGCATTAATATCCTTGATGTTTTGGATATTACTTTATATATATTTAGATTGTCAATCAATTAAGGTATAATTCCTTCGTATTTTCATGGTTGATGAGGGATCATACAGTATTAAAGTTTTGACATACCATGTTCTGAAATTGCATATAAACTTTATACATTTTATAATTGCTTCCATACCCTTATTCTTATAGATTGGTTTATAAGTGTACGAATTAGAGGTTATCTTATTGTGCAATTTTATATATTAATAGCTTTGAGTTTCTTTTGTGGTTTTAGTTGCCCCGAAGGGTCTAGAATCATGTTAGTACTTAAAGTTATTGATAGAGAGAATTATAGATACTCTCTCATAAAAGAAAATTGCATAATAATTTGTTTGTTCATGTTAAGCAATTGTATTGATGACTTTATGTTTCTTCACGGTTCTAGTTGCCCCGAAGGGTCTAGGATTGTGTTAGAATTTGAAGTTGTCAATAGAGAGAATGATAGTTACTCTCTCATAAAAGAAATTTGCATAATAGTTTAACATCAGCAATTTTATATTAATATTTTTAAGTCTCTTTCATGTCTCTAGTTGCCCCGAAGGGCCTATACCATGTTAGTACTTGAGATCATTGATTTATAGAAAGAATAAAGGTGCCTCTCTCATCATAAAATAAATTGCATCAAGGTATATTCAGTTATATATACATTGATTAAATGTATATATTGAATGGACTCAATAATTAACTAATTACTACTTAAGCACGGGGAATCTTTTGCCCGAAGGTGAGATATCCCTGCCCTCATGCATTCTTAGTTGATCATTGAATTAAAGTGAATTGTCATGAATTATTGATTGTCATGATATTATAGATCTTTGCTGTGATATATTATTTTATTTGCATCATGATAATAATGTGATCATTGAATTATTTTATTTGCATCTCTTCATTCTCATTTGTCTATGATTTCTGCACTAAATGGGTCTAATTATAGTGATTGGCATGAGTAACTTCTCATCACTTTAGGTTGTCTAGACCTTGATTTAGCCCATCGTACTGAGAAACCTGCTGAGATTACAGATGAAAGCAATAATGATCAGAAGGTTCAATTTGAAAAGTGGGAGCGTTCAAACAGATTGTCATTAATGATAATCAAGAGTTCTATTGCAAAAACCATTAGGGGTTCTGTACTTAATAGTGAAAGGGCAAGAGAATTTATTGATTCCATTGAACAACAGTTCAGTGGGTCTGATAAGGCAATAGCTGGAATGCTCACCAATAAATTGACTTCTATAAAATATAATAGAACCAGTGGTGTGCGCAAGTACATTATGGAAATGTCTGACATTGTTGGAAATATCAAAGCATTGGGCATGACTATTGATGAAACCTTCCTGGTTACATTTATTCTTAACTCTCTTCAATCACAGTTTTCTCAATTCAAAATCTTTTATAACACATATAAGGAATCATGGAAATTCAATGAGTTAATTCCATGTGTGTGCAAGAGGAAGAGAGATTAAAGCATGAAGGATCACTGATTGTCAATTATGCTTCTACTTCTCAGCGGTTCAAACCTAGAAAGGGGAAAGGAAAATTCGTTCTACCAAAGAAAGGAAAAGAGGAAGTGAAGAAAATAGCAGAAAAGAAATGCTATTTCTGTTGTAAGATTAGACATTTTAAGGTTGAATGTTCAAAACGTAGAAGTTGGTTTGAAAAGAAAGATAACTCTCAGTTGCATGTTTGCTTTCAAACCAATTTCGTTAATGTACCATCTAATACTTGGTGGATTGATTCTGGTGCCTCTATTCATGTTACCAATTCTATGCAGGTATTCCTTTCCAGCAGAAGGCCAACCCTTAGCGGGCCTTCCATCTTCATGGGCAATCTGACTAAGTCTAAAGTCAAAGCTATAGGGTCTTGCAGGCTTCGTCTTGAGATTGGATATCATCTTGATGTCTTTTATGTTCCATCAGTGTCTAGGAACTTGATTTCCTTACCAAAATTTGATGTATTAGGTTATTCATTTAGTTTTGGTAACTCAATGTTTAATCTGTATAAAGACTCTATTTTAGTTGGTTCAGGATCTTTATGTGATGGTATTTATAAAATAAATGCAGATTGCTCATGTTGTGATGCTTTATCCACCTTGAATGTGAATGTTAGTGTCAAATGTGGTATGATTGTTGATAGTTCCTCAATTCTATGGCATAAAAAATTGGGTCACATATGAAAGGAGAGAATGCTAAGATTGGTGAAAGATGGAGTGTTACCCACTCTTGACTTTACTGATTTTGACACTTGTATCGATTGTATAAAAGGAAAACAAATCAAAACCCAAAAAAAGAATTCCTTAAGGTATGAGGAACTTCTTGAATTAATCCACACTGACATTTGTGGTCCTCTTTCTCCTTGCATAGGATGTGAATAATATTTTATCACATTCATTGAAGATTTCTCACTGTATGGCTATATTTTCTTGTTAAAAGAAAAGTCAGAGTCTTTGAAGTCTTTTAATATTTTAAAAGATCTTGTAGAGAATAATTTAAACTTGAAAATTAAGGTCATGAGATCTGATAGAGGTGGAGAATTTTATGGCAGGCAAAGTCAATTAGGTAGAATTCCTGGACCTTTTGCTAAATTATTGGAAAAGAATGGGATTGAACTTTAGTATACAATGCCAGGTACTCCCCATCAAAATGGTGTGACTGAAAGGCGAAATCGTACTTTCATGGACATGGTGAGAAGTATGATTAGCAACTCATCTTTACCATTGAATTTGTGGAATGAGACTTTGAAAACTGCTATGTATATCCTTAACAAGGTTCCTAGTAAGGCGGTGCCTAAAACTCCTTTTAAGTTGTGGACAGGTAGGAAACCCAGTTTGAGGCAAATACATGTTTGGGGTTGCCAAGCAGAAGCCAGAATGTATAATCTACAAGAAAAGAAATTGGATCCTAGAACAATTAGCTATTTCTTTATTGGGTATCTAGAATAGTCTAAAGGGTATAGATTTTATTGTCCAGCCCACACTATGAGAATTATAGAAACTGGTATAGTCAAATTTTTAGAGAATGGAGAGGTTAGTGGGAGTTCAACACCACGTATTGTGAAGTTTGGGGAAATCACATATTCATTCCCTACTACTCCTATTGTAGATGTTAGATCTGATCAAGTAAATCATGACATGATACATTCACAACTTGAAGAGGAAAACCTTAATAATGTCATTCCCATTGAAGAGGAAAACCTTAATAATGTATCGATTCAAGATCATACTCATAATGAAAATATAGTTCTACATATGAAAGTAAGGAGGTCTCAAAGAGTCAGGAGACTAGCTATTTCAGATGACTACATTGTATACTTGCAAGAGTGTGATTATGATATTGGTGATGATAATGATCCATTCTCATTTAAGGATACCATTGAAGGTAAAAGGTTTGAATTATAGATTGATGCCATGAAAGAAGAGATTGAATCCATGCATAAAAATGAAGTTTGGGATATTGTTGCATTGCCTAAAGGATATAAACCTATTGGGAAGATAAATGGATATTTAAATCCAAACGTGATCCTAAAGGCAAGGTAGAAAGGTATAAGGCTAGACTTATTGCAAAAGGATTCACTTAAATAGAAGGCATTGATTATAGAGAGACTTTTGCCCAAGTCTCTAGAAAGGACTCTTTCATAATCATAATGGTATTGGTGGCTGCATTTGATTTAGAAGTACATCAGATGGATGTAAGAACAGCTTTCTTGAATGGGGATTTGGAAGAAGAGGTATACATGATGCAACCTGAAGGGTTTGAAATGAAAGAAAAGGAAAATCTAGTATGCAAATTAAAGAAATCCATATATGGACTGAAACAGGCTTCCCGACAATGGTACTTAAAGTTCAATCATGTCATTGTGTCCTTCGGATTTACAGAAAACATTACTGATTAATGTATATATCTGAAGGTCAGTGGGAGTAAGTTCATTATGTTAATTCTATATGTGGATGATATATTGCTTGTTACTAATGATTTGGGACTATTATATGAAACTAAAAGTTTTCTTTCCGATCATTTTGATATGAAGGATATGGGTAATGCATCATGTGTTGTTAGCATTGAGGTTCATCATGATAGGTCTAAGGGGTTGCTTGGTTTGTCTCAGAAGACTTATATCTCCAAGGTCTTAGAAAGGTTTGGGATGTCTAATTGCTCATCTTGTGTTATGTCAATCTTTAAAGGTCATAAATTTGGTCTCCATCAATGTCCTAAGAATGAGATTGAAAAGTAGGAAATGAAGGTTCTTCCATATACTGCTGCCCTTGAGAGCATGATGTATGCTCACGTTTGTACTCATCCTGATATTAGCTTTACATTGGGAATGTTAGCAAGGTACCAAAGCAATCCAGGAATGGAACACTGAAAAGTTTTAAAGAAAGTGATGAGATATCTTCAAGGGACTAAGGATTTTGAGCTCACGTATGGCAAGACTAATCACCTTGAGGTGATTGGTTATACAGATGCAGATTTTGCAGGTTGCCCTGACAGCATGAAGTCTACTTCTGGTTATGTGTTTTTATTGGCTAGTGGAGCTGTTTCATGGAAAAGCACCAAACAGCATATAGTTGCCACCTCCACCATGGAAGCAAAATTTATTGGCTATCATGAGGCATCTTCACATGCATTATGGTTGAGGAAATTCATCTCAGGGTTTACTGTTATGGATTCTATATCTAAACCCTTGAGACTTCATTGTGATAATTCCTCTGCAGTGTTCTTCTCCAATTATAGTAGGTCAACTGGTGCTAATAAGCACATTGACATTAAGTATCTTTCTGTTCAAGAAAGGATAAACAATCATCTTGTATCAATTAGTTTTGTTAATGGTGTTGATATGATTGTTGATCCCATGACTAAGGCCCTTGCACCTAGGGGTGCAAACGAGTCGAGCCGAGCCGAGTAGTATGGTGTTCAAGCTCGGCTCGTTTATTTTACACGAGTTCGAGCTCGAGCTCGAGTTTTAGCGAGTATGTGGAACCCTTGTTCAAGCTTGGTTCGTTTATTAATCGAGCCGAGCCGAGCTCGAACTCGAGTAGTAGTTAGACTAAAATTCAATTCATATTCAAACTTAAGCTATATACAAACTCCTTTATAAACCCAAAATCAATGAAAAGTCATTCGTGAAACTTTATATTTAACTCATTTATGAAACTCAATCTAAGTTTAAACTCAATTTTTGAATTATTTAATATATTTAAGTGACAATATATAAATATTAATACTTAAAACTTAATATTTAAAAATAAATATATAATATAATATTTAATCGAGCTGTTCGCGAGCTTATCGAGCCGAGCAGGAGTCTGTTCAAGCTCGGCTCGTTTAATGAGTCGAGCTTTATTTTTTGTTCAAGCTTGTTCATTTAACATAATAAACGAGCCGAGTCGAGTTTTTATCGAGCCGAGCTTCGAACTACTTGTCGAGTGTATTGGTTCGTTTGCACCCCTACTTGCACCTAAGATCTTTTCAGGACATGTGAAGGGCATGGGTCTTCTTGTTTGGGATTAGTGAATGGTATATTTGATACATTAGAGATCTCTGTAATGTGATGATGAATGTGTGTTTTCTTCCATTTTGTTATGGTATTTGTTAACATTTATGGTTGAAATGGAAGAACTTGTCTGTATGACATTAAAGTGGGGACATTATGTGTACTCAGATTACAGGCTTAGTTAAGTGAATTTGTTGATATTATGGTGCATGGAAGGAAGTATATTAATGATTATGTACAACCGCCATGACCTATATTGACAGGTTCTCTTAGCCTAGGTATGAAAGGTGAATTGTAGATATACTAATGGGCATATTTTCAAATGTGTGCACTTATGGAATTTGTTTTCAAATCGATAATCCAAAGGTTGTTTTGAAATATATATTTATTATTTTTATAAGGCCAAGTGGGAGAATGTTAGCATTAACCCGTAAGGTGGCCTTTATAAAATAAAGTCTTTGTATTATCTTTAAGGAGCTCCTTAGTATAAATGACATATCTACAATTATAATAACTTAAGGGTTTGAGTCATGATGGGCTGACTCTATTTATTTGAGACTGAGTCTTGGTCCCCCTGATATTCACGGAAAGGTGCTCTCGAGTTCCCCATCGATTACGAGGCTAAACGGGAGACGTGAGAAGGGAAGACCTCGTACTCGCTCGGTCCAACATGATCGAGAGATTGTCTCGAATGGGTTGTTTGCGATGGATTTAGGTACACTTCCACAAATTCAACAGTAAAAGTTAGATCTGTTTCGCAACTATGAGAAGTAATTCACTTTGAAGCACATTCGTAAAGAAGGTGCTTCCCTCTTACAAAAGTGAAAGCTGTTTAATTTTATTTTTCTATCTAATAGAAGTACTTCTAAAATATTCAAAAACATTATTTCAAATAATCAAGTAAATTTATATTGATTTAATAAATTTAATTTCAAAAACATAACTATACATCAATGTATTAATGACTTGTCTTTTAAACAAAAACAACTATTTTCCAAAAAATTGATTTGCAAAAGAATCTCCAAATACACCTGCATGTCTTGTTCACGAGGAAGCAATCATGGCATTGTTTGCAAATGCAAAGCACTTTCAACTTTATTTTCATCAAATTCTCTGAACAACTCATCTCCTAAATCAACTCTTCGTATAAAATTATGTACCCACATTTAAGCAACTTCAATTGTGTCTATTTTTTCAATGAATAAGATGACATACCATTAATAATTTATCAACACTTCTTAAGTACTCCAAAACAACGTTTAATAATATTTTTTAAATACTTCTTTATTTTGAGGACTACGACCACGACGATCTTATAAATGATAACGATAACCACGATATGGTGCTAGAAAACATATTGTATTAGTGAAACTAACATCAACTAAATAGTATTTTTCCTACGTAGAACCCATATAAACAGTCAAATTGTATATACAGAACAAAATCATATTGTATATGACATTGAATATATACATGTTGGTGGTTTTGGAAATCCAGCATTTGGATCACAAATAAAATTTGTGTATCATGACATTTTTCATCGTGTCTCACAAAAAAAATGTAAATATTTTGTTGAAATCACAAACAACTAGAACATTCTAGATGCATTTTGTCTCCAACCACTTATGTGTCATTTATTGTGCACTAGGTACTATTGTCTCAATATGAGTTCCATCTATTAGTCAAATACAATCTTTAAAAATAGATATTTATTTTTCACTTATTGCAATGAACTAAGGTGTTCCTTCAAACCTAGGTAGAACAATATTCAATTTTGCATACTTTTACATTGCTCAAAAGACACGGTTGAAATGTCTACTTTATGTTTCACTTGAACGCTAAAAATGCTCATGCATGTCTTGAACAGAATAATCTTTACCGATGATAATAAAAAATAAATCTACAGCCTCTTCAACGACTACATATCTTGTGTCTTGAAAAAGATCATGTTTTCTAAACTAATCAAAAAAATAAGTAAATACTGGAGACTCCATTATTAACATATCATATGATCACTCTCAATGACGTCCTAAAAGTTTTTAAACTTTATGAAACCCTTTATATGGAGTTGTATGACACAACTCTTTATGTGCATACATTTCGTTATAAACAATTAAACTTGCCATAAGAACAACTAACTCACAAAATTCTTCATCTGATTCACTAGAGTTACTAACGTGATCTAAAATTTTTGAATATGTATCTAACATTGAATCATATAAACTGTTTAAACTCATCCTACATGAATACGTACAAGTAGCCTAACTATACAAACATATATCATATATACAACAAAATTCATATTTATTCAATAAACAACAAAGTAATAGTGCTAACATGCCATACTTATTTCTAACAGAAAGACTTAAACATATACTAAAAAATAACTAAGAACATTATTTTATTTTCTCTTCATATGCACTTTCTAGCCATAACAACCTATATTTTGCATTCCTCTTTACAAATAGTTGACATTTTTCACAAATTTGGTTAGAGCCCAGATATGCATGTCCTCCAAGTTCTAAACCTAGTAATTCTTGTAGCATCTTTGTTACTTCACCAATACTTGGTGTGTTACTTGTACCTTCCTCTTTTCTCTTTTCTCGTGATTGAACTACTATTAAAAGATTCTCAATGTGAGATGTTATTTGAACATGCAATGATTTTTTTCTTATTCTGAATCAGAGAAGTAGGACCCCATAAATGTTTTCTAGTACTATTATCACTTGTTCCCAGTTGCTCCTTATTTTTATCCACATTCTCATTTTCTACTTGAAGTGGTTCATTTGGACAATCTGGTACATGAACCGGTGTTGCTTGGTGTTGTGTGTCCATCTCCTAAAATTGAGTTGTTGATGGATTGGTAACATTTTATCTGGTATCAATTGTTTCATAAAATAATTTGAATAACAAATATTCATATTCTAAGCCCTTTCTTTTAAATATACTTGAAGTAGGTTGTCTTTCCATTTAACAATACAATATTTTTATAACATAATAATATAAAATTACATTTTACTAAAATGCATTAAAATAAAAACATAGTAAAGATAATCACTTCACCGTTCTTCAGTAGCTTTCATCATGTTCTTTACTTCATCTCGTCCAATACCAGTGACATTATTTTTTAATGCCATCCAAACTTTATAATGTTGTTTTAACTTGTCCCAATGATTCTCTGCTTGTTTCTTATCAAAATCTTGTCCAAAGTTATGATTTAACTCTTTTATAATATTTACCCACCCTAACTTCAATAATAAATGTACACATTTTTCTTTTAATATACCTGTGTAACATATGTCCTGATGAATATCTCGTTAGTTTGCATATCCCAAATGACTTTTGTCTTCAAAGTAGCCTTGTCGTTATCCATACTATAAGAAAATATTACAAATATATACTTCTCATAACAACATAAGTTGAATTATAAGCCTAAAAGATTTGTGTGACATAATACAAAAATAAAAATACAAATGACAAGTGATACTTAAGTAAAATAAGGTTTGTAACCTTTACGAACACTTAACATACCTCTATATAGAAGTTGATCCCTGCTTACCAATCCAATCAGCTAATATCACCAATCACTAACTAATACACACGTATGGAAGAATAAGATAAATATATTGTTTATCACCAATCAAATATGATAACCAATCAAACAAAAGCACCAAATACTACCTATTGTACATATATGAAATAATAAAAAATATATATTGTTGATCACCAATCAAGTAGGATCACCAATTGTTCAATCCAATTGGGTGTAACAGCCAACTAGCATGAGAGAAAAATGGACTATCGAAAGACAGAGGTAACATTTTGAAAAATAAAATAAATGGGAAAAGGGGATATTGTTTAAACTTTTTGAGGTCAACATGGGCCCCTCCTCCTCTGATTTGGAGTTTTGTTTCAAGAAAAAAAATATTTGGAGATAAAAATTAAAACCCAATTCGTTTGCGCAAGAGTTTGTCTGCAAGGGGGTCCACACAAGGGCGAGTGTCTGTCCAGTGGAGAAGTTCGTGCGAGGAGGATAGATGAGGGAGGAAGTCGTGCGATGAGGAGTCAGTGGGAAGAAACCGTGCGAGGAAGATAGCCACCGCGGGAGGGTCAAGGGTGATTTTCAGTTTTGAGAAGGAGAAAATTTCTCCTTCTAACTTCCACCTACCGGGAGAAGTGGAAGTGATCCCAGTGCACTTGCCAAATATCCCTATAAACTTGGGAAGACATTCTTAGAGAAGAAAAAGATAAATTAAAATGCTTATGAGAGGTTCTAAAATGGACCCTTAGTATTACATGTATATAGTCAGTATTATATGTAAGAAGTGGATTAGTATTATATGTACGTCGAGGTGAGGCAACAAGATTTTAGTGCAGTTCCCTATCTTGCAAACATGTTCATTCTTCTAATTGTTGAAAAGTTAAATAACTCCTAGCAGTTAAATGGTCAAATACAAATATATGAAAGATAACTTGAGAAAAATGGGTCACACTTCATTCATGCCTCCCTTTGGTACAATTTAAATATGCCTTTCGAGTAGGGAACATCGAGAATATTTGTCACACCATCTACATGAAAAAGTGTATTTTTCAAAACTTTTATCTGAAAAGAAAAAAACATTTGGGTGTCAAGAACTTTGTTACACCACATTAGGTAAAAAAAATCTAGGCAATGTCATTTGATAAATGATTCCTCAATATTTATCCCACGTAAAGTAGTGATGATAAATTCAACTTATCACATTTTAGTTGATAATTATATAAATTCTATAACATATACAAAAGAGTCCAAATCCCCTTATAGGACTGGAGGAGGGAACACTTGTAATTTTCTATAAAAAAGTGCCACGATACTTTTTGACATAAAGTTAACATGTGAGTGGGATAAAACAATGTGAAATAATGAAAAGTCATATATTACTAACCTTTTATATGTTTTGTTTGTAATATATTACGTATGATAATAATCCACCCACTCCGGCCGGCTGCAGGCCGGTTGGCACCAGCCCTGTCCCGAGGGCAGGTGGACAGGGATCGAAGGGCGCCGAGCACCCTCCTTCCCCAGGGGGGAAGGTTCAGGTGGGATCGAGCTGGGGGCTCGATCCTCGCTTGCGTGCATGCACAGCACGCTCTTGGCCATTCGGCCACGGTGATCAAAAAAAAATAATAATAATCCACCCACTCACTTACCACCATATATTTTATCCATGTTATATATTAATAACTCACCCAAACTCATTTACTAACCCCATTGTAATCGGTTATTAGTCTATGTTATATGTTAATAAGCCACCCTACCCACTTATTAACCCATGTTAGTATTACATGTATATTATCATTATTATTACATGTAAAATATTAGTATTGTGTGAAGTGGCATAGCATTATATGTAAAGAATTAGTATTATATTATATGTACATGATTACTGTTATATTTACAATGTAAGTATTATATGTAAAATATTAATATTATATGTACATAGTTAATATTACATGTAAAAGATTGATGTTATATGTAAAAGATTTGTACGGTTATTACATGTACACGGTTAGTATTATACTATACGCCTGGAGTGTGGTAGTATTATATGTACATGGTTATTATTATATGCATTGGATGAGTTAGTATTATATAAAATGGGTTAATAATTAATTACATGTGGTTAGTAAATGAGTTTGGGTGAATTAGTAATATATAACATAGATGAGTAATATTTGGCATGTGTCAATAGCGGAATACACAGAGAGTGAGTTAGTATTATGTATAATAGGTTAATAATAAAAAAATCATTGTTTTCATTTTGAAGATGTTTTATCTTGCTCAGGAGCTAATTTTAAGTGAAAAGATATTGTGACTCATTTTTATTAGATACTACAAAGTTCTCTTCTCTAGTCACTTTAGGTGATATGGACTCATGCAAAAAGTATGACTAACTTCAAATATTTACAATATAAATAAAATAGAATACATTAATAACTACAATTCTTGATGATAGAAAATCTAAAGTGGTGTTTTATTTGACATAATGGAATCTCATAAGTCTCAACTCTATCTTTAATTTGTCATGTGAAGCAAAAAATCTTAATTATTCATTTTCAAAAAAACTTATAGTGAACCACTCAAAATTAAATGATTTATGAAAAGTTACTATTATATTCAAACATTCTAAAAAAAATATTAATATCTAATATTTTATCTATTTAGAGGTCAGACATCAATTAAGCTAAAACAAATGACCTAAGTATCTATTGACTTTAAAATATATTCTTACCTTGATTCGAATGCTTTACTATGGTTATCTAAAAATGTTGAAATAATACTTTTAACTTTTACTTTAATTTTAAGGTCCTCAAGTTCTAAGAAACGTTAACAAAAATCACTTGTGAGGTGACCTGGTAGGAATCAATTTGTTCTAACGAACCAAATTCAGTAATCTCAATGTCATAAAAATGACTAATATCCAATTTTAGTCGTGTCCTATAATTCAAATCAATGAACTCTCTAGTTTTCTCTTTTGTGTGTATGTATTTCAAGTTACCCTATTTGATCCATGTCATTTTTAACAAATATCTTCCATACGAAATTTAAGTCCTTTATGCTCTTTCCAATGTGTTAAACTAGAAATTGTCTTTTATAATTGACCTATCCATTTTTTTTGTTTATTGTCACTTTTTAAAATCTTCTACCAATACATGAGACGAAAAGGATTATTACATATCCTATTTAACTTTGGATCTCTTGATCAAATCTAAATCGAAATATGCACTAGAGTCTTGTCAAGGTGCTTCAACAAATCATATGTCATCTGGACAACGGTTTCTCAATGTGCCCTTCTTCTAAGTTTGTGGTGGCATCGGTGTTGCTTTTGTTGTACCAGTCTAGGGGATAATCTGTTGGAATATGCATCCACTTTGAAGCACCACTGTCAATGGAGGGGCTTGAAGTACATGCGAAGGGTTTAGTCGGATAAGGATGGGAGCTCGTGGAGCAACATGAAAAGTAGATGTAAGATGAATGGATTGAATGATGCCAGGGGAAGGTAGTGAAGGTCTAATAGGTTGGATTATATACTTGTTTGCTTGAATGGGTGGCATGGGCAGTGGTGTGATGACTGGTTGTGGTGTGGCACGGATGATGGGGGAAGGATTAGTTTAATTGAAGAGGTGTGATGATGATTGGGTTTGAGTTGACAACAAAATATGGTGTGGTTCGAGGCGCGCCTAGGATGGGCTAGTTCATGAAAGGGGTGGGGCAATCAACATGGATAATTGCTATAGAAGCCTCAATTTTCCAACTGTGTCCTCGCTCAGGGTCGTTCCTGGTAGCAACTTATGTAGGGGGGACTCGTTGGTTTGTTGGTGTAGGAGTTGGAGCTAGCGTAGGTGCCAAAAGTAGGTCATGGACTATCCCTAAACCAAGTTGTTGTGATGGTGGTGGTGTATGCCATTGTTGTGACTAATTTTTCAACATCTAAATGTACTCTTCCATTTGCATCCAATCAATGTTGCCTATTTCATGCAGATCATGGATATCATCTTTGAATTGAAAATAGTTCTTCACAGTATGCCCTGGATATCTATGATACATGTAATTTCTTTCTATTGTCGCATTAAATATGTCAGTAAGAGAGTATGTTTGAGGTGGGTAGTGATTCTTTTTAGGTCCCAACCTCCTGAACATTGGAGCTATTGCTAATGCTACATTGCTATAAATGGCCTATGGTCATGGGTGTTATAGCACTAGAGCTTGCATGATTAGTTGTCAAAGTTGTTGGGGAACTAGATGCTACATTGCTAGCTGTTGAGGCTATTGCAGTTGTTAATAATGTACTTAAAGTTGTTGCTATTGTTAAGATTACTAGCCTAGAGGCTAGTACTGACAAGGATTCATGTTTGGTTAATTGTAATAAGGATTCTTGGGCTGAAATTAACAGTTGCTAGAGGATTTCCTATGGCTAGCAGGGTCATAAGTGATGTTTCTAGGAGCCAGGGATCTTGGATCAAAAAGATTCATAATGGGTGCATCTTTCAATTGAATATAAATATAACATGCCCTTTCATAGAGTTCTTCTATTTCTTCCATGGTTGTTAGGTGGTGAAGGGAGATCACATTCTTCAGGCCTAGTGTAGCATTAGTTATGATCATCTTTATTTACTCAAATTCAGAAATTGTAAATCCCTAGTTTTTGAATATGTTAAGAGATTAAATCAGTAGACTACCAACAACATTAGTTAACCATTTTTCGAAGGTTGAGTTGAAAGAACTCCAAAGTTAAGCATGCTATCCTTGGAGGATGGGTGATCTCCTGGGAAATAGCACAATTGTTAGGCTAGTTAGTTGATTTAGTCAGTCGTTACATATGGTATCAGAGCATGACTCAACCAGAAGGTCTGATGTAACTCACCTAGGTATGTGATATGTGATGTGTGTGGTCTTGACGAGGGTGTCAAGTCTTTAAAAGGGTAGATTGTAACACTCCGATTTGTGAATATGTTAAGAGATTAAATCATGGACTACCAACAACATCAATTAACCATTTTTCGGAGGTTGAGTTGAAAGAACTCAGAAGTTAAGTGTGCTATCCTTGTAGGATGGGTAACCTCCTGGGAAGTAGCACGGTTGTTGGGCCAGTCAGTTGATTTAGTCAGTCGTTACATAAATGGTGTTTGTTGACTTCTCTACCATGAATCACCATCTGTCTGTGTACCTCACGAAGTCCTCCTTTCTCATTTTCCCGACTATTAAGGATGTTACTGAATAAGAAGACCCAACTCTGTCTTGGTTCCTTTGCAAGAACTTAGCCTTAACAATGTTAAAGTCACTTTCCTTAGCAGAGCTAAGCAAGTGAATCCACTCCAGTGCGGTCTTTCTAGTGATCTTTGGAAGAGGAAAACCAAGGTCCTTGGATTATCTTGCCAAAAAAATAATTCATAAAAAAATCTTTAACATGAATGAAGGGATTTCCTATGCCAATATATCATTGGTAATTTGTCATCCCAGAAGGAGAAAGATGGAGAACCACGAGTGAGAAAGGGAGATATCAAGAGAAACTTGAGTGTCAAGTCGATGCTTGAGTTCTTAGTACTGTTCACTCATTTGGTCGAGTTTGTAGAGCACTTTGGTCTGAAAACATCTTCTAAGTAACAAGAGGATATGGGGGGACTGGTGCTTGAGGCACTGAAATAGTAGTTGGGTAAGCTGAGGCAGCCAAACGAGAAGGGTGTATTAAAGGGTGCATCAATGGGTTAGTGGGAACGGGTCAATTAGAAGAATAGATAAGGGGGTCTAGAGAGACCAACAAGACTAGAATCCAAATGATTTAAAATAGCAACCAACCACTAAGGAGGGAGCCGTGGGCCCAGCATGAGTTTGACCAGGTGGTGTTGCATGATATGGCATGAATCTAGGAGTTGATCGATTATGACCTACTTCAAGAAAGGTGGGGTCAACTGGTGCCTTCCCTTTTAAGAGTCCTAATAGCTTGTGAGAGGACTTCTAGATCAAGTGAGAAAAGGTTCCTGGAAAGGTTCATAAGGAGGAGGGGGAGCCTGGACAGCATCTTGGGCATTTCTAGATCATTGATGGCATAGATTGAGTTGGCCATTGCTTCATGGCTTGCCTAGTCTTCTTTCCATGACTCATAGTGATCTGCCATCTCAACTATACTTCATGATCTTAGTATTGTTGACATGACAACCTTAAGTAGAAAGAATTTTTGGGTCGATTAGACCTTTTATTTTGAGATGTTTTTGAGTTTTCACATTTGTATGCAAACAAGTTTTACCAAAAACCAAAGTTTTCTTTTTTGGTGTTTTCTTGCGCTTTGGGAATTTTTTTGGAATTTCTAGTTGTGAACAAACAAATGCTATCAATACTGATAATTTATTAGAAAATGGTAATGAATTGAAAGACGAATTGAAAAACATGGTCCGTACGGGGACCAAAAATGTGCCTTCATGCGGGAACCAGGAATGAGATGATCGAAAACAATCATGGTACAAATTATGTGATATCATGGTGGGAATTGAAAAGAAAACATGACAAAAGTTAAATATGCAGTGGTCCTCGCGGGATCAGAAGTGAAAGGGCACCAATGTGGAGGTTCAAAATGTGATAGCTCAAAAATAAGGATATATGGAGATTGAAGGGTACTATAATAACAAGGGATTTAAATATAAGGATATATGTGAAGCAATCTCAATGGGATTTAAAAACAAGGTGGTTGTGAGGGCAGAAAGTAGAGATGCGGGTGGTCGTAAAGGTACTATAATAACACATCCACAAAATTCAATGTCAATCAAAGTTCATGATCTTCGTATGTCCACACTATCAAGCATCACATGTATATAGTGTAAAGCGTGATAATTATATGATATAACATTTAAATTATTAAATTAAAAATTATTTTTTAAATGGTTACTTTTTTGTTGTTGTAATTTTTCATAAAATAAATAACGTGAAATGAATATATAAAAAATTGTATACATGAGACAACCGTAACTAAATAATTTAGATTGTTCATGTATTCTCAAAATTGTATAAAGTGTCTAATTAATATCCTAATCATCAATTTGTAAAATCACATTTTAAAAAAATTAATTTAGACTATATTTTAAAATCAAATTAAGAATGATTATATGACATTAGAATTTACAATTATCTAATAGATTATTAAACTCAATAATAATCAATATTAATTTTTTATACATTATATGAAAAATTTATGCCATTTTATCGAATTTTCTATGATTTTTAAATAAATTTAAAAATATTGGGCACATTGTGGCTCCAGAGCAGATCGTCTCAGTCCTCGGGTGGAGGGAATAGTCACAGTCCCCAATCAGAAGCGGCGACATAACCCCGCAACTTAAGTGATGGTTCAAATAACGGTTCGGTGAATCGCTACCGAAAAGGACTGAACCGCTACTGTAACGAGTTATTAAGGGGTTGGTAGTGATTCAACCCTTTTCGGTAGCATGTTAAAGACTTTTGAGTAACAAGTTAAGATGTTACTGAACTATTGTTGAATCACTACTGACACCTTATTAACTCGCTATCGAACTCAATACAACTCATTACCGACGGGTAGTGAGTTACTAAGGTGTTGATAACGGTTCAACCATTTTCGATAGCAATTCACCGAATTGATATTTGAACTGCCACTTAACTTACGGAAGTATGTGGCTATTTCTGATTAAGAACTGTGGCTATACCCTCCACCGGAGGTTGAGACGATCCGCTCTCCCCGCAATAACCGTGTAGTGGGATGCCGAAGGCTGCCTCCATTATCTGCCACGTCACCAACGACAAAAGTTTGAATCGTGCTGCTGGCGAGTAGGAGGGCAATCCGGGAATAGGGGTGTCAATGAGCCGAGCCCGGCCCGGCCCGAGGTCGGCCCACTTAGGGCCCGGTCCAAAATATATTTGCCCGGCCCAACCCGGCCCGCACTACATTGTTGGCCCGGCCCGACCCGGCCCGCAAAAATTATTGACTTGGCCCGACCCGGCCCGGCCCAACTATATATTTTATAAATAAATATTTATTAAATATGATAAATTTAATTATTTAAGATAATATTATAAAATTAATAATAATTTAATTAAAATATATTTTTAATAAGTAAAAATGATGTTTTTGACATAAAAATTGAAAGTTATTTGGCCCGTTTTAGCCCGCGTCGGCCCGCTTCGGCCCGTATGTCGGCCCGACTAAAGCTCGCGGGCCAAAATATTTGACCCGTCAAATGACCCGCAGCCGGCCCGGCCCGTGAACCGGTGCACCGGCCCGGCCCATTGCCATCCCTATCCGGAAGCCAACCGGAGCCAGTGGCGTGCGTCTCTCTCCATCTTGCCGCCACCACGTGGCGTGCGAGATTCTTCGACCTCCTCCTCCCAGCCAACGGCTCGAATGGCCACCGCACGATAGCCCAAGTAGGGAGGAAGGAGAAAGCTGGCTTTACAAAAATAAGTCCAACAATAGATTGTAATTGTTTATCTGTCCCGTAAGATCAAGCGTCAATGATGCACACCCTTACTTGATAAAATACAGTACAAGAAACATTAAATCGGAGGGTACACACCGAAACATTAAATACAGGATAATATCTTAGACCCAAGTTGACAATTGTATGGAATATCTTTATGTAAACGAAATATTAACATTGAAATTGATTCTCTCCATGCAAGTAAAATATGATATTTGACGTATACTACCGATTGTGATAATGATATTCCATCTTTTCCAGGATTTAATTTCAAAATTGATGCGGCATCATCTTCGATATTTTAACCAAACAAGACGTTAATCCTTGTTCGATAGAACACATCTTTCATTATCAATTTTGAAAATGATGGTGATAGAAGTGATCAGTAATTATCAATATCGATATTGAAACTTTTAATACAAACAAAATATACAATACTCTACTCGGTGTATCAAAAATGATACTATATTAAGTTTGATATTGATATTTGTATAGGATGGAATATTAATATCAAATTACTTCGTACACTTGGACACTTGCTTTATATCTTATACTTTGTTTACGAGAAGAGTTTCAATATTGATGTTGATAGCAAAATATTTATTAATAATTTATATCATTATTAATTTTAAAATTGATAGTGACTGAAGTACTCGATATAATTATCAAATTGGACTTAATATAAGTGTTCATTTGTATCAATTTTGATATTCCAACCAAACATGACATTAAGCTTCAAAAAATCATGACAAAAATACTTATATATATCTACATATAAATCTAAAAATATTTAAATTTAAAAATATATATCAAAATATCTATGACATTAGAAATCAACTAATATATTTTAACAAGATTCACCGTATAGAAATTTAGAAATTGATTTCAATTGCATACAAAATTGACATTGGAAGTCTATATCGTAATATAAAGTCGATGATGTTAAAAAAATAAAGAGTATTTCTCACAACATAACATTAAAAACACATATAACACTAAATGCCAAGTACAATCATTTAGAAGGTAACAACATAATAAATAAACACGTGTAACACCAAATACAAGTTATATGTACTCAAAAGATAATATTATAGAATTTATATTTTTATAATTTCGTTAAGAAGATATAACATCACACTTGCACTTGTTTGTCTAAATTTAACACATATAAAATTAATATATAACTAATATATTTTAACAATTGAACACCGGTAATAATTTAAAAATCAATGGGCTAAGGGCCTAAGGATTGGCTTCTAGCCAACGGCCTTAATAGACCTAGTGATGGTCATTAAGTTTAAGGTTGACTTATGGTCAATGGCTTTCCATCAATGGAGCTTATGACGGTCTTAAGGGTTAAAACAACATTTAAATTAATGATCTCGCCTTCTTGTGGACGACCAGCAAATATTCCGTAATTGGGATATGTATTATATTTGGAAAAATGTTGCCATAATTTTAGACATTAAAAATTCTAGATAAAAAATCAGATAAGAAAAAGAGTTTAATCTTGATTTTAATTTATACAATTTAATGCGTGTCTGATACAAGAATTAACAATTATGCTACCGTTTTGGGGGTTTGGAGTAGATATACTACAGATGACTGGACTTACTTTTTGAATATTTGTTGATTAAATTGTTCTCGCATTCATTTTGAGTGTGAGATATAATTACAAATATTGTGAATCAAGGTTTGTAATTTAATAAATTATAGTCCTTATAAAAATATTATAGATACGTAATTTACCATCGTTTGGTTTACCTATGTGAACCGATCAAAATAACTGTCGAGCATTATAAGCTGGATCTTGATTTGCATTTGAGTTGCAAAAGAGTTGACCTGATCAAGCTAGTTTTTTGACCGACTCAAATTTGACTTATGGGGTGTTTGGTTGCATGATAATGGGGGTTTTAATTTTAATTTTTAAAAAATTGTAAGAAAACTTGTTAAAAGAGGTGTTCGACAACCATGACAATTTTATGTTTTGAAAATATTTTTCTTCTTAAACAAAAAAAGAGAGTCTGACCTCTTTCTTTTTTCTTCTGGTCTCCTACTTGTTTGGTCATGTGTGGTAGTTACTCTTTTTTGTTATTACATCTCTCCAAACATGATAATTTTATGTCATGAGTTAGTTCACTTTTTATTTTAATACAATTTCTTTATCATGAAAGTGTATAAAAATTTATCATGCAACCAAACACCTCATTAACACTCACTAACTTTTGATTTGACTCAATAAAATATTAAAGTATTATGAGGTGTTTGGTTGCATGATAATGGGGGTTTTTTATTTTAATTTTTAAAACTTATAAGAAAACTTGTTAAAAGAGGTGTTTGACAACCATGACAATTTTATGTTTTGAAAATGATTTTCTTTTAAAACAAAAAAAGAGAGTTCACCTCTTTCTTTTTTCTTGTGGTCCCCTACTTGTTTGGTCATGTATGGTAGTTACTCTTTTTTGTTATCACATCCCTACAAACATGATAATTTTATGTCATGAGTTAGTTAACTTTTTATTTTAATACAATTTTTTATCATGAAAGTGTAGAAAAATTATCATGCAACCAAACACCCCATTAGCACTCACTAACTTTTGATTTGACTCAATGAAATATTAAAGTCTTATGGGGTGTTTGGTTGCATGATAATGAGCACTTTTATTTAAATTTTTAAAAATTATAGCAAAAGTACATTTTAAAAATGTTTGGCATGTCTTACAACTTTTTATCTTAAATTTTTTTCCATCCTCCTCCACGCGAAAGAGAAAAAAAAAGCGATATTGAACAAATTTTTTTTCAAAAGTGCATAGCCATAACACATGATGGACAAGTCTAACTCATGTGTTTGACAAGTGGCTTTTTCATTGATGCACCAAACACTTTACCATCATTTCAAAAAAGATAATATTTTTTCAAACATATTTTTATAGTTTTTAATTTTAAACTTTGTCATGTTTTCATGTGTGATATCATTTTTATCACGAAACCATATAAAAATGCAACTAAACACTCCATTAATTTGGTCTCTGATATCTCTTGTAGAATACAATATTTTAGTTATTCACATATAAAAATAAAAAATATAGCTAATCACTTAAAAGTAAGTATTTTTTAATAAATTTTTTTATTATATTTCGATATTTTACCAATTTCTTCCAATACCTAATGCCCTGTTTGGTAAAACTATTATATACCTCTGTCATTATTAATTTTAAAATTGATATCGATGGCAATCACCTTGAGATGTTTGGCTAATAATATTAATTTTGAAATTTGCAATGCAAACAACACATGTTATGTAATAGAAGTGTCAACTTGTATCAATTTTGATATTAATACTTCATCTTTTAAAATTATCAATATCAATACTACTATACTATCATTTTTTATAGTCTAACCAAACATGCCATAACCTCCGACCATTTTAGATGCCACACATCAATTAAGCTAAACCAACGATGACCTTATGCCCTATTTGGTTAGAGTTTCATTTTTGGTACTATATCAATATTGATATTAATATTTTCAAATGTTGGAGTATCAATATCAAAAGTAATACACTTGTATTACATAATATACCTTGTTTGTACTATAAATTTTAAAATTGATACAATTAATCAAACACCTCTTAATGGTTCCTATCAATATCAATTTCAAAATTGATAGTGATAGAGGAACCTGCTAGTGTTACCAAATAGGGCATTATCTGCTAATTTTATTTTTTGAGTAAGTTAGAGCTTGAACTTTATAGAAGAACTCAACAAAAATCAAGTTCAAACTTGACATATGCTCAAAAGTTAGATTTTAGCTCAAGGTATAATCAAACTTTAGTCAATTTCACAAATTTTGGCACCGCACACTTTATTAGATTGCATTTATTCCATTGTTTACACATAAATACCCAAATTATTAATATTAAAACAAGCGTGCGATCAGGTGATTAAGTTAACTGCTTCGTCCGGTACTAAATAATCTATTGGAATTTAATCGGACAGAGCAAGCCTTTGCTCAAAGCCTCAAACTCGAGTTAATTCGTTTCTCTTCGAACTTTCTCATTTCAACCAATAAATTAGTTGAATTGGGCCACATAATCTTTCACGTGTTTTAGAGAAATAAAACTACAAGACGATGACTGTTTGCAAAAAAATAAAAAGTGTGGGAGGAATTTGAAAATTTTCTAAAAAATTTTTTTTGCCAAAGAAAAATGCAATAAAGATCCCGCGGAATCTTCCTCTCCGTATTCCTCCGCTCTCCTCCGCACGCCTCCCCCGACGCGCACACTCTCTCTCTACGACCAGAGACCAGTACCCACCGCGCCATGGACCAACAAAGGCGGACGCCACCTCCGCTGGCATAACCACTCCCGCACGTAAACGACCTTTATAGCCTCCACGGTCATCGGAGGAGGAGGAGGAGGAAGAGGCAGAGAGGGGCCGAGAAGGCGGAGGAGGAGAAGAAGATGGATGCCCTCAATGGCCATTTCGTGCTGCTCGACCTCCACCGAGTCCACTCCGCCTTCTCCTATCTCCGCAGCTCCTCCTCCTCCCCCCGCCGCCTCCTCCTGTCCCCTGTCCCCCGCCGTAGTCGCCCCGTCGCGTCCGCCTCACGCAGGGGCACGCCCCCGCCGTCCTCCGCGTCGTCTTCTCCCACCCTCCTTCGCCGACCCCCCGAGCGCTGTCACCTTGGCCGCGGCTCCTCCGACGGCGAGCGCGTGAGCTCCGCGGCCGGTACCTCGACGTCGTTGACATCGCGGGCTGGGCCGGCACGATGCGCGGATGCAGAGCTGGAGGTCTTTTTGGATCTGCTTCCCCCGCGGATGCAGGTGGAGTTACGTCGCCACCAGGAGCTGAGGGAGCTGGTGGAGATCGTTATGGACCTTGGGAGGAGGCCCGTCGCTCGGTTCCCCTCCGGTGACTGGATAATATCTAACCGCCCTATCGACGTAGACGACCTTAAGCAGGCAGTTTCTAAGGTGTTCGATCATTTACCTTACCATATGATTCCTGCTTCTTCGCCGTGCGTCAGTTTGCGATGATCCTTTCGTTCCTTGTGTTCCCAGGTTGGAGAATTTTCTGAAGATAACCGGTCGGGAATCAACAACTCGTTGCACCGGATCAGTGCGATCCGTAACCGCAAGATGCAAATTATCGGTCTTACCTGCCGGGTCGGCCGAGCTGTGTCTGGCAGTGCAGAGATGATTGGAGATCTGGTCGAAGGGAACGACTCCATCCTGGTCATTGGGCCTCCGGGAGTTGGTAAGACAACTTTGATCAGGTAAATCCTGTTGCTTCTTTTTTTTATGATTCCTCAGCTGAGATTTTCATGTTTTCTTTATTTATGGGTCTCCTTAACGTCGTTTCTAATTATTTGATAGTTTCCATGGGATTAAAGGCATTCTAACTTTTCTCTGTATGTGTGGTCTTTGATAGGCGGTCTTTCCTTTTTGACTGTGAACTGTGAATCTGAGTACAACTGTACAAGTATTGACAGCCTCCCATTCTAGGCATTCTTGTTATGTGATTTGTTAGTTGAGCGTCTGTGTTGTACTATCCTGAATATATTTCGATCCTTGTCATTATTCATACATTATGTTGTCTATCTCAGATCTTATGCATCAATGTTATACGCATACTTGTTGTTTTTATTCACACTGAGGTTATGTGGGCACAGGGAGATAGCCAGAATACTGGCTGATGAGCAATTAAAGCGGGTAGTTATTGTAGATACATCGAACGAGATTGGTGGTGATGGGGATGTGCCTCATCCAGGTATTGGCCGTGCCAGAAGAATGCAAGTTCCAAATGTTAATATGCAGCACAATGTAAGTATTTGTTCGTATTTTTAAAATGGAATTAGAGCTTTCCAGTACTTGAGCTGTCTTTTCTCTTCTTGCATTTGTTCTAATTCCTTTCATTCCTTTTGGCATGTTCATAGGTGATGATTGAGGCAGTTGAAAATCACATGCCCGAGGTCATTATTATTGATGAAATTGGGACAGATCTTGAAGCAATGGCAGCCAGTACCATTGCTCAGAGAGGTGTTCAGCTTGTTGGGACTGCACATGGAGTAACAATTGAGAGTATAATGAAGAATCCTTCTTTGCAGATTTTAGTTGGTGGAATAGAGGTGAGAAACATGTCTGTGTGTTTGCATTATTCTTCATATTGTTGTTTTTGGACTCAAACCTGCGAAATTCTCTTTATAGTTAAGGCAATGTGTGATAACAGTGTGGAGGGTCTACTGTGTTGGATATTATTTTGACAAAAATTAAGTATGAACAAACATAATCTGCTGAAAGGAGAGAGAAAGACATCAAGGATGTCTATAGGACATAAAGTGGCAAAGCCCATTGACCTTAGATTTTCTGGGGCTGGATGGATTATGATGGCATAAGTGGCCAACAGGAGTGCCTCATACACTGAAGTTTGACATCTTAGAAGTGCAAATATGTTTCTTCTTTGCTTCCTTTGTGTTTTGTATTCACAGTTCAAAAGCGCATAACCTCTAGATAAAAGGTAGTTGTTTGTGTAAAAACTTCGAAGTTGATGGAACATAGATTCTATGCTCTCTATCAAGTCCAATTTTTTAGGAAAGTCAATATAGCTACACTTGTTCTGTGTCAATTTCCAACAAAATGCCACGTGTAAAGAAATATATATAAATTTCACATTTGTTCTTTTTCCGTTGCATCCAAGTTTACTACTTTCATACTTCATCCAAGTTTACTACTTTCATACTTTGCAAACTTCTTCCATCATTCCAGCCTAGTTCTCGGGCAGATAGTAAGCAAATAAATGGATTTCTGTAAAGAGAATGGAAGGCCAGAAAATACACACTGTATCAAAGAAAAGAAAACTGCAGTTTAGTGCAAGAAGATGAATAAAATCTATTCAGTATTGATTAAAGAAGAGCCCAAAACTTTCAAAGGTGGGGATATTTTGATGGAAATGCTTGTTTTCATTTTACTGGTTAGCCTTTCAACTTATATCTTGTAGATGATCATCTGATTTTTGTTTATTCCATTTTACAGAGTGTAACTCTTGGGGATGATGAAGCCAGGAGAAGGAAAGTTCAGAAGACTGTACTTGAGAGAAAAGGACCTCCTACATTTACACGTGCTGTTGAGATGGTATCTAAAACAGAATGCAGAGTTCATCACAGATTAGAAGAGACTGTTGATGCTATTCTCTCTGGTAACAATCTGAATATCTTAAGCCCTTTGTTGGAACAAAGTCGACAACTATAATGCATGAATTTATATAATTGGTGTGAATAACTACAAGATAGGATATATCTAGGAAATGTGAGTGTCTTCATTCAGGGTTCTGTCTGCTAATAACTACATACTAAGGTGCAATGGCACAAACAAAAATCTTGCATGGGCATCATGTTTAAAAAGGAAAAAAAAATTGCACGTGGGTTTCCCTGACTTCAGATGCATCAACACATGCTGTGGTTCCATGTGAAGTGCACTCTTGCCCTCTCTTAGTTGTAAGTTGATGTTCCTTTTGGGTGTGCCAGCCAATCCTTATATCTGACCTTTTTATTTTGGTAGAAAGTTTTTAATTTGACATTCATGCCTCTTTGATGAACTCGGGATATTCTTAATTTGACGTTCATACCTCTTTGAAGAACTTGAGATGCTGAGTATGCATATGCTCAAAAAACTTTCTTGGTGCATGGATTTTATTTTCATTTAGTTCTGGATGGGCCTCTTATCAAATGAATGTGAAAGGATCTATTGGTTGTGGATCATACGGCACTAACAGACCCTTGCATCTGGCGTGCCATATATTTTGTGCCAGGTGGTCTGATTTGACATAGAAGTAAAATAAACATCCAAGCTAACATAGTAACATCAAACTTCTATTCGAGTATAAAATCTTCACTGTGATTTTACAAATTCCACTTTCTTTCAAGTGGAAAACATTGTGATTGCCAAGCAATAATCATCATCTTCATATCCCGGCTGTTTTTCATAGTTCTTAAAGTTTGATTTTTATGGATTTTAAGAGGAGAGCAGTTTGGGGCTGCCTTACCTAGTTGCTGGGATAGCTGAAATGTGGGGTTTGAGGTATAGGAACATGCCATGCTTAATTTAGATGTACCACATTTGGGCTTCTTGGCATTGGCCCAAGATCAGCCTTTCTATGTCGATCCTGACCGATCTGAGTTGATCCCACTCAGTACTTGAGTCTTATGGTGTCTACTTTTTCCTCGTTAAGGCTTGATCAAGGATGAAACATATGCATCTACTATTTCTTCATCAACGCTTTCCGAGTGAATCATATTCCATGAATGCGATGCATATTTCTAATCATATGTGGGATATATGGCAAAGGTGGAGTACTCTATCCAGAGCATATCCTCCATATATATTAATGTAAAAAATAAAATATCAATATCTAAATACCATGTATTGTATATATTATACAAATACTGATCCTTAATTGTTTTGTGCTATTATTATAATATATATTATTGCTTATGTAGTGTGGTTATCACAAGTGCCACTACCATGCTAAGGCATTTTCATGCTTGCTTTCCACATCTTTGGTTTCACTGATGTAATATCTCATTCTGCATATAAGCACTTCCAACTAGGAGCGATTTTTCAGGGAAATAATTGTCTTAGTTACTCATAAAAGAATATTACATGTTTTCTTTCCTGCTTGGCTTGGTTCGGTTGAAACCTCATTTCCTTTTATAAACAGGAAAATCTCCTCTTTTCGAGGTCCGAAAAATGGATTCCAGAGTTGATGAATCTAAAAGCCCTCTTCCAATACTAGAGAAGCAGATCAAAGAGGATTTGTTGGTTACTGGATCTGTGGACAGCGATACTGAAACAGAGAACTTGGATGATGACTTGGAGGATACTAGTGTCTGGTCCAAGAAAAGAAATGTTGATAACACTAATTTAACTTCTTTAAAGATGTCTCCTGTACGTGTTTATGTTTACAAGGTAAGAACTGTGATATCCACTATAATGCTGACACATGCTTCCTCCATCATCTTCTTCTAGCCACAGTTACCATATCATTTGTTTTACTGACGGGAAAAGGATCGAGTGGGCAGTTTCTCTGTCATGCTATGGACTAATTTTATCATTGTTATTGACCTTAGATTCTAGAAGCTGATGTTTTGCAAGTTGCTAAAGTAATGGGCCTCGAGAATGAGATAGATATTACTGACGACATTGGAAATGCAAACGCAATGCTGGCATTGAATTCTGAGATGAAACAAAATCCCTGGATTCGCAGTGTTGCAAAATTCCACCAGTTGCCAGTATTTGTTATCAAGGTAATTGCTTATCTATTTGATATTAGTCCAAGTTACGCTGAACCTCAGATATTCATAAGCCTGATGTGGAACTTATACATAATGAAGCTGTGATTACCTGCAACTACGTGATGTTCTGAAATGTAAAGTCAAAATCAAACTTACAGTTTACTAAACTCATTACTCATTTCTAATTGTCAGTCAAATACTATGGCACAAATGGTAAAGGCAGTTCGCATGATTCTTGGAATGGATGCCTTTGGTCCATTATATTCAGATCCAGAAAATTTTCCTGCTACTGACATTGAAATTGGGGATGATGCTCCAGAAAGGAAACCATCTTTGGAGGAGCTTGATGCATTGGAGGTATATGCATTATTTTCCTTTTTGCCTTTTGTTATTAGCAAGCAGCAATTGCAATTTTCTCAATTGAAAAATTTATTTGTCATTTTACCAAACTGTAATGATTAAATCAGTTGACTGGCCAAACAACTATGTTAATTAGTAGCCTTTCCAAGAGGTCACCAATCCCGAAACTACTCTTAACAAAGCATGCTGAATTTTGGAATTCTTTTAACTCAACTTCCGAAATATAGTTAACCGTAGTTGTTGCTAGTCCACTGATTTAAGCAGTAGGTCACAGCGGACCTTCCGGCTAGGTCATGCTCCAATATCATATATAATGATTAAATCGGCTAATTGATCCAACAACCATGATAATTAGTAGCCTTTCTAGGAGGTCACCCATCCCAAAACTATGCCCAACAAGAGCATGCTTAGCTTAGGAATTCTTTCAACTCAACCTACGAAAGATGGTTAACCAGAGTTATTAGTAGTCTATTGATTTAATTTCTTAACATATTTTCAAACTATGGTTGTTACATGAACTCTATCTTGCGCTAGTTACCTTAAAATTAGTTCATGTGTTCGTCTACTTCACATATTTCTCTAAATTCTAGTGGCTGCTGTCTTTTTCTGATTCCTGCTGTGTTTCTGAAGCCGATACGGATGGTATTGTAACATATACAAGTTCTAAACGAAATATCATGATAAACTTGTGTTGAAACTGCCAGTACTTGAATGTTTCTGAAGTTATGAGCACTTATTGGCTTCAACAATTAAAAGATTTGTTCATTAGTTTTGCTTCTTTGATAAACTTTGTAATCCGATAAAAAAGGACAAAATTAAATAACAACTACTTGAACTCATCCCTTGTCTCAACCTCACTGATCCTGCTGCATCTGATAATAACGGTTGTGTACAGAAATTTACATTTTCAAGATTAGAGAAAAAGGGTTGTGTTCATTGCTATCAATAAGGAAGTTTGGTCTTCATATAATGTTGTTTTGTCTCGTCTAATCCTATAGATTGATCATTATCAATACACCAAGTTATTTGCCACATTCAATTATTATACTGTTTTAACCTTAATTAGGGATAGTGACATTTACAAATCTAGATTTTATAACAATGCGGATTCCCAAGCAATCATCTAACATGGTATTATTTGGTGACCCACTGTTAATCAATTGTGGCTGGTTGTGTTAGCTCGTGACCAAGAATTGTCGTCTTGGATCTTGGCTTCATCTCAGGGGGTGAAAGAGAAGAGATCTCGAAAAAATCTCGAGAAAATCTTGGGAGATCGGATCTCGGATTCTCGGATCAAAATATATATATATATGTGAAATATAACATAATATCTTATAAAGATGGGAGTACATCAATGAATTTACATGAAAATATATAACACATTTGCACATCAACTGTGTGAATGAACAATTATAAAGTACTTTCAATATCAAAAAGATTATCTTTGTGCTTCTAAAAGATTTAAACTTTTATATAATCTTATGTAAATACTAATGTGGTATCAAGAACATTTTTTTGTTATTGTCCTTGATTATTTATTGCAAATTGATGATTAAATACTAATTGAATGTGTATGTTTATGTGTTCATATATTTAAATGTGATTTCATTTATGTAATTATCTATGGATAGGTATATATTTATTTTAGGAAATAATTAATCTTGACAAACTTGATGTTTGTGAGAGAGAGAAGAGTGTTAAAATAGATCTTTATAAAATTTAAGTATATAATATGTATTTATGATTATGAATCTTATATATATGTGATAATATAAATGATGTTGAAATATATTAATATGTTTACACTATCATAAACGGGTGCTTGGGAATCGTGGATTGACCTACACTGTCAAGTCGTTGGGGTCAAGGGGACAATGCCCCTAGTGAGGGGCATAAGGGGGCAAAGCCCCTTGAAGGAATTTTTTTTATGGACCAGTTCATGTGTGCCCGCAAAGGCACGATTCCACGGCGAACAATCGCTGCGATGTGACGAGATCTCGACGATCTCGTTTCTCGGCACCTTGGTGAAACCGAAAATCTTGCGAGATCTTCGCATGATGACTTTCCATGCTTGTGACACTGCAATACGACTGTGGCATTGCTTCATTTTTTGGTGTGTCCAAGTTAAGATTGTGACAAGGCTGCATGTTGGATTAAGAAATTTTGACTTAAAATGATTTTGGTGCACTGAATATGGTGTGGGTGGTCTATTCTTGACCCCAAAGCCATTTTTTGGGTCCAATGAGGTGTTTCCACTTCATATTTTTATTTATTTTGGTTTATTTTACTTTTTGTGATCCTCACTATGAATGTGCCATGTAGCTGCATTCTCATCGTTGTAATATCCTGTGTCCCCTTAAGTCAGGAGTTTCAACACCCCTAATTTGATGTTGATACCAAGGAGGGTAGGGTCGGGGGTCGCGACCGGGTCGCGGGACCCCCAGGCCGACCCGGTCGCGACCCTATTTTTTAAATATTTTTTTTTTGAAAAATTCAAAAAAATAATAAAAATGCGAAAAAAAATCTGAAAAAATACAGAAAAATTGGATAAATTAAATGACATGATTTAAATGAATAATGCATCAATTTTATTCCAACATGATGTGTTGTACACTTTGTAGGTAGTTGATGTACTCTCCCCATGTCATTTTGGGTTGAGTACAAAGCTGATACGTAACATACGTGACGATCGTAATCGTCCGTCCCTCGGGAAACTATCCTAAGACTTGATCCAAACGAGTCACCATAACTATAGGTCGATTGGATCGAAGTATCCGATGACTCGCATAATTCATTCCACGGTACTCTTGATCGTATGTAGGGAACGAGAGCCGCAGGATGAATCATACACATAGTCGGGGGCATCGTGGTGATTATACTCCAACTCCGTAGCTACGATGACCTCCTCTACACCTTGTGGCGGCCTTCGCGGTGGGGTATCTTGGGTCGCGTGAGTATATTGCTCCTCACCGGTAAAACGTAGCGACGTGGTAGGAGATATGGGAGGATGCGAGGTCCCTTGTACTTGTAAAGTGTCCGTGCCCCCGTATCGAGCACCATCATCGGCTGCTACTCTTTGACGACGAATCCTCGGACGTCTGGTACTGCACTCGGATGTTCGGCTCCGGCGTATCTTCTCGATCGTCTTCGACCGTACGCATCCGCAATATCGAAAAGGATCGGTCGTAACTTGTTTACCTTTTCGCCTACTTTGCGTACTCTTGGCTAGTTCCTTCTCGGTCCTCTGGCGCTTTCTTGGTGAGGGAGGGATCCGGAATTCTTCGGCTAAAGGGACATCGTCGAGCACTCCTTCGGCCCATTGTCGGTCTTGGGGGTTGAACTAGGTTCTCCCGACCCTTCTCGGTCGTTTACCCAAGCTTAAGGAGTTCTTCTCGTAGAATATTTGATCGAAATCGATATCCTCCTCTTCAATTGGCGGCTCGTCGACCGAACGTCATTGCGTGTGCTATCCAACTCTTTTGTTCCATCCGGTTACCTTCGTTCTATCCAAATTCCTCAACTTTAACCTCGTATTGTAGTGACAATACACGAGGTCTTCGAAGCCTCCTTGATGTCAACCAACTGTTTCTGCTTTGTGTGAATCAGTGAATGTAGACCAATTTCGCTCGCGGCCAGAAGCCGATGTGGTTTGACTTAGGACCACGATGGCTACGTCCGCCAACTCCTCGTACCCTGGTACTTTCCCATGGTCCATCCCCCAATCAGCTGCATAAATTGAATGTCGTGCATTATTACCTAAGTAAGCTTTAATTAATTAAGTGATGAAAAACATTTCTACGTACCCGGACTTAGTATCGTCACGACTCGTTCAACTACGCTCGTTCGAAAGTGAAAACTCCGCATTACCGTAATCGTACGTCTTGTTGCGAGCGATAATAGCCGGTCGTCGTCACCGAAGCAACCGTCGGATGACGCTCTTCACGTCATCAATAGCTCGTTCGTCGCCTTGAAATGTGGACTATGATGTCTTGGGTTGAAAAAGTAACCAACGAAACAAATAGTATTAGTAAACAAGTTATACGCAACTTTGATTAATAAAAAGATTAGTAAATGTTTAAGAAAATATACCGTGCATGTATGGGTTGATGTAATGTACGCTCCCGACGACGATCTATAATATCCCACCAACGGCGAAGTCGGACACGGTCTTGGAGATTTCTTCTTTGGCTCTCTCAATCGCATCGTATAAATACCCTATGTACGCTTTTCTATCTCCGTCAACTATCCTTAGTACCTTCACTATGGGTTGGACGATGTCTAACGTCTTCTTTACAACTTTCCAAAAATCTCCACTCTCTGTTGTCTCTTCTACTTTTCTCCCCTTTCTTTTATCCGATGGGTTACAACTAGCCATCCAACTACTGACCCGGTGAAATGACCATTTGAGTTAGAGCTCTCATTTGACTCGATAAACTTTCTAAGGAAATATAGTGGGAGGCGAACCGGGTTGCCTTAGGGCCGTAACAACTCTCGCCTGGTGTGTTCTCTCGTAAGTGCAAGGACAAAGTTGTGGTTATAAATAAATGAAGAAATAAACTCGGGCTAGCTTAACTGCAATACTATTTGAGGATCCTTGCATATATCCTCCAACATCGAATCTAAAGAGTGTGCGGAACGGGGTGTCGATACAACTTTGGTCTTTTGACCGTAAGCATACGACCGGCCGCTTTGTATGCCGCCGCATTGTCTGTGACTACTTGAACTACCGGCTCTCTCCTATTTCTTCTATCATCGCTCCATCATCGATTGGTAAAGATACTCTGCATTCTTTACTGCGATGCGTCGACCGACTTCCGAAAAGACCGTCTTGCCGGCAGTAGTACACTAGGAAATTGATCATAGTCTTCATAATACCTGTTAAGTATAAGATGATAAATAAGTTATACGAAAAAGAATGTTAATACATCTAATATGACTGAGTCAACGAAGCTTTAATTCCCGGTCCATCCCTCGGTCATTAACCTGCCACCTCGTTCCTCCCAGATGCCTTCAAATGACTGCACGTACTTCTTTGTTTCTTGCACCTCAATGCGGAAGATATACATTGTATATCTCCTTTGGGTTTGGACCGAGCACTCCCCTCCCGACGTACGCGATCGTGTCGATCGTGTTCTCGTAGTATGGTCCCTTCGCGGCATTTGCGGAATGCGTGGTGAAAGACCCACCTTGACGTTGCTCGACCAATCCTATCCTTACATAATTTGAGGTTCTTCATCGCCGTCGTGATTGTTGTTTGACGTTGTCGTGGTCTGGTGATTACGGGATCCACGGGACCTGCTGCCGGGTCGTCGTCTTGTGTGAGATCGTGAACCGATCTTGCGGTTGGTTGTTGGATCCTCTTCCGCTACCTCGACCACTCCCGGCACCGGACCCTTGACCCGTCATTCGGCCGGTATGTACATGAAGTCTTCCTCGGCGAATGATCTTCGACTTGCTTCCATCCTCGTGAGAGTTCATCTTTTTAAAAAACATTTAAGTATCGAAGGCTACTTAATTATCCTTTAAAATTGAATAATGAACAACGTTTATGAGTAACACCTCCCATACCTTCGTACTCTTCGTCTCCAAAAATATCCGGCCTCTCTTGTCCCGGTTCGTAAATGTGTACGGATCGTCTCCCCGGTTGTTGCAATTCTTCTCGGACGGTCTCTTTATGTCTTTTGCTAGTTCCCTTCGTTTGCTCCATCGCTTGTAGGTGCCTACGAAATTGAGCCTACGACCTCCCATGGTCCGTCTGAGGAAGAACATTTCCCTTCGTACCAACGAGATGAAATTTTAAACGATAAATACCACCGAATATTACTTTGTCGATATTTACATTGCACTTTTCTCTCCGCTGGAGATCAAATTGCAATGCAACCAAGCCGGATCACTCCGGGTCGCGCCGGTAGTTTGGGTTGTTTGGCTTGGAGAAGACATTTTTAAGTAAATAATTAATTAAGTAAGTAATTAATTATTTAAATAGCTAATAACCTTAATTAGTGACTACTAATGTAAGTATATTTTTATTTATATAAATTGAATGATTAACTAAATGTAGGATTAAGTAAGTAATTAATATTCCTTACTACTAATGATGTGTTAAGTAACTACTAAACTAAATATCTAACTAATCTTCTAACTAACTAACTATGCAAGTAACGGCAAATAAGTATTAAAAAGAATAAACTACTTAACCACTAATCAATGGAACTAATATTAAATAAATATACTAAATGAACTAATGAAATGCTTGATGAAATAATTAAGTAAATGAGAAAAAAATTTGAGCAATGAGAGCAATGAGAGCACGAAATGAGAGGTTGAGAGTGAGAGTGGGGGGTGGGAGTAAGGAGAGCCCCTCGGGGGCTTTAAATAGCCCCCGAGGGGGCTGAATGGGGGAGCGCCCCAAGACCGTTGGCAACGGTCTTGAGACCGTTGCCAACGGTGCGGCAACGGTCGCGTGACCGTTGCCCGGGTCGCGCGACCCGGTCGGCCGGGTCGCGCGACTCGCGCGACCCCGGCCACGACTCTGCGACCCGGCCGGGGGAGTTGCCCCGACCGGGTCGCGACCGAGCCGGTCGGGCCTAAACCCGACCGGGTCGGGGCCGGGTCGCGACCCGGGTCGCGACCCGGCATACCATGGTTGATACAACCTTAATAGGGTTTAAAAACATGAGATACAAATTCTGGTTTGATTCTGCAACAACTAGAGAGAGGGGGGGATGAGATAAAGAAATACGACTGGGAGAGGGGTAGGAGGGGTAGAAGGGTTGGCAGAGAGACAATGGGTGGCCCATGTGGTTGGACACAAGATAGAGAAAGGGCAAGAAAAAACCTCTTGTTGTCATGGTGAAGATGTAGTGCAACAATGTGCTGAATGGTGGAATTGGAGTGTTATTGGTGTTTGCATGTGTAAGTATAGTCTAATCCATCCCCGACCAGGCTTGACTAGGTGTTGGAAACAACTGTTTGGAGGCGATGGTGTGCTTCCCTTGTTGTCGTGTCTTCTTTGTCAGTGTCGTATCAGTTACATAATTTTATAGATCGATCGATTTGCCTTCAAGTTGGGTGGGGCCCAGCCACTTGGCACTCCTATGTACAACTCAACTCAACTCGAGCCTTAGTCTTAAATTATTTGGGTCTACCAACTATATTCTCATTTTTCACTCACATCGACTTTGAGTTACTTATTTAGTGATATTTAAATTATTCAAATCATATTGAATTATCCTCCGCCAAATTAACTTAAGTCTATCACTTCTTTTTTGTCTGTGTTATTTTAACATTTTTTTGACTTTTCTAACAATAGCTTCTTTATGTTTACATTTAAAATGTCCAAGCCATCTTAATCTCCTATCTTTCAATTTGCCTATAATTGTTGATACTCTTATATTTTTCTCGAATATATTCATTTGTTATTTTATGTAATCTAGTATGGCCACTTCTCCATCTTAATGTTCTCATTTCAATAATACATATTTTAGAAGTATAATTTTTTTATTATCTAATATTCATTACCATGTAACATTGTAGATTGTACGATAAAATTTTCTTTAAAGTTTAGTAGAATCTTATGATCCTGTAGTCAATTTTTACTTCGTCCAACTTGATTTAAGTTTATGATTAACTTTTTTATCACATTCTCCATCTGTTTGAATAATTGATCCAGCATACTTGAATTGAGATTTTTGAGATAATTTTACCTTATCTAAACTAACACTCAATGCATATAATACATTCTAGTTCTACTTAGTTTGGAACCCTTATGGGGTGTTTGGTTGCGCAACAATTTTTTGTAGACTTTCATGATCAAAAATTGTATTAAAAGAAAATGTGAATCAACCAATGACCAAGGATTGCCATCTCGGATCTTGACTTTGTCTCGGGGGGATGAAAGAGAAGAGATCTCGGAGAGATCTCGGAAAAATCTCGGGAGATCGGATCTCGGATCAAAATGTATATATGTATGAAATATAACATAATATCTTATAAAAATAGGAGTGCATGAATGAATTTACATGAAAATATATAACACATTTTGTATATTAACTGTGTGAATGAACAATTACAAAGCACTTTCAATACCAAAAAGATGATCTTTGTGCTTCTAAAAGATTTAAACTTGTATACAATCTTATTTAAATACTAATATGATATTAAACTTGTGACACATTTTCATGTGATAGTATAAGTGATAGTGAAATATATTAAATTTGTTTACACTATCATAAACAGGACGCAGAGTAGTCGCAGATTGACCGAGAAAATTTTTTTATGGACCAATCTACATGGGGTGAGATCTCGGCGATCTCGTATCTCGGCCCCTTGGAGAGACCGAGATTCTCGCGAGATCTCGGCGAGATGGAAAACCATGCCAATGACATAAAATTATCATGTTTGGAGGGATGTGATAACAAAAAAGTGTAACCACCACATGTGATGAAACAAAGTGGGGGATCACAAGATAATGAAACGAGGTGAGACCCTCTTTTTTTGTCTAAGAAGAAAATCACTTTCAAAACATAAAATTGTCATGTTTGTCAAACACTTATCTTAAAAAGTTTTAATACAATTTTTAAAAATTAAAATAAAAATGCTCATTATCATGCAACCAAACATCCCATTAGTCTCTAAATTTTTTTTTCTATGGTTTTAAATTTCTATTCATTTATTTTGTCTCATCTATCAATACAATTTATTTTACAAACGTTATACACCAAATTAGATCATCTTTTATAGTTTTTGTTAGTTCATCCATAACTAATACAAAAAGATAAGGACTTATTACAAATCTTTATCTTTTTCAAATCAATAAGCATCATATATAAAATTTTCTTCGTATCTTGTTATTTCTCTATCAAACTTCTAACGAGAAAAATATCTTCAATTGTAAATTGATCATACATAAATCTAAATTGGTTGTTGACATATTTGTATAATTTTGTAATCATTACTTGATAACTCTTTCTTATAATTTTATAGTATGACTTATGAGTTTGATCTCTCTATAATTTGTGCAATGTTATCACTCATTTTTTCTTAAAAATAGGTATAATGATACTTTTTCTCCGTACATTCTATATTTTTTTAAGATTTTGTTAACATGTTAAGTTAAGTATTCCTCTTCTAAATATTCTAAATATTTTCATACTTTAATAAGAATACTATCTGGACTGCATGTCTTATAATGTTCACCATTTTCAATACTTCAACTTTTGAATTAAATTCTTATAGTATGATTCAAATTAAACTTAGTTACATTTTTGTCTTCTATATTTTTGGCAAAGTTGTAATTAAAAGAGTATTAAAGTAAAATTTTTTATCTTTCTTTAATATTATTATCTTTGATCAGAATCTTTTTATTCTCATTTTTGATGTTTAGTTAAAATCGTGAGACCTCTCTCTCATTCTTGTTAATATCTTTTTCTCCTTTTACAGTTTCAAGTTTTTCATGTTTAAAAGTCTCATCTCGTGTTCTGTCTAGTAGTCTTTTTTGTTTTTTTATTTTTTTAATATCTTATGTTGTTCATACATTTAAACAATTTTTATACCAATTTCTTTTATTCTTAATCATCTTTTGTGCTTCTTTGTTCCACCACCATGTCTCTGTGCATGACACCCCCATGTATAACAAAAAAAAATGGAGATCACAAGAAAAAGAAAAAAGGTCTCAAGTCATTTTTTGTCCTAGATAAATTCTGTATAAAAGCTTATTCTTGTAATTCTTACCTCACTACTGGGGTGTTTGGTTGCATGATAATTTTTTGTACACTTTCATGATAAAAAATTGTATTAAAATAAAAAGTGAACCAACTCATGACATAAAATTATCATGTTTGGAGGGATGTGATTACAAAAAAGAATAACTACCACACATGACCAAACAAAGTGAGGGACCACAAGAAAAAAAGAAAGAGGTGAGACTCTCTTTTTTTGTTTAAGAAGAAAATCAATTTCAAAACATAAAATTGTCATGGTTTCCAAACACCTCTTTTAACAAGTTTTCTTACAATTTTTAAAAATTAAAACAAAAACTTTAATTATCATGCAACGAAACACCCCATACATGTTTAACAAGTTTTAATTCAACATGACATTTGTGTAGTTAAAACTTATATTATAATGCAACCAAACTGCTTATGACCGTTTTAGAGGAGGATGGTGCATCTATTCTATTTTGTTGACTTCTAATTTACCTTCGACCATGTAGCTCTTTTACAGAAGTCCAATTGGAACATAAGTCTATTTAAGTGTGAGTTTATTTTGCCAAAGAACACAACACTTGTGCCTGGCATTGTAATTGCCTCCTGATGATTTATCAAGATTTCTGTCTGTAGCAAGGATTGCGGAATTGGAATCATTCATAGGATCGGTGGGTACCAATTCCAATCTGGATTAGATCGGAAAATCGGCCGATTCTATGAGAGAAAAACCGATCCAGAATTTTTCAAAAAAAGGAAAAAATCTTAAAAAATACTTTAGAGTTCACATAGACTTGTAGTGTGATTCATTCCGATCCTTGTGGGGACAAATCGGCACGAGAATCCAGCACTGCTGCTGCCGTAGCATAAGTTGGCCATATCTTCCCTGCCTGATAGGGCTTACAGGGTCCAAGCCCATGCCCATCACCCGGTGTTGGGTTCCATGGACCCGAAATAACAAGTTTCAAGGACTTAAGTCACTGTTTGAATCGATCCCGTACTAAACTGATTCAGCTGATTTTGGTCGACTGTTTGGTTTGGTCGGGGACTTCAAGTCAAAATCGGATTGGTGGATGTCGATCCGATCTCATAATCAATTGATTATGCAATCCATGGCCTCTGGCCATATCCCAGGATTTTACGATGTGCTGTCATTTATTTGGGATTATATGGAGTAGAAATTGTAAAATAATATCTTTCCTTTCTCTTCTTCTTAAAAATAATGGAATGTAACGGACAATGATCTCTATAATTCGCCTCTTAATAGCTGTTGGAAGTTGCTCGTCTCTGTCTTTTCTAAAAAAAATCTAAGCTCAATTAATGCAACACAAAACTTAAAAATGAAATGTGGTTCATTCGGATGTGATTGTATATTCAATATTATAAGAGATTTTAATAGATTTCCACTCCAAAATCCCAACCAAATGAAATGCAACCTAGACATGTATTCTCTCCTAACGTGGGTGATGTTCAACGTTCCTACGTTATACTCATCATCGCCTTGTTTTGTGACCGCAGGAGGTGCGGATGGCCATCGAGTATATTGTTATTCCCGGCGGAGAACCGGTGGAGCTCCTGCCGAGGCGCTCGGAGATAATCGCTCGGCAGCTGGAGCTCGTCGAGAGCTACCAGCTGGCCGCCGAACGATCTGGCACCGAGCTGAACTCCAGGCTGCAGATTCTACCCTCTAAGCTGAGCAAGAAGGCACCGGCAGCTAACCAGGTCGGCTGCAACACGACGACCCGATCGGACCCGTCTTTCTTCATCGGTGGGAACAGGGGCGCCACCGTCGACCGGTTGCCCCTTCTCCCCGAGTAAACTGGTGTTCCTCTCGGGATGTACAGCAGCAACAGCCCTATCATACTGGTGTATGTGTATGCAAGTGAAATTATGTCACACTTACCCAACGAAATTGTGTATGATTCATCCCATTTTTTCCTCACAAATAAATGTACATGCTCAACATGCGCCCCCTTTCCCCGACCCTCGTATTAAATTTTTTTTTTTGATATTGTGCTGTGTAGCATCGGTTTTACTGTCGATGAATATGTATCGCTTTTAATGCGCTGACCGAACAGGAAATAAATGTAGAACCGTGGCTTATTGTCCGGTGGTGGACAGATGGGGGAGTTTTTATACGTCAACATGTCGTGTCAGGGTCAGAAATCAGCTAAAATTTTTAAAAACAAATGATGCCCAGGAGAGTTATCTTAATAAATATTATCAAGAAAAAATATCAAAAGACGTGACCGCACCCGCCGAAACTTTAAGTTATTTTATTGGGGTATTTTAGATTGGTGGCTGACTGATAAACTTATTAGATTGTTTATGTCACTCGATTTAATTAGAAATTGAGAATCTATTAAACAATATCTAATCCCATGAATGATTCTCAGCTCCCGGTTCTCATTTTTATACGATTTTACCTTTTGTCTTCGTCTAAACCCTCGTATATTAAATTATTATTAGGATGTGCGATAAATGAATGGATTAATATTTTGAAAGATACGTTCGAGAATAACCGACGTTCAAAATATAAAAAAATTATCAGATTAATTTTTAAGAAACAAATGGTCAAAGGGTTTTTTATTTAAATGTTTATCTTGATGTATATGATTAAGTATACTCATTTTTTAAAAATAATACGAGCTATCTAATAGTGTCTGCCACTGTGTCGGGTGTAATTTATCATTCTGAATATTTTCAAATACAAAACCGTGTGGTGTTGCCGGAAAATCTGTTTTTTTTGGTTCAAAACAAAAAATCGAGCAGGTAATACCATCTTTACTAAATATGTTCACAGATAAGAGCTGGTGGTCAACGCGAATTTTTTAGCACTGTTTTTAAAGAAACGGGAGGAATATGCCTTCTTCGCTCCGGCTCCGACGATGTAAACGGGCTTCGCATTACGCGTTGCGCCCAACGACGCCGTGCAGAAAGAAAATGTCGGTCCCGCGCCCGGGTTGACTTTCTCCTCCGTCGTCTACCCTCTCCAAGCGCCCTATAATATCTATCTCTCGGCTTCGAAAAAGCGAAGAGGCATTCACAGCGAAGGGGCCAGGGACGAGATCGCAGCAGGAGGGGACTGCAGCAATGGAGGGAACGGGGGAGGACGGCGACGTTGGCCGCCAACGCAACGAGGGGCCCGTTGCGTGCTCGGCATGGATATACCGCCGAACGCAGAAGCAGCACTACTACAGAAGGCAGCAGCCGCAGCCGCAGCCGGAGGGAGCAGAGCAGCAGCAGCAGCGAGGGATTCTGGTGGTAATGGGGCGGCCGGGAAACCGCACGGTCTCCCCCGTTATCGAGATCTTCTCCTTCGACCCGAAGACGGAGTCCCTCTCGTCTTCCCCCCTGGTTGGTTTATCATCCGAATTGCTTTTGCTTTCCCCAATTTCTATTTGGACTTTCTCCATCAGCTCCTCACGTCTGTTTCTGCTGCCCGTGCTGGTGCCTGTAAGTAGGCGGAGTGCGTCGTTGACGGGGATCCCCTGGCCTTCGAAGTGCATCCAAGCGGGGAGGAGATCGTCTGTGCGACCGCCAACGGATGCAGGTGGGTTGGTTTCGTCGCCTCCACTTACTTTTAATTCTGACTGTTACGTTCTTATACGGTAGCTCGTGTATTTTGTTTCATGGAACTGTGCTATTCTTAGTACCTGACCTAACATCACCGGTATGCACCAATGTTGTGATTTTAACATGATACCACATGGATTGTCTGAAACGGATGCAGTAGATCGTAGGTGGTTGAGAATAAGGTGTCTGCATCTCTAGGTGGATTTTTTTTTGGGTGTGAATTAGTTCGTTCTGATTATTCATATCTTTTGTACCAACTTACTTTCTACTTACTACCTGAGTAGGGATGCACTATTAGTTTCTATTTCTACTCTTCCTTGTATGTTAGTTTGTATTCTTAATTTCTGCAACAAATGATTTGTGGCAATGAGGAGCAGAGACTTCTCCTACAAAATATTTTCAATATGTCATGGACCTCATTACCTATTAAGTATCTTGGTCTCCCATTATCAAACAAGGGCACCAAGAGTAAGGATTGACAATGTGTGATCTTGAAGATGGAAGGCAGACTTCAAGGGTGGAAAGGTATAATATTATCAACTGGGGGTAGATGGCTCCTTTCTAAGATAGTGTTACAAAGCATCCTCTCTTTTTCTTTTCTATTCTTAAAGTGCCTAAAGGTTTCTGTAACAGATAGGAGAGAATTAGGGTGAGATTTTTCTGGCAAGGGAACACTGTCAAAAGGGGGCTTCACCTTATAGAGTGAGATCATGTGTGCAGACGGCAGACATTCCATAGAAAGGGGTGTAGGTTTGGTTCCTTTGAAGCTATCAATAAAGCACTTCTATTCAAGTGGCTTTGGAGCATAGTTGTCAAGGCGACAAGGCGCCCAAGGCGTTGAAGGGTACCGATTCCGCTTAGGCGACAAGGCGGCCGCTTAGGCGTCGCCTAGGCGGTCAAGGCGGTATTAAAGGAAGACTGAGTTGGGAGGTTGTTATATATATAAAAAAATAAATATAATTATATTTGTTATGTTATAATTGAATTTGAGTGTTTTATCAATGCACATAAGTAAATATGATGTGTGTGAAAGAGAAGAAAGTTAAATAAATATTTATAAAATTTAAGTATATAACTCATTTATGATTATAAAATTTATATATGTGCAATAGTATAAGTGATGGTAAAATATTGTTATAATATTATTAGATGGGGGGGGCGCAGTAGTCGCGGATCGACCGCGCGGTCGTCGCGGGGGTCAAGGGGCGCGCCCGCGGGGTTGTCGGGGGCGAAGCCCCGAACCCAAAAAAGTATGTAATAGTATAAGCGAGACAAAGAGAGAGAGAGGAAAGAGTTGAAAAAGAACTTAATTAAGTATATAATATATGTTTATAATCATAAATCTTAAATATGTATGATAGTATAAGTGATAATACAATATATTAATATATTCAAACTATCATTAAATAAGTGTCCTCGCGAGGGGTATCAAGGGAAAAAAATCCCTCAAAAACTTTTTTTAATGATGTAAAAATACCCAAGGCGCCTTGCTTGGGCGCCTTGGGCGCCTAGGCTGGCGCCTTGGGCGCCTTGGGCGCCTTGGCGGGTGCCTTGGGCGCCTTATTGGCCCCAGACAAGGCGCCCTGGCAAGGCGCCCTTGGAAAGGCGCCTTGCCGCCTAGGCGGGCGCCTTGACAACTATGCTTTGGAGACTAAACTTGATCAGACATGCTATTTGGGCTAGGATTGTGCTTTCCAAGTATGGGTTAGGGAAGAATGGTGAATGGATTAGAGATGTTAGTGACGGAGGCAGATTGTTCAACATTTGGAAATGTATACTTTGTAATTGGGATTTCTTTATTGCTTCTTGTACCATGAAGGAGGGGAATGGCACGAAGACTTGTTTTTCGGGAGACAAGTAGACTGGACATGATTATCTGCCTACCTTATTTCTTTTTCTTTTTAGTCTCTATCACTATCCTTATGCTACAGTTGGTAACAACTGGGATATCATAGTAAAATGGTGCCTGCTTTAAGAAGAAATCTAAAAGATGAAGAGGTTGAGGATGTTTCTAGACTATTGATCCTGGATAATCGTGTGTGCATTATGAATCAGGAGGATGTTCTCATTTGTTAGCCATGTAAGAAGTCAGTCTTCATAGCCAAGTCTGCTATTTGCAAATTATTTTAGGTGGGTGTGTTCGTTCCGTGGGATCAAGTGATGTGGAAAGCTGCTACATTAATGTAACCTCAAAAATTCCCAAACAATCTTAACCTTCTCGGAAAGGATGTTCTTTTGTTTAACTTTAATGACTATGAAATTATGTAGTATTCTATAGAAGTATTAACTAATTCATGATATATAAAAATATATGTTGGCTTGTTGGATTCTTTGAAAATGTTTTATTTTGACTTCTACCTATTGGACTTGTAAAGTACGGATGTTAATTACATCGAGCAATGACTCTGTGAAACCTCGAGATTTATTCATAAAGATATAAGAATATATGACATGGTTTGAAAATTCATTTGACTTCCGTTTATTTGGGAAATGAACTTTCGTTATCTTACCTTTGGCTACTATGAAAGTATATGATATTTCATAGAAAATATTAGCCAAAATATGTGGTATGCATATAAAATATATATGTCGAGGTTAGGGTTCATAAAGTTTGTCTTTGGGCCTCTCTCCATCGGAAGTTGCGAATTTCCGATGTTAATTACATCGAGATTCTCGAACACCCTTGATTAACCGTCGTAGCAACTCGTACATAAAAGATAAACATTCATCCACAAATCATCAACGCATGGGAATTATAGTTCATAAAATCAATGGAATACAAATTTAATATTTAAGTTCGACACATAATGACCATATAAGGTCAAATGTCAATGTAAAGCTTAGTATTTAAGCTTGATTTATGAAATATGGGTAAGGATTCCAATCATGTCAACATATTTTTCATGAGATTAGCCATTTCAACATATGTTGGATTATTAGAGCTAATCTAGATCCGAGCATATTCAGATCAAATTTTATGTTGATTTCATATAAATTGTTATATATCGAACAAAATGAAATCTGACCCCACGTACTGTTTTATGAACAGACTCATTAAAGTCTATCATTTTAGACTTAGTGATGAAAACAGAATATTGTTCATGCCTAAGTCCTTATATGCACAAATTGATATAAAATTCATAAGGATGTGCCGGATCCAGGTGATTATGATTGGATTCCACATCTCAATGTCTAGGACTTGACAAAATCTGCTTAAACCTAGTCCTTATGTTGCTGGGTTAAGTATATTTGTGATCAATTGCCTAATACCCAGGGTTCCATCCAACTTTAAATGGGGATGGGTTCATCTTGGATTAGATTCTAAACGGATATCAAGGTATGCTCCAAAGGTACCCCTATGCACATTCACTACCTTCCTCTCTTCTCGAGTCTTGGTATGTTAAGACCATTATTTTCTTAGCACTTAGTCGTCCCTAATAATTAAGGTTCCCGATTTCTATCATCATCCTGATTTGCCTATACTCCCTCACCGAAAACCCTGTTTATGCCAAACATTGCTTTCATATGGGCTATGGGCCTTAGCCATAGATAAAGACCCCGGCTGGCTTGACATAAATCCCAACCTGAATATTTAACTTCTGATCTCTTCCTAAGTTCAGGTCCGATTCCGACCCTAATATGGGTCTCAAACTGGTCATGATTCTATATTGAACCATGCCTTAAGGTCTGTTTTATGATAGGTATTCTATCTAACTCGTTTTGACCCTGGAATGTCAAACGAGATCAGGTTGGTTTACCTCTGAAATGCCTATATCCTATCCACTCTGGTTCAGCCTACAGACCCACCATGCAAGGCCTATATATGGACCAAGGAGGAATTACCTCGGCCTCTAGCTCAAATCTTCCGAAGCTGGGATCCTGATATTGACCTTATGCTGGCCATTGCCCGGGGCTGGACCATATACTAAGACCTGTCCTATGGTAGATATTAAATCCATCTTATAGGTGAATTCAAAGCCGGGACCTCCTCTATTCACCTTTCAAATTTAGTGCTTGGACTTGACTATGGACCTTAGCCTATACCCCCGGGATCCTGGATGCTCAGGGATGATGATCCCAGCCAATATGGAATTTGTATAATCGAACCCAAAACCTGGAATTCAAAAGCCCGGATATGGACATTAGGCTTCAGTCTTATGGCTTACCCTGAAATTGACCTTAGATTGGTCAAAATCCGGCGTTGACCTATATATTAGGATCTACTTCTATGACAGGTATCGAATCTACCCTACATGGGGTCTAAAATTCTATGCGAAATCAAGCCTATATGATCCTGAAATGTCTGTCACTCAGACACCCAAATTTGGGTATCACTCTGTCATATCAGACCTATATATGTAGGTCATGGAATATTCACCCTAGCCTCCCCCACGAGCTCTCAATGATCTGATTATATTCAGGTCTAAGGTCATCTAAAACCCTCTCTTTGTAAACCAGATGGCCTACAGCCGAGAGGCTCATCAGGAATCTGTTTAGGCTAGGCCCTGTTTATGTATAGATTCTGGAACTAGTTAGTCATTCAGCTCCTAAATATAGCCGGGGTATAACTCCAACTATGACCCCAACCTGAGTCATCTGAGCTCAGTCAGAAGTCCCCCATACAAATCTTTTACATAGGCTATGGATCTTTAATGACCTGATTATGCTCGGGTCCAAAGACAGCTGACCATCCTCCTGCAAATAGGTGGCCTATGGCCGGGAGGCTCAGCTAGGCCCATGGGTAGCTGAAGATAGCAGACTCTGCCTATGCATATTTCACATCCGGTCTTTAATATATGAGATCATTCTCCCTCTATTCATAACCTGGATGTCTAAAATCAGGTCAAAATCTGAGGATTAAGGCTCAGTCCCGTTTATTGTTGGACTGCATATCTGCCTTACTCTCTTATATTCAGATTTAACCTCCAATTGTCTTCATAATTATCATAAATTGTATGCACATGCACATATAATGATGCTTGATCATCAATCATACACATTTCATTTGTGCCGTGTGGTGCAGAACACACCCTTATATGGCGGAGTTCAAACTTATCATGTCGGAGTCACTTTGTCCCTTTCGAGGGTTCAGATATGAAAATCATCATTCCCTCTTGGCAATTAAGCTTATTAGCTTCCTCTCTATTATGAGGTGGGCCAAGGGAATGAGTATATGGCTTTGATTTTTATCCGGAACATGTGGATACAGCCATGTTCAATCATATGCCACTAATCAATTGGACATCATTTATATTCCCAACTTCAATGGCATGAACTTTTTATTACAGAATATTGTCTCCCATTAACATAGAGGTTCGGTCCATGATTGACCCCCTCTTTACATGAAATTTTCTTTGTTCCATCAATGAGCCGAGCTTATGTTCTTTCTCCATTATGGGATGAAATCACAAGAAATGGGCATATTGCTCCAACTTCTGTCCAGAATGGGTATGTAGAGCCATGCTCCACCTGATTATGCTCTGGAATGGTCATTAGTTTCCTCATAGACCCTCTCGGCCCTGATCTTCAAACTGTCATGGGACAGTGGGTACATGAATTCTTCCAGGCCCGGTTGGACACCTTCTCTCTGCTTTACTAAGGCTACCCGGGGGTCTTTGGTCCATCATGTGGGTCCCAAAGAGGCCGGGTATAACCTCATCTCCATACTTTACTCCTGTTCCTTGTCCTGAATAGAAGTCATAGGCTTGACATAGATGGAAGCCAGACCCGATGGTATATGCAGGGCTCTTTATGCATTAAGCTCCTGACTTGCCATGGACCGACATGAAATATAGGGGGAACTAATAAAGGAGACAAAGGGATTCCAACCATGAACTGAAATCAGGGACAAAGGGTAATTCATATAGAGAGGTCGGGAGAATTTACATCTAGTGATTTCTATGGCCGATTGGGCTAGAGTAAGGAAGGTTGTTTAGTCATGGTCTGGAGGTGAGAGCATAGGCAAATTGGTGATATGTTAATAGAGTGTCCGGGGGTCTCCTAAGATGGTGATGTAACCTCAAAATTCAAAAAGATTAATTCTCTTGTTTTGGAAATTCATTTTCCTTTTGAATTTGAATTTGATTTGATTAGACCTTAGTATTGACTTCTTAGGAAAATAGATGGTATTCCATAAAAGTACTAACTAGGGTCAAAATTTATTTATTGAGGTTGTTAGGTTCTTTGAAAATTTATTTTGACATCTCCCCGTCGGATGGTGCGAAGATCCGACGTTAATTACATCGAGATAACTCGAATACCCTTGATTAAGCGTCATAGCAATCCATGAAAATAGAAAACATACATCCACCAAATAAGCATTCACACACATATGGACATAGGAGAAAACAATCCCATGAAATTTGATGGAAATGCAAGCACTCAATTTTAGTTTGGATTTGATTTGAATTAAATTGAATTAAATTTGTTGGTTTAGTTTTGATTTAGTTGAGTTTAGTTTGAGTTGAATTTAATGGGTTGAATTAAATTGGTTGATTTGAATTTGATTGAATTGAATTTAGTTTGAATTTGAGACAGTTGTTTATTGATTTAAGTTTGGTTCAATTTGAATTTGTTGATTGATTTTAAGTTTGATTTGGGTTAAAGACAGTTTGTTTATGGGTTTAATTTGAGAAATTTTGAGTTATGTTGAATTTGGTTTAATTTGAGTTTGTTTCATTAAATTTGTGAGAATTCCAGTTGAATTTTGTTTGATTTGGGGATGAATTTGACAGTTTCTGGAATTTCAAATTTATAAACTGATTTGGGTTTGAGTTTGATTAATTGATTTGAATTTGGTTGGAATGGGTTGAATTGAATTTGAGTTTGATCTGAGCTCAATTTACTTGTCGTTTTTTAGTTTGATTTGATTTTATGTTTGGGGTTCACTGATGGTTGCGTGAAATTTCTGCCTTTGAGTTTTTTTTTAAACCGGGTGATTGTGATGTGTTGGATCAAATTCACACTTCATTTGATAAGTTGATAGTAGGGGTGTAAACGGAATCCGATATTCCGATTCGATTTCGATAAAAATTAACGGGTTTGGAACTTGTTTTTGTATCCTATAAGCTATCGGAATCGGAATCGGATATTCCGGTAGCTTATCGGAATCGGAATCGGAATCAGTTAGTTCCGTTTCCGTTTATCCGATTTCAATAAAAAAATAATTATATATAAATAAAATTAAATAAAACAAAGTTAAATAAATTATAAAATATAATATATAAATTGATAAAATAATTAAAATAAAATTTTAAGAAGATTATATCAAAATTTATTAATTATATGTAAATTATTGACTCACTTTTGAATAAAAATTAATATTTAATATGCATTTCGGATTTTATCGGATTCGGTTCCGATTTCGATAACGGAATCGAAATCGGATCGAAATCGGAACATAGTGATTCCGAAATTATCGGAATCGGAATCGGAACCCCTTAACCCTTATCGGAATCGGAATCAGATTCTGGTGAATCCGCTACCGAATCCGACCCGTTTACAGCCCTAGTTGATAGGGTTGATTGCAGAATTTCACAGTTTCCGGATCTTACAAGTTCAGAATTCAGATTACAAAAATTCTAGTTTGGATTTTCTGCAAATTCAAGTCTTCTACAAATTCTGCACATGGCACACCTCTGATTTCCGGCTGCAGGTTCTATGGGCATTAAACTTTCAGATTTCTGCACTTTCAAAGATTTCCAGATTGCAGATTTCTTAATGGGTCCGACACAAATTCAGCATTCGGATTTTTCAGTTTTCTGGGCTTCAATTGCAGATTTCAAAAACATCAGTTTCCAGACTCCAGATTTTTAAATATTTCGGATTTGCAGGCTTTTAAACTTTAGATTTTGGACCTTAAACTCTGCACAAATTCGGATTCATTATACCTCAGACTTTCAGATCTTACAGGCCTTAATTCCCTTGCAAAAAAATTCAGAGTTCGACCTCTCCAAATTTCAGACTCTAGAGCCTGCGGCCCCTGCTCCCTTTAATTCAATTTCAGATTTTTAGATCTTCATCTCTAAATGTGAAGTTCAGATTCTGAATTCATACTCTATTTCAAACTTCGGATCTCAATTCAGGTTCGGAATTCAGATTCTGTACAGATTCTAGGTGCCCCAAAATTTTCAGGTCCAGACCTCAGATTTATGTGGATTCTGCACCTCAATTCTCAAATTTCAGATTTTTCTGCTTCTTTTGGTTTCAGTTTTGCTGTATGTTTCAAATTTCAGAAATATGATATTCAGACTTTGAAACTCCTGAACATCAGACCAATTCCAGATTGCAGACCTTTGTTCGGATCTTCTGCAGTTTAATTGATCTTCAGGCTGCAGATTCTCTAAATGGGCTTCTGGACCAATTCAGATTTCAGACTCTTCAAAGCTTCCAATTGCAGATTTCCTTGGCTCAGATTTTCAGATTTTAATCTCAGTATTTTAGAGGTGATTTCAGATTCCAGAAAATTCAGCTTCAAGTCTGATTTTCGGTTTGGTTTTACAGATTGGCAGATTCAGAATTTTTTATACTTCATGTTTGCATTCCGAACATTTCATGAGGTCATTGAACTTCTCTTTTCTTTTTATTGAACTTGCACCGAACATATTCTCCACATTGTCTGAAATACAACATCATGACATGACGTTCATTCTATGAACTTGGTATCAAGCATCTGTTGGTCTTGAGATCAACTTGAATTTGTTGTCTTAAACATATCCCAGCCTTTAATAGGCATCCTGGAATTTGTTTTCAGCATTTGAGCAGTGTCCCGCCTTTGATAGGCATAGAAGTCTTCTCTCAACCGGTTCAAGGTTGAGCATACCCGGCTTTTAATAAGCTTGTGGGCACTCATCCCATGGTTGGTCATCCTCATTAGCTTATGGTTTGGGCATGTTGACATGTTGATCATGCACAGCTTCTTCATGGCATAATGGGAAAAAAAAAACTCCCTCGTGAGGGATGGTAAGACATTGGGGTCTTTTAACTAGACCTTTGTATGCCCACCTTAAAAAGAGGGTCAGGAGGTGGGTTTAGAACCGGCCTCCTGGTTTCCCTTCATTTTGAATTCTTTTAAGTTGAGCCGAGGCCTTGAGGTGGGTTTAGAACCGGCCTTATGCTTGCCTCGGTTTGTTTGAATTAAATGGATTTTTATTTAATTTAAATTGATTGTTTGTTTTATTATTATTTTTGAATTAATCATGGGTCAGGAGGTGGGTTTAGAACCGGCCTCTGCTTGCCCACTTGAATTCTTTTAGGTTATGCCAAAGTCATGAGGTGGGTTTAGAACCGGCCTCTGCTTGCCCACTTGAATTCTTTTAGGTTATGCCAAAGTCATGATACTGTTCATCAGGGGCCTTGCGGATCTCCTCCTCCTCCTCTTCTTCTTCTTCCTTTTTTTTTTAAACACCTTTGGAGGTGGGCCCCACAGCCCCAGGCCACCTGCGCGCGACCACTTCTCCCTCTCTTCTTCTTCTTCTTCTTCTTCTTCTTCTTCTTCTTTTTTTAACACCATTTGAATGTGGGCCCCACCCCTGGTTGACCCGCCAGTCAACGGGGCTTCACGCGCCACCCGTGCGCCGGCTGCGCGGCCCTCACGCGGGCCCAGGGGCCTTTTCCACCGCGGGGACATAGGTTCGGGGGGTATTATTTCCCCCCGACCTCTCCCTCCTTCGCCCGGACGGAGCTCGCAAGCCCGACGGCGACCGTTCTCTTCCCCGACGGCCGCGGAAGCGGGAGGCTCCGGGCTTGCTCTCCACCCGACGGCCGCGGAAGCGAAAGACTTCCGGCGCTTGCTCCCCAACCTCGGAGGGGACCCGGCTGCACCTACGGCCTCCGGCCGACGTGGGCGGGAGACTCCGGTGGTTCCGACGGAAGCTAAGGGCCGCGGCGGCGGCGTTTGACGTTCGCGACGGCGCCGTAACAGCACGGAGGCACCCGCAGCGCAACCAGAAGCAGGGTAGAGGACCTATAAGGAAGAGGAGACCCACCGCCGGTTGCGTTTGAAGGTCGGAGCGTCGCCGCGGTAACTCCCTGCCGCTCCTCTCTTTCTCTCCTTCTCTTCCTTCTCTTCTGCCTTCCGGCCACCTCTCTCCTGCGCGACTGCCCCCAAGGGGCTTTATAGGCGCTGGACCTTCCTCTCCTGTTGGGACTCCCATCGAACACTGCCTTCGCTTCAGCCGGACCCGGAAAGGTCCGGGATTTCGTGGGATTTACTCCCTCGTCTCCTCCAGATCCCCCTGCCGCGTTGGGACACTTCTATCAAAGAGGATTCCGATCCCCTTTCCTCCGTAGGAAACCTGCCGAGCAGGAGGTATTCCAGTCCGTGGAGGACTCGGAGGGCTCAAACGCGGCGTCGGGCTTCTTCCGCGATTTGAGCGCCTGCTGTAGAAGGCCATCCTACTCCGTGAAGGACTCTAAACAGCCTGGGACTAGGAGACGGCCCATATCGGTTCGTTTAAACAGTTCCCCTTGCCCATAGGACTTCCTCCTCTTGGCAAGTCCCTAGCGGGAGATAGATCCTGCCAGCGTAAATTTTTTTCTTTTTTTTTATCTCCAGCCGGAATAACCCATTTTTACTATCCAGACCCTCCTTTTCCCAACATTCTCTACATTGACCGGCTCTGTTCAAGGTCTTTTCAATAAGCCACCAGACTTGTAGCGTACCCGACCCTGTCCAGTTTGGATTGGCTGTACGCAATTCTGAGGCATCCCATCTCTTCGTACTGCCTTGAGGGTAACTTCTATCAGCCATTTTGGGGTAGGCCACCCTCTTTATTTATTTATTTAGGCATTGAATTGCCTGTCTCCATCAACAGTACCCATAGGGTGACCGTTATACCACTTTCTTCAAATTTTAAATTTTCGGAAATCCCTGAAGCTGATGACCCCCCCCCCCCTTTTTATTTGAAAATGTGGGTGTCAACAGATGGTTTATCTTATTTATCCCGGGAAGCTTGAAAGCGGGCTTTATGGTCCCCTACCTGCTGATTATATGGGTAATACTCAGGTCTAGATGGAAGAAACATGTTTCTAGTGGTATGTCATGAAGTATGGGCTGATGAAGTGCTCATCCGAGGAAGGGGACAATCAGAAATAAAGGGGAGGAATATAATTGATGATTTGTGAAGGGGGATGAGCCGGCTCCTATGGGAACTTACCTTCGGTACCTCCACCTACCTTTGTTTACCTCCTTAGGACTTGCTTGGTGATGCCCTTGTTGATCTCTATTCTCCAAAGCTCCCGCTGCCTTTTCTCTCCTGTCCTCTCTTTGCTCTCCCGCGGGCTGGCTTTTTATAGGACATGAGATCCCCCTTGCTCCGGTAGTGGGGGAGAGTTATGTGCGCATGATTGGAAGTGGGGAGAGTGGGAGATCATGGGGGGACAGGTGGCAGTCCCCATCTCCTACATTCCCTCTTGCGAGGGAGCATCCAATGAGACATATCTCATTGACTCCCGGCCCTCAATTTGATGGGCATCCTTGATCGACCAGTGCTCTATTTGATCATGGCCTTTCATTTCCTAATTGGACATTAATCCCATTAAGGATCCGGCTGATCCATCATGCTGTACCGTTGACTATCCAAGAGAATTATGATCCATTTGACTTGTTCAACACTTAATCCCGGCCCTTGAGCATGTACCTCTCCATTTAATCCAGGCCCTTGATCCCTTATTGGACATTAATCCTATTAAGGATCCGGGAGGGCCTTGACACCCGGTAATTAACCTTGCTTATGATTTGCCCATCGGATATCCCATTAACTAGGATCCATTGGATATTATCCTATTAAGGATCCAATAAGGCCATCTCAATGCACCGATGAGGATCCATAAGTATTAGGATCCAATTAACTTATAAATCAACCAATCCCGGCCATTGGATTAATCCCATTTGAATTTTTCCAAACTGTTCTCCCGCGGATTGCCTTCTCTCCCTCTTTCTTTGCTGTTTCAGTTGAGTCTCCCATCGGGAGACAGATTCATCCAATCGCGGGCTTCTTTATAGCTGGCCTTCTCCTTCCCACTGTCGCACCCTTTCTCTTCTTAGCAGGTTCCACAACCATCTGTCCTTGTCAAGAGAAGCCGCTGCCCCTGCTGTTTGGAGCTCTTGGGTGTCTTCTTCTTGGTGTTAATCCGTGAAGGTGAACATCATCCTAGCCATTCCCGGGTGAGCATATGTGATGGACATGTATGAAATTTTAATTTCTCTTCTTCAATCTCCTATCGGCAGCATCTCAATTGTCCCATATTATGCTTGCATTTTGCATATAGATGAGTGGCCGGCTATGTTGGGATGCCTGATTTGAAAGGGCACATTCATTGTGTGCGGAGGCTTGACTTTTTCCTATGCCACTCTTGGTCGGAGTTTTTATTACATCCCCCTTCCTTCTTTTCTTTGGTTAGACAAAACATGTCTTATAAACATATGTACGCATGAATGTATTTAAGGACCCGGCCTCTCCCTATGTTGGATTGGGTCCCCTTGAGTGGGTCTGTTGGCTGCCCTCTCTCTCTATCTATGTCTAGCTGTAAGCCATCTGTCGACAGTATGTCATCTAAGTGATTACAATCGGACCTATTAAACAGGAGCCAGTTTGGCTCCTGTTTATTATTTCCGGCCCTCTCTTTTTTAGATTTCTGTTGGCAGTGTACCACATGTATGGCCGGTTATATTGGAATGTCCTAACTTAAAAAGACATGTCTGTCATATGCCGGGGAGGGACTGTCTCCTTTACATGTCACCCTTGGCTGGGGCTTCTTCTCAATTTCTCCTCTGTTTGTGTCAACCAGAATATATGTTTGGAGACCCGGCTTATCCATGTGATGAATTGGGTCTTCTTTCAAGCTGAATTGGGTCTAATGGCTGCCCTCTTTCTTCTTCTTCTATTTCTGAATTTATGCCCAATCTTCATTCACATCTGGCTGTAGGCAATCTATTGGCGGCCCTCTTTCTATCTCTTATAAATGTATGTATGGCCGAACATATCCGGGACTGCTCATTGATCCTTCCTTGGTCAGCAGGGGGATGAGTTACCCTTGTGTATCCAATTATGCATATCCGGTCTCAAACATATATGTTTGATTCCCTTCTTTTTTTTAGCAGCCCCCTTTTCTTATTTTGCTCTATACAATGGTGGTGAGGTATAGGGAACCAAGTGTTTCCTTGCTTTTTATTTCCTTTTCTTTACCCTTTCATTACACACTGATCTTATAGTGATTAGGTGCTGCAGCTTGTACTGATCGTGGGCCTCTTTTGGGTCCACAACCCTCTACCCTTGCTTGGACATATATCTGCCTAAGCTGACCGGGTATACCCTTATATGGCCTCATCCTCTTTATGACTTCCTAATCCCCTATTTCCTGGATTCCTTCCAATTTCTGCCTGATTTTGAACTAGCCGGGTAATGTATATATGCTGTGTTGCTTTGAATCCCCTTTTTAAACCTTCTCTTGATCGGTGGAGGTAAGACTGACCTTGAGCATATGTGCTGGATCAAATCTCTTATTTTTCCCCTTCTTCATTTATATCCAATTATATATACCTGTCCTCGATCACATGTGTTTGAGTCCCTCTTTTACGGGTCTCCTTTATCCATTTTGCTTCACATAATGGTGTTGGGGGTGGAGGGAATTAAGCATTTCTAACTCCCTTTTTTATGTGTCTATGTTTCATATTAAAATTTTGAGTGCCAACAGACTCGAATACTCTTGATTCATCGCCATAACAATTCATTCATAAAAGACATACACCCACACAAAATAAACATTTTGCAGCAACAACCCCATAAATTTGATGGAATACAAATACTGAGTGTTTTAATTTTAGTTTGATTTGATTTGAGTTTATTTGACTTTTTTTGGTTTGTTTTGGGTTAGACTCAATGGCTTTTAACATTAGTTTTTTTAGTTTGTTTTCTTTATGGGTTCGACTTGATGCCTTTTCAATTTGAGATATTTTAGTTTTTATCTTACTCGACTTGTTACCTTTCTGTTGTGGTGTGTTTTATAAGTTTTTATTTTGAGTTTGAGGCTGGGTTAATATTCGGATTTGGAAGTTTTTAAGTTTTGGGATTTAAAGTTTCATTTTTCAGATTTTAGAATTTTTTAGATAGATATTTTTTAAAGCTAGGGTTGCTTTGATTTTGGAGATTTTTTTAATCTTAGTTTCGCATTTAGTTTTTGTTCCAAATTTCAGATTTGGAATTTTTTATTTAATATTCCAGATTTTTGAGTTTGAGATTTGAATAGATTTCAGGTTTTAGAATTGATGTTTGGTAATCTTTTTTTTTGTATTTTAAGATTTATGTTTGGACTTTTATTCTAGATTTGAAATTTCTTGTCTCGGGAGTTTGAATTAGTTTTGGAATTTCAGACTTAGGGACCATTTGGTTTCGTGTAAAAACAAAACCATGGAAAAAAGTCTTTCATGGAAAACTTTTAGCAAGGAAAATGAAAACGTCCCTCACCGTTTGGTTGCTACCGAATTACTTTTCCAGAAAATCTTATCAAGCATTTCAATGAGAACACAACCACTATGGAAAATTTTATTAATATTTATATAATAAAATCATTTATTTATAACAAAATATTGTTGCAAGAATAATTAAGTAACTTATTTTACTTGAAGTTATTTTTTGAATAATTTAAAACATAGTTTATTATTTAGATATCAGTAAAATATTTTTCTTGAAAACATGATCTATTATTTTGTTATTTTAAAATTAGTTTCTAAAATTATTTTATTATTTTATGTTGTAACTTTTTATTCTTAAAATAGGTGGTGATTTTATTTACTAAAACTTATACTAGTTTTCTTTTAAATTATAGAATTTTTTATCTCAAAAATCATAATTTGTATTTCTAAATATGTTTTCATAAAATTTAAAATTATTTAAATAATATGAATTTTAAAAATAAATTATTTCACATAATATTCTCACTTATTTCGAGATAAAAAATATTTTATAGGAAAATGAAATATAATACTAGAGCGGGATATTTTAAATAAAAAATAAAATTATTAGAGGTTAAAGGAGGATGTTAGGGGAAAAAAGATATAATACTAGAGAGAGATATTTAAAAAAAATAAAAACTATTTAACTAATATTATTTTAAATATGTTCATCCTCTGAAGATAATATTCGATAAGAATAAATTTAAGGACTTAATAATATTTTTAGATTTTATAAATATGTATATCAAATTATTATAGATTATGTAAATACAAATTTATAATATATGCCCAACAAACATTACTGTATATATTCAATTCCGAAACACTGCATGCAGAAATGGCATCCCTCCAAATTTTGCAGATGCCAAGTTCCGAATATCTCTGTAGTCAATGGAGTATGTTTTCCATGGACTTCATTTTTGCGTGGAACCAAATAAACACATGGATCGGTGAATCGGGAAAAGTTGATGCATATAACCCATTTTACAGGGATCCAAATGGACCCTTAGAGGATTTTAGTTCGGGGTTCTCAGACTTGAACTTTGAAGTTTTTAGATTTAGGATTTGAAGATTTTTTTAGATTTGAGCTCTCAGATTTGCAGTTTTCTGGAATAAGTTTCGGTTGTTTTAAGGGTTGATTTTAATCTCTTTTGAGGATTGATTTGTTGAATTCAGATTTAATGAAGTATGAAATTTTTTATGGTTTAAGTTTTTTCAATGTGTTTTGTATTCTTTCAAGTTTATAAGACTGTTAAAACTCCCTATAACATCACAACCATTGAACATTGAAGTTCTCATTGATCAGCATGAACTACACGTGGGAAGGGATGCAAGCCATAGCTCTCATCGGTTGGGTAGGGTATAACCTCATTGTATTTACCTTATCGGTTAGGTATGGATATGTTGGCATTAAAAACTCATGCTTGGTCTTTCCCTTAACCTAAAGTTTATGAGAATGATGCATATTACATTGAAGTGCATGTGGAAAGGAAGGAATCATAATTCTCATTCAATTTTGACATGATATATCCTTTTCCGGTATCATCCTCACTTAATTCAAGGGTTGGTTTAGTATGATGGCATGCATGACCTCCCCTCAAATTAGTGAGATTTTTTCTCTTAGTAGATGGAGTTTGATACTCCTTACTTCGGGGAAAGGATCAGTATAGTATATGGGGGCATGCCCATCTACTAGTTCAGGATCGTTCCATGCCGGGGGCTTATCTGAGTGTCAGTCTAGGGTCAAACACCATGGGATGTGGCCATGTGAATGCCAAAATTATGAGATTTAATTGTGTTTGTTGATTTCAACGTAATTAAGATTTTTTGCTCAAGGGGTTTTGTTGGTCCTTTCAGTCCTCGTTGAGCCTCAATGGCCAATTTGGTTCTTATTGAGCCTTGATGGTCTGCTTGAGCTTCAATGGGCCTTAATGGTTTGTTGTCCTTCATTGTCTTCAAGCCCAATGGGCTGATTTGCATCTTGGCCTGGATGGTCTATCTTCTTCACGTCTTCAAGCCCAATGGGTTGATTTGGGCTGACTTGCATCATTTTGTCCCAGATGGCTCATGTGAATTGGACCTTGTGGGTTTGCTATCTGGTGCCTCCTTAAGCTCAGTAGCTTGCTGCCATATACCTTTAGATCTTAGGACTTGCTGCCCTCTATTTAGGCCATGCAAGAGGCTGTGTAGGATATGCAAAACATGGAGCTAAGAGGCTGTTTTATGGATCAAAACATGTTCCGATTTGGAGGGTATAGGTGTACGCTTGCAGGTGGTCCGGGTATCCTTGAGCTCAATGAACATTAAGGGAGTCGAATCCTCCCTGATTTATGGATCTAAGTATATGTTTAAGATGTTCATCATGGGGGCTGTAGGATATGATGTTAGTCATGGGTATATATGTATAGGATAAAGGGATGGGTAGATAGGCATGTGTGGAGAGGGTTATGATCCTCCTCATTTCCACCCTGTCCCTTCATGTGATGTGCATTATTAATGGCTTTAGCACCCTCGACAGGAGCATGAGACTTTGACACATAGCACTCAATTGTAGCATGACAATCTTGTAGCAGGTTCCGCAGCAATGCCTACCAGGGCACTGGTTTGCAGTATATTCAGCATAGTATAGGAAGCATCCAGAGGAACTTGGGACATGGGCAGCATCATGGGTTTACAGCTTTCAACACCATGGCGGCAGCATCATCGTCATCTCCATTACCAGCATGAGCATGGATAGGAAGAATGGAGTGGGCATTAGTCCATTCTTCACTCATCTTGGTGTGTAGCATCATGGGCGGTAGGAGTCAGCATTGGCTGACATGTAATCAACGCATCACGTATAGGCTACAGGTGTGGCATCTATAGAGAAATTGGGGTGGGTATTAACCCATCATCCCTTCATCCCTCCGTAGCAAACAGCCACAACAGCAGCTATAGCCTCGGCAAGGCAGCATGGCATCAGGACTGTGGCAGCAATGACCTGTGGTTTGGCAAGCCTCTGCAGCAATAAGACCATTAGGGGGAAACTGTGGCAATATCATTTTCATTTCCTCCCATGGGTGCAGGTAGCAGGAACATAGCAGCAGCAAATCTATGGTTCAGCCATAGCAGCACCATAGCACCAGCAATAGCATGAGAGCATTAGGAGCAACTCGGCATCACTGACAGGAGCATGGGGAAAGTGTGGCTCTTCTTCACCTCCCTGGTTTGCAGCAGCTGCAGGAATACCAGCAGCATCAGGATCATGGGCAGGAGGTTACCCAGGGCTGATTTGAGAGCATTCTCAGACCAGTTTAGGGGTGTATTTCAGGGAATTTTCAGACCTGTGCAGGTATTTGAACAGAGGGATTTGTTGACCTTTTGAGGGTCTGAAATGGGGGGGGGGGGTTTGATGACCTGTTTTTGGACTGCTTTGTTGTCCGAACAAGGTCAAGCTTCAGGGGTTCACAGGGGTTGTTAACAGAGAATTTTAAGGACCCGTGATAGGGTATTTTGAGTACATATAGGCTACATTGAGGTCAACTTTTGGGTCAAAACATGGGGTTTAAGTAAGATATCAAGGGAATTTCAATCCTATTTGGCTTGGATTTGATCGGCCTTTGTGGTAGTGGGTGCTAGGGGATGCAAGGTTGGCGCTAGCCATCAGAACCCTTAACTTCTCATATGAGCCCTTAAACAGGGGTAAAGAAAACAAGGGTTGTACAACAGAGGGATGACTGCAAACAGTGTTTAAAGAGGATTAAGGATAGAAAAAGCTGGTTTTTGTGAAGATTGGAAGGGCTGGGGAGGGCGCAGCAGTGAGTTCCCCTTCCTTTCCTTACCTTTTTTTTCATCCTATCCTCTCCTTCTTGGCGAAGCAGCAAGGAGGCAGCCCCTTCTTCTTCCTTTCTTCTTTCTTCTCCCTCCTTTGGCTTTCTTTGGTAGGTGCGCAGCAAGGGGTAGGTTGGTGCGTCCTCCTTTATTCTCTTTCTCCCTCTTTTCCTCCCTATTTGGCAGGTGGCGGCTAGGGCAATGGCTGAGAATGTGGTAACCCTTGGTGAATCCTTTTTCTTGTTTTTCTTTATAAAAGATGGGAGAGAGAGACTACATTGTGGAGGCAGGTTAGGGTAGGATTCGATCTCCAATAAAAAAATCAGTGGAGGATAAATAGGGATGATTTTCTATTTTTTGAAGATTTTAGGAGCATTTTTTTGTTTTTTACCACCTCAACTGATTCCAACATGAAGAGGTAAGGATGAGGGTGTTTTGGGTATTATTTGAGAAATTTTCTGGAATCTTTAGAATTTATGGGATTTATCCTTTATTTTTCTGAATTTTTCAATGAGAAAAATGCCCAAAATGCCCATTTAGAGAATATTCAGAGAACTTCAAAAATAATATGGGCATGAAATATCATTTTTTATCTAATATTGGAACTCTTGGAGAGAATAATTTTCTGGAATTTTTCAGAAGAAAATTCCGAAAAATATGGAATATCAAGAAATACGTTTTGAGGAATTTTTATGAATTTTTATTTATTTTTTGTGATTTGACTGAGTTTCTCTTGATTTTTGAATGTTTATCTTTATTTTTGTGAAATAAAAAGGATAAGTAAGAATTTTGGGAAAGCGGGCCCAATATTAAATCATGGGCTGAGATGTCCAATTTGACAATGGATTACGAGAGTTTTTGTATTTATCAGGGAAAGCATTGCAAAATTGAATTTGGATATTAATTTGAGATAAAATGAATATCCCAATTAATATGCAATTTGGAAAATTTCTAGAAAATTTTTAATTTTTTGTGAAATTTTGGTGTCAACATACACTCATCAAAATTAAACTTTTCATATGTAAGATATGCAAACAACGTCTACCAACTAGGAGTCATTTGAATTTCAATTTTTTTTTGATATTTTAACAGTTTGTCGTCTGTTGCGGCACAAATGGAGAAACAATTGACCACCTATTCATCAACTGTGGGATTGTTAGATCCATATGGAAAGTGTTGTTTATGGGATGGAATATTCAATGGCCTGAACTTGTCAATGTGCAATCACTCATTGGATGGTCAGTTTTTAATCCCTGGCCCTCGGCGTCTAAGTTGTGAAGCCTTATTCTACTCGTGATGCTATGAGCTATTTGGCACACGAGGAATAGATGGATTTTTGAGAAAGTTTTCAAGCATGCGAGGTTTGTCATACATGGAATGCCTTGCTATGCGAGAGATTGGTTGTTGGCCCACTACAACAACCACTTAGGGGAGGATACTTTCAAGCACTTTTTTCTCATCTTTCCCCCTTTTTTTGATCCCCACCCTCAACTATCACCTCGGCAGTTGATCTCTGTGGAGTTTGCATTTCCCTCTGTTTCTTTGTATTTTTCTTATTTATTACGTTTGTACTTTTTTTTTGAATTAATAGCAGCTCGTGGCCCAATCACATTTCAAAAAAAAAACATTTTAACTGCAATGGACCATCCCACCGTGGGTAGCAAATAGGTCAGTAGTTCTTTCCAATTCCTATAAGGGTGAAGACATTTCAATTTTGATTCCGGTTAAATTAGAGTCACTGTGTTTTGATTTCAGAATTCAGATTCAATTCAGTTATTGGAATCAGAATTGAATTCCATTATTTTTGAAATATATGTTTATTAAGAAATAATCTAATAATTTTTTTATAATTACTAAAAGTTGATCTAATCACTTTAAAATTTATACTTTTATTATCACTTTCTATATCATATTTTTGTATTTTACTTGTTTTATTATATTATAATATTATTTTTAGAATAAATATGTTAAAATTCTATTGAAATTGATAAATAAATACATAATTAACTGATTTTTATTTTGATAAGCTATTGGAATATCTAATTTCAATTTCGATAGTTTATAGGATGCATTAATGGGTTCCGAATTTGTTAATTATTATTAAAATAAAATTGGAAATTTTAAATATTGGATTCTCTTCACACCCCTAATCTCATACCGTTGACAATTTTTTATTCAGCATTGCTTGTTTACTTTGTGGATTGTACATTTTGGCTATGATTGCTTCCTTCTTATTATTGTTTGTTACATGACTCTTGTAAGCGTATAGGGTTTCCTTTTTGTGGGACAAATTTTTACCATTTACTTCTTCTACTGATACTTGAGAGTATTTCAAATGGCTATTGAGCAGGATCCTCACTGGAAATAGTTAGCTACAATTCACTGTGTTCTGGGCTCCATGCTGGCTGTCAATTTATGTTTCATGTTTACTGCTGTATTGTCAGGGACAAAAGAACTCAACTGATCCACTGAAAGCAGTACTGATCTAGAATCGGCCTGGACTGGACTTCCAATTAAGTCTCTAATCGTTTGTATGGTAGAGGGGTGGCTTCCTCAGGTTGGATTGAGCCTGTTTGGCGGTGACAGTTGCACCCTTACCTTTCCCACCCTAAGCCCTTTTCCATAAAGATCTGGTAACTTATATTAATGGATCCATGATGGGGACCGGTACGGACCGGATCGTCCGTTTGTTTGGAGATAGCGTCTTCCGGGTCTTGAGGAGACGACGTATTTATTTCTTTTATTTCATAGTATTAGATTTTTATTTTTATGCATTTTATTTGAGTATTTAGAGTCCTTTGAGTCCTTCTCTTTTATTTTAGTCTTTTAGAGGACATATATGTAATTAGGGTTTTTAGAGGTCCATCTTGTAATGTCCAGCTCTATTTAAAGAGCCCAAGTCTTTGAATGAAGGGAGATGGATGTTTGAAGCCAAGGAGAAGCTCCTCCCGTCCCCCCCCCCCCTGTTCCCCTCCGACGACGTCGGCGTCGTTCCCCCCCCTCCGGGGGCTCCCGGTTCTCCCTCCCCTTCCGGTGTTCCTCCCGCACCTCGGAGTTAGGTCCGGTACCCCCTCTTCCCCTATCCGTTCGGTTTTCCAACTTTGCGTCGACATCTCCGTCGACGCTGCCCTCGTCCGTCCGGATCTCCCACCTCGATCCCTCGCCTCCCCTCGACCCCTTCAGCAGCCCCCTTCACCCCTACGGTCCCCCTTCCCCCGGCCCCCGGAAGCCCTGCGGCTCGGACCCCCCCTGTTCGGTTCCGTCCGCGCACCCGCGGGTGCCCCTGGCAGACCACCACCTCCTCTGAACGCCACCCCCACCCGCGAGTACCCCTTCCACGGGGCCTTTGGCCTCCCGCGGAGCCTCCCCGAACCCCGCTTCCCTCATTGAGCCGCCCGCGAGCTCGGACCCCAACCCCGCTTCCGTCGACCGTCGAAGACCCCGCGAGCGAGCCCATTTCGGCGAACCTGGCCGACGACGACGAAGGAGGAGAGAAGAGAAGGAAGAGGCGGTGCCGTCGGGACCTCCGACCGCCGCCGACCGCGGCCTCCGCCCCCCGTTCCCCACCGCCGGCCGCCGGGTCCGCTGCGCCGTCGGGGCTCGGAGAGATGCCACGAGCCCCGCCCCCGTTCGCCCTCTCTCTCTCTTCTCGAGTCGAGCCCGGCTGCCCGCGACCCCCCCCCGGCGGGTTCGTGATGCCGGTTCGCACGCCGGCTCGGCCGGCCGGTCCCGCCGGTTTCCTTCGCCGCCCGGCCGGTCCGCCGACGGGTTCGGCGTCCGGACTCGAGCCGGCCGCCGGTTCGGGGGCCGGTTCGGCCGCTCGGGGGCCGGTTCGGGCCGGTTCGGGGCCAGTTCGGCCTTCTGGACCGGGTTCGAGCCGGTTCAGCCCTTTAAGGCCGGTTCGGGCCGTTTTGGGACCGATTCGCAGTTGTGGGCCCGGTTCGTGCGGCCGTGGGGTCCAGTTCGGAGGATTTCAAGCCCCGTTCGGCAGTTCCCGGCCCGGTTCGACGCGGTTCGCTGTTCCGGGTCGGTCCGGCTCCGTTTGAAACGGTTCGGCACCCCGTCAGCTCGGTACTTCCTCCTCGGGCTGCCCGACGCGCGCGGGGATGGCGGCACCTCCCTTCCGTCCCGCATCGGTTTGGTATCGAGCCGGCGCCGACTTGTTTCCACGAGTCGGGATCCTTGTGCGCGGGACATCGACATTTCGGTTTCGACATCGCATTACGGTGGAGGTGCGCACCACGGCATTTACGTCGGCCTCTTCGCGCGGCGTCATCTCGCGGTCTCTTTTCGAGTTGATCGCTCAGATTATCGAGGTGGTCGAGGATGGTCGAGCTTACATCCGATTTGCTCGTATTGTCGGAGCCGACTTAGACCGTGGACGGTGCGGTATGTAGAAGATGCACAGTGCGAGATGGTTCCTACGGGCCTTGTCTCATCACAGGGTTCGAGTGGTTGGGCGATCGGCGAGCGATTTGGACACATTCGCTCGAGCTTGCCGCGCGGCCCGAGAGTACGAAGCTGGCGAGAGAGCCGATGCGCCTTCGGCAACACTTACGCCGGTGGCACTTTGTGCACCGAGGAGCGACGACACGCTGCTCGAGGTAGCTTATGAGGCCGGTCCGAGCTTGCCGCGAGTACGGCGGCGGTGCACCATCGATGCCGAGGCGGACGAGCCATCGAGGTTGGGGCGGCGGCGACTTACGGTGTTGCTGTTTGAGGCGGCGACGAGCGGCGACACCTTGTCGGCGAGACCGTCGAGCCATCTGGCCAGGAGTTGACGGCCACGGGTTATGGAGGCGCGACGGGCGACCACGGGCATTCCGGAGGATCCGCGCATAGTTGACTCGATAGAGTACCCCGGACACAGGCTTGAGCGGCACTTACGACACCGTCACGGGTCACCTTACGCGGTCACCTTGGAGCTTCGGTCCCGCTTCATCATCACCCGAGCTGCCCTACCGCCGTCCTCGGTTCGGTAGTGACCGTGTTGATCGTACGGCACTCTGAAACTCGAGGGCAGGAGTTTTCTGTGGGGAGAATGATGGGGACCGGTGCGGACGGATCGTCCGTTTGTTTGGAGATGGCGTCTTCCGGGTCTTGTGGAGGGGACGTATTTATTTCTTTTATTTCATAGTATTAGATTTTTATTTTTATGCATTTTATTTGAGTATTTAGAGTCCTTTGAGTCCTTCTCTTTTATTTTAGTCCTTTAGAGGACATATATGTAATTAGGGTTTTTAGAGGTCCATCTTGTAATGTCCGGCTCATTTAAAGAGCCGAGTCTTTGAATGAAGGGAGATGGATGTTTGAAGCCAAGGAGAAGCTCCTCCGTCCCCCCCCCCCCTGTTCCCCTCAGAACGACGTCGGCGTCGTTCCCTCGCCTCACGGTGCTCCCGGTTCTCCCCTCCCCTTCCCGGTGTTCCTCCCTACCTCCCGGAGTTAGGTCGTGCCCCCTCTTCCCCTATCCGTTCGGTTTTCCAACTTTGCGTCGACATCTCCGTCGACGCTGCCTCTAGGCTCCGTCCGGATCTCCCCGCCTCGATCCCTCGCCTCCCCTCGACCCCTTCGACGGCCCCTTCACCCCTACGGTCCCCCTTCCCCCGGCCCCGGAAGCCACCCGGCGGACCCCCCCCCCCCATTCGGAGGTTCCGTCCGCACCCGCGGGTGCCACCCGGCCGACCACCACCTCCTCAGACGCCACCCCTGCCCACGAGTGCCCCTTCCACGGGGCCTTTGGCCTCCCGCGGAGCCTCCCCGGGAACCCCTTCCCTCACTATTGAGCCGCCGCGAGCTCGGACCCCAACCCCGCTTCCGTCGACCGTCGAAGCCCCGCGAGCGAGCCCGTTTCCGGCGAACCTAGCCGGCGGCCGACGACGAGAGGAGAGAAGAGAAGGAAGAGGCGGCGCCGTCGGGACCCTCCGGCCGCCGCTGCCGCGGCCTCCGCCCCCGTTCCCACCGCCGCTGCGGCCGCCCGGGTCCGCCGTGCGTGGGGGGCAGACCGCCTGCGCCGTCGGGGGCTCGGAGAGATGCCCGCGAGCCCCGCCCCGTTCGTCCTCTCTCTCTCTTCTCGATCGAGCCGGACAGCACGCCCGACCCCCCCCCCGACGGGTTAAGTGACGCCGGTTCGCACGCCGGCTCAGCCGGCCCCGGTCCGCCGGTTTCCTTCGCCCAACCGGTCCGCCCGACGGGTTCAGCGTCCAGACTCGAACCGGCCGCCGGTTCAGGGCCGGTTCGACGCTCCAGGGGCCGGTTCAGGCCGGTTCAGGGCCGGTTCGACGCTCCAGGGGCCGGTTCAGGCCGGTTCAGGGCCGGTTCAGCCTTCCTGGACCCGGTTCAAGGCCGGTTCAGCCCTTTTAAGGCCGGTTCAGGGCCGTTTGGGACCGGTTCAACAGTTGTGGGCCCGGTTCAGCGGCCGTGGGGACCAGTTCGGTGGATTTCAAGCCCCGTTCAGCAGTTCCAGCCCGGTTCGACGCGGTTCAGCGCTGTCCCGGGTCGGTCCAGCTCCGTTTGAAACGGTTCAGCACCCCATCAGCTCGGTACTTCCTCCTCGGGCCCGCCGACGCGCGCGGGGATGGCGGCACCTCCCTTCCCGTCCCGCATCAATCCAGAGCATATTGGGTCCAGGCAGGGAAACTAAGGTTGGGGGGGGGGTAGGTGGCACCGCTACCCCTCTGCTACCAAACAGGCCTGATGTGAGCCCAGATCAGGGTCAGATTGGACAGGATTGGCCATTCCTGCAAACCCTTGACCTGTCTGTCTTTTGCATGGAAGCCAACTGATACATGGTTTTGTCTTCTTTTCTTGAACAGCCTTTCAAATGGCAAAATTTAAAATTTATGTTTAAGTAATCATTCTTACCATCTTGTTTTTTGGTAAACCTTTGGTCATTTATAAATAATCTCAAATTTTATTCTTCATTTTGCAGATTATATGAGCTGCAAGGTTATGATTCAAACATAAAGTTATTAGCCAAGGATCTGCCCCCACTTCAAGCCGCTGGTCATCAGAAATGTTTGGCCTTTAGCACAGATGGTTCTAAATTTGCTTCTGGGGGAGAGGTATTTGCTAACTAAATATTGATTAAGCAATTTTTTATTATTAACACTAGAGAAAGAAGCTCAATGCTGTCTGTAGGCATACAGCCTTTTATATTCATGAGAGAAAATTGGAGATGCCTTTCACTAGAGCATCTAATGGCTGTCATTTTGTGAATAGCAACTTGATAGGATTAAAAAAATGTGCACTGAAAAATTCTGTCTCACAGGATGGTCATCTTCGAATTTTTGAATGGCCAAGTCTCCATGTCATTGTGGATGAACCAAAAGTACACAAATCATTCAGAGACATGGATATTAGGTAAGAACTGAATGTTTATTACTGATAATTAACACATGATTGATGTCTATGAAAATGCTAATGCATATGCTGGGAAAATTTGTTGGTTTGTGTAAGGATGAAAATTGATTAGTTAGTTTTTAAGTGACTAACTTCTGTTGATTCTTGTATCTGAAGAAACACTTCTCTCTCTGCTTGACTAAGTGCTTAATATTGATGATACTGTTAAGTTATGGGGTTAATTTCATGCATATCTCTAAATGTCCTTATTTATCACCTCTGTAGAAGTCATTTTTTTGTACACCATCTAAATTGCTATCAGGTTGCAAGTATGTCACCACTGTCAATACCACCTGTACAACTATGGAGTATAGCTAACAACTGAAATTACCATTGATTCTGCTTTAGTGGTCACGAGAGCATGCTTACCCTCCCCCCAGCTTTGAATGCTGTGGAGGATGTTGTCGGTGGTGAGGGAGGCTGGCAACATTGGCAGTTGGGATAGGTTAGGACAGATGGGATGATGAGATTGGAACATCTAGGGCAGTTTTTAGGGGGCTCTCTTCATGAGGGTGGGAGAACCTATCACTCTATCAGTAATGCACAACTGCTAGTCCTTTGACTTTGTAATTATCAAATATAGTTCCAGCCAATTAAATGGCAACAAACATTTTTTTCTCTCATTTCTTTCAAGGATAATAAAGAATTTCAAAAATTAATATATCTTATCAACAAGATTGATCTTAGAAGGATTTTCGTATCAGTGTCTTCTTGGCTTCAACTTGCACTAAGTGATTAGTTATAGGTTTTCAAGTCTGCATGATTTACATGGCTGATAAGAATCAGCGTAATGACATCTTAAAGAGAGCTGTAAATAATTTATTCCAAATTATTTTATTGGAGCATCAGCAGGCCAAAGCTAGATCATGTCACGATCTCTTGAATCTTGATTTGGCAATGAGACTCGATAGTCTGGTGGCTATAGTTCTATGGTGACCCATTTTACTGCAATAAAAGCTCAACAGATAAACATTGAGAGGCAGCAGTATCTTGGAGATGGTACACAGCAGCAACTCCCCTCAGTTCAAATTCATCCAAGGTAGCATTCTTTAGCTAAAATCTTCTACTTTTTATGGAATTGACCACCAGCAGCTGGGTCTCCACTTAGGCTTCTAGAGAACCATTTTACACGTTGGACACCCTCAAGGGTGTTAAATGGGCACTCACTAGAGTAGTGATGCGAATGAGCCAATGAGCCAAGTAGTATGCTATTCAAGCTTGGCTTGTTTATCTTACTTGAGTTTGAGCTCGAGCACCTACGAGTAGGCTTGACCCTTATTCAAACTTGTCTTGTTATATAATTGAACTGAGCTTAAGCTCGAGTTCGAATAGCAACTTGACTCAAGTTCAATCTAAACTTGAGGTCAAACTCAAAACAAGCTCATTTATAAAGCTCAAGCTCGGTCTAAACTCATTTGTAAAACTTGGATTTGAGCTTGTTACTAAAGCTTGATCTAAATTTAATCTCAATTTAAATTATATTTCAAGTTATTTTATGTATTTAAGTGATATTATATACTTGTTAATAGTCATAATTTAATTATATATAAGTATTTAATCAAGTAGTTAATTGAGCTACTCACGAGCTTATCTTGTCAAGTAGGTATCGGTTCAAGCTTAGCTTGTTAATGAATCATGCAGCCTGTTTTATTAAAACTTGTTTTTTAACATGATAAATGAGTTGAGTTGACATTTTATTGAGTCAAGCTTCGGGCTACTTGTCGCGTGTGTTGGCTCGTTTGCACTCCTACCCTAGAGCTCATTTCAGTCATGTCCATTAAGCCTTTGGTCATGTGGCAATGTGGCATCTTCTAGAGGTGGTTCATGCCTTCCTGAAAGTAGGGCATGGATCCCCTTCTCTTAAGCTTCAGATTGAATATATGATGATGGTTAGTGACATTTAGACATACTGAATATCAGCCTGGCAGTTGCCTGACACAGTTTTTCAAGTCTAAGGTTAAATGTCAAGCTGAACATCAACCATACTGATGCCTCACTATTTGATTGTGGGTGATCAAAGCATTCATGGGACCACCTTCACATTGTGACTACATGTTTTATGACGTTCAATGTGCCTACACGGGAGAACAACTTGCATATACAGATATTATCATTTTTGACATCAGAGTGCAATAAGAAATTTACATCTGATTTTTTTAATTTTTTTTTGTTATTTGAAAACATAGTTGTTGGCCATATTTTATCCAACATGTAAATAACATATTCACATTGTCATCCATGTAGCCTCACCAACTGCGCATGCACACCTACAAAGATGTGCAGGAACTCTCTTAGCATCGATGGTAATAGAGTCCTGCCTTCATTAGGCACTACTATCAGGATACTTGGCTTTGTTTACTGTTTTTTTAGGAACAGGAAGGATAAATGACCTGACGGCACTCCTCCATTCTATCTTTCTGGTCACTTTGGTTGAAAGGAATGCAATAATTTTTAAGATGGAATCCTGGGTTGTCAATCAGTTGGCTATGCTTATCATGGCAAGTGTCCTTTAATGGGCCAATAACTTAACAATGAAGATAGTATGCAAGGAATGAACCTGATCTGATCAGTGTTCAACAACTGCTGTTCTGACCGATCTGAAATTTTCCCATGTATATGAAATATAACAACAATGTCAAATTGAACAAAATAAGCAAATCAAGTCAACTAAGCAATAGGTTGTTCTGGAATATGATTTTTCCTAGAAAGTGGACTGTATGACATTACACTGTAATGTTTAAAGGAAAAAGAATGTGCATGTGTACAAAAATAGAAAACAAAGATACATAAGGTCAAGCTCATTCATCATTTTCAACAACCTCAAAAAGTGAAAGAAAACAAAAGTTACAAGTTCAAATCTGGGGCAAGTGCATCTAGTTTTTACATTTTGTTGAAACAAGATGAATCAATTTGTTTTCCATTTTCTAAAAAAATACAATTCTATACTACAATGCGTCTTAGTATTAACTGAAGAAGGCATGCTTAGCTATCTTCTTTAAAGTTACCGATTATCTTCATATAAATATGGTGTCTATTATGGTTTTTTGACTTATATTTATGAATAATTTTAATGAAATGTTGTATTTAACTTATTATGTAAATTGATTTCTATTCTCTACTTTTCTTGCAGCTTAGATTCTGAATTTTTGGTGTCTACATCTGTCGATGGTTCAGCACGGATATGGAAGATCTCTGATGGTGTTCCACTGATATCTTTATCCCGTAGCTCTGTGAGTACCATTTACTCAAGTGTATGCTTGTTATTTCCGAACATCTTATTGGCTTATGTTTTTATATGCATGCATTTTTTACAGGATGAGAAAATTGAATGCTGTCGCTTTTCCAGGGATGGAACCAAACCGTTTCTGTTTTGCACTGTAGTGAAAGGTTAATGTCTCGTGAACATTGAAAAAACTTGCAGTTTCTTTAGCTTTTCAATTATAAATTTAAAAAAACTTTCAATTCTTTTAGTGTTCAGACATGTCATGATATAATTTAAAACAGGTACTAGTGTGGTCACAGCAGTTTGGGACATGAGCAACTGGAAAAGAATAGGACACAAGAGGCTCCTAAGAAAGCCTATATCAACTCTATCAATTAGTCTGGATGGGAAATACCTTGCTCTGTAAGTTTATCGATTATTTACAACTTCCAATGCTTAGGTTGTTTAGAAATCATTTTTGAAGTAGTATGGTTTGATATTTGTTCTTGGTTTGTGATACATGAAAATTAAATGCAGGTTTGAAGAACTAAATACTTAGAGATGGAAAAATCAGATAACTCCTTTGACTCTCAAAATTCAATTTTATTAGGGTTTTAGACCTTGGGCTACATTTTCATGTTTAGGAGGAGCTTATACCAGAATAAATTGTAATAGAGTTATCCTAATTGAGCAATGCTGAAATGGGTAATGCAGACCTGGACACCCTATTAGAGAATTTCATATTTGCCATCAATGTAGGTGTCTGATAAAGTAACCAAGTGAAGTTTGGGCTTTAAGAATCAGACTTTTAGTTGAATTTGCTCTAGGAAAAAGCCTTTCATCCAGGTTTGTAAAAATGGTCTGATGAGAGGAATGAAGTTGCTGGCACAACTGCTTTGCTGAGCGATCAAGTTAGCAGAGTAACGCCGGCACAAACTTTTAATGCTCTTGGCAGGCTTGTTGATGGTTAAGCCGTTAAGGTCCTGTTCATAACATCTCCTAGATGCCTGTTTCTGCACTTCCAACTATAAATTTTTTGGCACTTGGAGTACACAAATTACTTTGTTATTTTTTTGTTCTCATGTATTTGGGCCTCAACTTGAGTCTCCACTGGAGTGAAGCACCAGAGCTGGTTTACTGGATCTTCTGATCTAGATTAGTATCTGGATCGGTTGATCCAAGAGGGATGGACTAATGGTTCTCCGACTTCAGCCAGAATTGGCCAGAGTCAAATGGGATTGTGTGGATCTTCCGTTCTGGGAAAATGGGTAAAAAGCACCTCACCTGTGCTGGATTGTGGTTAGCTAGGCCAGATAGGCTGATCTTGCCTGTCTGACTACCATCTGTACTGATTCTGGGCCAGATCACTTGGGCATCTTAAAACCTGGGATTCCTTCTTGTACAGATAGCTCATTCTGGTGATTTTTATTTATGTACGTAACATAAAAACTATGTAATTCTTTATGTCTACGAATGTGTATTATGGATGATTGTAGTTAAAATTTTGATTTTCTTTACAACCACTGTTTGAAACGTCTCTATAATTACTTTCAGAATTTTTATGTTACTTTAGTTTTTATGATTATTTTAATATTTTTTTTTGATTTTCTATTTTTATTTTTTAATCAGGTCAATGCTAAATCAGCCCAACTTCTCTGGGGTCAGACACGGCCAATCTGATCTGTTAAATATTGCTATTTTTATTGGAAGGTCATATCACGATCATGCGTGGTTAGTGGACTCTGCTGATCCGGATCAAAATTGGTTGATTCGGATTTGGATTGACATATGCCATCCCAATCTGGGGGGGGGGGGGTGAATCCGATCCAAGATCCTTGAATTGGCCAGAATTGACCTAGATCTAGATCAGCCTTAATTGATCAATTTGGAGCTGATTCTGCTGAAAATGACTGCAGGGGATGGTGGCTTTGGCCCTTGTGTCATACTCTCCCATTCAGGCAGGAAAGAAATTTATATTACGACAGGTGAGATAGTGGGTCCCGATGGACTTAATACAGGGAAGATGCCCCTGTGACAGGGGTGCACAGTCCCTATCCAGATCGATTCTTTGAGAGAATCCTGATCTCTTATTGTCCAGATTGGGATTTTTTATTTTAAAAATAATTCTGAAAAAGCGTGATGAATCTAAAAAATATGAAATCACCTAAAAAATTTTAAAAATATTAATGTGACATCTAACACACTTTCATGTGACTATGACTTCACGAGACATTTTAAGACAAGCAGATATAAAGTAATATCAATATTTATTATAATAGATAAATAAAATGGTATAACTCATATACAATAAAAAAAAATCTTCTTATCACCACCATGGCACCATCTATAGAATTTTCCTTCAGTAATGATTGGCCTGTATCCATATAAAAATAAGTATTCGACCATTGGATTAAAGTAATACACATTATCTGATGCTGGAGTTGGAGGTATGGGTGGATAACATGGCTCGGAGTTTGAAGTAAATTCTAGATAATTTACCATTGTGTACTCATAAAAAAACTATCTGATTCTAGCATTGACTTTGTTCATTTGAATGTTGTCTTTGACCCAAATCATCAGGATCTTCTTCACTCATACATCCATTGCTTAAAAAATCAACTTCTCCTCCACCTCCATCTCCACCTGAACCATCTACATCTTGCTATTGTATAGGTGGAATGAACTCTTCATCTTAATCATCTGATGAAGGTACTTGGGTATTACATGTGAGACTCGTAGGTTTTCACTTGGCTAAAAGCTTCCTCCTCTTTGCCACTTCTTCTTTTTTGCATACTGTGGCCAAACTGTGCTAGTATACCTTATTCAATGATTTAAATCCGCCAAATCTTTCTTTCTTTTGTGAGGTCTTCTCGGTAGTAGAAGGACCTACAGCTGAAGCAACATGAGAAATTGGACTTAGAGCTATGGCTGGAGTTGTTGCTAGAGCTGTGGTGTGAAGTAGATCCTAGATTGGAGTTGTACAAGGAACCTAAGTACCTCCTCCTCCCTCTTCTTTTTCTTCTTCTTGCATTTATTCATCCTCAGCAACTACACTGTCAAGCTCTCCTTCAATCCATGTATAATCATTGGGGTCGAATTCTAGAGTTTGTTCGGCATCATTGTCATCCATTCATACTGAAAGTGGATGTTTTTCTTCGAAGAGGTATTCTAAGTCAACTTTCTCTTATGATAATTCATGACCACCTGCATCGTATCTTTAGTCATAAGGACCACTTGCAAATTTTCAAAAACTTTCTTCAAATTTTTTTTGCTGGTCCTTAATAATCTTGATTCCTAACCACATATTGTAATGGCAAAATAATAGTTTTTCCAATCTCACTCTTTAGTCTATTTATTCTTTTTGTGTATTAGGCTAAAGGTGCTCCGAGTTCTCTCACACTGTGATAAACTAGTGTTTTGACTCAATACACATGTACTGTAATAGCGGGCAGTGGATTCTATCTGTTTATGTTGTTCACTTAAATCCACCACTCAACTACAAAGACAAGTAGTATAGTAAGTGTGTAATCATCTTACAAAAATATTTAACATATACCAAATATTATTAAACATATTAGGAGAAACATTGTCATATGAAAATCGAAAATCTGGATCTTTGTAAACTCTAATTTTGTTCTTATATGATGTCATGAAATAGAAGTTAATACTTGTCTACCGTATTGTATCCTTCAGTTCAAGAAATGTTCTACAAAAAATGAAAGACAACCATTAATGGTAGTAATATATTACTATAAGACTTAAATGAGTAATAAGATACAAACAATTACTTGTGACATAAATATCATGGTGAAATGTTTTATCCTATCTATTGTCTATAATCTTCCACCATTTCTTATAATCCTTTAGATGTTTCTTTTTAATTTTTATCGTTGCATCATATAAGTACCCGTTTGGTTTTTCTCATTGAAATCCACCACTCTCATCACATGTAATTGGGTATCTTCCACGGACAAATAATATTGCTATGTAGTTAAAGGTGAGGGGTGATTAAGGTGAGGGACCCCTCACCTCACCCCAAATGTCTTGCTCTATCACCTCCAATGATGGAAGCAATCCAACGGCGGCTGCCACAAAGGAGTTGATAAACTGGCACTTCAGGCGGAGAAGGCAAGGCCCATGGATCCGATCTTAGATCCCACGAGCTCAAATGGCCAGATCTACAACTTAAGTTGTGGTCTGCATGGTGCCCGGGGGGTCCACTTTTAAGTTGCAAATCTACCCTCGAAAAATGATTTAAAATTATAGTTATTTAAAAAAATTTAAAAATTCTTTTTTTGTTTTAACTTAACCTTGAAAAATTTTGAAAATTTATAACTATATAAAATGATAGTTTTCAAAAAATCTTTCCCAAAATTTTATTTATCAAATTTAGTTTTACAATTAAGAAAATATGCGGTATTCCGTAGGAGTATAACTAATTCAATGATATATATAAATGTATAAATTCGAGATTGGATTCTTTGAAAATTTGTTTTGACCTCTCTTCATCGGATCGGAAGAAGATCCGATGTTAATTATATCGAGAATATTCGAACACCCTTGATTCGCTGCCATAGCAATTTTGAAACGAAGACATACATTCACAAATAAGATAAACACATTAGGAGCAACAACTTCATAAATTTATGTTTTGAATTTATTTTGATTTTTTTTTGATTTTTTGTTTTAGAAATTTTTGATTTATTTGGTTTGTGACTCGATGTTTTTTACACTTTAATTTTTATTCAAAGTTTGATTAAGGGTTTGAATTTAAATTGATTTGAATTTTATTTTTTATTTGAATGTTTGATTGATTTTAGATTTATCAGACTTATTTAATTTAAGTTTTATTTAATTGGTTTATTGGTTGAAGAGATTTAATTTAAAAGAATAATTTTTCAGGTTTTAATTGTTTATAATTTAGTTTAGGGTTACAGGTATGTCGTTTTCTTTTAAATTAAACTGATTTTATTTTTTTGTTGTGTTTTAAAATTATTGAATTTTTAATTGATTAATTTTCCTTTTGAGTTAAAAAATCCTTTTGTATTTTAATTATTTAAAAATAATTTTGAATTTTTAAAATTCAAATTTTACTTAGCCGAGTGTGTTTTGTGTATTTTCAAATTTTTTTGGTTATTTTTAATTTTATCAAGTTATTAGATTTACTTATTCCTTAATTCGTGATTTATCTTGGGAAATTACTTTTGGGTTTAAAATTATCTGAAAATTTATTTTTAGTTATGAGGTTTTTTATTTGACCAATTTTAATAGTTTGGATTAATTAATTAATTAATTTTTTGTTTTTTGTTATTTTGATATGATTTGAACTCATTAATTAAATATTTTTATTCGCATTCCATTCAAATTTATGGAGCTATTTTTTAGCTCTTCTTGACATCAAAGAAATATGCAACATACAAAATTTTCATTGACTAGAATATCGATACCAATTACAAATTTGGGAAACATGAAAAGTAATAATGCTGTTAAATTGAATCAATTTGAATTTAATCTCTATTGAACCTTTGATAGGTAGTATGGAATCCAACATATCGATATAGGATATATAGTACACCGACCTTGGCTAAGGCATGTGGGTACTTTCCCATCGAATTTGTTATTTCCCATGTCATTTTATGATTCAACATATATGCATATGTATGCACTTAGTCTGTTTTTTGGACACGATATGTATGTATGCACTTAGCCATCACATAATTTGATGTGTATTTATCCCTTAATGGGAAAATAGTATAGCATTGGGGTCATTTTTAGACCTTTATATGCTAACCGTTATAGAGCGTAGGGCATGCGCAAGTTCGGCCCCCAATTATCTCTTTTTTGATTCCCTTAAGTTTTGTCAAAGTGTAGAGTATGCCTTGTCGGATTGGTCCCCAATTAGCCTTCAGTTGTTGATTAATTTTTCTAAAGATGTAGGGCATACGCAAGGCCGCCCCCAATTAGTCTTGGAATGACTTATTATTTAAGTTTAAACTTAAAACATACAGCCAACCTTGTCGGACTGGCCCCTAATTAGTCTCGAGTTGGGTTAATTGTACATTTTATTTAATTTAGATTAACATTTAAGTTAATTTGAGCCATCTTGATCTAACGGACATGTCGACATCTGCTATCTCCCCTATGTCCATTTTGTCGCAACTAACTCTTCTAATTTTTTGTAAGGAGAGAAAGATTACAAAAAGAAAATAGAAAAAGGTTCCAGCTGGCTTGGGAGGTGATCGGCTGGGTTCAGAGGGAGGTGTTTGTGTAGACAGGGACTCGACAGGTTGTTGGCTCGAGGGGGGGACGACTGTGAACATGAAAGGGGCTCAAGGGGTTGTGACCGGCTAGGTGGTGCGCGCACATGCATAGACGGAAAGGAGGCGGGCTCACGGCTGGCGTTTGAAGGTTTGGAGGGTTTGATGCAAGCGGTGGAAAAGGGGAACGGCAAGGGCTTCGCGGTGGTGACTTGGGTCTGCGGGCTAGGTGGCGTGCCGTGGAACAAGGAGACGGCAACCACGGACAGGGGGCTTGCGCGGCGATGGTGAATGGAAGAGGGAGAGGGGGGGGGGCCTCGTGGGTGAGACAGGCATCGGGATAGGGAGAAGTGGCGATGGCGAAAAGAGGAAGGAAGGGGGGAAGCTCATGCGCGACTGAAGTTGGCATGTGCGGTGAAAGGTAGAGATAGCAACTAAATAGAAGAAGGGGCAATGGCTGTGGGTGGGGGAAGAATGGCGACGGCGGAAAGAGGAGGGGCTCGAAGGCTTGCAGGCTTGTGTGTGCGCGGCGAAGAAGAGGGGTGACGGCAAGGCTGCTGTGGCTCAATGGGAAACGTCGAGGGAGACGACGAAGGCGTGTAGACGTCAACGGACGGGTGATGACAAGGGTGCATAGATGTCGCTGGGAGACAACGGCAACCCTTCGGTGAAGATAAGCCTCACCTTCTCTTCTCCTCCTTCCTCCTGTGCTTCTCTTCCTTTTCCCCTCTATCCGCTTGCCTCCACCAAGAAAAATCTCAGCACCGTGCGTCATTGCGTGAAGGGCTTTTTATGTCCACTACTGCCATTCGCCATCCGGGGAACCCCATCCGCCTTGGACGTTACTTGGATGGACAACCGTCACGGATCCTCTGCCTCCCTGGAGGTATCGTGTATGGGGCAGGGGCATCGGAGAGCTGGCGCCAGAGTCGTGATGCGACAATGGTTATGATCGGCTGTTGATGGGCTTGTCAATACTCGTCAAGGGCATTGTCCCTTGGTGGGAGCTCCAATGGGCATCTGAACTGTAGGAAAATTGTTGCAATGCCCTTGGTTATTTTTTGTAGACGCATCGGACCGTCGTTGAGAGTTGTGAGACTTGTCGCATAAATGATCACACCATTTTCTTCTTGCTGGTGAGATAATGTCATAATGGATTTGGAAATTTGACGTAAACATCGCACCTTTGGGGGCCAAATCCAGCAAGTACGCACCGTCTTGTCACGACTCTCTTTTCTTTTAGAGGTCGTCGAGCATTCCGGAATCTCCATTCAAGCTCGTTTGCCCTCTTTTTTTTGTAGGCATCAACACTATGGGGTCTGCTAGATCCGAAAATGGATCCCATTTCTCTTCTTCCTTGCCTAAACAGAGCACCGAAGGTGCTGTAGGTGACCTGCCTCAATGCCGGAGGCAGCAAGAGTGACCACCTAGGCGGCTCAGACCGAGCCGAGGCAGTGAGGGCTGTCTCACCTTGCCTCCTTGCCTAGGCAGTTGTCTTGATTGCCTTTGCTAATAGAGATAACAAGTTGTATGTGCATAAGTTTTTAAAAGAAGTGAAGTGTTTCAAACTTTCTAGTGGGTGTAAATAAGTCTTCAAGCCTTGTTGGTTTTTCTATAGAGTTCCCCCAACATTTCTGGTCAGTCATTGAGGAAGATTTAGTATTAGCAATATAGGCAATCCCGGATTGTCCTAGGCTAATTAAGTTTTTCAATGCAACTTTTCTTACCTTGTTCTCAAAAGAGGATGTGATGAAAGTTGGTGATTTTCACTTTATTAGTCTACTCAATAGTACCTACAAAACCTTCAATAAAAGTGTGGCAAATAGACTTCGGTAAGTTGTTAATGTTGGTGGGTTGATCTTAGTTTTTTTTTGAAAGGCAAAATAATTCTGGATAACTTTTTTATTATATAAGAAAGTGTTCATGAACAAAATATAGTGAAGAAGAAAGGAGCTGTAGTGAAATTGTCTTTTGAGAAAGCTTATGATAAACTTAATTGTAGTTGTCTATATAATGTGCGTAGCTTGGTTACAATGGATCGGGACACATATTGATATGATTACTTTCTCTGTATTGATCAATGGTAAACCAGGTTGGTTAGTTTTTGACATCCATTGGTTTTCAATAGAGTGATCCACTATCTCCTTATTTTTTTGTTTTTGCTAGTAAGATTCTAAACTTCTTATAGATAAAGATGGACTATGGTCTCATAGAAGGCTTAGAGTTAGATTGATCGACATTCACATTACTCATGCAGTATGCAGATGACACATTGCTCTTCCTGTGGATGCTTGATCTGGTCCAGCAGTGGGATGTGGATAAGCTTTTGGGTTAGAGCTGCCGAAGATCAATCCATTCCCTTTTTGAAAGCTATAGTGCTTTTTTGTACAGCTGCATACGGATCGGAAGTGGTCTTTTGTACTCAGTTTCTTTTTTGACGATGGTCATAAGAGGATCTACCATTCGATAGATCTTAAAATGACCATTATGAACTTTGATGTTTTATATCCTCTTGGTGACACAATATTTTGGTTTTTCCATTGAAAAAAATATCATGACTATTATTTTTTTCCTTCTGGCTTCCACAGGTTTGAAAGTGAATTTTAGCAGAGTGAAATGGTTAACGTCAATCTCAGTGATGGTGAGCTTAAATAGATCTTCTGATTAGGGATTTAGGAGCAAAAGTTTCCATTTAGTGTTTGAGACTACTTTCCAATAAACCTTTAAAGGAGAATGATTGGAATCCGATCTTGAGAATGTTCAAGGACAAAAACATTTGAAAGGGTAGTTTTTTTTTTTTTTTGTAGGGAAGGTGGACACTGGTGTCTTCAGTGTTATGTAACATGCTACCATACTTTTTCAAATGTTTAATTTGCCCATGGGTACTTGCAAAAAACTGAAGGCTCTTAGGATGACTTTCTTCTGGAAGGGCAGCTACAGGAGGTCATCTTGTTAAATGAGATCATGTCTGCAGACTGCAGGAAGAAGGGGAATTGGCTTTATCCCCTTGGAAGTACCAAACTCTGCCTTGCTTTCTAAATGGCTATGGAAGTTGAATTCAGATCAATCTTTCTTATGGGTTATTGTCGTTAGAAGTATCTTCCATTGTGGGGAAGAAACTCAGACCCCCTCACCATATTGGTCCAATTTATGGATAGTTTTTTTGTGGATAGATTTTTTTTCAAGTCAACTTCTTCAGTGTGCTTCTATCATTATCATTTATAATGACATAAGAAAGAGATCTTGAAAGGATCCTTGGTTAGGAGGTGGCTTTAAAACAACTTGTCTGTGATTTGTAATGGATTGCAACAAATAAGGATTGCTTGGTTGATGATTGTTGGGTCAATGATTCATCCACTATGGCTGGTGATGTTTGTTCAACTAAGGACTAGCGCATGGTGAAGTACTTGCTTTGGGTTGTTTGCTTAACTCTGCCAACAATATATGCTTGCAGAGAGATTAGAATTTGGAATTGGTTTGCCAACTGATCATTTGCCCCTTAGTCGGTTGTGAAGATTTTAAATTAAGGCAGAGTGAAGGTTAATTGGGCTTTGCAGTCTGGAAAAAGAAGGTGCTTTTCAAACTCAAAACCTTAAGAAAAATAGCATGCCAAAGATTTCCTACCTTAGCTAGATTATCTTACTGAAGGGTCTTCCTTTTATACCATCTTTTGTGGCAGGTTTCAAGAGGATCTTGATCATTTACTTTTGAAATGTGGCATTATTCAATTGCTATGGCAGATTTGCTCCTAGTTGCTGCAAAAGTCCTCAAGACTGAGAGTTCTGTTTGAGTGATCTGTTGTTTAAATGGCCATCAGAGCTACCTCTTTGGGCTGATCCTCAGGTTTGGGTAGCTTTATCGGCTTCACTCATTTACTATGAAGCAAATGGACTACTGGCCCAAATTATATTTTGGTCTACAGCTGTTGGACTGGGCCATTGCTGGAAAATGGAATGATGAGCATATTCAGAACTTCCTTTTGATCATTTTGCAAGCTTCTTTGCTAGGTTAACATAGGTGTCCTGTCTACTGTACATCACTCTTGAGGGAATTTTGGGTTTGATGTGGTGGTGGTTGATGTTTTGCAATTTTTTCCTCTGCCTGTCCTGATCCATTCTTTTGATAGATCTGTTGGCTCCCACTCGTTTGGAAAACAGTGGGGCCAAAATGAGGCATCTTAGATATCCGGAAAATGTTTGATCTATCTAACAAAACCATTTCCACATATCACATTCTCTAACAGCCCAAACAAAATGAATTTATTTTGGTTATATCCTGGCAATTCTAGTTATCTGTTTGATTTTTATGCAATGGTATTGCCCAAGGAAGGCAGGGTTGCGGGTCGGCCCAGGGTCGGTCGGCCCCAAAACCGACCTAGTCGGATGGGGTCAGATTTTATTTATTTTATTATAAAAATTATATAAAAATAAGAAACAAATAGAAACAATAATTTTTATGTCATATATTTATGTATACGTAAAATATATACATAAATATAATTATAATTTTTATATTATAATTGAATATGAGTGTTTATCTATGTATACAAGTAAATATGATTTTTTTGTGTGATTATGTTGTATTAATATATGTTGGGAAAGAGTTAATCTTAAGTGAGAAGGTAAAGATACTTAACAAACAATTTTATAAATTTTAAGATGCATCATATATTTATAATTATAAATTTTAAACATACGTAATAATATAAATGATAGTAAAATATTATCGTACAATCAATAAATGGGACACTCAAAAAAATAATTATTCTTGACAAATTTGATGATGTGTGTGAAAGAGGAGAGTTAAAATAGATCTTTATAAAATTTGAGTATATAACACATATTTATGATTAAAATTCTTATATACTTGTGATGGTATAAGTGATAGTGAAGTATTGTTATACTATTATTAAATGCGGCGCAAAGTAGTCGCGGATCGACTTGCGCGGTCAGGTCGCGGGGGCAGCACCCCTTGTGGGGTGTATCAGGGGGCAACGCCTCCCGAAGAATTTTTTTTTTTTAATAGTGGTAACAGGGAGGGGAAAGAAAAAATTTTAAGTATATAATAATAGTATAAAAAAATTTGACCTAGGCCGGGTCGCCCCGGGGTTGGGCGACCCGGCCGACCGGGTTGCGCGACCCGAAGTTGGGTCGCGCGACCCCCTGCCGGGCCGGCTTGGAGTCGGCCCGGAAACTGGCCGGGTCGGGCGACCCGGCCGACCGGGTCGCCGACCCGGCGAACCATGGTATTGCCCATTTGTTTTACTTCATTATTATATATATACATCTTTGTGGCTATGTAATCCTTGAATATTGAACTTCTGGTGTGCAGATCTCTTAATGCAATTATGGACAAACTTCTATTCTTTTGTTTTGCTCATTATCTTCCGTGACATGCTAGTGAGATCTTCCAAGAATTGTTTTGACAACTTTTGATTTGTTCCTGGCATCTTTTAAGAACTCTGCCATTTTGTTTCTATATTTTTTTAATGAGAGTCATTTCTTGATAAATGTAGGGGAAGCAATGATGGTGATATATGTGTTGTGGAAGTAAAACAGATGGAAATTTCGCACTGGAGTAAGAAACTTCATCTTGGTACACGCATTTCAGCTGTTGAATTCTGTCCTACAGAAAGGTACTGGCTGCAAAAGTTCTTCCTTCATTTGTAGCATAAGATTCTGTTTAATTTTTCGTATTTTATGTTCCTGAGAATACAGGAATGGTAGACATGCATCTAACAGCTTGGATAATTCATCTGGCCATTTATATTTTGGTCATTTTTATGTGTTCTTTCAGGTTCATACTTTCCACTTCAAATCAATGGGGCACAATCATTACAAAGCTGAATGTCCCTGCTGACTGGAAAGGTTTTTCTATTCCCAAGTCATATTTACATGTGTCATTTATCACATTTGAATTGGCTGATCATCTCTTCCTTATGCAGAATGGCAGGTTTATGTGTTGCTTCTGGGACTCTTCTTGGCATCCCTAGTTGTGTTTTATTTCATCTATGAGAACTCTGATGCATTTTGGAACTTCCCTCTTGGAAATAATCAGCCTGCAAAACCATCCTTACTGAAGACATTTAGCGATGATTCCCAAGCTGCAGATGACCATGGCGTCTGGTGATTCATCTGTGGGCTGCCATTCTGGCGACTTCACCATGATGCATGGGCGAGAAACTCAGTTCTTATGTTGGCATGCCGGCATATCAGAAATCTGCCAGCAGCTCTAGGCTCATTGTGGATATGTATTTCTACAAGTCCGTCATCTGAACCTTTATTTAATCTCTCTCTCTCTCTAGGTAGACGTATGTGGGACATGTTAATCCTATAAAGGGTGGAGATTCTTTTGTCGCTTGCATTCTTTATTCAACAAGAAACTTGGGAAATATTTTGTGCAGTAGTCCATAGTCTAGATGAGCTATTGAATGCTATACCAATGTCCAACATCTGTGGCATGCATCTGTGGCGGTTGCGGGCCTCGCCGTGCCACAAACTGCAAGGTGGAATTGGTTCTTGAAAAGGCTGTGTTTAGTCCTGATCTGGGTCAGAGTTTGCTAGGAGTCGGCTAATCCGTCTGTTTTAAAGTATCAAAGCTAATGCCCTGTTTGGTAACACTATTAGACATCTCTATCACTATTAATTTTAAAATTGATATTGTTGGTAATCACCTTGATGTGTTTGGCTTATAGTATCAATTTTAAAATTTGTAGTGTAAACAACACATGTTATGTAATACAAGTGTCAATTTGTATCAATTTCGATATTGATACTCCATCTTCTAGAAATATCAATATCAATACTAATATAGTATCATTTTTGATACTTTAGGCCCTGTTTGGTAACACTATTTGACACCTCTATCACTATTAATTTTAAAATTGATATCCCTATTAATCACTAAGAAGTGTTTGGTTAATAGTATCAATTTTGAAATTGGTAGTAAAAACAAGGCACAATATGTAATACAAGTGTCAATTTGTATCAATTTTGATATTGATACTCTAACTTCTAAATTATCAATATCAATATTGATATAGTATCAAATTTGAAACTCTAACCAAACAGGCCATTAACCAAACAGGCCATAAAGTAGTATGTCTAGGAGTATCAATTTAATCGATGGTATCAAATCATTTTATGTATTAACATGTCAAATTCAAACCTGGTCATAGGTGTTTTGTTAGTTCTTTAGCCCTTGTTTGGTATGTGGGCATCTCTCTATATTATCCTCTATTCTTTATTTGGTATGAAAAATTAGTGACTTTTTATTTTAGATTATATTGTACTAGAATGCTGGTCACTAGAGTGAGGATGTATTATAGAATGAGGTATTCGTTCTTTTATAGGAACAACTTATTTCAAAACGACATCAAGCCTAATGGCACATAGTATGTTTCTCTCAGTTGAAGATTCATCGGTTTCTTAGGATACTTGATGAGGTCGAAATTAAATTACATAATTTATTGATGAATTTGTTTTAAAATTGTTTGGCATTTATTTTTAATACATGCTTATTAATAACATTAGTTAATTAGTATTAAATTATATTAATTTTAAAATATCTATTTCTTGACCATAAGTACAATAAAGCAAAACTATATAGTCATTGGATTTCACTTAATATAGCCTATCATTGTAACTTCGTACCAAGAAATAACTTTTAGCTAACAAAAATATCTATAGTTTATACGTTTTCATTCTTACAATTATTAATTTTTTACCAAATGAGGTATAAATTTAAGTTATCTAACCTCATAATTATTCTACTATTATCATGTTGATACTAATAGCATGGGAATAATCGTAAGATAATTAGATTTTTTTACCAATTTTAGTTACTTTTTATCCCGATACCAAATATGTCATTAGACTCAAAACTCATCAAAGGTTCTTAATGGAATTCTATTTTATGCCTAGTTTGGTTAGCTTTATATATGATACTACACCAGTATTGATATATTGATATTGATATTTCTAGAGAAAAGAATATCTAACAAAGTTGATAGAGGTGAGCATTTCAATTAATGTCTTGTTTGTATTATAAATTTCAAAATTTATATTACTAACTAATCACCTTGTGATGATTTATATCAAAATAGATTTCAAAATTAATAGTGATAGAGGTGTTTAATTTTTCTACCAATCAAGTTGTTGAGAGTTCAGACAATATAACATAGCATTTCCAATTAAAAGAATGTAGGTTTAGAAAGGACACATAATCATGGGAGATCAACATTACAGAAATCTTGCAAGAGATTTTCTTATTCTTTTTGGCGTATATTAAGAGAAGTTTTTACATTTTTGCTTTATTTATAGATGAGCTAATATGGAATATGAAAGTAGATGATGAATCATATTTTTGTACACAATATTTTATTGATAGATGGCACATAAGTGGTAAGAATTTTAGAGAAACACTTGTAGGGTTTCAAGATAAGTAGAGCGAAGGCATAATATATTCATTAATAAAAATTCAGAGAAATATGATAGTTAGATTGGATGGAGTAAAATTAGCTCAAATACTCAATTTATAAACATATTGATTTAATTATTCAAAAAGTTAGACAGTACGATGTGGATGTTATTCATAAAATTAAATCTAGAAAGATAAAGAGAAGATTGGTTACATAGTTTTATGTGATTTAAGATGCTACTTGAGTTGAAAGTAAAACTTAATCAAACAACCGTTACGATCTCTAACATTATTTGATGGATAATGGAGAAATACAATATACATTCGAAATAAGTGGTGTTAAAACGAAAATATCAAGATAGATTTGTGACCGTGTTATATTAGATAAAATAAGTAATGAATATATTAGAGAAAGTGTGGGAGTAGTAGATCCATTGAAAAGAATGAAGATTGAGATATTTGGACATGCAAAATATAAACTAAAAAATTACAGTTTAAAAAATAAAAAATCAAAATAATAGAAACAAAAAGATAAATTTCTAAACTAATTTGAATAAGGGTACTTTAATATAATTATGACTTAAATGTTTTTGAAGAAATAACTCAACATCGACCCAAGAAGAGAAAATAAATTTGCAGTCAAATTGTAAATGATTTGAGATTAAGACTCCAGTTGAGTTGAGCAAAAAAACGTTAATTGGGTGTTTGGTTGCATGATAATTTTTTGTACACTTTCACGATAAAAAATTGTATTAAAATAAAAAGTGAACCAACACATGACATAAAATTATCATGTTTGGAGGGATGTGATTACAAAAAAAAGTAACTACCACACATGACCAAACAAAGCAGGGGACCACAAGAAAAAAGAAAGAGGTGAGACCCTCTTTTTTGTTTAAGAAGAAAATCACTTTTAAAACATAAAATTATCATGGTTACCAAACACCTCTTTTAACAAGTTTTCTTGCAATTTTTAAAAATTAAAACAAAAACCTTCATTATCATGCAACCAAACATCCCATAAGTATTTTGATGTCTCTTTTGTATGTTCTGTTTATGAAAATCAGTTGACCTCTTTGTGTGAGTCAGTCGATGCGTTGTACTGAATTAGTCCAAAAGTTGTTCTGTAAAAATTAGTCGACCAACGTTAAAACTTGCCTACACACGTTTGAGATCTACCATTCTCAACTTCTACATATTCCACTTCGGTGGTAGAAAGAGTCACATAAATATGTTCATTTGACATTCAGGAGATTAAACATCCACATAGAAATTGATGTACTCTGCTCTTACTTTTCCCATCTACCTTGCATCCGGTATAATCTGAATCAAAATATACCCAATTCGTTTGGAATCACAATTTTTGTAGCGCCAAATTCCAATATATATATATATATGGTGTTTATTATATAATTTAATATACTCTTGATGGTTGTGAGATGTGAGACTTCTTTGGATTTGCTTGACGTCTTTCACATATAAACACACTAAATTGAATATCCAGTCGACTTAGTTACCATGAGATGTAGTAACGATCCAGTCAGTTCTCTATATTTCTTCGGATCTACAATTTTTCTTCTTCTTTTCATCTAAATCCGATTTGTGGTGATAACCATGCGGCGTTTCTAAGGGCTTTGCCTTGTCAATTCTGTACTTTCTCTATAATTTTTGAATGTATTTCAGTTGTCCAATGAATATGCCCTTTTGTTGAACTTCTAATTCCGAAAAGAATATCATCTCTCTCGTTAATTATACTCCTTTCAGATTCATCTTGAATCATTTTTGAAAACTCAATGACACATTTCTTCACATATATTGTGTTATCCACATATATTTAAGCAATTAGTATAGGATTCCATCTACTTTTTTTTTCTTCTTTTTGAGAACCCTTTTTTGCGTAACAAGTCGCTTAAACCTTTCGTACCAACAAGCCAGTTGTGCTTATTTTATTCCATACAAGGCCTTGTTTAGCTTGGATACACTTGAACAATCTTATCTATATCTTCTAAATAGGGGGTTGCTCAACATGCATATCCTTTTTTTTTGATATTTCCATTTAGAAATAGAGTTTTCATGTCCATTTCATAAAGTTGGAAGTTTATGGAACATGTTACAGTTGGAAAGATTCTTATCACCACAATTCTTGCTATCAGAGAAGATGACCCCTCAAAATCAATCTCAAATTTTTAATTATACCACATTAAAACTAATCTAGCCTTCTTCCTTACTACCGTCTTGGATTCATTTTAACTTGTTCTTGAACACTCATTTAATTCCAATAACCAAGGTTTGGGGGCGACTAACCAAATATCACATATTACTTCCTTTGAATTAGATTAGTTCTTCATGTATGCTCAAAATCCATAACTCATCCTTCAATGCCTCTTCCATAATTTGTGTTCTATTCAGGATACATGAGTAAGATAGTCGGTTTACATTTCTTGAAGAATGAGTCATGGATGTTATGGGTTCAATGCCTCTCCTTATTCTCATTCTATTTTATGGACCTCCTAAATTGTTTTGTACGGGGGTGACTGTCATGGTCTTCCAATCTCTTCTTGGCTCATGCATGTTCCGTTAGAAACACTTGTACTTCCATGATGTCTTTTTTTTCCCTCCCTCATCCGCTTCTTTATTCTTTATGTCACTCCCTTCTACACTTGTAATAAAATGATCATCTTGTAGGATTTCATCTTGTTTCTCCTTAGATATATTGCCTTTCTTGATTGTTTCTCCCACTCCATTTTCACTATCTTGATTCAATCGAAGAGGATTTATATACAATCACATGTAACATATTCTCTTGATGAAGTGCATCATCTAAAATAATTTTATTGTCACCATTTGAATCTAACTTTCCACGACACTCTTTCCCACTATTCAAAAGAATACATCTTGATACAAAAGGCTTGAAATGTCCTAAGAAAGTTTCTACCCTATGAACAATTCATATGGAATATTGTTCAAGATTGGCCTTATCACAGCCCAATTAATGATGTGACATGCCATGGCCACGGTCTCAAGCAAAAGATATCTGATAGATTATTATCACATTGAATTGTTCTAGCCATTTATGCCAAATGCCCTATTCTTCCTTTTCACTATCTCATTTTGTTTTGGTGTTCTTGGTACAAAGAAAATATGTGTTATTCCGAATTCATTACAAAAATCTTCAAATGTATGCTTTTTAAATTCTCATTCATGATCACTTTGAATTGTTAAAATTATATCTTTTTAGTTTTGAATTTTCTTTGTCAGTTTTATAAAGTCTTTTATGGCATTATCTGTATTAGTAAGAGAAATCACCTTAATAAAGTGTTAAAAATCATCAAAAATAAAACATTTCTAATTCTTTTCTCCAAGATTAGAAGTTCTGATATGGGTTCAAAAGAATCAAGATATAATGTTTCTAAAGGTCCATATGTAGTTAGGTAGTATATTTTTGCTTCACATACTTTTGACATATTTAATGATTATTTTGAAAAGTCTAATTACTAAATCATACTTTAATGATTTAAAAATATCTCTAAAACTATTATGACTTAATTTACGATGTGAAAGTCAAGCATCTTTACAACTATTAACAACTAAGCATATGTCATAATTACCAAACTTATTTATATTATCTAGGTACACTATGATGGCCATAACATTTACAATGTGTTATCAATGGACTACAATGTGTTATCAAGGATGTAACACGCTAATTTGTAAATATGTTAAGAGATTAAATCAATGGACTACTAACAACACAAGTTAACCATTTTTTTAGAGGTTGAGTTGAAAAAACTCTGAAGTTAAGCATGCTCTATTAGGAGTAGGCTAAAGATGGGTGACCTCCTAAGAACACTACTAATTAGCATGGTTGTTGGGCCAGTCAACTGATTTAGTTAGTTGTTACATATGATATCAGAGCATGACCCAGTTGGACGGTTCGGCGTGTCTTGCCTGGGTATGTGATATGTGATGTGTGTGGTCTTGACGAGGGTGTCAAGTATTTAATGGGGGTAGATTGTAACACCCTAGTTTGTGAATAGGTTAAAAGATTAAATCAATGGACTACTAATAACACCGATTAACCATTTTTCGGAGGTTGAGTTGAAAGAACTCCGAAGTTAAGTGTTCTCCATTGGGAGTAGTCCGAGGATGGGTGATATCCTGAGAACGTTACTAATTATCATGGTTGTTTGGTCAATTAGTTGATTTAGTTAGTTGTTACATATAATATTAGAGCAGGACCCAATCGGAAGGTCCGGTGTGACTTGTCTGGGTATGTGATATGTGATGTGTGTGATTTTGAAGAGGGTGTCAAGTTTTTAAGGGGGTTAGATTGTGAATATGTTAAGAGATTAAATCAGTAGACTACCAATAACACTGGTTAACCATTTTTTGAACGTTGAGTTAAAAGAACTCTGAAGTTAAGCATTCTCTATAGGGAGTAGGTCGAGGATGGGTTACTTTCTAGGAACACTACTAATTAACATGGTTCTTGGGTTAGTCAGCTAATTTAGTTAGTTATTATAAAGGACAATTTTGTATCGTTTATCTTACAATTGACTAATACTTAAGGACATAGTTGGTAGTTTTATTGAATATCTCTATCACTATCAATTTTGAAACAGATGGAGCTAGAAATCATCAATAGTTGTTTATCTATTAATGTCAATGTCAACTTGTATCAAGTTTGATATTGATACCATAGAAAGTAGGGTCATGGCTTGGTTGCGAGACTTGGATTGACCTAGTCGATTTTTGGGCCAATTGACCTGATCGCGACCCTGGCACCTTGATTTGAGCTAATCTTGGGCTTGGGCACAACTAGGCTTGACTTGGTCAGGTTGGGTTGCCAATGGCTAGCCATGGGCTGTGCTCCAAGCACTCCCCAAGGCCCCTTTGGGGCCTATATAAGACCTCCAAGGGGCCTCCTAACATCCCCAAACCCTTCCCCTTCATTTTGTCTCACTTTCTCACTCTAAGAACTCTTTGTCTCTCTCAAACATTCTTGGCAATCTTTCTTTCTCTAGAGTGCTTCAAAGTTTTTGATTTCTTAGTCTATTTTAAGCTTTCCAAGGCTTGCCTTTTTGTTTAATTGCGCTATTAACCCTATTTTGTTAAGTGTTATGTTTCATCTTTTAAAGTCTCTTTAAGATATTTTCTCTAACCCATGACACTTAAACCTCTGACGTAAGCCAAAATGATCTAGCTTGACTTCATTGCAACTTAATTAGCATAGTTGAAAGACAAGTTCAATGTAAGTATTGTGAACAGATCATGTATTGGGGAATATACCAGTTGAAGCATCACCTCGCCGGTATAAAGGATAGCGTTATCCCATGCACACGAACTACACCCAAGGTAAGAGCACAATTTTGTAGTTTAAAATCTATGAAATTGGCAAATGTAGCAACAAAATGTCATAAGAACACCGTTCAAGAAGAAATATCTTAATCTTTTAGCCATAGAGTTTGCACATACAGTACCAGATAGGAGTGCTCGAAGGTTGGGAGTACTCCCTTAGCAAAAGATTTCAATGACGATAAGTTACTATCAATCTTAATAACTTACATCACCATTATATGCTGTTCATAATTAATAATTCTTCTTCTTCTAAACATATGAAGTGATTTGTGTAATGGAAGCAAGCTGCATGTGTTTTGTGGATAAAGAAATGTATTGGTGTACTGGTCGATACGTGGAGTCAAGGTTCCAAAAAGTAAAAAAAGTTCTAATAACGAGATAAAAGAAGGGATCCGTGATCTCACATAGGTAGGTCCCATGGATCCTATAATCACATAGCCAAGATAAAGACAAACTAGTAGCATAATGGCAACGAAGAACTTGAGGATATGCAAGGATAAGATTGGGCTGATGACATCTTGATGGTTCTTGTACAATAGCATACCTATGAATGCTGCAAAGGAACCATATTACGAGTCAATGATAGACATCGTTGACAACATTTGTAAGGGAATTCTTAGACCGAATTTAAAGAAAATTTAGAATACTTATCTTTCAATGGAAGTGAAAGATATTAAACAATATATTTTAATGTATTTGGGATGAAAGAGGGTGCACTTTAATGTAGAACAATTGGACAAGTATACTAAATGTTTATTTTCATACTTATTAATTACTTATCTTTTCAGACTTAATTTTTTTAACTTATGCATGATGTCTCTCTTAATAGGTATAACTATGAGGATACTGATCAACTTTCTAGTATATTGTCAAGCTAGGAACATATTTTAGAAGTTAGTGGATGCATCCAAATAGGTCAAGGAATGAATCGACAATATTATTGATGAGATATGAAAATATTGGGTTATCTAAGTAGTAACGGACAATGCAATTGTCTACAAAGCAGCTCGACAACTGTTGATGGTCAAAAGACCACGTTCGTATTGGGTACCTTGTTATGCTCATTCATTATATTTGATAATAGAGGATATTTGAAAAAAATCCTTAGATTGACTAGCTAGTTAATATGGCCAAAGTCATGTCATCTTTTATTAATAATCATAACTTTATTCTGAACTGAATAGGGAGTATACGAAGAGCTATTATAGGTCGATGTAATTGGGTTCACATCACATTACATCTCCTTGGAGAGTTTAATGCAACAAAGATGTCCTCTGGTCTAAATGATAATTTCACTAAGAGGGTTAAGTTGGATTACTAGGGCAAATTCTTCAGATAAGAGAAAATGAAGAGAGTAGAGATGTTGGAGAGTGACGACATTTGGTGAACAGTAAAAAAAACACTTTCTATAGTGCAAAATATAATAAAAGTGCTTAGGATAGTTGATGAGGACAAAAAGGCAGACATGAAGTATTTGTACTATGCTCTTGATCTGATGAAGAAGGAGATATCAAAGAACGTGATAGATTTCACAAATTGGTGAGATATCATTGACTGTTGGTGGGAGCAGACATGGGAGCAGACACTATGTCATCCTATACATGTAGCATGTAATTTTTATTGACATTAAGGGTATAATGACTTTCTATATTTAGTTGTCTACTAAAATGTATATTATGTTGCACATGTTATTTTTTTAATTCAAGATACGCTTATAGTTTTTCCTTCAACTAATGCGATAAACTTCTTGAGAGTGTCAAATTGATCATTCGTAGAATACTTGGAGACAATGATTGATCAATTATAGCATGCAATAAGATGCATGCCTATAGTTTAAGATCAATGCACTTTGGGATGTCATGGGCACAACAAGTATTTATGTTGCTAAGTCCTAATATGTAACCTTTATTTTTATTATTTAGATAGTGTCTTTTCATACTTATATTTTAACATACACTAATCTCATGTTGCTAACTTTTGGATGGACCACTAAATGACAACGGCGTATGAGGACCTAGCTAATGTTGCAAAAAGGGTCCTAAACCAAATGACATTGGCTTCATGATGTGAGAGAAATTGGTTGACGTTCAGCCTAATACATACAAAATAAAGAAATAGGCTAACATCAAAGATGCTGGAGTAGCTAATATATTGTCACTAGAACATGACGTTGAAGCTTAATAACTTGCAAAATATGAAGGATAATTAAAATAAGGAATAGAGATGGAGGGATGAAGCAATGGGACAACAAAGTTAGTCAGTCATGATAAACGATGAAGACATAGGCTTGGACGAGATATTCGAAGAGCGGAATACACTATATGCTTAGGTCAACAATCAATAAGGATTGGGTGAATATGAATTCAATGTAGAATATTAAGAATAGGCCAGAGGAGAGCTTGATGATATTTCCCTATCTGAGAAATTTTGGATTCCTCCTTCAGTGATCAAGAGATAGAACACCAGAGAGTCTTCATGCCAAGGTGAAAAGTCATTTGGTAAAATAAAATGAATTACAACTTATCCATTAGACATTACATATCAAGATATGACTGATGAGGGATGAGAGAAATAGAAATGTATACCTTAAAAATCAATCATATCTGATATGATTTAACATTTCTTGTAATATTTTATTTAATTAAATAATATTTATTTATTATTTTACACTAATTAGATGTGCATATTGTAATAAAGTCCTTGATAATATGCAGTGACGATTAGATTGTGATGAGATCATGATAATGAGATCAATCATCTAGAGATATGCATCTAAATGTTTATAATCTAAGATTCTTGGGACATAACATTAACAATCGAGATAGACTATATTATGTGTTGTTTTCTCATAAGATAAATATGATTGTTCTTATTAGTCATTTAGGGTGTTTGGTTATAATTTTTTATCTTCTTTTTATCTTATTTTTAAAAATAGGAAAGATATAATGTTTGGTTAGATTTTTTTAATGCTCCTCATTTTTCAAAATCAGTTTCACTCCTTTGTAACTTCTATTTCGAAAACAAAACAACTGCAACCTTGTTTTATTTCCGAAAGAGAACGAGTTGGCGTCTTGCTTGTCTCCCACGCTCGAGACGCCACGAGAGGTAGAGTCCAGCCATCCGCGGCAGGGGGGTGGCCCGATCATCCGTGGGGCAGGGAGGCGGGGGCGGCACTCCTCTCCTTCGGTGATGCAGGGCGGCGATGCACCACGGTCCAGCCATCCGCGGCGGAGGCGGGCACGGGCGGGGGGCGGGGACCTCCGGCAATGCAACACCGTCCGGGGGGGGGGGAGGGGGCTCTCCTCCGGCGATGCAGTGCCGTCCGTGGAGGGGGGAGGGGGCGCTTCTCTCCTCTCCTCCGACGATGTAGCGCCATCCGCTGAGGGGTGGGGGTGGCCTAGCCATCCACGGGAGGGGAGGCGCTCCTCTCCTCTCCTCCAGTGCAGCGCCATCCGGAGATGAGCCCGACGGGGGGCAGGGACCACCGGCGATGCAGCGCCGTCCGCAGGAGGGGGGTTCTCTCCTCCAGCAATGCAGCACTGTCCGGCCGTCCGGGGGGAGTGGAGTTTGGCTCCGGGGGTGATGTTCTGTCCATTGGGATGGGGGATGAAACCAGTTTCAGCAGAGAGGAAAGGACAGAACACCGGCCATGGGAGGAAAGATGAAACCATTTTGAGCAGACTGAATGCCGGAAAGGATGAAACCAAACACTATTCTATAAACTTTAAAAACTGTGACGGTTTTGTCAAACACAAAATGATTGAACTTCATTGATTTTAAATTTAAAAATAAGAAGTCAAATAATTTTATTTTTAAAAATGAAATTGTCTTAAAATTAAAAGTGTTACCAAACACCCTATTAGTGTGGAGATAATGAGATACATGTACATGTGCTAGTTTTTGGAATGAGTGCATTTGACTGATTTGACATGGAAATCTTGAATGGTATCTTACCTAACTATCAATCAGGATTTTCTATCATCATGGCTACATGGTTGGACCTTTAACCTTAGTCATCAAAGATGTCTTACTGGGTGTATCTTGTGCTTTAGTTATTGACTTATATATTATTGATTTGATAGTTCAGTACAATTGATGAATATGGTATAAGAGAAACTTGGTGAAAGTAATTGAGTAGACAACAAGATATTGTTCACTCTCGGTAAGTAAGAGAGAATGTCTTATGCGATAGTACTTTAAATCCATAGTTAGGGTAGGAAGGATAATTAAATTATTTTTCTAATTGATCTAATTTTGAGTACAAGATCCCTAAGTGTTGGTATACTAAGGGGTTGATAGTTTGGGATTAATCCCTATTCGATTGGGTTATTGGATGTATGAGAGTTTATATTTGTGTGCTAACTAATGATAGAAAGAATCAATAAAGAAAATGGCATTTCCAAAGTCATTTGTGATTATGAGACATGACTTGTACCTTATATGATCAAAATGCTAATTAAATATGTTATCATATAATAGATTTAATTTAAAAAGTTGTTCTTTTAATTAGAACTCAACCAAATGAACTATCCTAGTGGGTCACACATAATAAAATAGATCCGATAGTACAAAGAAATAGACATAATTTATAAAAATTAAATTTTTTTTATATTTTTTTGATTTTAATAATTAATAGAAAATTAAGCTAAATCCTGTTAGGCCAAGAGACATGGTCAGCCCTCCCCAGCATGTTCCCCACCCTAGAGGCTTCCAACATTAGATGGAGCTCTGTTTAGAACTAGTCGAAAGGTCTAACGTGTAGGAGAATCCATACATGGAGGAAGACTACTAGAGGCCATGCACTTGGATAGCTTGGAAAGCGTGGATTCATTTTTTTATCTTAAGGAATTAGTTGAATCTTGCGAAGATATTCAAATGTGATTTTTCGTTACCCCATTTGGTTCTGATCGAGACAATGATAATGAAATCCAAGGAATCATAGCTGTCATTGTCCGCATAATGATTCCTTACAAAAAAGACACTTTAAAGCCAAATATTTAAGTTCAATAGTAGACGTTAGATGATTCAACTTCAAAGTGTATAAGTGACAAAGTGTTCGTTGATGAAGAAACAATTGCTACTACAAGGAGGTCTACTAATCCAAGCATCTACCCTACAACCATGCACTTCATGAGTGAAGAGCAATACACACATGTGACATAAGACCAAGATCATGGTGTGTGATTGCAAGGTAGAGAGTACACACAACATGGTTATAGAATTGAGTCATCTTAAGACTTTTGATTTCCAACATTTCACCAAGATGGTTATGTGATGACTTGGGACAATTATGGATCTGACAATGACAGTTATGGGGTGGTACTTAGTAAGGTGATCCTAGGATAATTGAAGAAGTGTAGAATACAATGAGCATGTGTACTTTTTCAACTCTATGTACTCTTACCGAATCTCTTGGGAAGAATGTATAAGTTATGTAGAAGAACAACAAATGTAAGATTTGACTAGAAATGGGCAAAGTTTTTTAATGTCATTTGCCTAATTTTCAAAGTTTTTTAATTTTCTTAGTTTTTTATTAAATTTTATTTTTATTTTTTTTTGTATCTTATTGGGTCTAGTTAGACCCGAGTTGTGAGCATGTCGCGACCTCAGCTCAACTAGGTCGGGATGACCCAGTCCCAACTCTCAGCCCAACTTACCTTGAATGACACTCTATCCTCCACTAATTTCAACATCAAAATTTATATATTATCATTTTTGATACTCTAACCAAACATGGCATAACATATTATAATTCAAACCTTTTAGTAGAACATGCCTATGAGTTCAAGTTGGAGACTTACCTATATCTTCTATACCTACGATTTTACCTTTGTCCTTTTCCCCAAATGCTATGGCTCCTATGTTGATTTCTTCAAATCTTTTACTTGGTTCCATTTTCCAGTCATATATCTCTTGAGCATCCATTATCTAGGTATCATTTGTTTGTCATGTCTTCAATCAATTCCTTTAATCACAAAAATGTTTACTTAGTAAATTTTGGTACCAAAACTAATTTGGATCCAGTCGAGTTAGATGCATTTTTTCATTCAACAACCTTTGGAATAGTAGCCTTTCTTTTCATAAAAGTTATATGCCACAAAAAGGAATACTACATCTAGGTGCTCTAGCTACGTATTGTGGATGAGAATTTCGTTCCCTTGTGCCCATGCTGTCTCCCTAACATTTTCGCTATTCTCTCTTCCACACTCACCTTTATCCTCATACTTCTAACCCTTGACGTCACTTAGGCACCGGAGGAGCGGTTTAAGTCATGCGAAAGAAAATTTGAAACAAAAGGGGAGACAACGGAGAGTCTTTTTTTTGAAAAGGGGAAAAGTAATATAGTCGTAGGAGCCGTGAGCTCTAAAAGTAAATAAAAATGGAAATGAAGTGCAAGGTGTTGAATTTGCTAACCATGTACCTTGATGGGAAAGATGTGAGTTGGTTTCAACTTTCAACTTTTTCTCTTTCAACCGGCCGAAGGTGAAGAACCCAAACTTGCTCTCATTGCCGAAGATGTTGTTGATGCTACACAAAACAAAGAAGAAAAATGTGAGGAAGGATTAGAACTATGATGGAAGTACCATATCTATAAAAAAATGAACATAAATGACAACCATAAGAGAATGGACTGGATGGGGGATAGAGCCTAACATGTCTTTTTTATGTTTTTAGAGAATATAACGCATGAAAATAAAACTTAAATGTATGAAACAAATGTCTAAGTGTATGTATAATGTATCTAGGATGCAAATGAAAAGTATATAGATGGAGAGATGTGAAAAATTAGTTAAAATGGGGTGCTAGAAATCCTAGCACCCCGATGTCGGGTCATCATGTCTTTTAGACAGAATGGTGAATGGGGGTGATTCCTCACACTACTCTGAGCTTGTGGATGATCTCCAATGCGTTGGTGTAGCTTACTTGGGCTCTCTTACAATCAAGAATGAGTAGAAATAGAGATAAAGACTTGAAGAGTGGGAAGGGAGGGGGGATTGTCTCTTCTTAGCCTCTTGAAGGGGTTCTTTGGAAGTTGTGGAGAAGTTGAAGAGGGTGGAATCTTTCTTGAATCTATAGTGATATTTTGGGAGCAGCTCCAAAACCCTCTATCCTTTAGAGAGGGTCCTTTACTTATAACTGATAGAAATGTATGCCCTACAAGCCAATCATATGTGATATGATTTTACATTTCTTGTAATATCTTATTCAGTATAAATTACATAATCTTCATTACTTGCACTATCTAGATGCGTCTATCGTAATGAAGTCCTAGGTTGCATGCAATGATGATTGAATCATGATGAGATTATGATAATGAGATCAATCATCTAGAAACATGTACTCTAAATGTTTATAGTCGTAGGATCCTCGAGACGGGACATCAAGGATCCGGTAAGACTAGTGTATATGATATTTTCTCATATGATGAGAATGACTGATCTCATTGGTCATCAGTGTGGGGACACTGAGATACATGTACATGTGCTCATTAGAGGAATGAGTTCACTGAACTGACCAATATATAATCCCTGAATGGTATCTTACCGAACTGTCAATCAGGGTATTATATCATCACGGTTGCACGGTTGGATCTTTGACCTGAGTTGCCAAAGATGTCTTGCCGGGCGTACCATGTACTTTGACTATTGACTTATGGATCACTTAGTATTGTGGTCTTGTATAGTTAATGGATTGGGTATATGGGAAACCCGGTGGAGCTAATTGAGCGAACAATAGGGGATCGTCCACTCTCGGTAGGAGAGAGAGAATGTCCTATGGATAGTACTATAAATCCTTGGCCAAGGTAGATAGGATAATTGGAAAAGAGTTTTCCAATCGATCCAATTACGAGTACAAGATTCCATAGTGTCGGTATATTTAAGGGTTGACAGTCAATGCCGCATTCCTATCCGACCGGGACATTGGATGGACGAAGTTTTATAGCCATGTGGTAACCGATGATGGAAAGGCTCTTTAGAGAGGAGTTTATCCCCGAAGCCATTTGGGATCATAGGATGTGGCTTGTACCCTTTATGATCAGTAGGCCGTTAAAAGATGATAGATTTAATTTAAAAGAAGTTGTTCTTTTAATTAGGCCTCAACCAAATGATCTATTGGGCCTAGTAGGTCACACACATAAGGGCTAATCCATAAGTTTGGGGGCAAGGGTGTAAATATAGAGAAAGGAGGGGTTTTTGTAAAAAACTCCGAATTCTCTATATAATAGCGAATTGAGCATGAGCCCCACAAGCCAAGGCTGCAAAATTCGTCCCTACCTCTCTCCTTCATGTTTTCCCATGCTGGAGGCCGTCGAGAGATGGGACTTTATCTGGGGTGAGTCGGAAGGTCTGACGCGAAGGAGAACCCGATTATGGAGGTGGCTTGTTGGGATACAACTAGAGGCCGCACACTTGAGCGACTTGGAGAGCATGAGAACGCTCGATCTTCTCCAGTCTTTAGGGATTATTTGAATCCCGCAAAGGTACATGTTCAAAATCGTTTCGAATACTGGTTTTGGCAACGTCGTTCAGTTTCGATCGAGACCAAGACTATGATATACGAGGAATCAAAATTTTTTTGCTTTGCCAATTTGATTGGACCGATTCCCAACAATAACCAAACAGAGGAAAAACTTGGAAGAAAGCTTTTTGTGCATAGATACTAAACACCTCGATAGAGGGGCACCTGGACCGGCATTAAATGCGATGTGGTGAAATGGGATGCAAATTTTGGCTTTGGACGTGAAGCCCGTCTATTGAGGCATTTTGATCGGTCTACACAAATAAATGCATCATGCATGAGCTTGTCACTATGCCATTTGGGTCAAATTGACAATGCCTTGATAGAGGGGGTGTCAAGATTATTGTTCATACCCAATATGCAATTTGGCGGGAGAAAATGAGCGCAAAAAATGAAAAAATTGGGACTGACGCCCCCCTAAGGGACCATCAGGAGCCCCCTTTAGGGGAACACCTAGCACCCCCCAAAGCGACCATCATGTCCCTGCGAGACCAAAAATGCATTGAAAGCTAGATTTTTCGAAAAACTTTGATTCCTTCAACAAATAACTTGAGTAATCTTTATAGAAACAAGAGTTTTAAGCTCTACATTTAAGACAAATTTGCATGTCTACACATATAGGTGTGCAAACATGTGGTTACTTTCATGATATCTTGATCTTTGGTAAAAGCTTTTCACCTACTTTGTTTTATTAATTTAGTTTAGATAACTTTTGCTCCTAACATGACATCTAGGTAATCCTTGTCATTCACAAATTAATGTATTGTAGCCTTTTCATCTTATATATTTTGTTTCAACTTACTAATCTCCTCATTGATATTATGTTGAAGGGATCTTCAACACTAGCCATAATAAAGATAGAAATGTATGCCTTACAAATCTATTATATTTGATATGATTCAACATTTCTTGAAATATCTCATTTAATTAAATTGGTATAACTTCATTACTAACTCTTATTAGATGCATGCATCCTAATGACATCATTGATCACATACATTGATGATTAGATCATTGTGAAATCATGATAATGAGATCAATCATTTAGAGATATGCGATAAAAATATTTCTAATCATAGAATTCTTGAGATGGGACATCAAAGATCTATATAAACTAATGTATGTGATATTTTCTCAGAAAATGAAGATGACTAATCTCGTTGATCATTAGTGTGAAGACACTGAGATACACATAGATGTGCTCATTAGTAGAATGAGTTCATTGAACTAACCGAATTATAAACCCTGAATTATATCTCACCTTTCTGTGTATCAGGGTTTTCTATTGTCACGGTTTCTCGGTTGAACCTTTGATTGTAGTCTCCAAAGATGTCTTACTGGATGTATCTTGTGCTTTGACTACTGAGTTATGGATCATCGATTCGATGGTCCAGTACAGTTAGCAGATTGGGTATAAGAGAAATCCAATGGAGACAATTGCACGCATAACAATGGATCATTTGCTCTTGATAAGTGAGAGAGATTGCTCTAATACTTTAAATCTCTAACCAAAGTAGAAAGAATAATTGGAAAATAAGTTTTCCAATTGATCCAAAACTGAGTGTGTGATCTCAAAGTGGCAGTTTACTAAAGGGATTGATAGTTGATGTTGTATCCCTATACGACCGTGGCATTACATGAATGGAGGTTTATATCCATGTGGTAACTGATGATGGATAGATTCAACGGTGATGAGATCATCCTTAAAGCTGTTTGGCATCATGAGATGTGACATGTACCTTTCGTGATCAGAAAGTTGTTAAATTCATTATTAGATAGCATATTTAATTTAAAATAGGATATATTCTAATTAAATTTCAACCAAATAGATTATTGGGTCTAGTGAGTCACACATAATAAAACTTATCCATGAATATAGGGCATGAATATAATTTATAAAAATTTTAAATTTTTATTAAAAAATCTAATTTCTCTATAAATAGTGGTGGCATAAGCCAAACCTAATTATGTGAAGGATGAAAAATTTCATCCTTAGCCTTCTCCTTCTTCCTCCTCCCTCTGGAGGATGTCATCGTATGGTGGAGCTCTGCTCAGGAAGAGTTATTGGGTCTGGTGTAAGGGTGAACTTATCTTTGGAAAAAGTTCATGTGGATTCCGTTAGAGGCCGCGCATTTGAATAGTTTTGAGATAAAGAAAATGTTCCATATTCATTAGGCTTAAGTGAATTTTCAAATCCAAGAAGATAAATTTTTTTTTTTTGAATTCAATTCTTGGTTATGTCATTCTATTCTGATTAAGACTACAACCATGATATTCAAGGAATCAAATGTTTCCACCGCCATTAATCGATTCCTTACAATAAGTCCATGTTGATGTCTTCAGTTGAATAGTCTTCTTCTTCATTACTTTATATGACTCTCCTTGCATGTGCTCCAACTTCTTTCACTCAAAACAAATTATCTCCACTTTTCACATTTTCTTCCTATTGGTTGGATTGGCGCCACCTTCTTGCACCAATGACATAAAAAAGCTTTTAATACAATTAGTTTTTTTTTCTTGTCATCATGTTCATCTTTCTTGATATTTAACTCATATACCATAAGAGATCTTATGAGCTCTTCCAAAGTAAGTATAGTGAGATCCTTTGACTCTTCTATTACCATGACTTTGGTGTGCCATGTGTAGACACGCCAAATTGGCCTGATTCGGAGCCCCAGACTCTTATTCCATTGGCAATATCCATTATTTGACCGATTATCTAATTCGGATTACCTCGTGGAAATGAGCTAAGGACGCTGGTGGATCCCCTTGTGAGTTGGGAATGGACCAATGATTTCCGGAACAATACCGTAACCTTCAAGCGAGAGCCACACGTGAATTGTGAAAACACGGAGCTTGCTCGATGACCGACCTTGAATAGTCTTTAATTGAAGGTCTCGGGAGTCCCGCATGTGTTTCGTAACATTAAGGGTTTCCGACAAGTCATTTCGGTAGGCGTTAGTCTATAACGGTTTCTTCGTTACGGCTTTTCGATCTGTACTGACACAGCTATCCCAGACCACGTGTTAGGCCTTTCCGGTCATCACCGGGTCTTTTCGGGTCATCCGGGTCGATCCTAGCCGCATATTTCATCAACTGGGGCCATACGTCCATTTCGGTCGATTTTAGGGTTTTATGGCTTTTCCGAGTTTCGGTTCACGTTTACCGGGTTAATCTCAGATTTTTCGATGATTTCGGGTTTTCCGACTGTACCGGACTTGTTCGGTCATCATTTTAAGTCATCCCGAGTTGACCCGAGATTCCTCGACTGGAACCGTGCCCTTTCGGACCTTCGTCACGATTTTTGGCTTTTCGCGAGAGGGTAAACCGGTAGAAAACCCCGTGCGAACATCTCGGGAGTCATGCCGGCTGGTTTACCAACTTGAGGAGGTGCGGTTGAAGGCCCTCTTTCCAACGCAACAAACGGGAGCCGAATTGGACATCCCGTTTGCAAGTTACGACTCGCGAAACACGCGTGTAGGAGAGAGAGTGTACCGCGCCCCCGCTCTCCTTGAAAGGGGAGGGCGCACTCTGAGCGCCCTCAAGTTGGGGGCGCGCCTTGCGCGCCCTCAACCTGAGGGCGCGCCCTGCACGCCCCCGCTTCCTTTGAAACGTGGGAGCGCAGTCAGTTTCCGAAAATCGAAAATTGCCCCGATTAGTACCTTCTAAACCGGATTTTTGGAAGGTTACCATTGTTAATTTTAATTTATTTGTACCGCACCCTCTGGTCGGGGGCACGTTGCGTTTGTCAAGTCGGATTTTTAGCAATTTCTGGAAGATTCCGGTGAATTTTAACAATAAGACACGTAACGCGCCCCCGGTTTCTTTGAAACTGGGGGGCGTGCAGACCGCACCCCCAAGGTGAGGGCACGCCCTGTGCGCCCTCAGTTCGAGGATGCACCCTGCGCGCCCTCTCCTCCTTTGAAAAGCGGGGGCGCGGTCGGTCCAGTTTCCATGTTTTGCACCGGTTTCTCTCCTCTATAAATTGAGGGCCATTCTCAATGACCCAAGGTTAATCTCCCGTGCCTAGCTCGTCCTAAGGTCGTCCAAGCTCTCTCCCAAAGCCGTCCCGACGTCCAAAGCCGATCCGACGTCGAGAGATCGATCCCGAAGCGAAGGAAAAGCCCGATCTGTGAGTTTTGCATCAACTGACTTCATCGGCTTCTGTAGAAAATTCGGGGCTCCTTCTGCAAAAGTCTTCAACATAGGAGTTGTTCCTCTCTTCGTCCTCTTTCATTTTCAATCAGCGTCACTCGATTCCAACTTGCCGTCTATTCGTGGCGATTGCTGCACTGAGGGCGCGCATCCAAGTTCTGTTTTCCACGTCCGTCCAATTTCATAATTTTTACAGGCTTCTACAGACAGATTCCGGAGAAGTCAACAACATAATATCTCTTCCTCTTAGAGTTATATATCCATATAAACAAACGGCATTTGATTCTGACATAGGGGTCGTCCGTAGCATTCTCTGCACCAAAGTCGCGCCAGAAGGGTGCAAAGCTACCCGAACTGGCTTGTTTCACTCATCTCGGCTTTAACTCAAGCCATATCATTCTGTAAGTTTCTCTTAACTTAGTTCATTTAATTGTCAGAGCATATTTTACTTAGTTTTCATCATTTTTACATAACCAAAAACACAAAAAAAGGGTTAGGGCTCGCCCCAATCCGGTGAGTTTTATTCCAATTGCTTCTTTGTTTCATCTCCTCTCCTATAGTTTCTACACTTCCCATAGTTCTAATCGGTTTCTTTCACTTGGTTTATTGTTCTAGTTGCACAGGTTGATCAAGCTAGCATTGGTTGGACTCTTCTTCATCGGCCGGCCGAAGAAGAGGAAGGTTGAACCTACACACATTCTCTCCCGCGCTAAGGTACACATGGTCAACTCATCTCTTGATTTACATTCCATAAAGTGGAGCCCGCGCTCCTGGCGACCACCTCTTTTATGTTCTAAGTCATTCTGTTCCTCACTCTCTTCCCACATGACCTGAACCATCTCCGGTGCTCGAGCGACGCCGTGAGATGAAAGTTCGGGGATCAATGTGAGTGTGGGACCGATGTGAGGACTTTTTACCGCTTTCCGAGTGTTTTCCGATTCACTCCCTTCCCCTTATTCTATCTTTCACCTTCTCTTGACGTGCCGATCCGGAACCCGTTTCTTGAGTCGACACCATGTTGGTGGTAGAGATCTTAACATTTCATTCACCAACTCGTAGCTTGTATTATTATTTTCCAACCTTTCAATCCATTTATTATCTCAATAAATCTACAAAGCATCTCAGTGATTGTTTCCTCTAGTCTCATAATGAATTGTTCATACTCATGCACTAGTATATTTGCACTTGTTTCCTTTATGTGACTAGAGCTCTCATAGATCAATCTCAAGTTATTCAACATTTTCTTCCCACTTGTGCACATAGACACTCTAGAATATTCATTGAGATGAAGTGCACATTGCATGACTTTGTAGCTTTGAAGTTTACCATAGATAGCTAAATTTACAATTGATCCCAAATATCTTCATTTTGGGAAGCTTATACATATAGTCCTCACTTCGACTCTTTACACTTCGTATTCCTTAGATCTCAAAAACATAATCATTACATTTTTCATTGGTAGTTGGACCCATCAAAATACAGGGATCATTGAATTGAATATCCTTTGGGAAGTGCAACTCAATTTGCCTTAGAATTAGTCATATTTGTTGTGTTTAAACTTGTAAGATCAAGAAGAGCTCACATAAGAGGGAAGTGAATCAAGTTTGTCCCTAGTTTTTAACTTTTTAAAATTTTAAAACAAATATTGATGCCCAAATAGGTTCTTAAAAAACTCGACTCTTTCAAATTGATAAAAACACAATGAATGGGTGAATAGGGGTAGAAGAAATAGAACACACCACAATATATGCATGGATTTATAATAGTTCAATCTCAAATGGATAACATAAAATTAAGACATACTTCTACTACCACAGGCCTACCCGTGTGAGCATTTTAAACCACACACTATATCAAAATGATTCACACACACATGGCACTGATTACAATTTACAAGTGAAAATCTAAGACAAGAATAATCCGTCAAGAAGAGAAGCTGCAGAAGAAAACTTTGGTGGCAGAGAACAAAGTATTCTGTTATTCCAAAATGTGAAGAAGTTACATTGATGTACAATAATGTCATATATATATGACCAAAATACAATAAAGAAAATATAAAATGTAATTAACTTGTACAACTATACATAAGACTGTAAAGTCAAATATCTCCTTCTAATACTCCCCTCAAGATAGTTTGAAAATATTTTGCACCAACTTAAAATGAAACTTCAAAAATTGCTCTCGTCCAAGGGATTTTTTAAAAATATCTACAACATTATCAACAATTGATATATGCTGCAGAGAAATGACTTTGTCTTGTAATTTTTATCTTACAAGATGACAATTTATCTTTATATGTTGGTTCTCTCATGGACAACATGATTTTTTGCAATGTGTATGGCTAATTAATTATCACAATAACATTTTCCAGGTGCCATATGAAATTTTATTTCCTTCATCAGATTTATAATCTATTGTATCTCACACACACTAGAAGTCAAAGCTTGATACTCAGATTATGCTATAGACTGAGAAACTTTAGATTGTTTCATGGTTTTCCAAGAAATTGGAGATACACCAAGCATAAGCATATAGGACCAAAGCCCTAACCTGTAATTGACCTTCTTGTGGTTGGGCAAGTTGCCCAATCTGAATCAATATAAAGATTAAGCTCCAAAGAATTATGTTTGTGAAATAGCAAGCCATTACTAGGTGACCCCTTAAGAAACCATATCACATGAAGAGTTGCCTGCCAATGAACTTGACGAGGCTGATGTATGAATTGGCTCAATAGATTCACAGCATGAGTTATATCGGGTCTTGTCACAGTAAGGTAGATTAATCTTCCAATTAAGCTACGATAGGAATTGGACTCTGTAAGCTTTGCAAAACTATCGTCATGTAATGAATGCATTTGTTCAAGGAGTATTTGCTAGCTTGCAAGCTAACAAACCATTATCTTGCAATATGTCCAAAATATATTTTCTTTGGTTTAAATGAATACCACAATTGGACCTTGATATATCTAATCTAAAAAAGTATTTAGGTGAACCAAGACACTTAATTTGATAATGTTGTGAAAGTTGTTCCTGAACTTTATTTGCAATAGAACAACTATTTCCAGCAACTAAACTATTATCTACATAGATGAGAATTGTAGTGAATTCATTCCCATTTACATATATGAAAAGAGAATGATCACATATGGATTGAACAAAACCAATGTGCCATCACATTAGAAAGCTTTTGAAACCAAGTGCGGGCAACTTGCTTAAGACCATAAATTGACTTGTTGAGTTCACATATTAAATTCTCCCCTTAACCACAACACCTTGTGGAACTTTCATATAAACTTCCTCAACCAAATCATTGTTCAAAAAAGCATTATTAACATCATACCGTTTAAGATGCCAGTCATTAACAGCAGCAAGAGACAAAAGAATCCGCTAAGTAGTTAATTTTTCAACCAGTGCAAAAGTCGCATTATAATCCATACCCTCTGTTTGAGAAAAACCTTTAGCAACTAACCTTGCTTTGTGTCTAGAAACTGAACCATCAGAATTGAATTTTGATTTGTAAACCCACTTACATCCAACAACTTTTTTTATTTGTTAGTAATTGTACAATTTCCCAAGTTTTATTTTCATTTAAAGCTTCCAATTCTTTATCCATAGGTTCTTTCAATTGAGAAATTTTACAAGCAATACTATAAGAATTGGGTTCTGTAGATGATGAAATGGAATCCATGAAATTTATATGATAAACATCAAAATTTTCATAACTTAGAAAATTCTGAATTGGTTAAGTAATAGTGTGACTTGTTCTATCTTGAGTATTAATTGTTGCAAAAGAAGTATGATAATCTTTGAAATATGCCGGAGCCCTCTTGGCTTTGGAACTTCTAACCAAGTGAGGAATCTAAACATCTTGTTCTGACAAATAGGAAGATTAGATGGCTGAACTATATGCTGTCCTTTCATATCTTCATCAACAGTGTCTGAACATTGATCAATAGGAATTGGAACTTCACAACTTGGTTGCTTTTTAATAGATTTAGAATATGGAAAATCATCTTCAACAAAAACAACATCTTGACTAGTAAAAATAGTTCTAGTACTTGATTCAAAAAGTCTATAACCCTTTTGAGATGCCATATAACCAAGAAAAATACAATGTTTACTCCTTGGATTAAATTTATTTGAGTCCAAATGATTTGTTGAAGCAAAACACAAGCAACCAAATACCTTGAGATGAAGATAATAAGAAACTTTCTTGAAAAGCCTAACAAAATGAATTTCTCCAGTTATAGAAGAAGAAGGTTGTCTATTGATAAGAAATGCAGCCGTTAATACACAATCAATCCGAAACACCTTAGGAAAATTTGCTTGAAATTGAAGTGTCCTAGCTAAATCAAGTATTTGCCTATGCTTCCTTTCAACCACATCATTTTGTTTGGAAGTATGCACACAAGTATGGTCATGTAAAACTCTCTGTCTATGAAAATATGTTTGTAACACATCAAAAAAGAATTTAGAACCATTATTGGTTGCAATTCACTTTATCTTACTTTGAAATTGTATTTCCACATAGGCAAAAAAATCTATAAGAATATTAGGCACTTGTGATTGGAAACACATGATATAGACCCATGTAAATATAGTAAAATCATCCACAATAGTCAAGAAAAAATGACCTCCATTTCTTGGAAACACATTATATGGACCCCAAATGTCACCTTGTATTAGCTCAAAATAAAAATTAGTAGTACTAGAACTCAAAGAAAAAGGGAGTCATGTCTATTTTCCAAGTGGACATTCAGTACATATAAAATCAAAACTAAATTTGTCAGGAATATATTTTTGAAGAATAGCAAATCTATCTATTGATGGATGTCTAAAGCGTTGATGCAAAATCTTGGTGTCATCTAGTTGAACAACAAGAGAAAACAACTGTCTCTTCGGATCAAAATGATATAAGCCTCCTTTCTCAAAGCCCTCCCCAATTTTCTTCTTGGTAAGAAGATCCTATATAATGAAGTGATCTTTAAAAAACATTATGCAACATTTTTCATCTCGAGTAAGTTGACTGACAAACAAAAGCTTGAAATGGGAATCAAGCACATGCAAAAATGTCTCTTGTTAAAGAAATTGAACATGTACTAGCAACTAGACGTAAGGTATTATTTGGAAGAATAACATTCTGTTGTCCCTTTGAAGTAGAGGTGAAAACAACTTCATTAGGGGACACATGAGTCGAAGCTCCAAAATCAAGAATCCAAGATGAACTTCTAGCCAGGTTCATCTGATGTGCATTGCCTGCATCTAACAATTTTAATAACTAGGAATATTGCTGGGAAGAAAGAGTATGACCTCCATCATCTATTCTCTTAACAGATTCCTGTTTAGACTTAATATACACACGTTTCTTGTAATGCGCTGGATACCCAATTAGCTTATAGCATTTCTCTCTAGAATGCTCAACAAGATTACAGTGCAAACACTATTCTTTAACTTTGGTATTCTTGTATCTTTCTAAATTCTTTGTTAACATGGTAGCCGAATCTTGATTAATTGGAATAATTATACTCTGATGGGTTTCATCTTGCAAAACAAATGACTAAGTTTTACCAATAGTAGGCAAAGGATCCATTAACAAAATTTGACTTCGAATATTGGAATATGTCTCATTCAAGCCCATGAGAAACTGCACTACTTGCTTCCTATTTTGAATACCAATTAGCATATCAGGTTCAAACTGAGGTAACTCATCCCAAAAACCCTTTAACATTGTATAATATTTTGTTACCAACTCGTTTGCTTGTCTCAAAAAAGTAATCGACTGCTCCAAAGAATAAATTCTTGGATCATTTGAAGAAGAGAAATTTTCACTCAAATCCTCCAATACCTGAACAACAATATTTGCATACAATATTGAATGAATTAAATCTGAATGAACAGAATTTAACATTCATGACAAGACCATGCTATTAACTCTTCTCCAAGAATAGCAAAGCTAATCTCTAGGAGAAGGTATTTGAATTGATCCGTCGACAAAACCAATCTTATTCTTAGCTGAAAGAGCAATTAACATAGCCCTCTACCAAGTAAGATAATTGCCTCCAACAAGAGATGAAGACACAAGAAAAAAACCAGGATTATCGGACGAATGCAAAAAGAAGGGATCGCTTGCTCCGTCTTGTGAAGTAGAAAAACCTGTTTGAAAGGAACTCGTGAACCTTACAGAAGCACCCACCATCGATTCTCTAGCTCTGATATCAAGTGAAAATCTAAGATGAGAATAATCCATCAAGAAGAGAAGCTATGGAAGCACCCACCATCGATTCTCTAGCTCTGATATCAAGTGAAAATCTAAGACGAGAATAATCCGTCAAGAAGAGAAGCTATGGAAGAAAACTCAAGCGGCAGAGAACAGAGTATTCTATTATTCTAGAATGTGAACAAGTTAGGTCGATGTACACAGTAATGTCATATATATAAATATGACCAAAATACAATAAAGAAAATATAAAATGTAATTAACTTGTACAATTGTACATAAAACTGTAAAGTTAAATATCTCCTTCAAATATTACATACACTAGAAACTGCACCACCGGAGGATTCTGATCATACACTTGCCACAAGAGAAAGACATACTTTTCTTTGGAAACACAACTTTACGAAAGACAGATATCTTTAGCAGAAAGAGAAGAGGAAGATAACGAACCAAATGTCACTTGAAAAACATGTCTTGGAAAGAAAAGCACCACATAAGCGCCTTGAGATCGATTGCTTCTTCCATGGTCGGTTGAGCTCCATCTGGCACCCTCTCGAGATCATCATTCTTGGCAACTTGAATTTCTCCTCTTATATAGTTCTTTAGGAAATTGCTCCTCTCTCAATCACGATGGTGCTTTTCATACTTCAAGATCTTTCAACACTTCAAAACAAAAATTGTGGAGTATCTCTCTCTCTCTCTCTCTTCCCAAGAGATAATCAAGTCATATCTTTAGACAAATACAAATTATGCCAGCTCTTTTAACGACGTCGTCGACTGATCATACGAGACTCCGTCGGCTGACCAACATGCACGACCGCATTTTGGCGTCCTCCCAACTGAAAATTTTGATCCAGAGCCCTTGCAGTCGATCGGTGGGTTTTTCCTAGTTTTGGTCCAAAGACTAGGAAATTTTCTTGGAATCCTCAGACCGCCGATCGATACGATGCAGTCGGTCCGACAGATCGATACGATCATTCTCGAAGATCTTCTATGGAAATGTCGGTGGACCGGTGCATCTCACGAGCGGTAGTACGTAGACCGGTGCATTCAAGCTGTTGCTCATCGAAATAATATCATTCGATGCATCTCATTTCAGTTTTCTTATATATATATATATCTATATATATATATGCTTCATCCTCCTAGTTCTTCTTTCAATTTAAATTACCACACACATATATATACTTTAACGGCGAGGTCTGTTTGATCGTACCATTCTGCAAAATAATGCATTTGTTCTACCTTACACGGTACCTAGTTTTAATTGTTTGGAATAGCGTAAAAGATTATATATAATAGGAAACAATGAACTTGGTCCAGAGGGGGTGAAAATTGATCAAGAAACTGAAATATGTTACTATTTCCGAATATGTTACGGGGTGTTTGGTTGCATGATAACGAAAATTTTTATTTTTATTTTTAAAAATTATACTAAAATTGATAAAAGTGATGTTTGACATGACAATCTTTTATTTTGAAAATAATTTTTTTCTTAGACAAAAAATAAGGATCTCACCTTTTTTTTTCTTGTGGTACTCCCCCACTTTGTTTGGTCACGTTGGGTGGTTATTCTCTTTTTGTTATCACATCACTCCAAGCACGATAACATTGTGTCCTTGGTTGGTTAGTATTTTCTTTCAATACAATTTTTGATCATGAAAATCTACAAAAAAATTGTTGTGTAACTAAACACCCCACTAAGTCCTGTTTAATAGCACTACTAGATATTTTTATTATTATCAATTCTAAAATTAATATTTATGATAATTAATAAGAGGTATTCGATTAATAATATCAATTTTGAAATTCATAACGAAAACAAAACACGTCATGTAACATAAATCTCAAATTTACATCAATTTTAATATCTAAAAATATTAATATAATAACAAATTTGAAAAGATCGTTAATCATGTTATATTTTTCATGCCTTCGACTGGTCTTCGCGGCCGGCAAAACACATCAAACACAAGAAAGATCCGGCTCAACGCGCGGCCACGCCCGGCCCGACGCCGCCTCTCTTTCATCCATTTCACACGCGCACGATCGAGAAAAGGGCGCGCGTGCCGTCGACCGCCCGCGAGGGTGGGTGGTGGTGACCGGCGGGCAGATCGCCGCCACGCGGGCGACGATGGCGAAGTCGGAGCATATGCGTGTACGCGACGAAGGCGGCAGCCGGCTGGGAGAGTCCCAAGCATGCAGGTGGTCGGCGCGGCGAGGCGGGTCTTCCTTCTCTGGACCGGGGATACATGGACGAGAAAGGCGGTCGGCGGTGCCCGGCCAGCAGGGCCTTCTGAGAGAAGTCAACGAGCGGGAGTGAAGGACCACAGCGGCAGAGGTGAGCTCATTATAGCCAAATATATGAGAGCTGATCATTTCGGAATCTCTTTCAGAAACAGCAGTGATTTGATGACCAGTTGGAGGACAGTTTACTATCAAATTATCATTAAATAATCATCAAATTATTCTTCTGTCTACGTTAGAATTGAGAAACTCCTCTTTCCAAATGTGTGTATACGTAGAAATATGTGTAACGACCGATTAAATTAGCTGACTGGCCCAACAATCGTGCTAATTAAGAGCCTTCCCAGGAGGTCACCCATCCTTGGCTTACTCCCAACAGAGCACGCTTAACTTCGGAGTTCTTTCAACTCAACCTCCGAAAAATGGTTAACCGATGTTGTTGGTAGTCCACTGATTTAATCTTTTAACATATTCACAAATCGGGGTATAACAATCTACCCCCCTTAAAGACTTGACGCCCTCGTCAAGATCACACACATCACATACCCAGGCGAGTCACACCGGACCTTCCGGCTGGGTCACCCATCCTTGGCTTACTCCCAACAGAGCACGCTTAACTTCGGAGTTCTTTCAACTCAACCTCCGAAAAATGGTTAACCGATGTTGTTGGTGGTCCACTGATTTAATCTTTTAACATATTCACAAATCGGGGTATTACAATCTACCCCCCTTAAAGACTTGACGCCCTCGTCAAGATCACACACATCACATACCCAGGCGAGTCACACCGGACCTTCCGGCTGAGTCATGCTCTGATACCATATGTAACGACCGATTAAATTAGCTGACTGACCCAACAATCGTGCTAATTAAGAGCATTCTCAGGAGGTCACCCATCCTTGGTTTACTCCCAACAGAGCACGCTTAACTTCGGAGTTCTTTCAACTCAACCTCTGAAAAATGGTTAACCGATGTTGTTGGTAGTCCACTGATTTAATCTTTTAACATATTCACAAATCGGGATATTAATATGTATCATTTAGTTAGTTAGGTTCCGATCGAGTTGTTGCAAGAAAAGACAAGTATAAGATTCTTCAACAGCCAACTTATAAATTTAATAAATAACGAGGGACCGACAACTTGCTACAAATTATATTTATCAAGCGGCTTCTGATAGGACGCTTGGTCACGCAATAAATTTATATACAGTTCCGTGACAGAGTGTTGTGTGCGTGTTAAAATAGAATCGTCAATGACATAAAATTGGGGGGGGGGGGGGGGGGAGTTAAAAAAAAGAAGGAATATGAGCCATATACGACCAAAAGAGATGGTCGACGAAGAGATAAAAGGAAGATCTCTGTACTTCTTTTTTTTTGGTCCAAGAAAGAATTTTCTCTCCGTGAAATTTTACATGTTTGTGGTTTAAATAAATGAAATTTTATAATTCTATGCTTGTGGAATGTGACAGACTTGTTGTATAATCCATGTATGCATGGATTTTTATTTACAATATAAAAATTGTTATTTTTTAAATAACACTTATTGGTGATGATTTGAAACCGTTGCCAATATTGCTACTGATAATGACTTAAGCCATACTAGCAAATTCACTCCAACCCCCGCCCACATGCTAGGAATGACAACATTGGCGATGGTACTCAGCTATCACTAGTATTTGCTATAGCGATGAATTTAAGTCATCGGTAGGTATTATTCTACCTACGTTGATCATGTTATTGGAGACGACTGTTAAGCCGTCGCTGATATGCTTGATAGAGATTGCTTATGGAATGCCATCATAAATAGTAATCATGAGGAACTTTTTATGATGGGCGGACGATGGCGTTTTAACCGTCACTACCATGTTTTTGTGACGAGTTTTGAGTTATTGGCAACACTATGAAGCCACCGCCAATAACTATTATCCTTATAGTGTGCAAGTGAGCATCATAAGGATTTTTCATCATTGTGAAATATATATCTATGGACTCCGCTACCAACAGATTCCATCGTGTGTCATGCTTTAGGACCTATTTAGTAACAATATTACACACCTCTGTCACTATCAAATTTAAAAGTGAGAGTAATAGGAATCACGGATAAGTGTTTGACTATCAATATCAATATTGAATCTCTTAGGGCAAACAAAACATGATATGTAATACAAGTATCCATTGATAACAATTTTGATACTAACACACCTTGTTCTACAGATATCAAATAATAAAATTGATATAATACCATTTTTTGATACTCTAACGAAATGGAGCACAAGACCCTAGCTACTTGGTAACCATATATATTAACACCTTGATCACTATCGATTTTGAAGTTCACCGTGATATATAAAAGCCATCAACACGTGTTAAGCTATGAATATCACAATATTGGAACTTCGAGTGCAAACAAAGAATGATACACAATGACCCACATGTTTTTCAATTTTGATATTGATACTCCATCCTCCGCAAGCATGAACATCAAAATCGCAGTAGTTTCATCTTTGATACTCCCACCAAATAACAGGGCATCAGCCATGCAACATGATCTAAACAAAACCTGGGTCCATTCAACTTTAAATTCCGCTAGCTGCGCCTACATTAATCACTGAATTAGCAACGGGCCGGGTGTGCCATCGTATGTTCTCAGTTCAAGCTCTGCTTCCTCTCAGCTGCTTTCCTCCTGTGACACATGCACGTTATACTCGAAGCCTCTCAGCCATGGCTATCCACAATGTATAAAAGGCTGCTAGCAGACCCAACTCGTATGACCCTTCCTGACCGAAACCACAACTTTCAGGAATCTGATCAAGGTACGCATGCTTACGGTCTGTTTGGTAACAGTATTATGTAATTGTATCAGTATTAATTTTAAAACTGTTATCAATACTCAACTTTGAGAGCTGATTTGGGTAACAGTATCAATTTTGAAATTAACAGTAACAAAATGTATCAGTTTTAATACACCCCTCCCCCTGTATTAAAATTGATATTATCGACTCCTCCCTCCGATCGATTGGGCGCCGTCGAAGCTTCCTCCGATCGAGGCACTGGCCGCCTCGCGCGGCGCATCCCGCTGCGCGCGGGAGGGAAAGGCAGAGAGAGAGAGGGAAAACAGAGAGGGAGAACGGCGGGAGGAAGATGGAGGGGGAGAGAGGGAGCCCGTGCTCGCGGCGGAGGAGGAGAAGATAGAGAGAGAGAGGGAGAGGGGAGAGAGAAGCGCGGCGGGGAGGGGGTGCAGCACCGCCCGCGGCGGCCAGAGGAGGGGGAGAAGAAGAGGAAGAGAGGAAGGAGGGGCGCGCGACGGAAGAGGGGGGGGTGCGGCGCCAGCGACAGCGGCGAGGCGCGGCAACGGCGATGGAGGCGACGGCGACGGCGTCGGCGGAGCCCGAAGAGGGAGAAGAAGAAGAAGAGGAAGGGGAGCGCGGGAGCGCGGCGATGGCAGCCCGCGGTGATGGCGGCCGCGGCCCGCGGTGACGGCGACGACGCCCGCAGCCTGTGGCGACGGCGACGATGCGGCGGGGGCGACAGCGGCAGCGACCGCGACGGTGACCGCGGCGGCGGGCTTGGGAAAGAAGAAGAAGAAGAGGAGGACGAGCGGAGGCGAAGGCGACGGAGGCGTCCACGCGGTGGTGACGGCAACACGGCGGGGCGCGGCGTGGGAGAGAAAGAGAGACGGCGCGAGGGGGTGGGATGGCCGCAGGTGCAGAGAGAGAGAGAGATCTGTCCGGGGGGGAAGAGAGAGAGACCGAGGGAGAACGCGGGAGAGGGGAGCGCGACGCCGGCGATGGAGTCGGCGGCTCTCGGCGACGTACGCTAGCAATGGCGGAGGAGGAAGAAGAAGAGGAAGAGAGCGGCGAGGCGGTGGAGGCGCGAAGATTCTGGAGGGGGCGGAGGAATCGGGAGACGGAGGAGGCGGTGGCGACGACGGTTCGAGAGAGAGGGAGGCGGCAGACGGAAGGCGGTGGAGGGAGAGAGGATTCGAGAGGTTTGTTTTTCTGATCATATCACTTTTGATATTGATATTACACCTTCTTGAAATATCAATATCAAAATTGATATTGATATTGTATCAATTTTGATACTCAAAACAAACAGCCATTAAGTATGGGCCGAGAAGGGAGTTCCGGCCGCACCACAGCCATGAGCCAACCGGTCGCGGCCACGCCTAAACCTTCACGTGGGTGGACTAATAATATGGCCGCGGCCACGCCTAAACCTTCACGTGGGTCGAATAATAATAATAATAATAATAAAAGAAAAAGCTCCCACATATATGGGTAGTTGCATGGGAAGAGTCGGGCGGGAGCACCCTCCTCCCCCGGGAGGAGCTGCTCCGCACCCTTAATTATGACCACGACGGCGGTCAGAGAGGGGGGCAAGTGTCCAACCAATTAAGTGGCCGTCAAGTCTACGACTATATATGATCTGTGGATGCCCTCCCATCGATGCCAGGGAGATATATAAATATTTGTGTGCGCGCGCGCTAGTGCGTATTTTGAAAAGCATGTTAAATGTATGGAGCTTGTGAGGGAGAGGGAGTAGTCGAGGGTGCAAGGAAGAAGCGGGTGCAATTCAACTCTATTTGTTTATCTTTGAATGCGCAAGTTTGAATAAGAAAACAAAAGGGCCTACGTACGTACGTGTCCTTCTTCAGCAGATGTCTACTTGATTTTATATAACTCGCCGATAGCTGCTCGTTTGGTTTTGTTTTTTAATTGAATCATATGAAAATATACTCTAGCTAGTTATATATATACAGTCAATTAAATTTGTCGAACAAGTTAAAATTGGATTTAACTCGAGAGTTGAAACAGAACTTGATCTGAGTCTCGTGGGGGCGTTTGATTGCACGATGATTAGAGGTTTAATTTACTATAATTTTATATTTTTGAAATAAAACTTGTTTAAAGAGATGTTTGGCAACTATGACAATTTTATATTTTTAAAGTGATTTTTTTTCTTTGACAGAAAAGAGGGTTCTTGCTTCCTCTTTCTTGTTATCTTGTGGTCCTCCACTTTGTTTGAGCATATATATGGTAATAGTTACTATTTTTTGTTATCGTTTTCTTTCAAGTATGATAATTTTTTGTCACATTGATTATGGTCAGTATATATATTTTATCTTAATACACTTTTTTATCACAAAAATATAAAAAATTCTTATACAACCAAACACCTAATTATGTATAAATTCAAATGGAAACTTTGTAAATGAATTTAGACGAATTACTGCTCAAGCTCTCTAGCTCTAACATCTCTCGTTAATTGATTAGATAAATATTTAATGCGTTAAGATCGAACATATCAAGTTCTTGATTAATGATCTATCTAACTTGAACACTGATTTGATTAATTTATTCTAAGTAGACATCATACTTATATTTTGACAATTATGTATAATTAATACTCAAAATTATTCTAAATGCCCTCTCACATCTACCTAGCTATAAACTCATGATAAACCATAGTCAACCTTATATCATGTTAGACGTTTGGTACTCTGTGGAAAATTTCAAAATAGAGGCCATAAGGTAACCAGGATCAAACTTAGAAGGACGAGAATACCTTTTTCGAAATTCAATATAGATTTATAAAAGTCTGCTTAATTAACATTCTCTCTCTCTCTTTAAATGTGGGCATTGAGTCCAAAGTTTAACCTACTTTGACGTCACGTGAAAGATCTCAAAACCCGTGGATGAGATAATCAGCACTGACTTAATTAAATGGGTGAGAATACTCCCACCGGAATGAACTATAAAAGTCCACTTAGCATATTTATTTTGACAAGTATTTTTACACTCTCCGACACGTATAAAGAATTATTATGTTGTTCTTGTGTTCCCATACCGCTGCAAAATTATTTCCCCAGCTCGGAAATAAAAGCCGCCGTGGAAGTATACGATACGCCGTGAGGTCGCCGGCCTCGACGCCGTCGAGCACCCGACGAGCGTATTCTCCGTCGTTCTCCGTCGCCACACAGGCCAACACTACTGATCCATGCATGCGTCCCTGCGTGGGCATCGATGTCTGACTTGGGTCTCTCCATCTAAATCCGCAGGGTCCTCCCTTTCGTTCAAACAAATAGGGGAGAGTATATTAAACGGTTCGAACAGAAAAGTCAAATTCAAACGACTTATTTGGTTTAATTCGGTTCGGTTCGAACTCCTCTCTCGATTCGATTCGATTCGAAAATTTTGCAAACCGATTTAAACCAGATCAATCGATTTATTTAAAAAATTACATAAAATCTATTATAATATTATTAAAAATAAAACTTTTACGATTTTTATGATAAAATAACATTTATTTTGATTAATTTTATCTGAAAAACTATTATATATATGTAAAAAATAATTAATTAAAATATTTTTATATATTTTCTGCTTAAATCGAACCAAACTGAATTGAAATCGTTTTGATTTGATTCAATTTGAGGAGTTGAATCGGTTTAATTCGATTCGAAAAAAACGATCTAAGTTGTTGGACCAAATCAACCGTGCTCCAACGAGACACCGCCACCAAACAGCGCACTGAACATGCCTTTGTGCATATACCATAACGTCTCCCGATAAGATCTGCATGCGTTGGGTCGGTCATAATTAGGGTTATATAGCGTGGTGTGTGGTTGCATGAAAAAAACGAATTTTTACGGTAAAAGTATTTTTCTTCGTAATAGAGAACATAATTTCCATAACAAGTTTCTTAGATGAAAACGTGCGAGACTCTCTGTTCTTTCTCTTGCGGTCCTCTCACCTCCTTTCGCTAGCTATATCTAATCTAGTATCTAGAAGCGCGAATCGTGTTTTTTCGTCCTCTTGTTGTGAGCCGTCCGATAACTTTTGTTTCTTCGTCGATAAACACATGATTTTAACAACCGTTTGATGAGTGCAAAGCCCCATTCCTCGACCGTCGTCCCATCTCGTCCCGCCTTCAGCGCATCGATCACCCCCTACCTTCCCTCTTGATCAACAACTCTCTCTCTCTCATCTGTGCCCCCACCTTTGGCATCCTTCTCTACTCTATATGATCCGCTCTGGGTACGCCTCGACGTCACGGCCCCCTCCTCCATCCCCTTGCCCGCCTTTTATGCCTCCATTCTTTGGGGTGGGGTGTTTGCGTTGCTCTCCATGGCAGCGGCACTGGCGGTGGCCCTTCCCGCCATGGTCATCACATGGATCACCCTTTTGGTGCTGCTGGCCTACGCCAGCAAGCCTCAATGGGCCCTGGTGCAGGAGGGCCGCCGGGCTACCACCAACATCGCCGGTATTGCCCTCCGGGTCCTGGTGCGGGAGGGCAACACCGTCGCTACCTTGTACGCCGTTGTCAACTTCCGCCACCCTCATCCACCATCGGGAATGGAACGAGCCCGCTGCCAGATCCTAATAAGATCCAAATCCACCCCCGTCGATTTAGGTTTTTCTTCCTCTTTCTTCTTGCATCTAACTTAAGTAGTCGACAATGATGATTGCCTGCTTGATGTAATTATAATCTAATAGGAAGATTTATGTTCTTGACTCAATGTATCCCTTTAAGTGTAAAGAGAGTGTGTGCAATGTAAATGTTGTTTAGTTTTCTTCAACGATGTTCATCTTTTTTTTTGGACTTGGATTGTTTTTTTTTACATCTAATCAATCGTTATAATTTTAGTTATATTCTCAGATTAATCTCGCTCACTCCTCAATTTAATTTTCAATAGTTCATATTTTTTTGTGCAGAGAGATTACTTGTTTGGTTAGTGTTTTGAACTTAACAAATGTTACTTCTTTTTTCAATAATAGGAACACATCTGTTTTAAACTTCATCTTCTCGATGATATCAGCATGTTAATGAACACAATATATCGCCTTCACCTTGGTTCACACAACTTCGACATCCTTTATTTAATTTTTTTGCATTGAGAAATTCATTTGTCTGGATTTGTGCATCACAAATTCACAAGTTCTGGTATGTGCCAACGTACGTAGGGTTTTCTTTTTGTCTTGGAATATTGTTCTACAGAAGAATGCATATATATGTGTGTTCGATCGGGGACATGGACCCTTGACATTTCTGCCCTGTTTGATTGGGGGTATTAAAAGTGATGATATATTAATTTCATCATCAATAATTATAAGATTACACAGTACCAACAACAAAATTGATGTGGGCCAACAGTTGTGCTGCATTAATTCGTGCTTTATTTATATTACAAAATCTAATTAAGCTGAACAAAACTGCCATTAAATAGGTCATTTGATTGTTTATGAAATTCACGGTAGAGAACAAAGAACGTGAGCATCATTGTTTCGTCTGGTTGAATTATCAATCTTCCCTTCAATGGAAAGAAAGTGAAAAAGCACTCACGGGCCATGGCATGACATCAAAATATTATATTGTTGTTTCATGAAAATTGAATAGTGTCTTGGCACGTGGCAGACATTTTTAAATGGCACGAGATCGGTGCCTTGTAATTAGGGCTGTCAATGGGCCAAGCCCGGCCCGGCCCGCACCCGGCCCGATTAAGGCCCGACCCAATGAGTATTGGGCCGGCCCGGCCCGACCCACATTACATTGTTGGCCCGGCCCGGCCCGGCCCATAAAAAATACTATCGTGGCCCAACCCGGCCCGACTCGACTGAATTTTTATCTCATAAATATATTATTATCATATATTAATTAATTTAATTATTAAAAATAACACTATAAATATATAATAGCTTAATTTAAAACATATTTTTAATTAATAGAAGTGATATTTTTAAAAATATAAATATTTAAAATATAAAACTTTTTTTAAAAAAAATGAGATTCTTAGAAAGTTAACACCATGTTTAGAAAAATAGAAAAACAAAAAAAAGTTGACAACTAAAATTTTAATTAAAAATGACTAGAAGTAAATATTTATAGGGTGTACCAGTACATAATAAAATGATTTTTATACAAAATAGTTCTATTAAAACTATTTAATGAGGGCAGCCGCCCCGATGGCCACCAGCGCCGATATGCTCAGTATGATCTTCTTGTGTTGGAGGGTGGAAGAGGCAGCGGCGGGGCTGGTCGCCGATGGGTCACCGGAGGAGCTGGGATCCAGGACGATGGGCTTGGGGAGGATGGCGGAGCACGAGCGGTTGACGGCGGCGCCACAGAGGTCGGGGTTGCCCGAGAGCGAGGAAGGGGAAATGTTGTCGAAGAAGTTCCCCGGCGGGAGGTCGCCGGAGAGGAGGTTGTGGGAGATGTTGAAGGCGCGGAGGTGGGGGAGATCCCCCAGCTGCTTCGGCAGGGTGCCGGAGAGGCGGTTGCCGGAGAGATCCACGGCTTGCAGGGTGGTGATGTTCGCCAGATTGGCCGGAATAGCCCCCGAGAGGTTGTTCTGGGAAAGGATCAAGAACGCCAGGGAAGAACAGTTCTCGATCTGGGCGGGAATCCTCCCGGTGAGCTCGTTCTCCGCCAGACGCAGTTCTCTCAGTGCCGAAGCGCCGCCGATCTCCGGCGGAATGCTGCCGTTCAGCTTGTTCCGGCTAAAATCCACGACCTCCACGGCGACCAGACCCCCAATTTTCGCCGGAATGCTGCCGGACAGAAAATTGCCGGACAGATTCAGCAGCTACAGACTGCGGATGCTCCCAATCTCCGCCGGAACGTCGCCGGACAGATTCAGCAGCCCTGTGAGCCTGTTTCCTGCCATGGAAACCCGCTGCAGACCCAGCCGGAACGTCCACGGCGGGAGCTCCCCCGTCAGGCGGTTCAGGCCGAAGTCGACGACCAGGAGAGCTCCACAGTCGGCGAGCGACGCTGGAATGCTGCCGTTCAACCGATTGCCGGAGAAGTCTAGGTCTCTCAGTCGCCCCAGCTTGCCCAGCGAAGCGGGGAGGGGGCCCGCGAAGCCGTTGCCGGAAAGATCCAAGCCTTCGAGGTTCCCCATCTCACCGATCCAGTCGGGGACGACGCCGGCGAGGGAGTTGCTCCCCAGCTTTAGAGAGGAGCAGGTCGACAGCCGCCGCAGAGACGCCGGAAGCGCACCGGACAGCGAGTTCTCCCCGAAGTCGAGATCTTTGAGCAGGAGGCTGTCGCCGACGCCGTCCGGCAAGCTGCCCGACAGGCGGTTGCCCCGCAGGCTTATCGACCGGAGGTTGTACATCTTCTCGATCGACGGCGACGGAGCGGACGACGGAGACGTACCAGTCGCGGTGGTCCAGGAAGGAGGCGGGCATCTCCGATCTGGACATCTGAACTACGTAGGTGGAAGAAGCGGACAGCACGGCGGCCACGAGGCACGCCGCCGTCAGGCACGGGGCAAGAAGCCATGGCAGCTTCCTCGGCGGTGCCCTACGCGACGGGAAGCCCGGTTGCGTGGACGCCCAGCAGACGCTCATGACAGTGCTGCTGGCCCGACAGCCCGTTGGACGGCCCGCTCACGGCCCGCGGGCTGAATTTGAAGACCCGTATATTCATTTGAAGTTAGCCCAGCCCGTGAACCCACGGGCTGGCCCGGTCCATTGCCACCCCTACTTGTAATGAAGTGCAAAAGATCACGAAGTTTATTATTATGTGCCACTCTGATTTATTATCAAATTTTAATAAAGTTCTCTATTTAATTCTTCATACACTTATGGGGATACACATTCTTTGTATAGCTTATGCACCACATTTATACCATTTAACATAATAAAGTTCTATTGAAGTTTATACACAAGTTGACCAAGATACTGAAACCAAAAGCCCATATAGCAGTTTCATAGTTTTACATCATTAGACGAATTATCACTTCATTTTTTGTAGAACTTAATGTACCCTAAAAATGTAATTAGACATTGCTGATTGTTCCTTTTTTTTGCATTTTTTGTATATATCAACTTGAAATGAAGTAATAGAAAGACCAAACAAAGCCTACGTGAGTGTACCCGATGGTATCCTCCAGCTATAGAAGGAAGACGGAGGTCCAATATAGAATCCTACCACCTGATGGAAATGATAATAATTAGAGGGCTGCAAGTGGGCCTAATTTGGTAAAAAAATTAAATTAAATTAAACATACTTATAGAAAAAAATCGAATGGTTTGAAAAATTAAACAAGACATTGATTTAAAAAATCCATAAATTGCAATATCTTCCATCTCTCCCCTAGAAAATAAAAGATCTTAAGATATAAGAAAGAAAATGTATGAGGATACAAATTTATTTGAAATTGAAAATGAGATAATCTATAGGGACCGACATATGAAAATCAAATTTATTTGAAATACAAGAATTGTGAGCTACAACTGATGTGTTTCATGGATCATCCGAACATAATCCAGAAACTCACCGTGTCTTGAAGTTGAAGCATTATTGTAAAGTGAATTAGCGGATGTCACTAATTTATGTGAAACTATACACTTATTCGGTACATTTCAATTATTCATGTTCGATGAAAGATGCCTTTACAATGCAAAAAAATATGGTATGGACTTGAGATCTTCTACTGACCATTTTTTAGGGGATTGGCATAAGTCCACATGGTCCAAGGCATTTGTCATCGAGAAATGAAACCACAGATTCTCTTGGTATAGATCTAATGTTTTTTTTCTTTATCTGGCATAAACCAAAGCTAAGCCTTTTGATTTTTCCTTGGTAAAGGTGTTTCTCTTTTAACTTTTCACTTGCTTGGTTAAAGTAGTCTACAATTTGATCCTCTTACTCCTTGAGTGAAGCTCTGTGATTTTGGTAGTACCAAAATGTTGGTATGTGCTTCACTTCCCTTTATCTTGCTCTTCTGGATTCAATACATCAAAAACAGGTGAATTGTATTCTCGAGTGCTTTGCTGCAAACTAGGCTCTAGAAAATGATTACCTGACCTAATTTTTGATGAGAACATATATAATAAATAATAAATTAGTTCTTTTTGTTTTTTTCTATGTTGCATAGTTATAACTTTTCTGACAATTGAGTATTCAAACAACTTTATATCTGACCTATATAAAGACAGCTTGGAGTGCAAGAAGTAATTTTAACAAGTTTTTGTATGTTTATGTCATTGCTTGGAGTTGATGACTTATTTTCATCTTTGAACATCAAAATCGCAGTAGTTCTATCTTTGATACTCCCACCAAATAACAGGGCATCAGCCATGATGCAACATGATCTAAGCAAAACCTGCAGGGTCCATTCAACTTTAAATTCCGCTAGCTGCGCCTACATCAATCACGGAAGGATTTTCTTGCACTTGTTGCACACATTTGAGCACAGCAGGAAACTGAATTACCAATGGGCCGGGTGTGTCATCATATGTTCTCAGTTCAAGCTCTACTTCCTCTCAGCTGCTTTTCTCCTGTGACACATGCACGTTATACTCGAAGCCTCTCAGCCATGACTATCCACAATACATAAAAGGCTGCTAGCAGACCTAACTCGTATGACCCTTCCTGACCGAAACCACAACTTTCAGGAATCTAATCAAGGTATGCATGCTTAAGTCTGGGCCGTGGAGGGAGTTCCGGGCCACAGCCAGCCGGTCGCGGCCACGCCTAAACCTTCACGTGGGTCGAATAATAATAATAATAATAATAATTAAAGAAAAAGCTCCCACATATATGGGTAGTTGCATGGGAAGGGTCGGGCGGGAGCACCCTCCTCCCCCGGGAGGAGCTGCTCCGCACCCTTAATTATGACCACCACGACGGCGGTCAGAGAGGGGGGCAAGTGTCCAACCAATTAAGTGGCCGTCAAGTCTACGACTATATATGATCTGTGGATGCCCTCCCATCGATGCCAGGGAGATATATAAATATTTGTGTGCGCGCGCGCTAGTGCGTATTCTGAAAAGCATGTAATTAAATGTATGGAGCTTGCGAGGGAGGGAGTAGTCGAGGGTGCAAGGAAGCGGGTGCAATTCAACTCTGTTTGTTTATCTTTGAATGCGCAAGTTTGAATAAGAAAATAAAAGGGCCTACGTACGTGTCCTTCAGCAGATGCCTACTTGATTTTATCTAACTCGCCGATAGCTGCTCGTTTGGTTTTGTTTTTTAATTGAATCGTGAAAATATACTCTAGCTAGTTATATATACAGTCAATTAAATTTGTCGAACAAGTTAAAATTGGATTTAACTTGAGAGTTGAAATAGGAGTCCCATGGGGGCGTTTGATTGCACGATGATTCGAATTTTTACTATAATTTTATATTTTTGAAATAAAATTTGTTAAAAAAGATGTTTGGCAACTATGGCAATTTTATATTCTTAAAGTGATTTTTGCGGGTCTCTCCATCTAATTCTGCGGGTCCTCTGTTTCGTTCAAACAAATAGGGGTGAGTATATTAAGCGGTTCGAACCGAAAAGTCAAATTCAAACGACTTATTCGGTTTAATTCGGTTCTGTTTGAACTCCTCTCTCAATTTGATTCGATTCGAAAATTTTGCAAACCGATTTAAGTTAAATCAAATTGTTTAAATTGATTTATTTAAAAAATTACATAAAATCTATTATAATATTATTAAAAATAAAATTTTTACAATTTTTATGATAAAATAACATTTATTTTGATTATTTTTATCTGAAAAACTATTATATATGTAAAAAATAATTAATTAAAATATTTTTATATATTTTCTGCTTAAATCGAATTAAATCGAACCAAACTGAATTGAAATCGATTCGATTTGATTCAATTCGAGGAGTTGAATCGGTTTAATTCGATTCGAAAAGAAGGATCTAAATTGGACCAAATCAACCGTGCTCCAACGAGACACCGCCACCAAACAGCGCACTGAACATGCCTTTGTGCAAACCATAACGTCTCCCGATAAGATCTGCATGCGTTGGGTCGGTCATAATTAGGGTTATATAGCGTGGTGCGTGGTTGCATGAAAAAACGAATTTTTACGGTAAAAATAATTTTTTTGGTAATAGAGAACGTAATTTCCATAAAAAGTTTCTTAGATGAAAACGTGCGATCGAGACTTCTCTTTTCTTTCTCACGCGGTCCTCTCACCTCTTTTCGCTATATATATATACATGTCTCCATCATTTTGATGTTCTCATATCTCACGGAATATAATAATAATTTTGTATCTTTAGTTAATTATATTATATTTTATTTAAATATATACTGTTTTCATAAATTGTATAAGAAATTATTTTGCAACAAGGCTTTCCCATTAATTAACTTTTCACTTCCGAGGAAATCCTGATAGGCCAGCTTCGATACGTCATTTTCTCTTATTCTGGGTGCCAAATCCAGGCAATTTCTAAAAGCAAAATAATCTCACTTTTGCTGCTTAAAAATAAGCCGGTTATCAAATCATCTCAAGCTGATTATATAAATTCGGTCTCTGCTGCTATATATATAGCCAGCTGCGCCTTAAAGAAATTTTTTCCCCTCTTGTTTCATCCTAGCTAATACAAACTTCCTGTTTTTTGTTTTTTTTTGCCTGCTGTGAAAAATAGATGTCTGACATCATTACTACGTCAGGATATGTATAATTATATATTTATATTTTCATCCGATCAGTCAAATGGCTCGGGAATGTTATCTCTTTTAGAACTAGACCCGAAAATATATTTAAATCTCAGATTTCATTCTTTTTTTTGATTCACCTGGCTCAGTGGCCAGAGAGCCCGCAGGTGCCGCGGGAGGCGAGGGTTCGACCCCCGTCGAACCCATCAAGTCGTCCCCCCCAGGGGACGCCCGGCTGACGCCGCCGAGAGGCAAAGTCGCAACCTGCTCCCCCAGGCGCAGGTCCCCGCGCCAGTCGAGCTACGCTCGACCGGCAAATCTCAGCTTTCATTCACATCCATATATATATAAATATTATATCAAGGACATGCTATGTGGCCCCCACCATTGTCCAGATCCGTTGAAGGACAGACAGGTGCACGCAATGTAAATGCAAATCTCTTTTTCTCTTCCTCGTGATGAGTCATTAATATCTTTTGTGTGTGATATACTCTCGTATATAATATATTGAGGTCTGAAACCAATTTCAAGCACATTGCCGCACTCGGTTGGGTCAACCATCTTTCGGCTGATCATGTCAGAGTCCGAGCCGCAATCACCGCGGTCATCCTGCTGGTGGGCCCCAAACTCATCATACTTTCTTGATTTTTTTATACATGTATGTATAATTCTTGTCTACACAGAAAGGTTCCCGCCCGATCACGGGTCGGTCTAGCTAGCTTGTGTTGAGGTCATCTTCTCCAGGGCTCAGATTAAATTGGAACAGAAAATCTGTACTGGTTCATGGTTGTCGCTGTTTCTTGGTGTGTGGCTTGTAACATCTTGCACAGGCTGCGGCTGATTCTGCATGATCGTGGCCCGTATAACATGAAATGAAACCCCTTGTTAGTTTATGAGGTGTTGCCCAACCAACCATGTATTCTGCATGATCCACAGCACACAAGATGCCACTCTAGAAATAAGGGGCTGGCTCTTAATACCCAAAATTTGTTGGTATCCATGGACTTTGTTACGTGGATCATAAATATGAGTGCGCGCACACGTACCCAGATTGAACTGTGGGCTCTAATATCATGTTAAGCAATTGAGCTATACACACACTCTCTCTCTCTCTCTCTATATATATATGTACGCATAAATTTTCGTATATTACAAATAAGATGTACTCTATTTATGTTACTCAGTTTGACTCTTATAGTCTTATATCTACAAAATTAGGTTTATACATTTAGCTCACCTTATTATGAAATAAAAGCTCCGGCCGAATTTGTTTGGGTTGGGCAAATTAGAATTATATTAACAAGTCGCGTCAAGTTAGATATAACTTAACATAGGGTTATAAACATGTCGAATTCGGTACAAGAATCACATAATCTAATTCTAATTCTAACAATGGTTAAGGTGTTCTGATTCCAATTTCGATAATTTTAGAATCACCGTGTTTCGAATTCAATCCAATTCTGATTTAGATTTATAATTTCTGATTCTGATAATAAATAATAATTTTTAATCAAAAATAAATTAATAATCTACATATAATCAATAAATTTTGATATAATATTTTTTAATTTTTAATTTTATTATTTTATCAAATTATATATTATATTTTATGATTTATTTAAATTATTTTTATCTATACAAATTACTTTTTATCGAAATCGAATAAACGGAAACAGAATCACCTGATTTCGATTTCGATTCCGATAAATAATCGAAATATTCGATTCTGATTCCGATAATTTATAAGATAAAATTTTTTTTTAAACTTGTTGGTTTTTTTCGGAATCGAATCACAATTATGAATTATGAGAGATCTCGTTTACACTCCTGATAAAACACGTAATGTGAACCATGCCGAGTTAATAAGATCCGGACCACCTTCGGATCTGACCGAGCTTTGATGGTCCGACGCTCTGACAGGCAGTGGCACATATATGGTAGCTCTCGACGAAGACAAACAGCTCGGTGTCAGTCTCTCTCCCTATCTTATGGACGCAAAAAATCAAAAGAGGACCAGAAGGAAGACCGAAAGCCGGCAATCTCCGTTGGGTCCACTCTGACAGGCAAGCGTGTCCGATCAGGTAGCAAGATTCTGATTCAAAATTTGATAATAGCCAACTGATTCGGATGATTGTACAATTTATAATATATTTTTATCAAAAATTAATTAATAAAATTTTATATTATTATTACTTTTTGATATACCATGCTCATTTTTTATTTTTTATTATAATAGTTGTGTTTACATGTTTAAAAAAAATGATTAAACACATGAATTTGACTATTTCTATCTTAGACAGTGATAAATCATTGAACGGAACGGATCGTCTCGGTTCCCAGGTGAAGAGACTTGTCTTAGTTCTCAGTTAGAAACGACCACATACCCTCGTCACTTAAGTGACGGTTCAAAAATCGGTTCGATGAATCACTGTCGAAAAAGACTGAACTGTTATCGACGTCTTACTAACTCGTTACCGACGGGCAAGGAGTTACTAAGACGTCGGCAGTGGTTCAACCCTTTTTAGTAGTGGGTTTATGACTTTTAAGTTATGTTATTGAACTGTTACTGAACCGCTACCGAAAAATATCGAACCGTTACTGCGTACAATATCGATATCAATTCGGTCCTTTTCAACAATGGATCGTCGAATTAATTTTTGAACTGTCACTTAAATGATGAAAGTATGTGATCGTTTCTGATTGAAACTTGAGACAACAACTAAGATGATCCGCTGTCATCGTTCAAGAGGGTTGTTAGAATTGGCGGACAGAATATACTTGACAAAATAACACGAGTAACTTTTGGGAAAGTAGAGAGAGAGAGCTACTTCTGAAGAAGACAGGTGGATCTCCGACATGAGCGGCAATTTCAATCACGGGGGCAACGATTGCCATGTGACGTCATCCGAACGTAATTAAGATGATAATAATTTCTCCTTTTAATATTCTTGTCATTTTCTTTCCACGGTACAAGACATGGTCGTGACTCTATTTGTCCCCGTCAGTCAGGGTTGTGTTGCCGTCGTCATCATAGTCAACATTCTCAAGGTCAAAGTTTGCAGACTCACCCCGCGTGCTCGGTTTTGCCCGCTGCCTGTGCCGGCGCTTCTCCCCCGCCGCCGCCGGTGCCGGGCGCCGCCGCCGCCGCAGCCTCGCCCCCAGCGGCGCCCTCCCGGAACTTGGCGTAGATGTCGCTCTTGTAGAACTTCATCGTCCTGAGGACGAGCACGAGGGATACGAAGGCCGCGAAGAGCGTGGCGCCCGTGATGATGAGGAAGGACCGCCGGAAGCACTGCACGCCGATGCAGGTGAGGTCCTTGCCGCCCTTCGAGGTCGAAAGCGCCGTGGCCAGCCCGGCGGCCTTCTGCTTCTCCGCCTCGAGGTCGTACAGGCGGCCGGCGACGCGGACGTTGAGGACGTAGGAGCCCAGGGGGCTGGCGGCGGCCCCGAAGTTGTAGAGGGTGGAGTAGTACTTGAGGCCGAAGATCTCGGAGATGATGGCGAAGAGGAGAGGCCACTGGGCGCCGAAGCAGAATCCGATGACGACGGAGGCGACGTAGAGGGAGCCCGGGATGCCGAAGGCGATGAGCAGGTGGCCGACGCAGGAGAGGAGGAGGACGAGCGTGAGGGTGAGCGGCCGCGGGAAGCGGTGCCTGACCAGGAGGATCTCGGAGGCGAAGCCGGCGACGACGCGGCCGAAGTAGTTCCATATGCTGATCAGAGAGACGAAGGTGCCGATGCTCTGCGGCGGGTAGCCGAGCGATTCTCCGATCTGCCCCATGTTGTCGATCGCCGTCAGAGTGCCGCCGACGCCGCAGATGGTCGCCACGAAGAGAATGATCATGTCCAGGCTGACCAAGGCCTGCAGAATGGTGTAGTCCTCGCCCCGCGACGGCGGCCGCAGGGCGCCGACCAGGCAGCCCCACCATGTCTCGGCCGGAGCAAGTGTCTTCTCCGCCTCTTCCTTCTTTTCTAGCTGCAAGCTGGAGGATGAACTAGCCAGCTGAGGAGGCGGAGGAACTTGTTCTGTGGCCTTGGATGCGGATTCGCAGATGGGTTTGTCGACAAGGACGCCGCGGAGCTGCCGCCTCTCGCGCCAGGCCTTGAGCTCCTCGCCGACTACCACGGCGAGGGGGAGGAAGAGGATGAGGACGACGACGGCAGCGCTGGCGCAGAAGGCGGGGCGGGAGAAGGTGACGGGCCTCTCGGCGATGATGACCGCCATGAGGTAGCCGGCAAGGGCAAGAGAGATGTAGAGGAAGCGGTAGAACACTCTGAGCTCGGACTCGCCGCTCCCGGGGACCGGCGGCATGATGCGGATAGTGGAGAGGAAGACGACGGAGATGGCGGCGGGGAGCCACGCGATGAGGAGGACGAGGGACTTGGAGTCGCCGCCGTATAAGGCGTAGTAGAGCTGGGTAAAGATGGCGCCGCTGAGGCCGACGAAGCCCTTCAGGAGGCCGAGGACGACGCCGCGGCTCTCCGGGAAGTTCTTGACGCAGGTGACCAGGGAGCCGGTGTTGGCGAAGGACTGGGAGTTGGCGCCGACGCATATGTAGAGGCACATCTGCCAGACGCGCGGCCGGGCGGTGCGGCCGGTGATGGCGAGGTAGATCATGAGGTAGCCCACCAGGTTCATGGCGGCGCCCATGGCAAGGACCACCCACGGCGGCGTCACCTCGTTGATCAGGCCGGAGAGGACCCCGACGTTGGCGCCGAGGTCCTTGAAGAACCCGATGGTGTTGAGCGTCCGCTGGTCATAGCCCAGCGACCTCTTGATGTCCTTGGAGTAGATGCCGAAGAGGTAGGTGGCGCCGGCGGCGGACATGATCAGGAACGAAGCGAACACCATGAACCACCGCCCCCGCGCCATGAACGCGATGAATCGCAGCAGCTCCGACATCCCACGTCCTGCAAATCCGCCTCCTCCCACGGCGGCGCCGCCCGCCACTACCATCTTCTCCACTCTCGCCCACACTAGCTAGCTAGCTACTCCGCCGCCGCAGAGATCAGACACGCGATTACCTCACAAATAATTAAACTTGGCCGCCGTAGCAGAGCGGGGCTAGCGAGCGGGAGCCGAGGCCATGGACGAGGGTAGAGCGGGGGGCGGGGAAAGGCCTGTATATATGGCTTGGCGGCGCCTCTCGCCGGAGGAGGGTGGAATATCGAAGTGGGCGGAGTGGGGAACGGGGAAAGAGGAGGAGGAGGAAGATAGAGACAATAGTTGACTGGACGACTGATTTCGAGAAGCAGATAACGTGGCGCATAGGCTGCAGCGCGGGACAGGTTAACTTAAGGTGGACCGTCCCGAGGCGTTCCGATGGGAGGTTAAAGGGCCCTAAACGGTAGCGATACCGCTGCACTCGCATCGGTTTACGCGTATGATATTTCATTAGCATAGAAATATTTACTCCACTCTATTTAAAATTCTCTTCAACTAAATTCATTCTTTATGATATATAACGTATAAGTATATTATTTTAGAATATAATATGTGCTAAATTTTATGTTTTAAAAAAGTCTCATCTATTACGTTTCCACTCAGTTTGCCGCCCAAACGAGAGGTGATATATGTGAGCGTCATGCTGGCATCCGGCTGGAGCGGGATGATCCAGATATGATATTCATGTCCTGCACGCAAGGTCTTCAAAGCGATTTCTTTACATTTAAGATCATCCAGCGGAGCTTTTTAGGAGCGCCAAGTCGCACGTTCGAATCTCCGCAATGAGCCACGGACGTTTGTACAGATTGGGACCCAAACCAACCGACGCACTGGTTAGAATAGTGTCGTATTGGTCAGGTAGAGGAGATACCCATGTTTATAAACTCGAGTCACTCTAACTCAACACTGCAATTTTGGGTTGGTTAACATGGTATCAGAGTCAAGGGTCGTGGACTCCCCTCCGTCAATCGTCACCCGAGTACACGTGTCAAAGCCAGAACGTGAGAGGACGAGTTAGAATAGTGTCATATTGGCTAGGTAGGGGAGGTACCTATGTTTATAAACCTGAGTCACTCTAACTCAGCACTGCGATTTTGGGTTAGTTAACAACATTCGACAAGTAGTTCGAAACTCGACTCGATAAAAATTTGACTCGACTCGTTTATTATGTTAAATGAACAAGTTCGAACAAAAAATAAAGTTGAACAGACTCCTGCTCGGCTCCATAAACTTGTGGGCAGCTCGATTAAATATTATATTATCTATTTATTTTTAAAAATTAAATTTTGAATGTTAATAATTATATATTGTCACTTAAATATATTAAATAGTTCAAAAATTGAGTTTAAACTTAAATTGAATTTCATAAATGAGCTAAATCTAGAGTTTTACAAATGACTTTTCATTGATTTTGAGTTTATAAACGAGTTTGTATATAACTTAAGCTTGAATGTGAATTGAATTTTAGTCTAACTATTACTCGAGTTTGAGCTCGACTCGGTTCGATTAATAAACGAACTAAGCTTGAACAAGAGTTCCACGTACCCGCTAAAACTCGAGCTTGAACTCGAACTCATGTAAAATAAACGAGCCGTGCTTGAACACTGTACTACTCGACTTGGCTCGACTTATTTGCACCCAAATAAGTCCCTGTAAATATGTAAATATATATATGCATATATATGTTTGCCTTAAGATTTTACTGCACTCTTTGAAATTATTTATTAGTTTCCTTGAGGTTCGTTTTATTATATATCTCGACTTCCGACGTTAAGCACCTTGGGCTCTTGTTTATTTGTTATGATTTTCTTGTTTCAAATTATCTTTTTAAAAATAATTTTTTTAGATTTTAAAACAAAAGGTCATGTTTGGTTAAAAGTGTAAAACACATCAAAAATAAGGTAGGGGACCATTAGAAGATTTTGCAGGCATAACAATCTTGTCTTGAATAGTTTTCACTCAGCTAATGCAATTTGAAACACAGGTCTTTATTTCAAAAATACAATATTTTATTTTTTTGAAAAAAATATTTTATTTTATATTAATATAAACAATTAAAATACTGTAGTGCACCATCTTACCAAATTTATGACCAAATAAACAAGCCTCCCAGGTGAAGAAACGTTTTAAGACCATCTCACATCATGTTACATGGATGGGCATTATACAACTTAATTTGAGTCCTACCATCGCACTATTTGGAGTTGATGTCACTACTTAGATTTTTAACATGCGCAACGAAATATCATGAATGAAACTTTTAGTGAAAGATGAAATTTTTTTTGAACAGTGTCTCAGTGGCCTCGAGCCTCGTAACGTCGCGGGTGGCGAGGGATTGAGCACCCCCCTCCCCTTGCGGGTGCCCAGCTGTAGCCGCCGGGATGCGATCCCCCGCCCTGCTCCTCCAAGAGTAGAGTCAACGCCAGTCAAGCCACGCTCATCCGGTAGTGAAAGATGATAACACTAAAAAAAGATTGAAAAATATGATAATTTTGTTATAAATATAAAAGATACACGGAATACAACAAAACTTTTACAAATCATACTACGAGAATAAAATCTTCTGAGTTCAAAAGCGTGGGAGATAATGAAAATAAGCAAGACATATGATCCCGTTAGGATTCCTATTGAAATAAAATAATATTTAAAACATTTAGGAGTGGTAAAATGGTTAATTTAACTTTATAGCAAATCTTAATATCTAAGAAACTATCAAATAAAGATATAAAAATTACCATCATATCTATTTTTATAAAAAATTATATGATATACAAGATTACAAAAATTGTGAAGGAATTAAATTCATGCATCATACTATGAAATTGTAAAAGTTATATAACGGCAATTCTGAGATAATAAAAATATTTCAACCAATTAAAGATTTAAGTTCGGTTGACCTACAATAATAGCTATTTTTTTACATTTTAAGAGATATTTTGAGGTAGAAGTTAAAAAAAGATGATATTTTCTAATTATATATAAGTGATAAAAAACAAGTACAATGAAACAACCACCGGTGTATACACGAATAGAGAAGAAGCATATATTTTTTTTCCAATTTCAATCAATGATATGCAATTAAGTCTTTATCTTGTGTATTAATCGTGAAAACTAAAAGAAATATATAAGATGATATGCTATGGTGTAAGACATTGGTAGAAGATATTATATCGATGGATGAGACAAGAAGTGAATAAGAAGTTAGAATTGTAGAAAAACTCTTTAAAATCTAAAGATTTCAAAAATAAGCAGAACTAAAATAAATATATATTATAAATTTAATTAAAAATATAAGAGTTAATTTTTATGGACTAATGTATAAATTAAATTATTTTCTTTAAATATATTAGTTCGATTATATAAAAAATAAAGAATATGACGAAGACGTTAATCATAAAATCAAAATAGATGTATGAAGTGAAGATTGGATACATGAATTCTATATTATCACAAGATTCAACTAAAGTAATAAGAAAATTTATTGTACAATTATATAGCTGCAATGTAGTAAAATGTAGACAATAAAAGATATGCTTCCAAAATAATTGTTACTTAAAATAAAAATATTACGATAGATGTGTGATCATACCATATAAGATAGAGCGCATAGAAAATACGAAGGCGGACATAATTATAGGCAAGTAGAAAAATGAGACATTAAGATGCTTTAAACATATCAAACTTGACCTAAGAAAGTTGCACTTAGAAGGGTAAAAATGATCAAAATGATATAAACGAAACTAGACATGGTAGATATAAGTTACCTTAGGTAAAAATAATTTAGTATGATTCCGATGATTTGAATATTCTAATGAGGTGTTTGGTTGCATGATAATGGAGATTTTTATTTTAAAATTTTAAAATTATAAAAAAATTTGTTAAAAGAGATGTTTGGCAACCATGACAATTTTATGTTTTGAAAATGATTTTTTTCTTAAACAAAAAAAGAGGGTCTCACCTTTTTCTTTTTTCTTGTGGTCCCTCACTTTGTTTGGTCATGTATGGTAGTTACTTTTTTTTGTTATCGCATCCCTCCAAACATGATAATTTTATGTCTTGAGTTGGTTCACTTTTTATTTTTAATACAATATTTTTTCATGAAAGTGTACACAAAATTATTATGCAACCAAATACCCCATAAAGAACTTGTAATGGAGTGAAAATAGAAAATTTATACGGCCAACCCCAACTAATTTAAGATTAAAGCTTAAGTTGACATGAGCATTTTTAGAGGACAGAGTATCAACATGCAAAATTGATGTGGGTGGACAATTGTATCATAATATTTAATGTCTTGTGTAGGCAAACACTGTGTGATAATTTATATTTATATCTAATTCCAAATTAATATCGATATATGTATTTAATAGTGTCACAAAACAGACTAACATATAGAGAACTAGAGAAGGTCTGCCCAAGATCCACCTGGACCTCTCCCATTTTTTCACTCTCGGATTCAATTGGACAGTCATCTTGGGACCCTCCACATCAAAATGAGTAGGGGTGCAAGCGAAACAGTACGCTCGACGAGTAGTTTGATACTCGGCTCGTTAAAAGCTAGACTCGGATCATTTATTAAATTAAATAAACGAGTTTGAATAGAAAAAAAAGTTCGACTTATAGACAAGCCGAGTTTGAACAGAGACCTACTTGTCTCGATAAATTCACGAGCAGCTCGTTTAAATATTTGATTAAATACTCAATTAATTATATGATTAACTATTTATTTAAATAATCAAATTATAAATAAATCATATTTATTGAATATATTTTTTTAATATTATGTAAAATTTTATTTTTATATCTAAATAATAATTTAAAACATACTTTAAATAGAGTTTGAGCTTGAACTCGAGTTTTAAGCAAACAAGTTCAATCTCGAACTCGAAAACGAGTTCGAATGCGAGTTTGATTCAAGTTCGAGCACAATTTTTATTCGAGTTCGAGCCAAGTTGACTCGTTTACATAAACGAGTGACTCGACGAGCCGAGCTTGAACTCGTCGAGCTTAAATTGAGCCGAGTTCGAACAAGATCTTTTGAAAGCTCGTCGAGTACTGAACCGAATTCGAACGGTTAAATAATTGATCGAGCCGAGCTCGAGCAGAGCTCTGCTCGACTCGGCTCGATTGCACCCCTGAGAATGAGTGCTTAAATACTCCAAAGAAGCAGGGCTAAATACAATTGAGTCTAGTCTAGCATGTTGTGTTAAAGGTGTTTTGTGGTAAACGGGTATGTATACACGGCCTTTGACATAGCTCTAAGTGGTTGCCTACCAAGTTTGGCCTCAAATTCTGGTGTTGTAATTTCCATCGACACCCAAGATCCAAAGCCATTACAATCCAATCTTACAACAGAATTTGGAGATCTCTGCAAAGCAACTATAATTATATTTAAAAGCAATTAGCTCCAAACCCTATGGTTGTTCTTAAACTTCGTCCGGACTGAGCATGAAAATTTGTCCAGACCTTGGGTCTGTTTGGTTAAGGGTAAAGGTGAAAACAATTTACATAAGGATTAGGTTTTCAAGGAAAAAGGAAATACATATCTCTTGCTCAGTGCGTCTGAAATCGATTTTCTCGTAAATATTTTTGACTATTTGGTTGTTCCTAAAAGTTTTCGGAATTCTTTTAACTTCCGAATTCTGATCTAGTTCTTTCAAGCAGTGACCAACTCAAAAATTTCCATCCTTCGTAGATATTTAATTTATAAAGACTGATTTTACGTTATTACTTACTTATTCTAGAACTAGTCGGTATTTTATCACTAAATAAGTTCTCGTAAAATTTAAAATTCAAAAAATTACTGATATAACACGTTTGTAAAGTATAAATACCCACACCTAAAGCACAGGTGATGTTATTCAAATATTTTTTTTATATTTTTCCGAGGAAATGTTCTTAGTTTTTAGATAAAACTAAAAAGGAGAGAGACGATATATACGGTAGGACTTTTTCATCCGAAAAAATAAAATTGCTTAAATAATATTATTTTAAGGATATTTAAATGGTGGCAGTGTCTTTTCTTTTGATAAGAAGATGTTTTAAGAGCTCATTACGATTTTTAATTATTATTACACATTTAAAAATATAAACTTATATATAACAATATAATACATGCTTTATAGAAGGTTGGCCGCCTCCTAAAACCGCGTTCACAGACAACCCATCGTATGCCAAAATTCAGGATTTCAAGCAACAGCTGCTGGTCCCCAAGACAAAGATTTCCGTTAGCTGTATTTTACTACCTAACCAGATATGCATGTTGATCAATAAAATCAGGAAAAGTTGGTACGATGCCAAAACATGGATCCAAACGGACCCGTGATTAGGTGGTGTTTGTTTTAATTAGTATTGGATCCATTTCTTTTGGCTTAATTGATGCCAATTTGCCAAACCTTATGGCCCGTTTGGTTAGAGTTACGAATTCGATACTATATTGATATTGGGATCGATAATTTTAGAGGTTGGAATATCGATATCAAGATCGATACAAGTTAACACTTGTATTACACAATGTGCTTTGTTTTCACCGTCGATTTCGAATTTTATACTATTTACCAAACACCTCTTAGTGATGATTAAGAATATCAATTTTAAAATCGACAGTGATAGAGGTGTCAAATAATGTTACCAAACAGGGCCTTAGATGTCGATGTCTTTGGTAAAAATATGTAAATAAAACAATAATTTCTTCTTAAACCACCTAATTTTAAGTGGTCCACCGTGAATCTTTATTTTAGGAGATGAAAAACAAAGACTTTGTTTTCTGCGAAAGAAATTATATATAATATTAATGGGGTGTTTGGTTGCATGATAATTTTTTGTACATTTTTACAATAAAAATTATATTAAAATAAAAAATGAACCGACTCATGACATAAAATTATCATGTTTGGAGGGATGTGATAACAAAAAGGAGTAACTACCATTCATGACCAAACAAAGTAGAGGATCACAAGAAAAAAGAAAGAGATGAGATCTTTTTTTTTGTTTAAGAAGAAATTCACTTTCAAAATATAAAACTGTCGTGATTGTCAAACATATCTTTTAACAAGTTTTTTTATAATTTTTAAAAATTTAAATAAAAATTTCCATTATTATGCAACCAAACACTCCATAAGACTTTAGACATGTCAAATCGAACGCCGGGTGCACTTGGAGAAAGTCCAACCACATAATCTCACCTCTGCTTTCTTACTAACGAAAAGTGCTAAATTTTAATAGCGTATAAGTGATCAACTTTGTTTGGCAAAACTTTTGAATCAAAATCTTAATAAGACGACCTTAAATCAGGATACATATATAATATTCAATATATACATAAGTGAAGCATATGATGAGTATACGTATTTTACCTCATCACTAATACAAAATAATGATAGATATGATAATTGTAAGGAATTGTACCACAGTGATGGAAACTTTAGATTCCTTAATCAAACATGAATGATGAAAATAAAGAAACATATTCGAACTAAATCGAAAACACATTCGCAGGATTCAACGAATATCTCAAGATCAGAGAAGAACAAGTATTCTTACACTCTCCAAAATACCTAAGTGCATGACCTCTAAAAGTATCCACACGAACTTCCTTTCCATATGAGTTCTCATGCACGTCGAACTTTTTAACTAGTTTCTAATGGAGCTCCACTGGCCATTACCAATCTCTAGGGTGGGAGAACGCGAAGGAGAAGGTTGAACATGAAATTTGGCACCATTGATTTGATGGGGTGTGGTCAAATTCACTTATATTAATAAAAAATAATTTTTTTTATAAAAATCTTTGGATTTCTATAAATTACGTCTATGTCCTTATAGTCATAAATCAGTTCTTATATGTGTGACCCATTAGACTCAATAGTCCATTTGGTTGAAGCCTAATTAAAATACTAACTTATTTTAAATTAAATTTGTTATTTAATAACAAATTTAGTGAATTGTCAATCATGAAGAGAATAAGTCACATCAATACTTTGGTCAGAAAGGAATACAACATCAACCGTCAATCCCTTTAGTAAACTACCACTTTGAGATTCTGTGTTTATAATTGAATCAATTGGAAAAACTCATTTTCTAATTATCTTTTTTATTCTACTGGAGATTTAGAATACTATTCCAAAAACATTCATTTTCACTTAGAGTGGACTATACCCTATTTTTCGCTCAGTTGCCTTTACCGTATCTTCCTTATACCTAATATATTAACTATACTAGATTAATCATCCTTCTCTTAAAATAAAACATCACATATACTAATGTATACAAATCCTTAATCTGATTTCAAAGATCCTATGTTTAATTATATTTATATTACATATTTTTAGATGATCAATCTTATTATTATAACCTCATTATAATTCAATAATTATTATACGTGATGAAGTATTTTATTATGACACATTAAATAGGAATTAGTAATAAAATTATGTCAATTTAATTGAATGAAATATTTTTTAAAAATATTAAATCATATCAAATATGATTGATTTATAAGATATGTATTTCTATCAATACTCACTTAAAATTATTAATATATAATTTTTAATGATACTAAAATTTTAAATTTTAAATTATTTAAGCAAAAAGACGAGTATTAAAACGTTATCGCATATAATACAAAATAATATTAAATAATTTCAATTTTTAACACACTTTTATGAATAACCGCTGGCCTCTTTTGAAAGTGGAATGCTATCCGGTTTTGGCGTCGCGCCAATCATATTACCAGTTAGCTCATGTTAATAATAATAAAAAAAAGCTAGTTTTCTACGCTTAGCCCTTGAGAACTTGCGTAGATACAAGACACTCACTTAGAGACATATTTAGCCTATTCACCAAACAATGTCAAAACATCTAAATTCTACCGAACCAATGGTTAGACGTCGCTTCAACGCAAACAAATGCAGCCTTAATATTTAAAATGATTCGTTCCTATTCACACTCCAAATAGGGTACCTCTTCTGTAGTTGAAGTCTTTTATTTAGGTTTGAGATGAGGCAATAATCAATACCATCCAAACTGTGTTCTGTTCTGACATATATGTGGCCTAAAAGTTAAATTATATACCAAATGCAGTCGAAAAGTTTCAACAGTGAGGTTCTTTCCCTGTGTTCTCCTCAGATCTACACAATTTAGAGAGTAAGAGCAACCCAGATACAAGATATACACAACATGGAAAAAACCCGTTTAGATACTGCGTTGCTTCTGCTCTCAACCAGAACATACATGAGCATCTTCATTGGGTACCTGTTCCCTTTCAGAATTTGTAAAGCAAAGATATTTTCCCTATTACATCAAAAGCACAATAGCAGCTCTGACTCGGCGGATTAGAACCCAAGATGATGAGTGGAGTGTTACGCTGTTACAAAAATATGATATAACAATTTATTCCACAAATTTCCACATATGACATTTGCAACTCAAAATCAGATGATTTACCTCAAGATGACATCAATACAACAAACCATAATACACATTTAACTCAACTGGGATTTTTCCAGAGTGAACAAACAAATTATCCTCCTCCCTCGATTTAAATCATGGATATGCACTCAATATCATCATAAATAAGGCAGCATGTCAACAACAATCAGTAACATTTTATTTCCCAAGTATCAAATAAGGTTTTAGGTGTCAAAGGTAAATGGATATGCATAACAGAGAGACCGTAGGAATCAGGATATTTCAACCTATGGGACAGGAAATCCAACATTTCCAAATGGTATATGCATTATGGAACCAACCCATAGACAACCAAGATGACTAGCTGCATTTCACACCTACCAGCAGCGGATCAATTGGTCCAAATTTGTGAAGAATCACCAGCCGAAGTACCGACAATAATGCAAAAAACACCAGAGAAACTGCTCAAAAGTTCACATACTAATAAAGCACAGGAAGATATAACAAGAGTACATTATTTTTCAAAGAATTTACAAAATGTACATTTGAAGCAATAAAAGTTGCTGACTTGCTGTCTATTACCTCTAAGAGGTAGATAGAGGTGGACCTGAGAGAGAGAGAGAGAGAGAGAGAGAGCTTAACTACAGAAGTTTCCCCAACATACCAGTTGTTCTAGAGGAAAGAACAGAAGGTGGAGCTTAATCCAACGAGAGGGGTTTAAGGATGAGGTTGATGACGTCCAAACTAAGAGATGAGATGGTGTAGACTGTGGAAGCAATAAAGTCATGCGGCTAATAGGTTCCTCAGCTGAAGCAGATGCTCCTCATTTGAGATATGGAGGAAAATACGTAGGTTAGTTAACAAGGACTCCTGCTCCCAACTTAAAGGACCTGAAGCATACATTGCATTAACAGTGGATTTATATGCACGAAGCTCTAACAAATGAACATTTTCTTCTACAGTGCCCTTGGCAAAGAGGAAGCATTTCTTTCTAGGTTCCAATGGACATGAAGATTCAGCATCATCCAAAGGACAGTCCTTAACATCTCTACAGGATTTGAAGGAATCATGGAGAGGACAACCTGATAAAAAGTTACCACTACAACTAGCAACAGAGCATTCAGCTTTATCTTCAGTGACTTGCAGATGGGGAGAAGTTTGTTGCAAGGTATATCTACTTGTATACTCACTTCTTACGTCAAACTCACAAGGGCTTATGTTATTTTTAATGGTTGGATGAAGATGCTTTTTAGCCAGTTCTCTTTTAGGAAAAGAAATGCAATTGACCTCTTTTGATGGAGGCCCAACACGAAGATGACAACATCCTGAGGCTGCCTTCTGTTTCTTAGAATTAGTACTCATGTCACCATCAGGAGATGATTTCAACTTCAACCAGAAACCACTTTTCCTTTTTGCATGTCTAGGAGAAGACATTTTCTGAAGAGAACTCCGATAGCATTTCTTATTAACACAACTTTGGTGTTCAGCACTTGCTCCAGAATGTGACTTGAAGGAAATTCTAGATATTGGTTTCTCCTCATTGACCTGCAAAGCAACCACGTGATGGTCATTGATAAGACATAAGAGGGGATCATTCAGACAGATTAGTAAGCAAAGCTGCTAAGCAACATCCAGCGTAGGAATTATCTTCTGCTTCATAAGAACAAAAATGAATATAAAATTATTATAAAGAATAGAATTGGATCTAAAAGTTCTATGGAGACAAGGTCTTCCCAATCAAGATTGACTCAGTGGACAATCTGCCTGAAGCTTGGAAGCCCAGCATCGGGCATTCCGCTAGTGCCAATTCAGGGGCAAGTGGGGGTTGACAACTGCTCCAGCACCTTAGGTAGGAGAAGACAAGAAGTCCACAGGTTCACCCATTCAGATCCTATGATCAAGTATCTGGGATGATCCACAACTTACATGGAGGCCATTTACTGGATCCCACCCCATAATGGGCAAGAAGACATGGGCACCAACCCCTCACCTCACTGCTGTCCTCCACCCTCAGCACCCTACAGGAAGACATAGGATCACCTAGATTAACCAGGATCTGACTAAAATTGGTAGATCTAGTCCAGGACAATCTGGTCAGATCAAGAACTATCCAAGCTGAAGATCGGAACAGGATTGGCCTATATTCCTCAATGATTGGGTCCCAGTTCGATCAATCTGGATCTGCAAACCATGTTCAGAGATGCTTATGAGCCCATAATTTGTAGGATCAGCTAATTCAGCCCATTATTAGCCGATATAGATCGAGATCAGAACCCCTGAGTCCAATTGATTCTGGCTGATCCAGATCAGGTTGGCATGCCTTTCAAGTGGTTGACCTGATCCTGTGATGAACTTCATCAGATTGTATCTTAAATGAATATAAAGTTTAGTTTCCTAACCAAACTAGTAAGGATATGAAATGGCCACTAAACCTCCATTGTAACCCAGAAAGACAAAAGAAGCGGAAAAGATAATCTTCAGCCGCATTGCACCAATTACATTCAACTTCAGCTGTCAGTCTGAACCAATTTGGATCGCTAGAAACAATTGGTTGGGATTGGCCAGAGCTAATTACAATATGGATTAGGACTGGATCGGTCAAGTTGAATGAATAAAATGATATCATACACGGGAATGCATCTTAGACGATTTATACCATAAAAATGACTCACCAAAACTATAATAGCCAACTATCTTAAATGGGCATGCGTAAGACTTGGAAGGAGGTCGGGAATTAATATTATATTTGAGGTGGGAGTTGGCTATTATGTTTCAGGGTGGGACCCCTAGGTGAAAGTAGAAAGAACCCACCTTCAGTCCAACCCCAAACAAAAAATAATAAGTAAAACTTTCTAAGTCAATCAATATCCATCTATGATCCAAGAGAGGATATGAACAAGATGCACTTGGATATTGTGACAGTTGCACACATAAAGATGCAGTAGACTGACACCACATCCAAGCATGAAATTTTCATTTCTTTTATCTGATTTTGTTATTTGAGGGTAAGCCAGATGGTGTGTTCCTTCCACTCTCACCTAGGGACCCCACCATAAAACATAATAGTTAACTCCCAACCTCCCTCCAAGCCTTGCATCCTCTCACGGGAAATGCACAAAAGATGGTTGATTATTATGGTTAAAGTAAAATATTTTAATGGTAGAAAAAGTCTGTGCCTCTGTGGTGCATTTTTTTCTTATTTTCTCATTTGGGGTTGACTTGGTTGTGGGTCCCTTCTACTCCTACCTAGGAACCCCATACTAAAACAAAATAGTAAACTCTCACCTCAAACATAATGGACTTTCAACCTCCCTCCAAGCCTTACAACCTTTCACAGAAAATGCGCATAAGACGGTTCACTCTTATGATTTAGGTGGATCATTTTTACGGTAGAAAATGTCTGAGGTGCATTTTCACTCCTGAAAACAATCAAAAATATTTCAAACATTGTAACATAATTTATCCTTAGCCATTTTGTAATGGTAAAGACTTAGGCATTTAAGGTCCACGTAACATGTTTCTTGAACCACCAATCAAATCACTTTCATGTTCCTTCATTATTTTGTGCTCTTGTGACTAAACATATATAGAAAGTTGGTGATCAGCCATGCTTATATGATTCCACCCGGTAGACCAATCATCTATAGCAACTTAAGCCTTTAAGGTCCATGTAACATGTTTCTTGAACCACCAATCAATTAAGTTTCATGTGATGCTCGTGCAAGAGCATCATTCCTTCATTATTTGGTGCTCTTGTGACTAAACATTCATAGACAGTTGGTGATCAGCCACGCTTATCTGATTCAACCTGGGAGTACCAATTATTAGATCAGTTTATTCCAGGCTGGATCAATGGAAAAGGCTCCATCCTAAGAGTAGACAGGCCAATCCCCAGCTTAGACTCTGTTGGAGACAGCTGATTCAAGCTTGGTATCAGCTATTCTGGCTTGACATCGGCCGAGTAGGACTGAGTTCCAGCCAGGTTAAGCCAATTCTAGTAGACTACTTAAAGAGGACACTAGACATTGGCCCCGATTCAGACATATTTATGGACGCCGTAGGAGACAACTCGGGTCCATTTGGTTAGGAGATATAGGTCCTTATTTCCTTTGAGTGATTTAGAATGTCAATTTTATTTATTTTTAGCTTTTCTAGGATGTCTACAGCATTTTTAGACATTTTAAAATTTTGTTCCATGCATTTTACATTTTTCTTACATTTTCCAGAATTATTTGTAATTAGGTGGCTCAGTCCTATATAAAGGACCCAAGACGCTTTTCGTCGGTTCATGGTACATTGAAAATGAGAAAATCTCTCGTTGAGTTGCTGTTTTCCCTCTTTGCCCTTCCCCGCCTCTCTTAAGCCCTATAGGTTTTACTCTCTCTCTCTCTTGGATAGTGGATCAAAGGCGGCCATGAGCTTCTCGTCTCCTCCGATGGCGGAGCCCTAGCGGCCTACATTCTTCTGTTCCTCCTCCGCCCGTGGCTGTCTCATGGAGCACTTTTGGAGGAACTTCCTCCCCTCTACCGGATCTCCATATTTCTTTTCTGCTCCGACCTGTGTGGGCATCTCCTGTGGCCGACGAGCTCCTGTGGAGTTTTCTTCTCCACTCGATGGCGACATTTCTCTCTCTCTCTTGAGATCAATTGGATCTCCTTCCTCCGGAGGTGGCTACGGACGAGCTCCTGTGAAGTTTTTTCTTCACTCGGCCGGATCTTCCCTCCCTTCAATCATTGTGGTCTATTCCCTGTGCGGTCTCTATTTGGTAGTAGTGGTGGAGCTTCCGCGGCTTCCTCTATTGCTGTTGCTGGCTACTGATCCCTTAGAAGCCTTCCCGAAGCTGATCTAAGGCTCGTATGGCTCCAACCCGAGGCATGTAGCTGATGACGATGAGAACTACTGTTCTCCCTCACGTATAACTCGATTTATCTCTGTACGGTCTTCATTTAAGAATGTCCGAGGTATGCCTTATCCTCCTGAGGCAAGAACCATCTCCGACCCTCCCTCCCTGCTAAGCTCCTCCCTATGAAGCTATACTTACTAGTCTGAGGCCGTGATTGGCCGTGTCCTGTGAGAAGCACTGAGGCTCCATTGCATTGCGGAATTGGTCCCTTTCCAGATCCAATTTCATTTCTGGAATGTGTTGTTCTTCCAAAGGTTCGATGATTCTTTGAGTTGGTCTTCGCTATGATCTTTTTTTTTTGGATGAGCTAGCTTGGTCCCCACTCATTATTGAAGTTGAGTTATATTCCGATGGACTGATTCCTCTACAGTCATGAGTTGTTTGTGGTCCTTGATCTTCCCGGATTTGTTATATTGATCACTGTTTGATTCATTTTGAGGTTGTCCGATACCTGGACTGGTCCTTGCTCCAGTCTACGTTCAATTGCTGTTCTGATCTCCCAGATCTGCTATGTTGATTTGCTGAGGTTCATATAGGGGTATAGTGGTGCCAAGATTGGCTCCATTCCAACCGAGATTTGTGTATAGTTTGAATTACTCTAACAGATTTGCATTATTATTGATTGTTGACTCCTCCTGAGTTCGGATTGGAGCCGAGACTGGTCCTCTTCCAATCAAGGATTGCATTCTGTTCTGGCACTCTGGATCTATCCTGTTGGCCTCCTTTTGAGTCACATTTCGATTCCATTGTTATTGTGACTAGTCTTGCTCCAGTCAAATGTGACCTGCTATCTGATTGTTTTAAGTTCAGGACAGTTCTAGTTGTTCCCTGTTTGGGTTATTGTTCTGATCCGATTCCAGTTCCTATGAGAAATTAGAGCCCACAGTAATGCCAGGTCCCAGTCTGCCTACATTTTAAGAATGGAAAAATGATGAGGACCATAGTTCACACAATGCCTTGGTAGCTATTCCTAGTTGTTGGTGACTGACTGTTGACTAAGTTTAAGTCCCCTGATTCCCTTGGGCTAAGCTGGATAATTCCCCAAAGTTCGGTAATGATGGCACTGATTTGCTGAAAGATCGACATTAAAGGTTGCTACCGGTATTTCTGTCAACCTGAAGATAGGCATCCCCCAAAGTTTTGTTGTAGACCTTTTACCACCCTATGAGGTGTAAGTTGATTATCAGTGCTGTACTTATTTAATAAAATTCATGTATTAAGGGGGACACCTATCTCTCAGCCGAAGAATATTTTCCCCACACCTAGAAGTGGAAGTAATTCATGATTCATTCTTTCCTTGTATGGTTATAATTTTGTTTGTGTATTATCCATATCGTAATGCCATGCCTGGTGCATAGTAGGTCCTAACTATCTGAAATTCATTGCTGTTGGTCTTGGCGAGGATATTAGAGAGAACCACCTCCAGATAATTAAAACCTGATTCGTTAATAGTTAGAACCGATTTTCAAAATATAATTAGATTTTCAAAATCGACGTTCTCTCTCTCTCTCTCTCTCTCTCTCTCTCTTCTATCTCAATTCTGATTCATTAAAAGAGAAAACAACTATAGTTGAAAATTTCTTAATTAGAAACTCTAAACTTGAGAATTCTAGAGCCTGATTTTAGGAGTCAGATTTTTTTAGACTGCGTGTGTTAGCCATAATTTTGGTTAAGTCTAGTCTGTTCCCCATCACTACTTGATGGGGACGATTTAACATCATTTTAATTAGTGTTAAATTTCTATTTGAAGTTTATCCATGTTTGTAATTAATTTTTCTTTAGAGAGGTCTCTGTATAAGAGGTGCTCTCATAACATTTCAACATAGAGATTAAGTGGAATTTTTGAGCTCATTCAGGTGTCGTTCCCACACGTGCAAGGCTACAGCTTGTCCATCTTCTTCATCTTCCCAAGATCGGCTGAGAGAGCCTTCACCATTTCCACCTTCAGGTTGTGGCCATTCTTCCCCTCCCACCTCATCCTCCGGCCTCTGTGCTATTCCTCCCTCCTTCCCCTTCACAAGCTCCTCTTCTATTCCTCCTCCTTCCATTTGCAGGATAGCCTCGATGACGTCTAGCGTGCACAAGGAGTTTGAAGCTACTGTTCTTGCACAAGTCCTGTCAGAGCTAGCATATCACATCGGAGGAAACGGACTCCGGCAATCCCCAAAGCTTCATCCTCTTCCTGGCATGCCTCCTTCAACATCCAACAGTGGTAATTTCCAGAGCCTTGTCGAAGACAGCGATTTGTCAATGGCATACAGCTCCTCCCCTTCACAGGCTCTCCCCTGCGACACCGGTAGATTGGCGTCAGACCTCCTCCACACTCCTTTGTGCATCTACTGTGGCTCCGCAATCTGCCGACCTTGCTACAAATTTTGTCCAACAATGAGAATCATCATGTCGATACCGGATTTCCACCGCAAGGCGAACCAACTAGATCCCCTGCCTGAATGAGTGGCGCTAAAGGACCTTGCCGTGTATTCTACCATGTCCATAAAAGTCCTCCGGACGTCTCGCCTCCTCGCACGACATCGACTTCATCCCCTTGCACACATGAATCTATATCATATGCATTGTTCCTCTAAAAGTGTCTGTCAGAAGCTCAACCTGCACGTCTTCTCGGGTGCTCAACACAGCGCACACTTGTCGCCCCCTTTTTTGGTGCTTCCCATGTGCCCACCACCTCAGCCTCCTGATCTGTCCAACTATCGATCAAACAAGACCAATTGGATGCAGCCATGACCCTCAGTTCCTAAGGCCATCACAGCAGTTGTGAACTCTTTTGCACTCAATTGGACGGCGTATGCAAGGGTTCACAATGCAACGGGGACCAGACCAGATTTGACAAAATAAAATGAATTTAGGCATTTTAAATTTTGATTTTAGCATTTTAGTCCATTTCTTCCTGCATTTTGGTAGTTTTCCATTTAACCGGTTTTTAGTCATTTCCGTCCCACATCAATTTGGTATCAGAGCCTGAAATCAACTCATTATCACAAGTCGACTCTTGGGTGTGACCATACATAAATAAATCAGAGTCAAAACTCGAGGTCGAGTTTTCTCTCAGTCAGAGAAAATGATGGGGACAATTTTAACATCATTTTAATTAGTGTTAAATTTATGTTTGAAGTCTGTCCATGCTTATAATTAGCTTTTCTTTAAGAGTCATTTTTTTAGAATTAGAGAGGCCTTTGTATAAGAGGTGCTCCGGTAACATTTCAACATAGAGATTAAGTGGAATTTTTGGAGCTCATTCGGGTGTCTCCTCGGGTCCTCGCGCGTGCAGGGCTGCAACCCATCCATCTTCTTCGTTTTCCCAGGATCAGCCAAGAGGGCCTTCACCATTTCCACCTTCAGGCTGCAGCCGTTTTTCCCATCCCTCCTTATCCTCCGGCCTCTGTGAAGTTCCTCCCTCCTTCCCTTTCATAGACTCCTCTTCTATTCCTCCTCCCATTTGCATGATAGCCTTGACAATGTCTAGCGTGTGCGACGAGTTTGGAGCTACTATTCCCGCTCAAGTCTTGTTGGAGCTAGCAGATCGCATCGAAGGAAATAGACTCCGGTGATCCCCAGAGCTTCATCCTCTTCCTGGCATGCCTCCTTCGACATCCGACAGTGGTGATTTTCAGAGCCTTGTCGAAGACAGCGATTTGTCGACAATGTACGATTCCTCCCCTTCACAGGCTCTCCCCTGCAACGCTAGCAAATCGGCATTGGACCTCCTATACACTCTCCTTCGCGCGTCTACTATGGCTCCGCGTTCTGCCGACCTTGCTGCAAAGTTTGTCTAACGATGAGAAGCATCCTGTCGACACTAGATTTCCACTACAAGGGAAATCAACCAGATCCCCCGCCTGAACGAGTGGCACCAAAGAACTCTGTCGTGCATTCTACTGTGTCTAGAAATGTTCGCCAGATGTCTTGCCTCCTCGCACAGCGTCGACTTCATCCCCTTGCACGCACAAATCTATCTCACATGCACTATTTCTCCAAAAGCTTCTTCCAAAAGCTCAACCCGCACGTTTGCTTGAGCATTCGACATAAGCACCCACTTGTCGCCCCCTTCTTTGCTGCCTCCCATGCGCCTGCCACCTCAACCTCCTAATTTGCCCAATTGTCAAGCAAACAAGACCAATTAGATGCAGCCACGATCCTCGGTTCCTAAGGCCATCATAGCAGCTACGAACTCCTTTGCACTTGGTCGGGCGGGCATATATAGGGGCACACAACAGTGCGGACTAGATAGATTTGATAGAATAAACTGAATTTAGGCATTTTACATTTTGGTTTTAGCATTTTAGTGCATTCTTCCTGTATTTCGGTTGCTTTTCCATTTAATCAATTTTTAGTCATTTTCGTCCCGCATCACTCCTAACTAATTTCTAACATCTTTCAGATTAGTTGATCTACCTAGTCTAACCCAAAATCATATCCCATTTCTTGACAAATGCATACCTATGCAACAAAGATGAGAGGTGGTTGAGGCAAGCCTTTATCCAATGCTAGATTGTCAGCCTCCATCTTCGAGAGGGGATGACAACACCAGAAGCTCCAATTTTGGATCCTGTGGGCCAGACAAAGTGAATGCACAACTTAAAGCAGACTGCCCTGGATGATGGGCCACCAATCAGAACAATCTACAACTTAATGCTTTTAAGTTATAGACCCCCCTTTGAGTATACAAGATAGGAAATCAGATCCTTAACCTCTTTCTTGCCTGAATGGAATAGGAAGGTGTTTGAGCCTGGAGGCACCATAGATGGCCCACCTTGATGTCAAAGACGGCAAGGGTGATCACCTAGGTGGCTCGCTTGAGTTGAGGTGGCAAGGCGCTGCCTCCCTCTCCTTATCGCCTAAGTGGTAACCTCGCCTTTGATAACATTTATGCATACTTATCAAGCTGCGAGATCAGAATCAGAGCCAAATCGGCAAATGCCCATCCAATCTGGATAGGATTGGAATGAACTGATCTAGACTGATTCTCCGAGAGATATCCTGATACAAAATCAGTCCTAATTGAAATTTTTTATCTTTTGAAAAAATTTAAAAAAAATCATGATAAATCTTTCCAAAATATGAGAGCTCTCAAAAAAAAATTAAAAGTATAAAAAAGCAATATTTAACATCATGTGACTATTACTCTCTACGAGACATATTATAATAAGTTGATGTAAAATGACATTAATATTCATTACAATAAAAAGAAAATGGTATAATTCGTATACAATAAAAATAATACATTCACATCACCACCACCTATGGAATTGATTTTCATAATCTTCCTTCTCATTTTCGTGAATGTTCCATTGAGATAGGTCAATCATAATTGACTCATATCCATTGAGACTGGTCAGTCATCGTACCCATGGAGTGACTTCCCTACCCCCCCCCCCCCCCAAAGGGGGCTGGCAAGTAGCCTGCCATGTGGTTCCCTTGGAGGGAACCCAATAATAGATCGAAATCCCCCATTAAGTTCTAAGGCCAATAGGCCCAAGAGGGTGGGATTCATACCGGAGAAGACAAAAGGGGAGGGAGGAGGGGAAGGAAAAAAAGAGAGGAAAACCTTATTACAGAAGGGGTTTTTTGACCTCATCGGAGGGGAGGGGAGGAGAGATATAGAACTGGGAGGGAGAGAGGGAATCGGGGTAAGGGAGAGAGGATTGGTGATAGAATTAGCCATTTCATGATTCAGGCCGATTCTTCTAAGAATTCATCCTAGATTGGTGGCTCCGGTGGTGGATCGATACTATTTTAGTTGTACTTTTCATGAAGCTCTTTAATGTTTCTCCAAAGTTTTTGCTTTTTATTAACTTCTAATTTTGTGTAATCTATCAATACAATATTATCTGCAGACATAATATACCATATGATGCAAGACAGATCGGGTTAACTGTCCAAATTGACTCTCACACCCGATATGGTTCATGGGACTGGGTAATTGGACTCAATTTGAGTGTAAAAGACCGACATGGGTAGAAAATTACAATGGGGGTTAGGATGCTTACCTAGACGAGATTTAAGTAGACGAAGAGTAGAAAGAATAGGATCTAACTCAAGTTCAAGACAAACATTCGCAAGCACATATGAAATAAACAAAGTAAATAATTGAGGAGAAAATCAGAAATTATCTCTACGCTAACAGAACGAACTAACTAACATGTATCTAGAGAACTATAACTAACATGTATCTAGAGAACTACAGTCTAAAATAATAGTTTACAAAATTATCAATAGACTACATAACACATGTTCTCATGACCGTTTAGGTTGACTAATATCGACCAAACCGATTGCTTCGCTTGCTTACTTGTTTCAGGAGTCAGTTGTCAAGAGTCGAGGTGAAAGCGGACAGAAGTAGTGCCAACCCAACACTAGAAGCTCGAAGTGGTGCTAGCCTTGTCGGTGATGAAAGTTACAAACGGTGGATCGACTTTCGATGTTGGAAAACCGAAGTAGGGACAAAGTAGGAGGGAGGAGAAAGGTAAAAAGATAGAAAAGAAGAAGGGTAGAGGCACCTTCTTCGGAGATGTCAAGTTGGTGACGGCATTGACCGATCAAGGTGCTTGACAAAGATGATGCTCCTCATGAGCTCTTAATACCAAGTTGTTAGGTATCTCTCACGAGCTCCTCCTTCAAAGAGACGATAAAAAATAAAAAGAACACACTCTTAGTTAAGTTTAGATTTCTTAAACAAAGTACAATGAGAAAGCAATTATTAACCTTTAAAAGACTACACTTCTTAATACATGAAACTAAAGACAACTACCTATCAAATACTAACTCTAAATCTCTTAATTAATAAAGTTAAAAAATAATTACCTACCAACTAACAATTACTAACCTTCCTAATTAATAAAATATTATTCGCTTAGGTAAGAAGGGACAAGTGAGCCACCCTTCCTAGAAAAAAGCAAAAAGTGAGGTAGAATCGAATCCAAGTTAGATGGTGTTGACCACCCAATCCCGGTGTGGACAAGTCCAACCCGATCAGGAATGCTGACTCCAACAAGTGCCCCCCACCAACTCTTCCCAAGTGGGAAAGACTCAACCCTGTCAAGAGAAGGTCTAGACGAATCTAATATTGCTCTAGCGGGTTTCAGGTTAATGCATTGCAACCTCACTCGTGATATCCATGTGTCATTTGTAGGTAGCCTCTCACTCCAACAGAATAGGTAACACTAATATACTCCTCTAGTTGAGATACCTTAATTCATCAAGTACACAATCAATTTGTTCATGACATAAGGTGGGTATAGGTGTTAGGTGTTGTAACTCTGGTTGTTGTTCAATAGGAGAAGATGACTCAAATGGGTCACTAGTAATAGTAATCAACTCATGGTAAGTTATGAGGTCGAAAACATTGAAAATAGAACTTATTCCCCAGTCCGATAGAATGTTAGCTATGTAGGCATTGGACCCAAACTGTTTAAAGATCTGAAATGACCAGCATTATGGGCTTGTAGTTTCTTAACCACACTAGATGGGTATCACTCAAGTCAAATTCATACCATGACATGATCTCATTGCTAATGTTCATGTATGCTCCTAACATACTCAAAGACTTAGCTGACTTAGACACTTGTGCATGTGGTGGAGATAGGATGAGGTCGATAGATATTCTAGGATTATACCCATAAACAACCTGAAATGGATTCATACTACTTTTATTGATTGAATTGTTGTATACAAACTCGGTATGTGGAAGGATCAAGTCTCAATTCCCTAAGTAATCTCCTATAAGGCATCACAAGAGATTTTCTAGACTCCTATACATAACCTCAATTTGATTATCTATTTGGAGGTAAAAGGTAGTAGAAAACTTAAGCTTGGTACCCATCATATGCCAAAGGGTTTTCTAAATATAACTCATAAACCTCGCATCCCTATCTAACACTATGGTCTTAAGAAGACTATGTAACCTAACAACCTCAGAAAATATATCTTAGCAACTCTTGAAACATATAAAGTTTTAGAACAATGGAGAAAATGGACCATCTTAGAGAATCTATCTACAACCATAAGGAAGGAATCATGTTTCCTCAAGGTTCTAAGGAGACCAAGAACAAAGTTCATATTAACATCTTTTCAAGGGTGATCAAGGATAGAAAGGGAAGTATAAAAGCCAGTGTTTTGCTTCCTTTGTCTGGCCAAGGCACAAGCAGGACACTAGGCTAAAATGTTGTCTACATCCTTTTTAAGACTCGGCCAATAGAATTGAGACTATACACCTTTTATGGTTTTGTTTTGTCCAAGATGTCATGCTAAACCTCCTGCATGGCTGCATGTAACTCCTATACAATGAAGTCGCTCATGGATGCGTGTGGGAAATAGAGAGGAGAGGGCAAGTCCTATAGAGGAAACCACCATGCAAGATATAGTAAACTCTCTTAATGGACCATCTTGGAGTGTGGTGACAACCTTCTAAGTCAAGACAATTATTATATATCTCTCTTATCCTATCAAATCCAAACACCTCAAAACTTACCAAGGAAAAGAGAGTGACCCTCCTACTAAGGGCATCGACAGCCTTATTCTCTACCATAAACTTATGCTTTAACACAAAAAGTGTACAATTGTAGGAACTAAACCCACAAGCCATGGCTACGGTTTAACTTCTTTTGAGACTCAAGGTCTTGTGATCCAAATAAAGGACAAACTCTTGAAAGAGGAGATAATGTTTCTAATACCCAAGACCATGAATGATGGCACGTAACTCTCTATCATAGGTGGAGTAGTAAAACTTAGCACCATTAAGTTTTTCATTGAAAAAAAAAACTATTGAGTGACCATCTTGATTCTTGACTCAACACCCCTCATATTCCAAGACTGAAAGTATCACATGCTACTTCAAAGACTTTAGAGAAATCAAGTAACCTAAAAATGGGGCTTGGGTCATTCTCCCTTCAATTTCTTGGAAAGCCTTATTGGCGACTTTACTCCAATCAAATATTCAATTCCTCAAGTAGCCAATGATAGGTGCCATGAACTACTGGTAGAAAGTATCTAGCCCATAAAAACTCTTGACATCAAATAGACTTCTTGGTTTAAACCAGTCTACAATGGTTTTGACATTTTCAAGGTCAATAGAGACTCCTTGGGACGAGACTACGAGCTGAGAAAAATAACCCTATTATTGAGGAAGACACATTTCTTAAGATTAGCAAATAAGCTTTCATTATTAAGGGTCTCACAAACTTGGTAGAGATAGCTTCAATGATCTTTTTACTAAATATGAGGATATCATCAAAGTATACGACTTCAAATTTACCAATGAAAGGTCATAGTACTTCGGTCCTTAACATCAAGAAAGTATCAGGGGCATTGGAGATGTCAAAAGGTATGACTAACCACTCATATAGGTCATCTTTAGTATTGAAAGATATTTTTTCATTCATCCCCAAGTTTGGTGCGGACTTGATGGTAGCCACTGTTAAGGTCAATTTTTGAAAAAATTGTGGCCCTTGCCATCATATATAGCATGCCATCTATCCTTGGAATAAGAAAACGATACTTGACAGTGATCTGATTGATGGCTCGACTATCTACACACATTCACAAAGTTCCATCATTCTTGGATGTTAAGAGGGTAAGTACAGCACATAGACTTAAGCTTTTCTCTAATGAAACCCCTTTGAAGCAGATCCATGACTTGCTTACTAAGCTCCTTGACTTCAGTGAAACTAAAGCCAGTAAAGAGATAAGTTTGGTAATGAGGATCTAGAAACTAGATATATGACATGTATGTGTCTCATTGGTGGTACAGAGTTGGGGAGGTCACCAGAAAAAAAACATCTTGGTATTTCCTAAAGAGTGTGTTGACCTCATTGGGTGCTCTACATTTGACCATTTTTTAACTTCATTTACTACCACGACCCAAATAGGGATCCTTAAGGGTGCACTGATGTGGAGAGGTTTTTCTTAAGAGTGCTCCTCAGGCTCTTTCCTTTCTAAGGACTTTGGATTGGAAAGGATGCATGATTTTCTTTTTACCTTGAAGCACAAAGCTACAAATATTAGATATACCAAATTGAGTTATATCCAAGTCAAACAACCAATGTCTTCCTAAGATGATACTACCAACTTTCATAGGAAGGACATCAAACCAAATATTCTCTTTGCATGAGCTAATCTCAAGAGGGACAAGACACCTCCTATGAACTGAGATAGAAGTAGAGTTTGCCCAAGAAACTTTGTAGGGGTTGGAATGGTCAACCGAGGTAAGGCCCAAGAGAGTAACAGTACTAGTGGAGATAGTATTAATACAACTATCACTATCGATGATGATTGTACAAGCCTTATCTCTGATCTTGATGATTGTGTAGAAGATGGAACTCCTCCCCCGATCATCTTCCTTGGGTTAAGATATGATGCATCTCACAACACCAATTCTTTAGTTAGATGGGATTTCTAAGATGTTGCACCCTATAATAGGTTATAACTACTCAAAGTCCTGAGTTAACTCATACTCCGTCATGTAGTCTTCTTCTTCTAAGGGGGATGGTTTTAATGGAGCTTCCTCAAAAGATGGGTCCTCTTCTTGGCATACATGGAGTGTCCAAGTGGGACATAGACTCTATGTCCATGGCCCTTAAATCTAAAGCACACATCTCTATAAGTCCCTTGGTGGTGGTCAGAGGTGATAATTCTCTTTCCTTTATCATCTCTTATTATGATTTGATTTGAGTTGAAGTATTTGTAGAAGAGTAGGCATTGAAGAATTGAGAGTTAATAGGCCCCTCACTTCCCTGGGTGGGCTTAGAAGAAACATTATAATTTACTCTCTTAAACATGCTAGGATATTCAAAATTAGTTGGTCTCCCATTAAAGTCACATGGATCCATCCTACATAGAACGAGAATATTGGGTGCTTGTGGTCTTTGGAATCTTTCAACATCTTGGGTCACTTGGTAAGCTTGCTCTAAAATAATGATATCCATAAAACAGTTCCTTTTAGACATCCTCTTTAAGACCGGATCTAAACCTAGATAAGGTGACTTCCGGGTCTTCAATCACCCCCACATCTCATCATAAGTTCATCAAATTAGGTGATGCATTTGGACATGGACCAATTTCCTTGACTTAGACGTTGCCATTAGTCTAAGTCTTTGATGGCAAGAGGATGAGAGGTTTTTGTCTCGACTTTTCTTTCATTTCATCCCATATAAAAATAAGGAGTTTCCTCCTAAAAAGTAAGGTTTCTATGTTCCTTCAATAGACCTTAGCTTATTTAGTCAACTTGATTTATGTAAAATAAGCTTTCCTCTCCTTGGACAACTCATACCAATCAAAGTAGTAGTTCATATATGCCTCTCAATCGGTGTAGACTTAGAGATCTAAGACCCACTTAAGTATGGAGCTTCTACATTAACACTTCTATAAGCAAATTATTCTAAGTTGGGTTGAGGTTTCTCTCTAACATGAGGTGCCTCAAGTGGCATCCTTGGGTTAGGTGCAACTCTCACTTACGGGTGGTTAGTACCTTATCCGAAACGTGAGGTGCTTCAAGTAGTATACTTGGGTTAGGTGCAGCTCTCCTTTGAGGGTGATTAGTACCTTGTCCTTGATCTACAGTTTTCTTCTACTCCTTCCATGTTGGCAATGAATTGCTCTAATTGGTCTATCTTCTCTAAGGATTACTCCATCTTATCAAGCCTTTCTAAAATGATCTTTGTGATAACTAACTTGAGTTGTCTAAAATTTTTTGTTTTTTGTTTTTTACTAATTGACACAAAATGACACCCTAACCAACATATGCTCTGATGCCAAATTTGATACAAAATGGACGGGGTTGACTGAATAAATCGACTCCCACACATGATCTGATTCATGGGACCAAGTACTTAGACTCAATTTAATAGTAATGAACACAATGAGGTTAGGATGCCTACCTAGGCAAGATTTAAGTGAAAGAAAAAGAGTATGAAGAGTAAAGTCTAACTCAAGTTCAGCACGAACATTCACGACTGCATACGAAATGCACAAAGTAAATAACCGAGGAGAAGATCAGAAATTATCTCAATGCTCGCACGAGGGCCCAGCTGACACATCCTGAAAAGTGAAAACTACAATCCAAAATAATAGTTTGCAAAACTATCAAGATGCCCACCTCTAGTAGAAGGGTAATAGACCACATATAGTGAGTTCTTAAGATTGTTCAAGTTGACAGGAATTGACTGAACCAATTGCTTGGCATACTTGCTTGTTCTAGAAGTCCATTGTCGAGAATCAAGGTAGAAACTTCTCGATTGGCAGAGGATAATCAGAGGGGCGTCAAATTGCCCAGGTGGACAAAAAAGTGTTGACTCAGCATTAGAAACTCCAAGTGATGCCAGCATTGTTGGTAATGGAGGTAGCAAGTGGTGGATCAGCTTTTAGCATTGGAAGACCAAAGTAGGGAGAAAGTAAGAGGGAGGAAGAAGATGGAGTAAAGAAAGAGGAGAGATAGAGACACCTTCTTCAAGGATGTCAAGTTAGCGATAGCATCAACTGATCAAGCTATTTTATATAAATGATGCTCTTTACAAGCTCCTGATACATGGTAATTGGGTACCCCTCACGGACTCCTTCCTCGTAAAGTGATTGAAAGTAAAAAGAGCACACTTTTACTTCAACTTTAAATTTCTTCAACTTAGTACAATGAGGACACATAAGGAGTTTTATAGACCGTAAAGTTTTTTTCCCGACTGATTTCCCTCCAAACATATCCTTACCTACCAACAACTACTCATTAACTTAAAGTAATTACTAACCCTCAAAAGACTACACTTCTTAATGCATTAAACTAAAAAAACTATCTATCAACTACCAACTCTAAACCTCTTAATTAATGAAACTAAAAACGACTACCTACCAACTAATAACTACTAACATTCTTAATTAATGAAACAACGTTCTCCTAAGTAAGAAGAGGTGGGCAAGTCACCCTTGTAAGAAAGAAATCAAAAGTGAGGTGGAATCAGATCTGAGCCAGATGCTATTGAGTGGCTAATCTCGATGTGGACCGATCTAAGCTAAGCGGGAATGCCAACTTGAACCGGTGCCCCCACCACCATGGTATGTCATTTCGTATATCCTAAGTTAATTCATCTATAACTAATCCAAAAAGGTAAGAACTTATTACATATCATTGATGTAAGCCAGTTAAAAAAAGAAATCTCTTGTTTTCTCTCCAAATGTACAGACACAAATGGTTATTCCATCATACATATCTTCACTTATATATAAGTAATATATGTCATTTTTTGTTCCAATGTTCATCATAAAACATCTCTTGAAAATCTATCTGATGTTTTTCCAAGTTGCTAAACATCATATTTAAATCTTTCTTTGTATATTGATAATTTTCCATTAGACTTCTAATGAGAAAAATAGCTTGTATTGTAAACCTACCAAGCATAAATATAAATTAGTTGATGGAAACAGTTAAGATATTCCATAAGTGATTTTCCATAACTCACACAATTTCACAACTGATGGCTTATAAATTTGATCTCTATAATTTGAACAATTTTGTATATTCCTTATTTCTTAAAAAGATATGACGACACTCTTTTGTTATTGATTCAATAATTTCTTAGAGATTAAGATTTAGTTAAAAAGTCAAGTTAACTATACCACTGCTAAATTCTCCAAATACTTTCATACTCAGATTTTGGTCACATGCCTTGCTTTTTTATCCTCTTCAATGTCTTTTTCCTAAGTATAATTCATATTATGCTTCATAAAAAAGTATTAAAATAACTTCATCTTGTTCAATGCCATCATCAATGATAAAAATGCTTCCTTAACCTTGATACATGTACGATAAAATTCTTGAAATATTCTATCTCTCTCTCTCTCTCTCATCTTTGGTAATCTACAAATATCTGTTTTGTCCTCTTTAGTTACAAGTTTCTCACATACTTATTTGAAAATCTCATTTTTGCTTGTTTAGCACTCATTTAACAACCTTTTATGCACAACTTTTTACCATCTTACATTGTTCTTAAACTTTGTGATTATCGCACTTACATGTTTGGCCATGTTTGGTAACTACATTGAACAAATCTATCACTATCAATTTTGATAGTGATAGTGATAAAAATTATCAAAAAGTGTTAAGTTATCAATATCAATATTGAAACTTTTAATATAAACAAAGCAGGATATTAATACAAGTGCCCTCTTATATCAATTTTGATATTGATACTACATTGTTTACAAGTATCAATATCAAAATTGATGTAGTATCATTATTGATACTCCAACGAAACTGCACATAAGCAATCATTTATACCAATCTATGTTATTATTTACCGTTTTTTGTATTTTTCTCAAATCATCTTCATCTCTCTTTTTTAGGTAGATCATGTCTACTAGACTCTTCAACTACTTTTTGAGCTCTCTACAATCTTTGCAGCCATGCTCATCCACATATATATCTAATTTCCAATTATTTATCTTGAGAAATCATTCTTGCTTGCTTCAATGGTTTATAATTCCTACCATTTTATTCTAGCCTAGATTAGAATATGTTCTCCTATTTAGAATATTCCATTTTATATTTAAAAATATATGGTTAGAGTGTTAATTCGAAGAATTAAAGTTGGATCAACTATCCACCAAATGCGAATTGATTTGGTGTTAGTTACATCAAGTACATGGTTGTCAAGACAACAAAGCGACCCAGGCAACCAAGTGCTCTTAAATCACTTAAGCAACAAAGTATTTGCTTAAGCACCACTTAAGTGGTAAGTTTAGTGGGGTCATATAATCAAATCAATCTTAATAAAGAAAATATATAAACACAAATTTTGATATTTCACTCAAAGAATAAAAATAAGAAACTTAGTTTTAATGTGATATCTTGACAAATAAAATTTATATGTAAAAAAGTGACTTATCAAAAAGTTTTGATCTCCTTTAAAAAATTTCAAAATAATTGTTTTAAACATATAATCTGCAATCTAATTTTTTCAAATGTTAAAAGTATATCAAATAGATAACAATGATAAAAAAATTTAAGTAGAACAACAGTATAAATATAAATAAGAACCCAAGATGTGTCCTTTCCATCATGTGGATCCAGTTTGCTTAAAGTGACTAAGCGTCTTCTTTGGAGTGCTTTGGCACTAAAGTGCCCTGAGTGGGTGCTTTATCCATACATAGAAAAGCGGCGGCTAGGCTGGCACTGCCTAAACTGCTTTGGCACTTACAACTATGATCAAGCAGTGGCTCCATCATTGATTAACTGTTGTAGAATCATATAATATAAGCTACATAAATTTATATCAAACATGTATAATTAATATATGTGCATTAGGGAGTTCATCTTTCCATGGTCTTCAAGTGATTTTATCTAATTTGTAACAGTGTAATTTATTTAAATGTTTTATCTGAATTCATTTTTTATTCAACAAGAATTTAGTCATTTCTTTTATTATCTTTGTGATAATTAGATTTAATATTATTTTTTATATATCCATTATTTATTTATTTATTTCTCCCTTTCAAATTTTGTCATTATTGATTTATAAGCTTGCTTATGGTTTTACTTTTGCCATTTTATATATTTTTATGATTATAAGTTTTGTTATTTTCTTATTTATTAAATTTTTTATCTCTTCTCTTATTTTACAAGTTTTTATTAACATAATATTAGTTTTTTATTTTTATTTTTGATCATTTACTTTATTTTTTACTGTTACCTTTTTGTGTATTTATTTTTTATGTTTATTTTTTCATTCGTATTATTCCTTATTTATATTTTTACTATTTTTAAAAATTTATTTCTATATTATTTTATTTTTATTTATTTTATATTTACATGTATATTTTATTATATATTCTAATTTCACATTTATTATTTAATATTTTTGTTATGTTGATTGAGTTATTTTATTTATCTTTTGCCTATTTAAAATTTTTATTTGGGATTGTATTTATTTAATGTAAGTTGATTCCACTTTATCAAGATGCATGTTTCAACTTTAATTAAATTTAAGTTTAAGCGAAAACACAGAACCTTAATAATAGTTTCAAAATTTTAGAACACACAACACATATTAGCATACATTGTGAAAGACATAATAGAATTTTTTATTTTTTATTTTTACTCTAGTCATGTAATACATGATGCGTACATTACAAAAAAGAAATGAAATAATCAAGTTAATAACAAAGGAGGAATGAAAGAAGCCATGTATTCCCATCAATCTTCATGGCTATTGAGAGGATTAAGGGTAATCCACCATCTTAATGTCGGTGACTTAGATTTATATTGATCAATCACATGATCTGAGATTTATAATATAACCCAAACATTTACCCCGCAATTGTCATATTCAAGAAAAAGATTAGAGACAATTAAAGAACTGATGGGCAGGCACCCATTAAGTTCTAAGTCCCATCACATACCTATGCATGAAAGTGATATGTGGGATATATATTTTAAAACTTAAAGGAATGAATCCTCAAATCGTAATCCCATTTGATAACTATTTATATTCTTAAGGCATGTACAAGAGTTAGGCTCATATGCCCTGATGTTTAGTCTTAAGTATGAATAAATGATCTTGTAGAGGCTTGGCTTCAAGACTTTTACCTTCTTTCTTTCCTTGTGCTCTCTTCGGGCCTTAGGATTGTGCAAGTCACTTGCTCTCTAATGCTTCAGTGGGAGTGCTGCTTCTCTTCTCGTCTTTTTTTTCTTATAAATGAGTCTAGAGAGGGTATTTACAAGTATAGGGGCGTAAAGAATCAATGTGGGTAGAAGTGCACCATCTCCTAAAAACTAGAGTGGTTTGTGCAACTCTTTGGGAGTTGTACCCGCAAGTAACTACTGGGGTCCCACTAGTGATGCTTGACAGGTAGGGATGTCCCACCAGCAGTGTTCTCACCAACAAGATTTAGATTTAGCCAATCAATGAAATGACCGACTGTCCGTCAAAGCACATGATTCTTAAACTTCATTTCTTTTAACAAAACACTGAGGAAGACTTCTCTCAATCATAGGACTAGTGACATGTGAAGGACTAAGATATATCCCCAAATGATGATACTTAGAATTCAAAGAAGATTTGTTTAAGGCATCTTGGAGCCATAGCAAAGTTTTCTCTTCATTCAAAATGGTGTATGCTAAAGAGAGAAAATTTCTTGCCGAGTCTGGTGGCCATAGCAGTTTAAACCACTAACACCTAGACTTCAAATACTCTAAATATAGCAAATGAGAGAGGTTTCTTCAATAGCCTCTCTCATTTTCCAAGTCATATGGGAGAGGCTTCTTCAATATATATTTTAAGAGATCAAAGTTTGATATTAAATAAACTTCATGAGATAGGAGATAGTGTTGAACGCATCTTCCTCATTGGAGAATATCAATGCTCGGGGCATACCAATCTTTTACTCAAATAGTATCTGTGGTTGCTTTTTTCTTCTTCTTCATTTATTTGCTCCAGTAATGTTCTTAGAGACGTTCTCAAGGTAATGTATAAGATTAGAGATTTTTCTTTGAAAGATGCCCCCAAAACAAGAAGATAAAGAAAAATTTCTTTAATTTTGTTTGGGCTCTCTAGCAATTTTCATCCCAGACAAAGGGTGCTCCTTCCTTCCCCAAGTTAGAAAAATATTAGCATCTCCTTGGCAAATTAAAAATAAACATGTAGCGGCCTCATATATGATAGCGGTCTCATGAGGGGAGGTATTGTCTGCTTTGATATTATACCATTGGTACATGTAACTTGGCCAGGATACTCCTACCTGTAAAACTACATCTTTACACTTTGCCTACTGAGCAATATTTTAAAAAACTACGCCTCAAGACATCAAAACGTACATTTTGAGGCGAGGCGGTGAAAACCAGCTTCAGAACTTACACTTTTCTTCGTCTTCCTGAGGCGTACGCCTTGTTGAAAAAAAAAACGTCACGAGGCATCGATGCGATGAGGCGAGAGAAAGGCGCAAGGGCATTTTGGTAAGAGGAAAAATGTGTTGTTCGCATCCGTTGGCCTTATAATTTTTGTATGTAAATTTTTAAATATAAATAGTAAGTACGTTCACCTTCCCGTGCGGCCGGAAGAACCACAGTTCTCTTCAACTTCTTGTGCGACACCTTCCGCTCGTGTTGTGGCGGTGGCGGTTGTGACGTGCAGTGCGACTCCTTCCAGTGACGTAGCTTGCAGCACCAGCAAAGCGCGGAGGACTCAAGGAGGCCGTCAGGCCACTTCTTCTACGTCGTCAGTGCTCACAGCATCAGGAACGGGAGGCGAGGTCGTCGCGTCGCAGCAGCTAGGGCTTCGTCGTGACCGGAGTCATCGGACCTCCCGTTGTCTTTGTGAGCGCGTGACCGGCTGATAGTATACGTAAGTTTTTATTTAACTTGGTACTGTTTGCTTATTAATGTTTACATTATGGGCCCTCCATCCTCGTCGGTACGACTTTTCTGCTACAGTCATTTTTAAAAAAAAAAAAAGACTTTTCTGCTACAGCACCATTACTCCGCTAGTAAGATAACATTGTTAAATTAAGTAACTTAATAATTTGTTAGTTCATTTAATAGTTAACTTAGTTAAAATAATAGCCGATAACTAATAACTTACGTAAGGTATTTAACAACCTTTAGTTACTATTAGTTAACATTATTTTAATTTCTAACTACAATTTACAATTATCTAATAAAATAATAACTTTAGCTTACCATACATTCATATTTAACGTAATCATAAATTATTAACAATAACTCTAACTCTAACTATACGTTATAATAGTAAGTTACACAGTTAAAATCTTAAAATGTAATAATAAACTTAGTTAAAATGTAATAACTTTAACTATTTAACATGTACAAAATTTTGAAAAATAACTTTATGTTAACTTACCAATTATCGCTAAATATTAGTTAACATAGTTAATTTGAAATTACATAGTTAATTATACCTAAACATATTATACGTAAACAATAAACTGTAACTGTAATAACATGTAATTAATATGAACTTGTATTATTAACATAGTTCTTTTATTGTTTTTTTATTATGAACCGGTCATGCTCATGTTAATATGTTGTTCACAATAATGTTTTTTTCTAAATAAGAATCCAATATGACTACCGAAGAGAATATTGGAAGTGGCAGTGGCAGCCGTAGTGATCAAGGGAAGGTCAAACAAACAAGCAATAGGACTAATGCTGCTTGGAAATATGGAGAACAAATAGAAGTTCCAAAAGAAGGTAAAAGTTATGTTTACTTGAAATGTAAATTTTGTGCGAAGAAAATTACCGGTGGTGTGAAAAGATTGAAAGATCATTTGGCAAAAACACATCACAATGTATCTGCATGTTCAAAAGTGCCCAAAGAGGTTGAGGAAGAGATCAAAGGTATATTAGAGCTCCTTCGAGACAAGAAGAAGTAAGCAGCAGAAAGATTGGACAATATTTGTAACATAGGCTCGTATATGATTCATGATGATTCTTTACCCATTAAAAGCACAGATGTCATTGTCGGTGCTTCAGAAGGAATAAAAGGAAAACAACATAGAGGTCTGATGGATACATTTGTTGGATTAGGAGATATGGAGAAACCACAATCTACTCTAAATGCACATTGGAAGAAAGAAGAAAGAAGTAGAGTTTGTCTATCTATTGGAAGATTTTTCTTTGAAAATGACATTGCATTTAATGTTGCTAACAACCCATCATTTAAAAGAATGATTGAGCATATTAGTCAATACGGTAGAGGTTTGAAGCCTCCATCGATGTATGAGTTGAGAACATGGATTTTACAAGAAGATACGAAGATTATTAATGGATTAATGGATGACTTTAGGGCATCATGCAAGATGACTGGTTGCACAATAATGACAGATGGTTGGACTGATGTTAGTCAAAGGACAATGATAAATTTTTTAATGAATAATCCAAAAGGTACTTGGTTTCTTGAATCGGTTGATGCTACAATGGAGGTGAAGGATGCAACTTTATTGTTCACTCTTATTGACGGTGTTATAGAAGAAATTGGCAAAGATAATGTTGTGCAAATAGTTATAGACAATGCATCAAATTACAAATTAGCTGGAAAAAAATTGATGGAGAAAAGAAAAAGGTTGTATTGGACACTTTTTGCAGCACATTGTCTTGACTTAATTTTAGAAGATTTGTTTGAGTTGCCATTGTATGCAGTAATATTCAAAAAAGTAAAAAAGGTTATCAATTTTATTTATGCTCATGCATGGTTGAAAGCTTTTATAAAACAAAAACTTGGAAAATAACTTCTAAGACCAGCTACAACTTGATTTGCCACTGCATTTCTTACTTTAAATAGTATTCTTGGTTCAAAAGAAGGACTTCAAGAGATGTTTGCTTGTAGACAATTCACACAAAGTACTTATGCAAAGAACCCGATTGGAAAGCCTGTTAAAAATATCATCCTCAAAAACACACTTTTGGAGACGTGTTGCTTTTGTAGTTATATCTATAAAGCCATTAGTGAGTGTACTACGAATGATAGATGGTGAGAAATATCCTCCAATGGGTTTTATATATGAGGCAATGGACAAAGCTAAAGAAAAAATTACTGAAGCAGTGAAGCCATAGATGGAAAAAAAGATAAATATGAAACAGTTTGGAAAATAATTTGATAAAAGATGGGAGTGTCAATTGCACCAACTGTTACACACAGCAGGCTACTTCTTAAATTCACAATTGCAGTATGAATCTTCATTTTCACAACATCCTGAAGTCAAACTTGGCTTGTATAGTGTTGGCATCAATTTTTTTCGCTTAGCTTGCTTGATACAAGCCAAAGAATGCCGAAGCCGGTTAAAATCTCGACCCATTCGGAAAATTCATGAATACGATGTAAACAAAGCTGAAATGCCTGCATGGCCTTACGCTACAAATGGCCAAGATAATACGCTCATTACATAGCCCCTGGTCAAGAGCGCCGCAACGGTGCCCAAAACATGAAAACGGACACCGGAAGGCCGAAATGACCATTTTGCCCCCGACACTTTGGGACAAATTGGGACTCTAACATGGAATTCCAACTTTTACCACATTGTCAATATCGATGTAGCCAGGCAACGCTCGAAACGGATCGAAAATCCGACCCCCAGCGAAGAGATACGCAAGAAAGAGCAAATCCGACGGAAAGCCGTATGCTTCCGCACTGGGGCATAATGGTCCAATTAGCTGATCGACCCATTGGCTGAAAATTTCAATTTTCATGACCCAAAACTTTCGATCTCATGAATATTGATGCAATTTAAAAATAAATTCGCCTAATGGGAGAAGGCAATTGCATTCAATTACAAGCTTCGGCATTACCGACGGCCGAGATCGCACCGATCGAGAAACTAGCTAAATCGGGGAGATCCGTTGCAATTCAAGTGATCTCAACCACACATCGTATGGAGCATAAGATCAAGTGGCCATCGTAATGATCTTGAATTTTTTTAAAGTCAATTTGATATTTATTTAATCGGTTTGTCTGAGTTAATGCTACCGTTGGATCGGGAGTACTTTGATTAAACCAGGTTAAACTAACCCAAGATGGGCTAACCCAACCTCGCTGTCAGGTCGAATTCCATCCTCCCTCATCTGATATGTGCGCAAAAAGCCCTAGTAAAATAGGGGAGAGAGGCGCACCCACCTCCTCCTTCCTTGGCTAGCGGGTCCCACTCAACCACTTCCTCAACCACCTCCCATGGCTTATCCCTATCTCTCCCTTGGTTTATCTTCATCCTAACTAATCCTACAACTAACCAAGCTTATCCTCATCCAAGCCTTGGTCGAACCAGCCCTCTCTCCACTTGCCATGTGCGCACACCTCCTCAAAGGAGGAGATGGTGCGCACCCTTCTCTCCCTCTCTTTCTAGTTGGCGTACGATCATCCTCAACAACCAACTACGGGTTATCCTTATCATCTCCAACCTCCTCAGTTATCCTTATCTCCTCTCAACAACCTCCAGCCTTATCTCCTCCTCGGAGATGGCGCACCTCAGCCCCTATAAAAGCCCCTCACCGGCCATACGTGCAGGACAAGCCGACTGTCCCGCGGAAGCCCCGCCTCTCCTCCCTCTACCCTCGCTCCAAGAGAACTTCTCCTTTGCTTCGGACGTCTTCATCAGCCAGTCAGCAACCTCTCCAGCCCCCGTGGTGTTCCAAGTGAAGAATAAGAAGGAGAAAAGGCCTCCCTCCAGCAGCGCGCCAGCAGCAGGTGAAAACCAGCCCACCCGATCGGTGTGCCAACTTCAGAAGTGCAACAAGCTCTCTTCATTCCTTTGCTCCATCCATCAACATCAGCAAGGAGAAGACCCCTTTTCTTATACAACAAAGAGAATAAGGGCTTTGGTGGCACCTTCAGCCCATCATCTTCAACACCACCTGCAGGCAAGAGAGAAGAAAAAAACCGGTGAGTTGAAAAAAGTGTGTTCCAATGTAGCCTTTTAATTCAACTCTTTCCCTTCTCTCTACCCTCTCCATGGTGGCATACCCTCTCCGAGTAATGCCCATTCAGCCACTTTGAGTGCCCTACACATTTGTCTACATAAAGCCCCAAGTGTACCCTCTATTTGGCCATCACAAAAAACAGCCCCTTGCTGCCCCTTAAAATAGACCTCCGAACCAGCCCCTTTCAGGCACCCTTTTGGCCCTCCATGTTGGCCTCTAAACCTTCTACTATCATGCTTGGTCTGACCCCACCGATGGTCACTTGGACATGCACCTCCCCGCCTCCCCCAATCAGGCCCCGAATGGCATGCAAAACAGGCCCCCTTGCTGGCCCAAGTTCTGCCCCGCGAGCACCCATGTCGTGCCCCTTGATGGTCACCTAGTTTGCCCTACGCGCAACACACCCAATCGCACTATTCTCTACACAGATCCCTTACCCATCGAGGAGGATGGAGTGATGTCCCGGCATTCTTTGGATCCACAAGACGGGCCAAGTTTCCCCCGGCGGGCTCTCGATCCATCGTTTTGGCCGAGGAGAGGGTGATGTCCCGGGAATTCTTGGAATCCGTACGACGGGCCAAGTCCGTCTCTCAAAGCGGATTCTCAACTTCAACCAAGACAGCCCATTTGTGTGGCCTTCCTTATTTCAATACCAAAATGCCCCTTTCGAGGCATTGAAATCCTTTTCAACATGCCCTTCAGGCATTCCCAAACCAGTCCTAGTTCACACCTAAACCTCGCCCTCGTGCATTCTACCAAAAGCCCACCTAAACAAGACTTAGCCAACCCATTCCAGCCCCTTCGAGGCTCACCTACTCCGCCCACTAGAAGACGTCAAGGTGCAAAAATGGAGTGCAAATCAGGTCAATCAGGCCAGGGAGGTGCAAATCAGGCCCATCGGGTCACGAAGCTCAAAGCAGGCCGCCAGTGGCCCATGAAGCTCAAGATTGGGCCAACCGGGCCAACATGGCATGAAGCCGGCCTTCTCAAAGCTACGAGACACGAAGACCAAATGATCAAGGTTGATGAAGCTCGGCCCATCGGGCCTCGGACATTTAAAAAGCATACTTAAATAAATCAAGGCGAAATGCCAAAATTAAATAAGGAGTTAGTCCACAACCGGACGCTTCATCGGGCGGCTCATCCGCACGCACCGGAACGTTGACCCGGCGTAGGTACGGGACAAGCTTCCCATCGGCAGACGGACCCTTCCCACTACTTGGAAAGTCAAATGACTATGCCTTGTAGACGGGTAAAATTCCACACCGATTGAAAAATAAGGCGGCATGCCGCCAAAAATTTCCCAATCAAGTGGTATTTTACACCAAGGGAAGGACATTCACACATTTCCACTTCGACCAAGATTATTCTTGGCATACGAACCGCCACACTCGATGTACACCAGCGATTAACATGAATATTCAATTAACATTTCAAGTGCCGAGTCGATTACATGCGACTGGGCATCGACACTAGCCCGATGTAATCGTACGTGGATGCAAACCCAACAAGACTTAACCAAATCTCAAGTTAACTTAATTAAATCTCAAAATACATTCAAACCAACCTTAAAACATGCTTAAACATGATCATTAAAGTTTTAACATTCAACAAAAATCAGATTTAATACAATCAAGAATTGATTCAATACACTTAATCCATTGAAATTCAATTTCCTAAACAAGTGTAAATCAAATAATCAAACCAACCGAAAAGAACACATAAAGAAAACATTAATGTATATGAACTTCATCTTAAATCATGTTAAATTCATATCATTAACAATCTGAAGTTCAAGTTTAATCAATTTGAACCAAACTTCAAAACACTTGAAACATACCGAACACACCCGAATCGGTACTAAAACACCAACCGACATGAGAAAACCACATTAAAATGACTCAACACACATGTCAACTAAACTTAAACAAGTCAAATTGATCAACACATCTAAAATATCAAGTTCAAACAAAAAATAAAATAAACTTCAAACAATTAAAGTAAAACAAACCAAACAAACCAAACAAGCTCAAAACACTTAACATTCAAATCCAAGTCAAATGGAAATCAAATCAACATTTCAAACCACATCAAAATCCATTCTTAAATCAAACATAAATCAACTTCAAACAAAATCTAATCAAAATTGTTTCGTATCTCATCGGGCCCGAAAGGCCGTCCCTTCGTGTTCTTACACGTTGTGGATGCGCACGCTCTCGTCAAACAAGATCGCTATGGTGCTTAATCAAGGGTGTTCGAGTGTTTGCTCGATGTAAAGGAACATCGGATATTCGCACCATCCGATGGAGAGAGGTCAAAAAAAAATATTTTCACAGAACCCGAACCTCGGTTCTATACTCTTCTAATATCACCTGGACTATCTAGTAGTTTTTATGGTCTATCACCTATTTTACTAGAAAATTCAGGTACGATATTTTCAACATTCAAAAACAAATCTTTTAAACACATTTCCAAGAATCAAAAACGATTCCCGAGGTTCCCACATATAGTTATATGGATAGAATGATCAAGGATGAGGATGTCAAATTAAAAGCAAATTTACAACTTGATGCTTTTATTGCTGCAAGAGGGATGTTTGGAGATAGATTAGCTACAATATCAAGAAAGATGAGAAGTTCAGGTACTTCTATAGACTCAGTAGTACTTAATTAGTTATAAGTTTAAATTTTGAAGTGTATTTTATAATTTGATTATTTCATTTTCTCAGCTAATTGGTGGTTAGCATATGGTGATGAAACTCCAGAGTTAAAACATTTTGCTATCTGAGTTTTGAGTCTAACATGTAGTGCATCGGGTTGTGAATGCAATTGGAGTGCTTTTAACCAAGTAATTACATCTTATATTTACAATTTACTTTTCAACAAGTAGCAACTAACAACTAATTGTTTTGTGGCATACTAAGTAAAAAGTGTTATGTTTCTACTTTCTAGGTACATACAAAAAGAAGAAATAGGTTGTCACAACAAAGATTAAATGATTTGGTCTTTGTTATGTTCAACCTGAAATTGAAAGAAAGAGTTGCTAAAAAGAAGGCAATGGAAAATCCCTTATATCTTAAGGAGAATGAGATGGATTCAGATGATGAATGGTTGACAGGGGGCTATGATGAAATTGATATTCTTAATCCACCAATTCATGAAGATGACTTAGAAAAGTTTGGAATGGAAACACGTAAAAAAAAATCTAGAAAAAGGAAACATGGAGAAAGTACTAGTAAGTTATCATTTCTCAAGTGTCTTGTTATTACTTAATGTTTAGAATGTAATAATTTTCTTTTTTTTGTATAGATAAAGATAAAGAAGTGATAAATCTGATGATAGAAGAACATTTGGATAATGATGAAGATGATGAGATTGGCACAAATGAAATTGAAGACAATGAGGATTGTGTTAGATATATGGATGATTCAATGGATGACTCAGACCAAAGCGAGAATGAAGACATATATAGAAATTTACTTTGATCAGTTGTTTACATATTTAGCTTTTTTTTAAGTTGTTTTGAGTTTTGAGAATTAAGATTTGCTCTAACAATGGAAATATGAACTAATAGAGTTTTGAATTTTAAATTGAAGTTATTTCTTTTTGTGGACCTAGGCTACATGATATTCTGTATAACTAATATTTTTCTAACATGATATTTGTTTAATGTTGATGCACTAGTAGAATATTTTCAAAGTCAAGAGGTTGAAAAATGACTTAGAATGAGGATATTTATTCAACTGACTAATCTCATAAGCTATTAAGGTACAAACACTAACCTCTTTCTAGTTTCAATCTTTTGGATGATTGAGTTTCACATTGTTCATATTATGTTTGAATATTATTTTATTCTTCCCCGCATCTTTCATAGTTTTAACCATCAAATACTTTTTTCCTAAACTTGATGAGGCTTACGCCTCAATAAGTTTTGAGGCTTACGCCTTGTGAGACTTTGACAAACCGCCTCATGACCGCTTTAAGACTTTCGAACATTACTTTTCGTCGGAAGGAAAATCGATCCGGATCGACCCTTAAAAAAATCCTAAAACACCAAAAAAATAACTAAATAAGGAGGTAGATCGGATTCCGATCCGATCTACCCCATTTTGGGGCGATTTCGGGCCCAAAAGTGGCCCGAAATCACCGCCACGGCGGCAGCTTGCCGCCGTGACATCTTCCCCGCCCTATCGGGCGGGGAAGATGACCTTACCGGGTCCATCGGACCCGGTAAGGATAGGATCCGGTGACTTAAGTCACCGAATCCTCAACCGGTAGGGTTTATACCCTACCGGTTGGCGTATCGGGTCCATGGGACCCGATACACTTGAATCGCCGGATCCGGTGACTTAAGTCACCGGATCCTGGCCTTACCGGGTCCGATGGACCCGGTAAGGTCATCTTCCCCGCCCGATAGGGCGGGGAAGAGGGCTGCCGCGGCGGGATGGCCGCCGCGGCAGCCTGTGGGTCGATTCCGGCGAGGGAATCGCCGGAATCGATCCAGAATCGACCGAATCGGTCGATTCCGGCACCGATTCCACCTACAAACACCGATCCGGATTGATCTTCGGTCCGGATCGGTAGTTCCGCCGGGAATCGGATCGGAGGGGTCCGATCCGATCCAAGAATCGGCCGATCCCGATCCGGATCGGCCGATTCTGCAATCCATGGTCTGATTCAATTAAGAGCCACCAGAACAGATTCACATCTCACCTTTACTAGCCTTATGAAGTAACCATGCAGAGAAGTTTGAGTTATATGCAAGTGTTGGCGTACATTCTTTTCAAGAAAAAGAAAGGATGAATGGGCCAGCAAGATCAGGGCTAGGAGCAGGCCGGAAGACCAACGAATCAGTCAATTTTCGGGCCCAATGGGCAGCCCATTTCTAGCCCTAACCAACCGGCCCATAAATCAGTAAAATTGGCCCATGTAAGAAGCCTGTGCGCAGCCCACAACAAAGACTAGGCCGCAGCCTCCTGCTGGCCCAATTCAGGCCCATGTTGTGGCCAGACTGCAGCCCATCTTTAAGGCCACATGCGGCCTAGTGTGAACAGGCCACCTGCCACCTCAGCACCTCCAGCCGCACCACCTGCTACCTCAGCATCATCCTGCGCACCATGTTGCCACCTCAGCCCATTCATTAGTCAGTTTATGGAGGGGGGAAACCGAAGAGGCCAGGGGGAGATCAAGGGACATCCAGCCATTAATCTGGAATTAATGGTGTAACCTCCATCGGGAAGGCCAAAAGCCATCTACGTACTGCACCTGGCCTGCCTTTTCATCTGCCCCCCAGCCCCTATAAGAAGAGGGGGGCGCACCAGCATGTGGAGAGGCTGAAAAAGGACGCCAACAGGCTGCTGGGATCTCTACTGCCCCTTGCTGCCTCCTGCTGCTACTGCCGCCACCTCTTTCTGCTGCTGCTGCTGCTGCCCCTCTGCTGCCCTCTTTGAGCACCTGTTGCAGGGAGCTGTCTGCGGCCAGAAGAAGAAGAGAAGGAGAAGAAGAATAGGTGGGTAAAATATTACATGGATATGTAGCCCTATAAGGGCACCCCCCCCTTCTTTGGTTCTCTACTCAACCCCTACAATGGTCCAATCCGACCCACATCTCCACTAGCTTTTTTTCATCCAGTTTGAGCTATGGACATCCAGCCTGGGCCGAACCTAGATGGCCTCTAAAAATCCTCCTTGGCAGCCCTTCGCACAGCCACCTGCAGGCCCTGCTTAATCCCATTTTCGGACCTTCACATAGCCCCCAGCAGCCCCCTCTGCGGCCCACCAGGACAGCCAATGTGCAGGTCCAGAACAGACCCTATTCGGCCCCCTTTTCGGCCCATTTCAGTCCAAAGTGGGCCTCCCTCAGAGGTCCGATTGAACACTCCTTAGCAGGCCCTATTCTACTCTCCACGGCAGGCCCAAAATAGAGCCCTGTCCAGTCACCCAAACAAGCCCCCTGACCGGTCTCCAAAATCAGACCCAGGTCTGGCCACATTGCCCTTTGTGCGGGCCTGTTATGGCCCACTGAATTCCTCAAGAACCGGCCCCGATCAGGTCCCAAATCAGACTCTGTCCTGCCCCTTGTGCAGATCCCATTCCGACTCAGGAAACAATCTGCCCTATGTGCAGACCCAATCCAATCCACTCAAAGCCACCTGAACAGACCCCTTAAACAGGTCCAAAGCTGCCCTTGTTCAGCCCATGTTCAGACCCTAAAACCGGTCCCAAATCAGGCCCTGAACTGCCCTTTGTGCAGGCCCATTTCAGTCCACCAAAATCCACTCAAACAGCCCTCTTTTGGCAAACCAAAACAGGCCCTTTGTGGCCCAACCGAACAGGCCTTAAACAGGTTCTGTTTACTCCAAAAAAAATATTTGAAGTCCCCTCCAGCAGCTCCTCCGTGGCCTACCGAGAGGACAGCAGTCCAGGGAGTTCCAAACAGGGGACAGCACTGCCGCAGCCCGTCAATGCACAGATCCGGACCCTCTCGGAATCCGTACGACGGGTTGATTGTTTTGTCCGGGCGGGTCCTTACCCTACCATCAAGACAGATGAAGGCACACAAGTCCAGCAGGCCCTTCCGGCCCAAGAAGACCAAGATGGGCCTTTCCGGTCCAAGAAGACCGAAGACCGGCTTTGAACGCTGATGGAACTCAAAACTGGTCCAAGTGGCCTTTAAAAAATGATGAAAACAGAAATAAAACTAAAAAAATAGACGGCTCCCCCGGGTACGTCCCGAGATGTCGATCCGGACGTCGGCGCGGGCACGCTCCCATATGCCGATGATCCTTCCCCCAATTTGGCTAAGTCATTGGCTAGCCATGTTGGATGGGTAAACTTCACCGAGTTAGAAACTAACCGGCATGCCGTTGTAATGCCAAAATTTTCTAAACCGGTGAAGAACCTAAGTTGGGGGAAGGATCATCAATTACTGTACTCCAATGTACTTCACCTTCAATGAAATGAAGCGACTCCGATGTCGATTTAAGATGTTTGGTTCCGGGCGCCCAATGGTAGCCCAATGGGTCGGAGGCAATGCAAACCGCCAAACCAAAAATAAAATCAAAACAGAAGACCAAATCTGAAAATTCAAACAAAAAAAGGAACTAAACAAAATCTGAAAGTCAAAACAAAAAATCAGAATTAAAAGAAATCTGAAATTCAACTTATCCCGGTTCAACAAACAACCGATCTTTAACAAGATTGAACCGGTTTTGAAATAAATCAAACCGAAATGAGATTTCAATCAAAATCTGCCAAAACAAAAAAAATCAGATTTCAATTAAATCTGTCAACATAAAAAAAATCAGATTTAAGCAATCCACCAAAACAGATTCTAACCAACTTCAAAATTCTGATTTTAGCAATCTGAAAAATCCACTTAAAATCCACTGAACTTCTTCCCAAAAGAAATCAAATAAACAACACTTAGAATATCCAAGTGGATCAAAACCAACATTAAAAAAAACAGAAAATCCAGATTGTTAACTAAATCTAAACCAAAATCCAGATTGTTAACAACAAAAAAATCAATTAAACCAAAACCCCACAATGTTTTAAAACACTTCAAACACATCAGAATTGAAATGAAAACAACCCAAACTGGTCAAACTCAAATCAAAAAGCCAAACCGAAACCAAAATAAACAACAAACAAATCAATCAAATAAATTGATTCAAAACCCAAAAATCAACGAAGCTGACTTTCAAGTCAACCAACAAACAAATAAAACAAACCCGAACAAACCGATTTGCATCTCATCGGATCCAAAAGTCCGCTGCCCTTTTGAGTTCTTTACTTTTTTGTGGATGCGCATGTCTCTGAAAACAGATTACTCTCAAAGGCGTTCAAGCCGTTGTTCGATGTAAGCTAACGCCGGATACTCGCATCATCCGGCGGAGAAGGGTCAAAAATCAAATTTTCAAAGAACCCGAACCTCGGATCTTATATTTTTAAACTATCACTGGACTATCTAATATTTTAGGTATCATCTATTTTCCTAGATAAGTCCGTGGTATCAAAAATGTCTTTCTTTCTAAGAATAGACGCGCATAAAAAAGAGGTTCACACAGCAAGCTCACAGTAAGCATTGGGAGGGAGGTGGGGGAGCATTTCCAAGGACCATGATTCTTTCCTGAGAATCAGAAAGCACTCCAAGTAGGAGCAGAAAATACAATTAACTCACCAAATTTCATCATGAAATGTAACCTTCTAAGCTTGTTGCTGGAAACACTATCCTAAAAATAAATCCTTCACTCTTGGCAACAATTCTGCTTTTTCTGAAAATCTGGGGATTCAAGCAAATTTACAACGCAATGATACAAAAGACAGCAAATCAAAGAGCTTTGTTCTGTTCCATCTCAGTACGAAATGGTAACTCCAAAGATCTGAGCTATACCTGCCTAGTTTGCCTAATATAAAAGAAAAACAAAACGTTTATACTGATTTTTTTTGCTGGAAGAAGGATTCTCTTTGGTTGGTGGTGTGCAAGTTAAACCATGTCTGAGGAAGAACATTTGACAACTCTATAGAATTAAACGATGAATGACCAAACAAACAGGGTGAGTTACCAATTAAGCCATCTAACAAATGTGCTCTCCAAAACCAATGACAAAGAACAAAAAGAATGACAACCAAGGTAGCTCAAGTCTAGTTAGTAGTTACGAATACATAGGTGTTATGTTAAAAGTTACCAGTTAAGCCATCTAACAAATGTGCCCTCTAAAGTCTAAAACCAATAAAAAAAGAGCAAAAAATGAGGTAGCACAAGTTGAGTTATGATATATAGGTGTTATGTTAAAGTAAGAAAAGGACTGATAATAAAAGAAAACAGGTAGAAGTTCACCTTTGCAGCCCTGAACCACTTGTTATGCTTCCAAGCTTGAGGAACCCGAATTAGAGAGCTATCAAATTTTCTAGGCTGCAAGGACCCAGGAAGTCCAACAATGAGCATGCCTTTATTGAGTATATTCACAACCTTTCCAATCCTCCATGAATGGAGGTCAAACACTTCTACTTGATCCCCAAATGCCCATTTTCTCTCATTGACAAGAAGTGGTGGACAAGGTCTGACATCATCCAGGTGCACTTTCTCCATAACCTTCTCTCCTCCAATGGCCAGTAAGTGCTCAAACATAACAGTACAGTCATGACCAGTTACAGAAATTATGATAGCAGGAAACCAAACTCCGTTTGACTCATCTTGTCTTCTCAATACTTCCACATGGTCTCGCTTCTTGAACTTCATTGCTGCAATCTGACTATGCAGAAATCAGTTTGTTAATCCTGTACTTCCAGAAGAGTCGATGATTGTTGCCAGAAAGAGAGAATGGAAAAATGGATCAAATAGGGCAATGAAAAAATGCACCATAAAAGAAGAATCACAACCATTCTGGTTTAGAAGAACTGGTAAAGTTATATCTTCATTACGTCATGTAAAGAAGCTAACTGCTAACTATTCAAGAGTGGAAACGAGCATTCAGGCTGAATGAGGATTCTAGAAACGATCTACAAGTCAAAGCCTCGGTTCTAGAAATCTAAGCGCAAGGACGCAGATCAAGCAACCAAAGCAATTTACGGGAAACGGGAAACAGCTTTTGCAATTATCGATGAGAATCAAGACAAAAGCTGAACGATATCCTCTAGATAGAAAAGAAACCAGACTTTACCGAGAAATGATGAAAAATATTAAGTGGAAGGTAAAACGTGACAAATCCAGAAACAGTAAAGCAGTAAAACCCCAAACGGTGCATCCTGCAAGTAAAGATGACTTCACAATTAAAACGAAGCATAACGAAAATTCGTCCAAATCCGGTAGCAAGTCAAGAAAGGAGAGAGATAACTTCGTATCGGCTGATTTGAATCCACTCCAACACAAAACCGCCAAAAAAAAAAACTGATCGAAGAAAAACGACCGAACTCGCCCAAATTATTACTAACTGTGAAAGATCGGGGACTAGAAATCAAGGAATTCAACAAAAAAGAAAAAGTATCTGCAAGAAAAGATCTTTGAGTATTTTCTTCGCACTTCTGAACAAAAACAGCAGCAGCATGACTGGATTGAGACCCAAGAAAGCAATGAGACAGATAGGGGAGGTACCTTCCGAGGATTGGAGGCGCAATATGCAATTGACGACTCCTGGGCACGAGAAAAGACTCTGTATTGTTCGTCCGGATGGTAAGTGGAGGTTAGTTTTGAGAAATCTGAGGCTGGTTTCTTCAGCCAAGTAGGAAAACGCCCAGTCTGGAATTCGGAAGAGTCTTTTCCTTGGAGGAGAGGACAATAATCAATTTATATACCATTTTTCCTTCCATTTGTTACATTTTTTAGAACAATCACGCATCCTGACTGCTGCATGCTTCTTTTCTCGGACCGCCGTCTGATCTTCAATTCTTTTAAGATCTTTTTTTTCCCACAACAGTTGCAACTCTCATATAATTAATTTGAAAAAAAATTAAAATGCCTAAATTTCTAGGTGTCACTTATTTTTCGATAATTAATTTCTGTCAGCCCTCAGATAATCGAATAATTTAATAGATTATATCATATATTGGTGTCAGATAACAGTAAAACTTCTTTATTGAGGAAATTATCTACCCATTCAGAAGCTATATATCTTCAGCTGGGTAATGTACATTTAGGTTCTGAAGAGCAGCTTTCTTCTAAATTGCAGAAGTCCAAGTTTGGTCAGAATGTTAAAATTGTTATCAACTTTGCTATTTATAATATAAACATCGGCACCAAGATTGGTACCATCAACTACTAAAATAATTAATATTGATACCAAGTACCGTGTACTACATCCGAACAGGGCGTTTACAAAAATAGGCACAAATTAAGTTTATGTGAAATTATTTAAAAGTTCCGACAATATTGCATTCTTTAACGAGGATACCAGCTGTGTATATATATTGATTGCTGTTCTACCATATATACAACTGAGAGGACACCTCAGCCAGTTGTTATTTGTTAAATGGATGGGAGTAGGCAACTTTCGTTCTTTTAAAAGTTCTCCCAAGAAGAAAAAATAATGGCCAAAATTTAATAAAAAGCACAATTTGGAATATCTAGAGATACACATTTCATGAAGTTTTTAGGTACTGTTTGGTACGAGAATAACTCGAGGATAAATTTGAGTTATTCTTAAAATTTAGGGGGTAACTCAAGTTTATCCCCAAAATTTTATGGTACCAAACAGATTTTTAGGTGTTGTTTGATGCAGAGATAACTTGAAGATAAACTTAATTTATCATCAAAATTTAGGAAATAACTTAAGTTTATTTCCAAAATTTTACGGCAAACAGGCCTTTAAAATTTATCCATAGCTACTTTCTACTTAACTGAAAACCACTTCATTTATTCTATGAATTAATTATTAAGTACATAGTCTATGAATTAAGTGTTAAGTTTATATATATATATATATACACTATATATATCTTGGTCTATGAGAGAGAGAGAGAGAGCACGAGTTGGCTCTTCTAGATTTTCTTGGTATCTTTATTTTACCCCTCAAGATTACAACAGAACCCTAAGATGTAGTGTAGCTATGAATTACCACAATTCATGTATGCTGAACACCTACCATAAAAATCAATTTCTTATTACATAGTTAAGATTGGGAAAGATAGATATATAAAAGACCAGTTAACAAGAGAAAATGGACTGTCAAGACAAGAGGACATGTTTGTGTTACTTGTCTCGTCACATTACTCTTAGATGAGGCCACAAAACATCCACATGTTAATTGATCTATTAATTCAAGCACCATCTCCAATCTCCATACCCATGGAATTTGCATCTAAATTATTTACTAAGGTCATGTTTGGTATGAGGATAACTTGGGGATAAATAACTTGGGGATAAATCTGGTTTATCCCCAAAAAAATTTGGTGTCAAACAGACCCTAAGACCGTGTTTGGTAGGGGGATAAAGAGGGATAAACTTGATTTATCCCTGATCCTCTGTTTGGTAGTTATATAAATTTTATGTTATTCTGGGATTATTTAATCCGGTTTATCCTTAAAAATGGAGTTAAAGTCATGGTTAACTCGTCCCCTCTTTTTTTTAATATATTATATGATTATGTAAGTTGACCAAGAAAAAATTTATGAACATATAATATAAAATATAGATATAAAAATATATATTTATCCTTAAATTAATCTTTGTCATATCAAACATATAATAGGGTTATCCTCTAAATCTATCCTAACTCAAATCAAATATAATAAGAATAGGGATAGTCATGAGGGGTGACTTATCCTTATCCTCTTTATTTCTATCTCGATACCAAACGTAGTCTAAGAGAGTCTGGTTTGCTTAGAGAGTAATAGGGTAAATAGGAAGAATAAGTGAATTTTTTATAGTTAATCGCTTTGGTATTCGGAAATTAAGTGGGCGCCATGTTCTAATTATCTCATGGGGCCTAGACAGAAGATTGAGGTGTTCTAAATGACCCAGAATAGGTTCCAGATTATTTTTGAAAAAAAAAAATTCTTTTTACTTCTGAAATTAGTACTCAGAATGTCTATTCTCATACCATCGTATACTCAAGGGAATAAAATGTAAACAACATTTGTTCTCGTGAAAGCATTTGATGACTGATGATCTACTAAATCTGATCCCTGAAGTGTATTGGGCACGCATTATCCCAGCCGCCTTCCATTCTAGATGGTAGCAAAATGAGCTAGCCTCCAAACTACCCTAGACAGAGTTAAACCTTCTTATAAATCCCTTTACCTTGCGAGTTTGGATTGTCTCGAGTGATCGGAGAAATGACCAGACCAGCCGCCGGCGCCATTGTCACGCCTCCTCCCCTTACCTTCTAGCATGACCCATGAAAATTTTACTTCACATGAAAGGTGTGGATTTCCACATGAAAGGTGTGAACTATAGCTGCCGGTGATTAGCACCAGTGGCTGGTCTGGTCTCTTCTCTAGATGTCTCAGGTGATCCGGACTCTCTTTTCCTGTACATCTCTCTCTCTATCCCCCCCCCCTCTCTCTCTGTAATGAAAGACATGTTTGTCAAAAACCTTCGTTTTAAAAGTTATTAGCGGCGGTTGTCGAATACGGTCGCTAATAATCCATCGTCAGTAACCTATTCTCCCACGGTGAACCATCCCAAACAGGCCACAAGATAATACCAAATCTCAAGAATAGTGGATCTGAATATAATTTCTTTTAATCTCTCATCTGTTGTCATTATTCGTCATCTTCGCTCTTTTTATCATCATACGATACCGAACATGATAATTACGCATCTTTAACATGAATTTCATCATAAAAATATATAAAATCTATTGAACTTTCACTGCTTTTTTTTTTTGGAGGCTGATAAGAAAAGGACTACAAACTTTAACTACATTTTCTTGGAACTATGCCAAGAGGGTGACTTTCATAAAAGATTAGCCACAAAGTTTGTTGTTCTACTCTGTGTGTGAGAGAGAGAGCATACGCGCGAGTACGGGTGGGCACCGTCCGATTTGATTCGGTTTGAGCTATTTTTTTTCTAAACCGAATCATCCTCTCAAATCGAACCGAACCGAACCAAATCTATTCAGCTTAATTCAATTTAGTTTAGTTTAAACCGAAAATAAATAAAAATATTTAAATCAATTATTTTTTACCTATATATACTAATTTTTAAGTTAAAAATAATAAAAATAAATATTATTTTATTATAAAATTTATAAGAATATTATTTTATTAATACTATAATAATTTTTATATTTTTTTAAATCGATTTAAACGATTTGACTTGGTTTAAATCAGTTTAAAAAAAATTTAAATCGAAGATGATTCAAACCGAATTAAACTGAATCAAATAAATTAATTCAATTTAATTTTTAGATTCGAACCGTTTTATGTCCACCCTTACGCGCGCGAGCGCCTAATATATTTTTTTCTGGCAACTTTCTGCAGCCCCTAAAGTACCGTGTGCGCCAAAACCGCGCGGTACGCAGCAGAATACATGATGCAGCGCCATCTAATATATTTTTTTTTTCTGGCAACTTCCTGCGGCCCCTTAATTACCGTGTGCGCCGAAACCGCGCGCTACGCAGCAGAATACATGCAGGGCCATCTTGGACGCATCCTCCGACGTCCGCAGACACCTCCCAAGAGGGGGGGATGCGGCATCCCTTTCGAACAGGTTAATGGTCAAAGAAGATTCCAGACTGGACGGTTGTGGGTCCCGCCCCCATCTGCTTAGGGGATAAGGATTGCCAAGGGGGGTGGGCCACCCCTGTACCATGATAATATTATCTTTCTTTTCGATTCCAAACTGCCACGTCTCGATGGTAAGTGGCTGGTTGCACACTAAATTTTATATATATTTTTTGGTGATAAAATTATACATTAGCTTAAACTTAAAATACGAGAAAAGTTTGATGAGATATGCGTATAGCTTAGAATAAAAAATATCAGAAATAAAAAATATATAATTCCTTTATTATCATCTCGTGGGTATAAAGGAGAATGTGACACCGTATACACGGACTTACGAGCACAATTTTGAACCCATTTACAAGCTTTGAAAAAGTCAAACAGAGCTTCAAAAAGACACAAGGCATCATCCGTTAAGAAATTATGGAACTGACAAGATATTCGATATCTGTTTATAGTACCAAAAAAGAGCACCAGACTTCTCTGAATATGAAAGTTTTGATGATGGTACATTATCATTAATCATTGATAATTCACATCAATATATATAATAATAAATATTTAATTATTATTTTTATTGCAAACAAATAACTTATAGGGTGTTTGGAAACATTTTTTCCTCTTTTTTATCTAAAATTTGAAAATAGGAAAAGAGAGGTGTTTGGTCACATCTTCTGCCCGCTCCTCTTTTTTTGGAAACAAAGAGACCTACTTCTAATATCTCTCCCGAAAATAAAACAAGGGAAGAGTTGTTTTATTTTCGGGAGAGACGCAAGGCTGTGCAGGGCGGGTGGGGAGGCGGGGCTGTGCGGCAGGGGGGAGAGGCGGCGGCGGACTCCGGCAGGTGGCGCGGCTGTGCGTGCGGCGGGGGGGAGGCGGGGCCGTGCGGCGGCGGCGAGGCTGTGCGGGGGGGGGGGGGAGGGAGGCGGCGGCGGCAAACTCCGGCAGGTGGCGCGGCTGTCCGCGGGGCGGGAGTGGACGACCATTATCGCGGAGGGGGTGGCGGACTCCGACAGGGGGCACGGCTTTCCGCGGAGGGTGGGGGTGGACGACGGCGGGGGGTGGACGACGTCGGCAATCGCAGAGGGGGCGGCGAACTCCGGCCGATGGAGATGCCGGTGGAGCCAAACAGTACTCTATAAATTTTAAAAATTGTGACAATTTTGCCAAACATAAAATGGTTAGACTCTTTTGATTTTAAAATTAAAAATAAGAAGTCAAATAATCTTGATTTTAAAAACGAGATTGACTCAAAATTAAAAGAGTTTCCAAACACCCTATTAGTATCAACGATGGAGGCAAGCCACAAGTTGTTTGCGGAGGAAGATCTGTATCAACATATTGATAGATTTATAGGTCAAGATTTTGATAGTGGTAATGGAAGTAGAAGTGGAAGTAGGTGCGAAAGTGGAAAAAGGATCAAACATAAAGGGAGAGTAAGAAACTTATGATCACATACGAGATGACGACCCAATAATATATCATGTAGATCACATCCTCACACAACCATGACAAAAACAAACATCCATCAACACAGTAAGAAATCAATTTGGAGGAGATATTCAATGAGCAAAATCCTTTACAAGTTTGAGTCAATGATTAAAAAGGAATGAGTGAACTAAAGTTCAATCTAAAAGATAGAGAATGGCTCAAGGAAAACTTAACAACATTCTTCTATTTGAGAAATTTTATATCCAATGGTAAAAAGACAAAAGGCCAAACTATCTTCTCACCAAAATAAACAATCAAAGGGTAAATGTAAAACAAGATTTTACTAACCCTCTTGACATTGTAGATATTGAAAGAAGCAACGATAATTGAGAAGACATGGTAGAACTGAACATCCAAGTGCAATATCAGACACTGGAGGATTCTTCTTTAAATAGCAGTAACGATAGAGCAAGGAATGAAGAAGATATAGGTACCACCACCGACACTGCTTCTGATGGAAGGAGAACAAGTCCGGAGACATACCCTACACACCACTTCATGGAAAAAGAATATTACACACATGCAACACAAGACACCAACCACTGTGCGAGACAATAACATGGAAGTGGGGAAACTAAACACAAACAAAAAGTGGGAGGTCTACATCATCATGAGATGATCCAACCATCATATAATGGTACACCGAATACTTCCATACAATTCATATATGATAATTATAATAGATCATTTAGATCTTATCTTCGAATGATTATATAAAGTGATGATGAATATAATGAATATATATACATGTTTAATTTCTCGGATTCTTCTCAAATATTATGAGAAAAATATATACAATATATAAAACAACAATACAATGTAACATTTAAATGAAAGATGAGTGCAATATTTTTCTAGACATATTCTACAATTTTCAAAATGTTTGAATATTTTACTTAATTTTTCTGTAATTTGTATTTTTATATTTTTAAAAATAAAATTTCCAACCCGAGTCACAAACCAATCCAACTGGATTTGTTTTGGAGCAGACCCGACCCCGGGCCAACTCCCAACCCGGTCTTCCATGAATGATACACCTGAAACCAATCTATGCAGTCCAAACTCAAGCAAAGAAAAAAGACAAACTCAAGTGTCAAAACAAGAAAAGAAATTTGAAACCGGAGAGGATGCCGCTACTTAGGGTGCATTTGGACCCTTGTAAAATAGGTTATATGTATCAACTTTTCCTGATTTACTTTGTAGTGTATTTATTTGGTTCCACGTAAAATGGTAGTCCACTGAAAACATGCTCTGTTGACTGCGCTGAATTCCCGAAAACAGCATCCGCAAAATTGCTCCGGATGCCGTTTTCAACACCTGTTACCTGACGTAGCATGCATACTGCTTTTTGAACATCCACTGTACAAACTACAAAGTATAAATGTAATATTTATATTATAATTTATATTATATATTGATTCAAATAATTTATAATATTTTGAAATATATCTTTATAAAAACTAAAAATTTTAATAAATTCTTAAATCTATTTTTATCAAAGATTATCAATGTATTTAAAATAATATTAGTTATTTTTTGTTAAAAATATATATTTATAATATTCTATCTTTTTTATTCTAGTATCAAAAATTATGTCCACTGTGTAAACATATTTAAATAATACTAGTTAATTTTTTATTTTTTGTTAAAACTTGAAAGTATCTCTCTCTAGTATTATATTTCTTTTTGCCTCTGACATCCTCTAAGGAGGATGTTTGTGAAAAAATATCAAAAACTTTAATAATGAAATATTTTATGTGTAGTATTTTTATTTTTTTAAAATATATTATTTTAATCATTTTTAAATTTTACAAAACATATTTATAAATAAAAATTATAATTTTATGTAATTTTAAAGACAACCAATATAAGATTTAATATATTAAGATACCAACTATTTTAAGAATAGAAAGTAACACGATGAAATTTTTTGTAACTTTTTTTGGAAATCATTTTTTGGTGAACCAAATAAGACATCTGTAAATCCTTTTCCCTGAAAACGTCTTCCCGTGTAAAAGATTTTCATAGTTTTTTTCTTTTACGCTGAACCAAACGGACCCTTAACTTGGCTTCACAAATACCTGTCATTAAAATCACACTGGGAGAGACGATGAAGAGGCATATGCATGTAGCAGTGTGCATTAATCGGTCACCTTGCCAGCGGTTTGATTTGATTTAAATCGCCGGCTCAGTTAAACTGATCAGAAGATTTTCAGAACCGAACCAGCCTGGATCAAACTGACTTATTTAGTTAAATTATTAAAAAATTCTTAATATATTATTAATAAAATAATAATTTACTAATTTATAATTATGCATATAATATTTTAATTGTTTAATTAATTTTTAGCCAATTAACTTCAAGTAGATTTGGACCCCTGCTTCAATTTGATTTAGTTTTTTTTAAAGTACTCGAACCAACTTGAATCATATACACCTCTGGGCACCTGAACATTTAAAAAAAAAGGAAAAAAAATGCTCCTGCAATTTAAATCTTACGCAGTGAACGAAGAAGAGATCATCAAAACCGAAAGCAAGAAACTGTCAGACAAATCAAAAGACCCGAAGCTTAACCAAGTGAGAAGTTACCCTCGGTCAAACCCAATGGTGTAATGCCTTCAAAATTAGAAGAGAAAAAAAGTATACTGGTGGCCTGATTTTGATGAACCTGTTCGAACCAAACTGTGCCCGTCTTCCTCTACCTACTTTATTACGAGAATCATGAAAACCAGAACGAAAGAAGGGGATTGCTATTAGAGTAGATGAACCTTTAAGTTTGTTGTGGACTCCGACTGACTGACTATGAACCAGACTAAAATACATGTGTTACTGTTCCCCCAGATACGAGAAAAGCACAGCGGATCTAGACCCTGTTGTATGCAACAGATTTGCTGAACAAGCGTCGGATGTAAACTACTTGGAGGCCACTGACACATGCGAGTCCCAGATACTCCGCCAAGGTGTAGAAGAGAACACGCTTCCTTGTGCTCTCATTGGCTGCATGAAAGGCAAAATTATAAGACAAACCGTCTCCAAGAACAGTCTTGTTTCTTCAGTAAGCATCCATGGCAAAATTATAAGACAACCGTCACCAGGAACAGTCTTGTTTCTTCAATAAGCATCCAGACAGTAATTGGTACTCACAGAGTGACCGTTTATCCACCCTTTCCATACCTGCATTTCACTCGCGTATAGAAACTAGAAAGTTGAAGATGGTAAACTAGAAGTGATTTAGAGGGAAGGGGGGCATCTAGTTCCGAGTCAACTATCCAATTATAATTCTAAACCTTATTTTGCATATTTTAGCTTCAAATTAGTATCTATTTCACCAAACCATATACCAACTGTACTCCAAATGAGTTGTATAGGGGTGTGGCTGTAAGGAGAGTCATACTAAACAACCGAGACAAGTTATATTTGGTTCGGAGATATGATTGTTAAGTTCTTTGAACCAAATCGAACACCTTAAAGTTTTATCGATTTGGTTAGGTTTGGCCACCCTCTAACTCAAACAGAGTAGGTAAACTGGTTGACCTAATTTATTTATATATTATATTAATTTTAAATATATATTATTATACATTTATATCAAAGATAGATAATTTTCTCATACCAATAAAATACTAATTAGATAATCTTCTCATTCAAATAAAGTACTAAACTTAAGAATGACCCTGATTAGTAAGGCCGTAAACAGATCTAGATAATATTCCAACACCCAAACTTGAAACACTGAAACCCCACTCCCAGGCTCCCATCCCTGATTCATCGAGGACACCAACAAGCCACAGCTGACGGAAGCCTGCTTCCTTGACGGGCGACAGCAGCCTGCCTGCTTCTCCAATGGCTGATGACTTCATTCTCTCCCCAAGTCCCTGATGGCAGGCTACCCAGTTCCCTAATCAATAGTTGGCTCGGTGATGGTGACACCATCAAATTAAAAGTCCGCAACACCCATCTCCCTCTTGTCCGTCAGTCATCTCATCTCCCTCTCGCCACCTCAGTGAGAACATAACAGTTTCCAGGCCACAACTGTTCACTCATCTTATGGTAGGACTACAAATGAGTCAGATTCCGTAATTGTATTACCTGTTTCTGATTTCAGTTCCGCCAAGGGTTAAGCGATTCCAATTCAATAAATTGGAACTGTGGCTTCAACTCTGTTATCGAAATTGGAACGATCTGATAATTTCTAAAATCTATAATATATATCAATTTTTATTAAAAAATCAACAAATGAATCTCATCTTTTATTATTTTTTGATATAATATGTTTAAGCTTTTAATTTTACTTTTTAGCATTTATATATCATAATTTTAATAATTTATATTTTACTCTTTTTATACTATTAATTTTTACATATATTTATTTTTTATTGACGTCAAATAAACAAATATAGAATTGACTGTTTCAATTCTGATAAACTATTGGAATATCCAATTCTAATTCCTATACCTTATAGGAAGTAAAAATATTTTGAATCTATCAATTTTTACCGGAATTGAATCAGAATATCAGAATCTTTTACTTTTTAGCATTTATGTATCATAAATTTAATAATTTATATATTTTTATTTATTATACTATTTGTTTTTACATATATTTATTTTTTATTAAAGTCAAATGAACAAATATAGAATTGACTTTTTCAATTCTGATAAACTACTGGAGTATCCAATTCTAATTCCTATACCTTATAAGAAGTAAAAATATTTTAAATCCATCAATTTTTATCAGAATTGAATCAAAATATCATAATCTTAGATTCCATTTGCATCCCTATCTCATGGGCTTTATTTCCCTCTCCCAGGATTCCATGACCCAAAGCAGAAGAATATTGCCCCTCCCTCCTGTGAGCTGTAGAGTGTAAACGGCTGTAGATTCCTAGAGCAGCAGCGGCCTATTCTTCCTCTCTCAAGTAACATTCCTCTCCCTCTTGGTTGCTTCAGTTCTTAAAACTTGTGAAGAAAGAAAATTCCTACCGATCCTCTCCCTCACTGTTCTTCCTAGCAAAGGAACTTCCTACGATTGAGGTGCAGACTGCAGGGTAGGACACTGGCTATGGGTGAAGCAGAGATATTAAGGTATAGAATCTCTCGTTTTTTAAAGGTATATAATCTCTCTTAATAGGTATATAGCATTTTAGTCCCTATAAATACATCCTTCCAGAATTTGTTTGACGGGAAATTAAAAGATTTAGATCTTAAACATTGTGAATATTAAACAATCTAGTGATTTAATGTCACATACAACATTAAATACACCTTTCTTTGGTTGGTATATTATTGATTTATAATATTTGGTTCACAGATTTCATTTGGCTTCATATGCAGATGAAATTAACTACGCTGAATTTTGCCATTTTTTAAAATTTTGTATATTTTGTAAATATCTGGGTAAAGAGGATATTGTCCATATCACTCCACTCTGAGAGGTATCCGCCACTTATTATTCATTTTGTACCCGAACCCTAACCGGAGCAGATATCCAATATCCGGAATGTCATGCGGAGTAGATACAGAAATCACGTATCCAGACTGTTTACAGCCCTATTGATTAGTTATTTTACTTTAATTTAATCTTTTTTTGTTTTTATAAATAAATAATACATGTTAAACAGGCAAACAATTTCAGTTCAGTTTCAGTTTAGGAAAAATTGGTCGAAAACTGAGCCAACTATGTACACGACTATAGTCATGTACTCTCCTCCTTCAGCCATTCAATTAAAAAGCTAAAATTTTGCATGCAACGTATGTACCAATAGAAGTAATAAACGGATCATCAGATTGAAACTTCAAATAGAAACTTCGCATTAGGATCTCTCCCGTAAAAGAAAGGTCATGATCAAATAAAATAATCTTTTTGATATCAACTTAATAAAACGAAACCTTGATCCAATCATTTGGGTAGGCTACATTGATTCTCCATCTCCAATCACTATGATTTTGGCTACCTCTTCATAGAGGTTACCATAAGATATATACTTTCAACATAATCTTAAGGATATGCACACTTCAAAAAAAAATGAAGGATATCATTACCATATAACCTGATGTATCCTGCACATACCGTACTGATTTGTGTAAAAAGTTCTATCAGATGATTTTTGAGAGCAAACAATTCCAAATCAGTCCAAATATGAAGAAACATGTTTTACCTATTTGTTCCCCAATTATTTCATTTGTTATTTATTTTTTTTAAAGTATATTCTAAATAAATTCTTCTTTTTGTTTCAAAGTTATTTTTTAATATCAGAATTCAGCATGGGAGAGATGTATGCAAAAACACAGGTCATAAAAAACACATGGACTGTAATCATGCATCTTACTTGCATGCAACAAGACAAAACTGAAGCTAAATTAGAAGAAAGATATTTACTGTAACAATTTATTTTATAATTAATTATTGTGCCTTTTCTTAAATTCGAATATTTTTCAATTTGCAATCATACATGAACAAACAACCTTGTGTACTTGTTTGACGAAGTTAGTTCTGATAAATGGAATATTCTAAAACTCTTTATTTTCCCCTCACATTTTATGTCAAGTTCTGATTTAGTTTTATTCTCTAAACTATCGCATGACAGATATAAGTCAACAACAGAAATAATAGAACTATCTGATCTTAAGTGCAATATAAATTTTCAGCCAACATAAGCTCCTCATAATGTAAGAAAATTAGAGTATATTCAGCTTCATCCACACAAAACGCAAAATCAGATTGCCAGCAACAAGATTGGAAAAATAAGTTTTTGTTAGTGCAACATGAAGCCGAAAAATATAGAGACAGACAAATAGAACAAGATGTCATTCACCTACAAGCCTTGTTTGAGGAGGATCACTTGTCGGTTGCTTGGTGGAGACCATGGTGATAGACTAGCACTAGAGTTTGATCAAAAGAATCATATGTAAGCCCAAGGTAGAACTATATGGTGTTGAAACCTGTGACTTAAAGCTCGGAGACGTAGGACATCAGTAGCAACTAGTTTCACCTTCACTTAATGTTTTAGATCTAACATGACACTATGACCACCGAAAACCAGAGGTTGAGTACTTTAAGAGTATCTTGAAGATATCCTCTGATTCCTCTTTGCACAGATTGCAGAATTGGCTGATCCGGATCGGGATTGGCTGATTCCTAGATCGGATCAGCCATTGCCAATCTGATTCTCGGCCAAATGACCGATCCGGAGAAGAGTTCCAGTAGAATCGTCCAGGATCAGCCAGATTGGATCAGACTCGGAGTTGGATCTTTTTTTTTTTGCTATTCCAGTCGGATTGGCCAGGATTGGTCGGGAATGGATCGAATTGGAATTGGAATCATTTTTATATTTTTTACTTACCGATTCTGGATCGATTTTGTTCCAATGGATCGCTCGGGATTGGATCGGTACCCACCAATCCTGATTCCGATTCCGATCCCATGATCCTTGCCTCTTTGCATGTTCAACATTCAGACGAGCGAAAGGTTAGTACAAAGAGTATGGTGAAGGTAGTGAGTAGCAAGGGTGTAAGGTTCCAAGCATTAAAAAATGTCGATCAACATAATTTACAGATTGATCCACTGTCATAGGAACACTAGGAAGAACTATAAAAAGAAAACTACAAGTCATAAGCGGTCTGGTGGGCTTATAATATTACTGACTCCCACTTCGCCTGATGACTTAGACAACATAATTGCCAACATTGCAAGATACATCAATTATTAGATTTGCAACTCCCACTTTTTTTGAAGGTGGGGTAAAGCCACAAGTCATTGATAAACAAGTACACAGTACAATATGAAGAAAAAGGCACTAAATGTAAATACAAGGAGAAAAAAAAGATGATACCTCTACTTAGAAAGAAGAAATGTAAACCTATCTAATGAGATCCTTCCAGTGAAACAAGATGGAGGAAAACTCTTTGGCTCTGGGTAAGAGCCAAAATGATCAAAAAACCAACACTTCGCCAAAGAGAACACATGATAGAGAATTTGTTCCTAGCTGCTAAACTGCTGTGAGAAGATCCTTCTCTCTCTCTTCCCCCTCTCTCCCCCTACAAGTTGCTCATAGAATACCTGAAAATCTGAACTTCCAAAGTATCTTACCAATTCCTTGTAGATATAGATGCTTCCAAGCCCTGAGCAGCTGCCAAATATCTCTTCTATCATCCCATTCCAGCCCAACACTCAAAAAACTTCCAAGTATTGTTGATAATACTGCATTGAAAGAATAGATTGTTGATGTCTTCGCTGAATATTCCACAAAAGGCACCAATTTCCTTCACCAATATTCAATTTAAGAAGTAAGTCTTTGGTTAGCAAGCGTTTCCACATACTTACCTAAGGAGTTTGCAACTCCCACTTAGTAGACTTGAGACCACACAGAGCCTGAGGGACAATAGCAAGGCGGAGACAATCAGGAAACAAACAGATATGATTGTGGAAGCCAGCAATAGACACAATCTAATTGAGACTCTCAATACCCCTTTTATCACTATCCACCACTTGAGTTTGAACTATGTTCCTTGGAAGCAACATCACATCTGTAGGAGAGGAGCAATACAAAGATCATGTTTCTTCTACAGAAAGCACCCAACATTTTGAGTACTGAGGACATCTTGTACCAGACTCATCAGGGAGCACTAGGGGTGCGCATTTAACAGTTCAAAACATTAAACCGAACCGAACTAGCCTGTTCGGTTTGAACCCTCCTTTGGTTTGATTCGGTTCGGAAGTCTTCCAAACCGAACTAAACCAGATAAACTGTTCAAACTGATTTAATTAAAATATTATAAATTTTTGTATATGATTAATAAAAATCATATTTGAATTTTTTATAATAAGACAATATTTATTTTGATTATTTATAAATTAAAAATCAATAAATATATGTAATAAATTAATTAATTTAAATATTTTATCTATTATTGGTATAAAACTAAACCAAACCGAATTGAACCAATTTGGTTCGGTTTGGAAAAAATTTGACCCAAACCGGACTAAACCTAACCGTGCACACCCCTAAAGAGCACTCAATATCCAAGATCCAAAAGGTGGTACCTAAATATAGAGATAAATTCAAGAAATGTCATAATCTCTCTTTTGATCTAAATATGAAGATATTATAACTTCGCTGGAGCAATCCACACAACAAGAACAATGTGAAAACAATTTGAAGGTGGCAGGACCTAGAATCATTTATTGATAAAAAGAATAGATACAATAAAGTAGGGAAGAAAGGAAATGCCAACACTAGCATACTACCAAGGAGGTAGAATATAGAGCCCAGTTACAGAATGAAATTCCTCCAATTAAGCAAGAGACTAGTGAAAACACTATGATCTGGAAAGAAGCCGGAGTGGACAAAATGCCAATCTCGCACATTAAAACTCAAAGTAAAAATAATACTGGCAAAAGAAAAAGAGAGGCCTTCAAGCATCTGTTTATTCCTTGCTTACCGATTAACCCATATCATTGCTGGAAAAATCAAGTTCCATAACTTGCCATTTTCCCTTCATAGATTCTTCCTATTCCATGATAGGAGATTAATAATATCTTGTGGTTAATCCCACAGGAGGTTCCAACTTTTAAAAATAGTACATCAGAGACAATGTATGTTACCTTCTTGGAGAAAAGATGGTCGATTTCTTGTTTCTTAACTCCACAAAAAAAACATGAAACTGACTCCAATGAAAAGAAATATGTGAAGATAATCTCTTGTGGGCAAATGACCTTTGTAAATTTTCTATAAAATATATGGATTTTCCGGTAGAGAAGAAGACCATACTGATTTCCCCCGCGCCACCTTCACCCATCCAATAGCCAATTTTAGAGAAGACAAACCTACAGTAAAAGAAGGCTATTTCCTAGCCATCCATACTAATTTATCTGAGCTGTTCTTACATCTGGCATCCAGACCGACCTTCAAAAGATTAGAGACACCCTCAATCTCCTCATCTTTCAGGTTCCTATAGAATGCAAATTTTCAGTTAAAATTATGTTCATTACCATCCCATAATGCTGCCACCTTTCATCTTTGTCTCTTGTGAAGGGGATTGATGTAGTACTAGAGTAAAATCAATCCAAGGGTCCTTCCAAAATGAGGTTTTACTTCCTAGATCCATGGATCATGGAATTGGCGGATCCGGATTAGAATTGGCCGATATGCCAATCCATTTTTTTTGGGTGGGGATAGACCGATCCACTAGACCGAATCGGACTTGATCGGGACTGATTCATCTCAAATCGCCCAATTCCGGCGACTCCTTACCGGAATTGGCTGCCACGGCATCATGCCCACCAGACGGCGTACCTGGATCCAGTAACATAACTCCAGATAGCCATATTGAGTCCCGTGGACCCGATATGGCAGATCTAGTAACTTAAGTCTCCGAAGACCATCGCATGGGGTCTCATCTTGGCCTCAAAAGGGTTGGATCAGACCGGAATTCGATTTAGAATCAATTTAATGGTTTTTTGAGGAACCAATCCAGACCAACTCCGGTTCGGTTTTTCTCTAATGGAATCAGCACTAGCTGATCCAGTGGCTGATTTTGATCCTATGATCCTTGTCTAACTTATTAAGAATTTTAATAGATGAAGATGAAACGAATAAAAGACCTCATGTCCAAAATATCCCTCTAAAGTTTTGATATTGAGCCTTGAAAACTAAAATAGTTAGACCATCTTGACTCACAATTTTAAGAATGCTTTGCACTGACCACCCTATACCATAAAGGGGAACCTCCCTGGCTAAACTTCCAGAGCCATTCCATTTACAGATAAGTGCCTTTTTTATTGTAACAAGCGGGATTTCTATTCCTTCCCCTCCCATGGATCTAGATATGTGACTCTACGCTGCTAGATGGAGTAACTTCCTGTCTTGAGAACCTTGCCTAAAGAAGTTAGATCTGAGTGACCCTAGCTTGCTGCAAATCCTTTTAGGGATCTTTGTGATAGGCAAGAAACAGAGTGGAATGCTTTACAAGACACATTTTGATAATAACAATCTGCCACCAGTTGATAGATGTCTCCCTTCCAGCCCTGAAGTCTTCATTCCAGGTTGAGAACCAATGGCTGCCAGCCTTTTGCTCTGACCCCTCTATACAATAAAGGGAGAAAAAGAGATCTAGTGGGAAAAGCTTTGCAGTTCATCTTAAAATTATTTTGAAAAGTATATCGCAGATTTGTTGGTATATTGACTCCTAAGTCCTAATACTCGCATTTTTTTCTTATCGATCTTTAACCTTGAAACTGCCTCGAATAATAATAAGAATAAGGAAAGGTAGAAGCATTTTTGTTCACCTGTCAGAGATAAAAGATGGTATATCATCAGCAAATTAAAGCTAAGAGAAAGTCACCCTATATCCATTTTCAACTTTTATACCTTCAATTAGTTGCTGGTTTTTGGCTTTCTCCCATGTAGAGTTCAAGATCTAATAGGGTGTTTGGATACACTTTTTTACCTCTTTTTTTCCTTTTAAAATGAAAATAAAGTAAAAGATACATAAACAGGTGTTTGGCCGTGACTATCTTCTAAAAGAGATGTTTTTTAGTTAACCTCTTTCAAAATAAAAACAACCATCAACTTGTTTTGTTTGTAGTTGGGCCACTTTCTATCTTTGCCTAGAGTTACAGAAGATAGTAACCAAACACCTATAACTAATATTTAACAACCTTGTTATTTTTACCAAACGTATCTAATAAGTCTTGTTGAAGTTTAATACTTGTGCTGTTGTTAATCATCATATAAATTTTAAAATCAAAATTATTAGAGAAAAAAAGTTATATCACATAATTGATCATCAAAAAAAAGAAGGGATAAAGGATCACATTGTCTTAGGTCCCAAAAGCTGTGGGAATGACAAAAAAGCTGACCATTAATGTCAACTGAAATCTTTAGTAAAGAAACACAACATCCGATCCAACTGAGTCATTTATGATAGAACCCCATCAACTGTATCACTTTAAAAAGACAGTTCCAGTTAACTATGTCTTACATCTTTTCAAACCCAAGTTTGAGGATCACACATTTCTTCTTTCTAATGTACTGGTAATGGATACATTCAGAAGTCACCATAAAATTGTCTAGAATATATCGCCCATCAATGAAAGCAAAATGAGTTGGGCTAATAACACTATCTAACCAACCTTGAGTCTTGAAGTCAAAACTTTGATGATGATCTTGTAGAAGCAATTCAACAAGCTGATCGGTCTAAGATCTCTTTAGTCATTTGACTATCTTTCTTCAAGATCAAAACAATAGTAGAGTTCAGGTCCCTTCTGTTTTCTGGCTTCTTTTCGAATTCCTCCAATGTTTTCTTAAAATCAGACTTCATAAGTTCCCAGAAATTCTGCAAGAACGTTGAAAAAAATCCATCTGGTCCAAATGCTTTATGATGATCCATAGATCAGTAGCCTGCTTAATTTCATCCTTTGTGAAAGAGCCCATCGAAGAACAACCTCATCCCTACTGAGTTTTAAGAGAATTGTCATTAACAGAAGACCTCCAAACCAAGTCCTACATAAATAAGTACTTGTAGAATCCAACAGCTGCCTGCCTATTGCCTGATCATATTATCGTACCTTTCCTCTCAGTCCCCTCAACTCATAAAGAATACAGAAAGTTATGCTTTCTTCTCAGCGAAGCTTGAGTATGGAAATATTTGGAGTTCTATTTTCCTCCTTTAGCCACAGTTATTTTGATCTTTGTTTCCATTTGATCTTTTTTCATGAGCTCCATTCATTGTATTCCTTTTTTGCCAGAAGCCAATCTTCCATTACTGATTTTTAAAGAGAGCAAGCATTGTTTAATCTGTCAAAAGTCTCAATTCTGGCTAAAAGTTTTCTAACATCTGTTTCTGCTAAGAGTAGTGGCCCAAATCTTTAGCTTCTCTTTAAGAAATTCAGATTCTTTATCCATTTCAATGTAGCTACATGTTCCCCAGTGTCATAGCCCCAGCATTCAGAAACCAACTCTTTAAACTTGGGATCCCTGAGTTGATACATTTCAAATATAAAATTTCTCCTTTGTTGTTTAATCTTATGGATTATATAATCCTTACCGGTCATTTTGTGAACTATATGTTAATTCGAATTAAATGCAATGATTCATGTTTAAATTTTGTGTATTTCAATTTTAATTGCCATCATACATGTTTAACTAATTTCAATAGAATGATACATGCAAACTTCGTTTAATATTTTATATTTTCCTGATTTTATTCTTTAGTTTTTTGTTAAAAAAATGATCTGATACAATCCTAGATCATTTTTCTTCAAGTAGATCGGCTAACTTGACTAATCTAATTTTGATTTAGATCTGGATCAGGCCCGGCTGATCCTGAGCTCAATCCTAACCAGGAAATCCTTGGTCCAAAAATAAAATGTAAACTAGGAAGTGTCCGATCCCCAGCTCAATCCCAACCTGGCAAACTTTCGCCCAACAATAAAATACCAAATAGAAAGTGCAGTACTTGTAATAATCTCACAAAACACCTCTTTATTCAAATTTCATGGGGCAACATCTAAAGTTATGTGTTTTTCTCTCAAGGAAAAATAGACATCAGGCATGCACTGAACTCAAGATTTTAGTTTGCCTGAGGTGTAAACCATGCACATTATGCTAAGTCATGTCTTATGATAAGTCAGGCTACCACCTTTATGAAGCAAACAGGAAGACGTTGAGAAGATATGGTGCTTCATAAATAGTTGGGGCACACTGCCTGTGTTATTTACACAGAATGCTCCATTAGGTTGTCTTGTGCATGAACCCTAAGCTGTCGTTTGATATGGGGATAGATGAGAACGTCTCTGTGTTATTACCAATCCATTGTTTGGTGTGAGAAAACAAGGTACATCTTATGCAAAATAGACATTAGAATAGAAATTTTTTTGTAGGAATATTTTATCCCTAAGTGAGAAAAAACCTAATGTGCTTTACAGTTCTTATTCTCACCATCATGCTTATTTGTACAAAAAAAAAGAATTTTAGTTTTATAAATTAATTTATCATAATTAACTTGATATCAAACATTATGAGGATAAAGTAGGGGAACTAGAATATCTTATCACCTATTCTAGTCATTTAATCCTGACATCAAAACCAAACAGCAGGCAAGGTACCAAGCCTGTTACAGATACCAGAAGTTTATGTTATCCCTTAAAAAGCATGACATAGTAAATCCACAATGGTCTGTAAAATGGCCCGACAAGAAAGTACATGGACTAGCATGTGCAAGTGCCAATGATAGCACTGTTTCTATATAAATGTAAGAAAAATAAATAACATAAATGAGGATAAACAAAAAAGATGAATCTTTACAATGGTTCTATGCATGGTTTTAAAGATATAAAATGAACGAGAAACTAAGTTTGAGATGTAGAAGGGATGAACAATGACTACAATTGTGATCAGAAAACTAAAACAATTTACTCACTATGGCGATGCCTGACTTCACGTGCCTTCAGGTATTTCTGCTCTGCTATGACAGATTCTAATGCTTCTCTAAGCTGTGCAATTTTCACATTGATAGGGTCCAAATGTTCTGGAAGTAAAACAGAATGCTGAGAATAGTATCCTAATGAGATAAAAATTAAGATTCATGATTATAAATTAATTACTTCGAACCTCCCTAGAAACCATTGAGGCTTAGGAGACCACTTAGATGCTTAAGGTGCGTACCATCTTTAGCAAGGTCATGTTCATTGGGAATATGGCCAACATGTATGTAGAAGGACACAGTCTCTGGTATTGAAGAAGGATTGTGAAAGCAGAACTTGTACATCCCAGGCCTTGGAGCTTTAAATTCAAACTTGTCCCCTGATGTGGCCTTCAATGAGTGTACTACATTGCCCCCAGGAGACGTCACCTGAAATTCATTTAATCAAAGGCATATCTTGGAATGACTACTTTCGGTTAAGCACAACAAATCTATCAAACTACCAAACTATTATGCCATACACATCTACTGGGATCTATAACATTTTATCTCATCTCTTTCTATGCTAGAATGAAAAGGTTCTACACCAGTAAATAGTTTGTGAAATCCACCCAACAAGCACCAAAATAGATAGAAAGTGGAACTGGTTACCAATGGCAATCTGCATATGCATGGATAGAATTTTCTAAATGGACTGACTTTAAACATCTCAGCTCAACAGACAGTAGAAAACAGTATTCCACGATAACCACAGGACGTGAAATCATGGTATGCCTAGAGTGAGGACTGAGGGGCACAGATAGAAGAATGCTGCTACTAAGGAACCGTGAGGTTTCCACTCATCACCATCAGTGTCTAACCACGTAAAACAAGAGCACGTACTGTAGACAAGCAAACAGGATTAGTAAAGACCAAGGAGCTTCAAGTCGGGATCAACCAAGCTAGGATTGATCCATACATGCTCAGGATCAGCTAATCATGGCTGAATGGATGCAACCTGGTTGACTGATGCCCATCCAGAATTGGCCGATCAGGCTGGATACAGGCCAATACAGGATGAAGCTCAAGACTGGGATGCCCTTTTCTCCTTGGGATTGGATCAGCTGGTGCCATTCCCAATCCAAGGTCGGTCATCTGATCAGACTGATCGTCATCCAGAATGGGCATACCTGATTTGGTTTGGCCAATCCTGCAAATCATGATAAAGACGACTCATTTTTATGACAAAGGATTACACCAAATATTAACAAGTATTTATATAAGGCTGACCATGTTTAGTTATGTGAGCTAGTACCTAAATCCTCAGTATGGATTTCCAATGAAATGAGACATTGTATTCAAGGCATCACCTAGGCAACAAGGTGCCTGATGGGGATTCGACCGGGTGATCCATATGAAAAGTGGATTCGAGAAGAATCGACATCACCGGTTCAATCGGATCGACATCGGTAAAATTAGATTATGCTAATAATATTAGGATATCTAGTTAAAAGTTTAAATTAGGTGTATTAAATTAAATTAGGAGTCTTAAGTTAAGATAGGATGTCTTTAATTATGTCAAGTATAGGGTATAGATGTAAGTATTTTATATTTTTTGAGTTTATTTTAAATTGTGTACTCGTGGGCTCTATAAAAGAACCCCACACCTCTTGTATGATGTCATGTTATGTATAAGATGTTTTGAGTGAGAAATTGTTGAGACCCTCCCCCCCCCGAAGGTTCCTCCTCCTGTCTGGTTCATTGCTTTCCCCCAGAAGGCTGCTGCCCTGTCTGGCTCCTCCTCTCTTGTCCCTGGTTATGTCCAATTTTCTCCTTTGCATCTTGCACCGCTTCCATTGCCGTGTGCCATCATTAACATTGTTGTTACTGTGTGAGCTCCTAGCTGCATTGCCGTCGCCATCCCCACTGATTGACGCCGCCGTCACCGCCATCCATGTCACTTCCAACATTGCCATCGCTGCTGCTGCCATCCTACTCTGCTGGCCTTGCCAAGACATTCTTTACATCGTTGATGGCTTGTCGGTCAGCACGTCCAAGAGACAGTCAAGTCACAAAAAGACGTGCACAACATAACACACGACGCACACAGATCGAGATGACTTGATTCGACATATGGACCAATTGGACAGATTAGTCAACTCCGACCCGGAGAGACAGGCTCGCCGCTGCTTAGGACTGTTCGTGTCAAACCAGAAAACCGAAAAACCGGACCGAACCGAACCGAACCGAACCGAGGGTACATTGTTGGTTCGGTTCGGTTTGGCTTCATCCGGAAACCGAACGGACCGTTAACCCGAAATAGCATTAGGTCACATAAAAAAAAATCGCGGATACTTCGCTGAGCGCCGCTCCCCACCTCGCTCTCTCTTTTGCGCCGCTCCCGCTCACGCGAAGCGAGAACCAGAAGCAGTAGGCAGCAGCCGCTCACGCTCACCGCGATAGTGCGACTGCGGCACCGCCCGTCCTTCTCCTTCCTAACCCTACCCCGCCAGCCCGCCGCTCGCAACCTCGTAGCCCGCAGGCTCACATCGCACAGCGGCACAGTCGCTCGTCGGCCATCACTGAGAAATCAAAAAAGAGGCAGCCTGAGCCGGCAGGCGGCAGCGCCGCAGCGGCAGCCGCTCACGCTCACCGCGACACCGCCTGTCCACTCGCAGTCGCAGGCGCTCACCGCAACTACTCGCCCGCTCACGCTCACCACGACACCGCCAGTCGGACACGGCTCCCACCGGCACCAGCAGGCAGCAGGCGGCAGCGTGCCACGCCCAGTCCCAGGTGCGTCAACCCATTGACTTAAATAAGCAGGGTAGATTTTCTTCCAGTTAAGCAGGGCTGCAGGATGCAGAAAACGTAAAGCTTAACCCTTTAATCAGTGCAGATTCCCCCTTCCGATTGCTGGAAGTTTTGGTTGCCTGGAATCACCTCTTCAACAGCAACAATCTCAGCCTTTTAATCAGTGTTATTTTTTGCTTGGAATACAAACATACAACGTACAATCTCAACCTTTTATTTTAACGGATTTCAACCCATTGATTTATACTTTCAAGACTAAAAATTTCAACATTTTACTTAGTTTCAATGAGCAACAGGAACCAATGACGGTTCGGTTCGGTTCGGTTCACTAACAGTTTGGCTTCTAAATGAACCGGTTCGGTTCGATTCGGTTCACCTTAACGGTTTGGTTCGGTTTGAAGAATTTCAACCTCAAACCGAACCGAACCGAACCGTGAACAGTCCTACCGCTGCTCCCTGCCGTCCCGCAACAGTTTGGTATAAGAGCTAGCTCCAGCTTGTTTTAACAAGTTTGGATCCTTATGTTGTGTGGGACAATATCAGCATTTCGGATTTAATGTTACTTTACTGCGTGAAGTACTTGCTACAATCTATTTATCCAACTATTTAGGCAGTCGCATCTCGCAGTCCCTTTTTGAGAAGATTGCGCTAGGATATCAGGTTATTGAAAATGGTTTAGCTTATATTCAATTTGATAGGATCATTAGAAGCAGAAAAGAATGCTCGAGTCTTCGATATGTAGAGGATGTGTGGTGTCAGATAATTCCCCACAGACACTATATTATTTTAAGTCGTAACTGACTCCTTGATCGACACGCCGATCTAGATGATAATATTTAGTAGCTTATTTTACAACCTAATGACTATCATTTTGTTTGGGAACCGATCTACATCGACAACTCTTGTCTTTAATAGCCGAATGTCAAGAAACGGACTGATGCGCTTATCAAGATGACCTATGTACCCAGTCCATAGCTTATTACAAAGTATGAAGAGGATGAAGCAGCCAAAACCATCGAGATCGAATTAACCGAGCAGCTTACCAAAATACTCATCAAGCTTACCACTGAAGAGCGACACACTTTTGAGATAGAGGCTAACCAACTTATTGAAGCTGAGCTGATTGTGTAAATCGAGTGTGTCTTACAAGATGAAGAAGATAAGATGATTGAAGATGACTTGACTGAACAGCTTTTGGGCTACATGATCAAGTTGGAAACAGTGCCAATTTTAGTAGAGTCAGAGAACGAGGTACTTGCAAAGTCGCCAATTTTGACACTTGATGGACACTACGACATGATTTGGATTAATTTTTGTTACAGTTTTGAAGAATTTGAATCATGTCTTATCCTTATCCGGGTTGCGACAAAATCGCCTCTTTTCTTTGTAGTGGTCATAATGATTATACGATATTACAAAATTCGAAGACGAGTTTTTCGCAACTTGGGGGGGAATGATAGGGATCCGACCAGGTGATCCATATGAAAAGTGGATTCGAGAAGAATCGATGTCACCGGTTCGATCAGATCGACATCGACAAAATTAGATTATTCTAATAATATTATGATATATAGTTAAAAGTTTAAATTAGGTGTATTAAATTAAATTAGGAGTCCTAAGTTAAGATAGGATATGTCTTCAATTATGTCAAGTATAGGGTATAGAGGTAAGTATTTTAATTTTTCTGGGTTTATTTTAAATTGTGTACCCATGGGCTCTATAAAAGAACCCCACACCTCTTGTACGATGCCGTGTTATGTATAAGATGTTTTGAGTGAGAAATTGTTGAGACCCTCCTCCCCCCCGGAAGGTTCCTCCTCCTGTCTGGTTCATTGCTTTCCCCTAGAAGGTTGTTGCCCTGTCTGGCTCCTCTCTTGTCCTCGGGTTAAGTCCGGTTTTTTCCTTCGTATTTGCACCACTTCCATTGCCGTGCGCCATCACTAACATTGTTGTTACTGTTTGAGTTCCTAGCCACACTGTCGTTGCCATCCCCACTGCTTGACGCCGCCGTCACCACCATCCAGGTCACTTCCAACATTGCCATCACTGCTACTGCCACCCAACTCCGCTGGCCTTGTGATGTAACCTCAGATTTAACAAAAGATTTATTTGAATATCATTTGGTTTTGGAAATTCGTTTTCCTTTTTGAATTTAGATTTGACTTGGTTAGACCTTAGCATTGACTTTGTAAGAAAATAGATGATATTTCATAAAAGTACTAACTAGGGTCAAAAATTATATGTTGAGGTTGTTAGGTCCTTTGAAAATTTGTTTTGACCTCTCCCCGTCGGATGGTGCGAAGATCCGACGTTAATTACATCGAGATTACTCGAAAACCCTTGATTAAGAGTCATAGCAATCCATGAAAATAGAAAACATACATCCACAAAAAGTAAAGAACTCAAAAGGGCAGCGGCCTTCTGGGTCCGATGAGATGCAAACCGATTTGTTCGGGTTGATTTTTATTTGTTTGTTGGTTGATTTTGGATCGACTAGAAAGTCGGTTTGAAGGTTTGAGTTAAATCAATTTGTTTGATTGATTTGGTTTTGTTGTCTTGGTTTAGTTTTGATTTGCTTGAAGTTTTAAGCATGTTTGGATTTTTATTTGGTTGATTTTGATTTTACTGATTTCCGAATGTTCTGGTTTTTGAGTTGATTTTGATCCACTTTGGGTGTTTGAAGTTGTTTGATTGGTTTCTTTTGGGAAGAAGCACTTGATTGTTCATTTAAGTGAAGTTCTGTGGATTTTAAGTGAATTTTCAGATCGCTAAAATCAGATTTTTTGAAGTTGGTTAGAACATGTTTTGATAGATTGTTCAAATCTGGATTTTTGGTTGTAGATTTAATTGAAATCTGATTTTTTTGATGGTTGACAGATTTAATTTGACTCTGAAGTTATCTGTTTTGGATTCGGTCCAAATCTGATTTTTTTGGCAGGTTTTATGTTGACAGATTTAGTTGAAATCTGATTTCGGTTTGATTTGTTTTAAAACCGGTTCAATCTTGTTGAAGATCGGTTGTTGGTTGAACCGGCATGAGTTGAACTTCAGATTTGGTTTAGTTCTGATTTTCTTATTGTTTTGATTTTCAGATTTAATTTAATTCTATTTTTTTATTTTCTGTTTGAATTTTCAGATTGATTTTGAAATAGATTTTATTTTGGTTTGGCGGTTTGCATCGCCTCCGACCCATCGGGCCACTTTTGAATGCCCGGCTATAAACATCTCAAGTCGACATCGAACTTCATTTCATTGAAAGATGGGGTGAAGTACATCGGTGTACAATATGATTGATCCCTCCCCCAATATAGGTTTATCTCCACTACTTTGGAAAAAATTTTGGCATTACGACGGCATGCCGACTATTTTTCCAACTTAGTGAAAATTTACCCATCCAAAATAGCCAGCCTTAGCTTAGCCATATTGGGGGAAGGATCGATGGCTACGGGATTCATGCCCGCGCCCCCGTCCGGGTCGTAAGCTACGGGATGCATGCCCGCGCCTCCGCCCAAGGTGGAGTTCCCCCGCTAGGGGTGAAGTCCTTAATTTAATGTAGCTTTCGCATTTCTAATTTTTTATTTGTCGATTTTATGAAGGCCACTTCGGGCCGGTCCATTCCTTCGGCGTTCAAAGTCGGGCTTTAATTTGCTTGAATTTGGGAGGACAGCTTCTAGGAGGGAAAGCCGGACCCGTGAAAGGGCCGTTGAGGCTCTCTTCTCCTTTGATGTGTTGAGGGGAGAACCGGACCCGTGAAAGGGCCGTTGAGGTTCATTCCTCACTTGAGGGTTGAGGGGAGAACCGGACCCGTGAAAGGGCCGTTGAGGTTCATTCCTCACTTTGCCGGTACATGCCGCCAGGGGCTGCTACAACTTCTTCTTTCACTTCCTGCTGGTAGGGAGCTGAAAAATGGACCCTTTTTGAAGGCCTGGATTTGGGGTCAGACGTGGGTTGGTTGTGGACCTGGCTGCGGTCTGTTTGTGGACTGGACATGGGCCTGGATTTGGGGTCCTGGTTTGGGGACCTGCAGCAGGGGCTGTTCGGGCTGTTTGGGGGCCTGGACATGGGCCTGGATTTGGGGTCCTGGTTTGGGGACCTGCAGCAGGGGCTGTTCGGGCTGTTTGGGGGCCTGGACATGGGCCTGGATTTGGGGTCCTGGTTTGGGCTGCATGGACCTGTTTGGGGTCTGGTTTGGAGACCTGCAGCAGGGGCTTTGGTTGGACCGGAATGGGCCTGGCGAGGGCCTGGTTTTGGGGTCCTGGTTTTGGGGTCCTGTTTGGGGCTTTGGTTGGGCCGGAATGGGCCTGGCGAGGGCCTGGTTTTGGGGTTGGTTTTGGGGTCCTGTTTTTGGGGTTTTGGTTGGACCGGAATGGGCCTGGCGAGGGCCTGGTTTTGGGGTCCTGGTTTTGGGGTCCTGTTTGGGGCTTTGGTTGGGCCGGAATGGGCCTGGCGAGGGCCTGGTTTTGGGGTTGGTTTTGGGGTCCTGTTTTTGGGGTTTTGGTTGGACCGGAATGGGCCTGGCGAGGGCCTGGTTTTGGGGTCCTGGTTGGGGCTTTGGTTGGACCGGAATGGGCCTGGGAGATGGGCCTGGTTTTGGGGTCCTGTTTGGGGCTTTGGTTGGACCGGAATGGGCCTGGGAGATGGGTCGATCACAGACCTATGTGGGGTCTTTTAAGGGCCTGGTTTGGGTGGCTGCAGGTGACCGCGCATGGGCCTGAAAAGGGGGTCTTTTGGGCCTTGATCGGGGCTGAAACCAGGCTGAAAGAGGGACCTGTTTGTGGGTCTGCTCGAGGCATATTTGGGGGCTGGAAACGGGCCTGGAATGGGCAGAAAAGAAGCCCCTTGAGGGGGCTACATGGGCGCACCAAGCAGCCTTGTTTTTTTTTTTCTTCTTTTCTTCTTCTCCTTCCTTCTCCTGGCGGCAGCAGGTTGCAGGTGGGCAGGAGGAGAGCAGCAGCAGCAGCAGGAAGGGGGGGTACAGCAGGGTGGTAGCCTGTTGGAGCGCCAAGCTCCCTCCTCTCTTCTTCTTCTTCTCTTCTTCCCTTTCCTGGTCGCAGGCAGCAGGTGGCAGCAGGAGACCAGCAGCCTGTCGGCCTCCAAAGACCTCTCTCTTTTGCTGGTGCGCACCCCTCTTTTTATAGAGGCTGGAGAGGAGGTGAGGAGCCAGCAGAGGGGCTGAATGGGCCTGGGTTGGTGCGCAGGTGACAGCAGGAGACAGCTTTTTCTCCCCCCCATGAAGGGCTGGATTGGGTGCATGGGGCGGCTGGGGTGACAGGTGACAGGTGGGCCAGTGAGGTCTGTTCACACTAGGCTGCAGGTGGGCCTTGAGGATGGGCTGCGCATGTGATGGGGACAAAAGTCTGTAAATATTTGTTTTGTCGTTTTAGGTTTAATTTTCCTGCCAATGTCGATTTCTACGTCCTTAGAGAGTCTTTTTTAAAATATTTTCTTCAAGTCCTGAAATGGACATGTTTGTAATTATTTTATCTTAGTGTCCAGTCCTGTAAATAGCCTCCTCTTTATAAGAGGAGGAGCTCCCTCGATGGAGAGATCAAGTGATTGGAATTTTTGGAAAAAGGCCTGCGGCCTGGTTCTCCCGTGTAGGGGGGCTGCGGCCCCGTTCTTCCTCTCCACCCCCCCCTATGGCGATATCCCCTTGCTTCCTCCATCCTCCGGCAGGTGGCCGTTCCCCTCCTCTCCTCCTCATCCTCTGGCCTCCGTGCCATTCATCCTCTCTTCCCCTTCTCGGTTTCCCTGCGACGGCGTGAGCAGTTCCGGCAGCACCCCTTCAATCGACGTCGTTGTTTGATCCGTTCGTGAGGGGCGCTGTGGAGCACCCTGTCGTGACGTCTTCTTCAAGCCCGACGGCATCAGGGTGGAAGGAATCCGGCGATCCCCGGTCCTTCCATCTCTGGCGCTTCTCCTCTCAGCAGCGACGGCGACAGCGGATGCATCCCCCCCCTGCCTCGTCGTGCGAGGACGGCGAAAGGAGAAGAAGAAGGAAGACGAGGCGAAAGCTGCGGGAGGGGAGAGGATCCGGCGATCCCCGGAACTCCCCCCCCCCTCCGCGGCTCTTCTCCCCGGCGGCTCCCTCCCGGCATCACTCCACTGGCTCCACCCGCCGTGGCCGCAGCCGCTGGACGCAGCTGCCATTCCCTCCTCCATCGTCCGCCTCGGAGCCGGCCGCCGCGATGAAGAACCCTGTCCCTCCTGCACCCGAGCGCCACCGGACGACGGCGATGGTGTCGCGCACGGCCCCCTCCGGACAGCACGATGGCGACGAAGGCGTACGGCTTCCGGCCCCTGCTCCGCCGTCCGCGCGCTGCGCGCGGTCTCCTCCGGACGGCGAGGACGTCGTGTGCGCGAGAGCGCGTCGCCGCTCACGCCCCTTTCCCCTTTTGTCGCGGTGCGCCTCCGCGAGGGAGGGCCGCGATGCCTCCACGTCACCAAACGGCGACGGCCGGGGCGCGGCCACGCGACCATCCCCGGCTCAGCGCATGAACGCCACGACCCCCCCTCCCCTCGCGTTCCCCGCGCGAGCGAGCGAGCGTGGCTCGCGGCCGACCGGTCCGCGCCCAGGCCGGCCGGCTGGCCGGTTCAACCGGGTCCAGACCCGGCCCAAGCCGGTTCAGGCCGGTTCAACGCCTGAACCGCCCGGTTCAGGCCGGTTCGGGCCATCTTGAGCCGGTTTAGACCGGTTCAGCTTGGTTCGACCCGGTCCGGACCCGGTTCGGGGCTGTTTTGGACCGATTCGGACCGGTTTGCTCCATTTTGGGTTACTTTAGTTCTGTTTAGGGCGGTTAGCGCCGGTTTACTTCGTTTCCGTTCGGTTTTGTCCGGTCTAGCCGGTTTGTCCCGCATCAGTTTGGTATCAGAGCCAGGTTTCGGCTCGTTCCCACGAGTCGAGTCTTGGACACGTCCGAACCGGTTTAAAAAAAAAAAAACTCGAGGTCGAGTTTTCTCCCGGTCGGAGAGAATGATGGGGACAAAAGTCTGTAAATATTTGTTTTGTCGTTTTAGGTTTAATTTTCCTGCCAATGTCGATTTCTACGTCCTTAGAGAGTCTTTTTTAAAATATTTTCTTCAAGTCCTGAAATGGACATGTTTGTAATTATTTTATCTTAGTGTCCAGTCCTGTAAATAGCCTCCTCTTTATAAGAGGAGGAGCTCCCTCGATGGAGAGATCAAGTGATTGGAATTTTTGGAAAAAGGCCTCGCGGCCTGGTTCTCCCGTGTAGGGGGGCTGCGGCCCCGTTCCTCCTCTCCACGCCCCCCTATGGCGATGTCCCCTTGGTTCCTCCATCCTCCGGCAGGTGGCCGTTCCCCTCCTCTCCTCCTCATCCTGTGGCCTGCGTGCCATTCATCCTCTCTTCCCCTTCTCGGTTTCCCTGCGACGGCGTGAGCGATTCGGCGGCACCCCTTCAATCGACGTCGTTGTTTGATCCGTTCGTGAGGGGCGCCGTGGAGCACCCTGTCGTGACGTCTTCTTCAAGCCCGACGGCATCGGGGTGGAAGGAATCCGGCGATCCCCGGTCCTTCCATCTCCGGCGCTTCTCCTCTCGGCGGCGACGGCGACGGCGGATGCATCCCCCCGCCTCGTCGTGCGAGGACGGCGAAAGGAAAAGACGAAGGAAGCGGAGGCGAAGGCTGGGGGAGGGGAGAGGCTCCGGCGTCCCCCGGCCCCCCCCCCCCCCTCCCCGGCCCTTCTCCCCGGCGGCTCCCTCCCGGCATCACTCCACTGGCTCCACCCGCCGTGGCCGCAGCCGGCCGGACGCGCGGCTGCCATTCCCTCCTCCATCGTCCGCCTCGGAGCCGGCCGCCGCGATGAAGAACCCCGTCCCTCCTCCACCCGAGCGCCACCGGACGATGGCGATGGTGTCGCGCACGACCCCCTCCGGACAGCACGATGGCGACGAAGGCGTACGGCTTCCGGCCCCTGCTCCGCCGTCCGCGCGCTGCGCGCGGTCTCCTCCGGACGGCGAGGACGTCGTGTGCGCGAGAGCGCGTCGCCGCTCACGCCCCTTTCCCCGTCGCGGTGCGCCTCCGCGAGGGAGGGCCGCGATGCCTCCACGTCACCAAACGGCGACGGCCGGGCGCGGCCACGCGACCATCCCCGGCTCGGCGCATGAACGCCACGACCCCCCTCCCCTCGCGTTCCCCGCGCGAGCGAGCGAGCGTGGCTCGCGGCCGACCGGTCCGCGCCCGGGCCGGCCGGCCGGCCGGTTCAACCGGGTCCGGACCCGGCCCAAGCCGGTTCGAGCCGGTTCAACGCCCGAACCGCCCGGTTCAGGCCGGTTCGGGCCATCTTGAGCCGGTTTAGACCGGTTCAGCTTGGTTCGACCCGGTCCGGACCCGGTTCGGGGCTGTTTTGGACCGATTCGGACCGGTTTGCTCCATTTTGGGTTACTTTAGTTCTGTTTAGGGCGGTTAGCGCCGGTTTACTTCGTTTCCGTTCGGTTTTGTCCGGTCTAGCCGGTTTGTCCCGCATCAGCATGGGCCTGTTTACATGGGCCAATTGGGCCAGCTGGAGGCTGTGGCCCATGCTCTGCTGTGGGCTGTCCACCTTACACTTAAACCCATTTTTCTTTGGCCCAATTTTCTTCTCTTTTTTTTTTTTGAAAAAAATCAGACGCCAACAAATGCCCCCCGCGGACGATTTCTTGGAGACGAACGTTGACAAGGAGTCGTCCGTGTAGTTGGTGACTGACTTGTCTTGTTTCGAAGCTTCTCTGGATCAAGAAGGGCTTGGGCCCTCAGAGATGAACGTTCTTTGTCATATCGAATTCTGCCGTTGCTCTCCTTAGCATAGTTGATGCAAACTTGCTGCCGTTTTCTTTTCACCCAACGTTTTTTTTTTTTTTTTTTTTTTTAACCCGAACCATCCTCCTTGATTCCTTTGCTTACATGTTTCCAGAGCGGTTTTCATGTAGCAGGGTCATCCGATTTCGCCTAAGGTGCCCCTTTTCAGGCTTTCACTCTAGCCAGGTTTTCCTTTGACATCCTTACCCTCCACCGATCAATGGGGTCAGATCAGCTAAGTCCGTCGGGCATCTCTATGTTTAGCCCACTTTTCTTTTTTTTCTTTTTTTGTAGGGGATTAAGGCTTCCCTCAAGCCATGAAGTTATTTTGGGACGGTGAGGAATTAGGGCTTCCCCTGGGCCATAGAATTTTGGGCGGTGAGGAATTGAGGCTTCCCCTGGACCATAGGTTTTGGTGGCTTTGCGCCAGTGGATTTTGTAGACTTGTGAGTATGAAGAAGTCACACTCGGTCTATAGGGTATGGAGTTTGGGTATATGAATATTGTATTAGGCTATGAGATGTGCTTTAAGGTGGCATGATGCCGCTTGGCCCGTAGACTTATGAATGCAGAGAGGTTGCATTCGGTTCATAGGCTATGGTATTGGGGTGGTTTTGCGCTGTAGGAATCCGTGGGACATTTGAGTATGAAGTGATCACACTCGGCCCACAGAGTTAATGTTTGAGATGGCTTGATGCCAAGAGAATATGATGGCTTATAGGATATATGAGCACGACGAAGTCATACTCGGTCCATTGAGTGTAAGTTTGGGATGGCTTGATGCCAAGAAACCCATAAGACATGTGAGTATGGAGAGGCCACACTCGTCTTGTTGGACAAAGTATGATGGCTTCATGCCGAAAGGATATGGTGGTTTGATACCAAAATGATTTGTTGGACATATGAGCATGAAGGAATCACACTTAGTCCATATGAGCATTAGGGTATCAATTTTGGGGTGGCTTTGTGCCATTTAGTACTTGCAGACTTGTGGGTATGAAGAGATCACACTCGGTCTATGGAGTATAAAATATTGGGTGGCCTGATGCCAAAAGGACCTGTAGGACATGTGAGCGTGAAGAAATCACACTCGGCCTACTAGGTAGAATTTGGTGACTTGATGTCAAAGAGGACCCGTAGGACATATGAGCATGAAGGAGTCATACTCGGCCTGTTGGGTATGAGTTTGATGGCTTAATGCCAAGATGAACCCATAGGACATGTGAGCACGAGGAAGTCATACTCGACCCGTTGGGTATGAATGTTGTGGCTTGATGCCAAGAGAATATGGTTTGTGATGGCTTAATGCCGAATGTGGTGTGGTGGCTTGATGCCGAAAAGGAGTTGATGGCTTGATGCCAGTTTGGTTACGGTGGCTTGATGTCAGAACATAGGGTGTTGTGGCTTGATGCCAAGAGAAGTTGACAGCTTGATGCCGTGCCAGGGTATTGTGGCTTCATGCCAAAATAACTTGGTGGCTTGATGCCGAAAAGGGTGTTCTGGCTTGACGCCAAAATGATTTGGTGGCTTGATGCCAAAAGGCTGTTGTGGCATGGAATGACTCCATACCGAGTGTGATGGCTTGATGCCAAAAGGACATGACGGCTTGATGCCGAATGAAGTGGCTTGGTGCCAAAAGATGTATGATGGCTTGGTGCCAGAAGAGGTATGATGGCTTGGTGCCAAAAAGAATGTTGTGGCTTAATGCCATGAGGATGTGATGGCTTAATGCCGAATGTGGTGGCTTGATGCCGAAAAGTGACATGATGGCTTAATGCCACTGAACTTAAAGACTTATGAATGCGAAGAAGTCGCATTCGGTCCAAAACGAAATATGGGATGGCTTGCTGCCGCTTGTAGAGTTGTGGGACATGCGAGTATGAGATGATCATGCTCAGCCCGTGAAGTATGAATTTAGGGTAAAACCCAAGCTTAAAGGCTCAAGGCTCAAATGTTGCCGGTGGGATTTAGGACATGGGAATGGTTCCATGTCCAGCCTTGGTGGCATAGGATCCAAACAACATTTAGACCAAAAGACCATGATAGTATGGGATTTATGAAAACCATATAGACCGAGAGGGTCATACTGGCATAGAATTTGACAGTCACATAGACCTTGCTGGTCATGGTGACGTAAGGACTTGGGGACCATGTAGACCGGAAGGGCCATGATGGTATGGATTTATGAAAACCATATAGACCGAGAGGCCATGATGGTATAAATGTTTGAAAACCATATAGACCTGGAGGGCCATGATGGTATGAATTCATGAAAACCATGTAGACCTGGCTGGTCATGATGGTATGAAACTGTTTGAAGCCATGTGAACATACAAGTCATGATGACATGAAATTTGATATGTTTAGAGAAGAGGTGAGTCTCCTCTTTTTTTTGCACTTTGAACTTCCAGAGTTTCTTATTCTCTTTCTTTTTCTTTTCTTTTTTTTTTCTCTTTTTTTTTTCCAAACTAGCTTGACCGCCTTCTGCAAGGTTTTCACCCAAGCTAGTCCCCTTCTTTCTTTTGCTTGTATGCCCTTTTGCAGGGTTTTCATACAGCAGGGCGATCCATTTTTGCCTGAGGTGCCCTCATCGGGTCATCACCTCAGCTGGATTTTCTTTCTTTCTTTTTTTTGTTTGACATATTTTGCCCTTGGTCGATTAATGGTGTAACTAACCAAGTCTGTCAAGGTATTTCATTTTTATTTCTTTCTCTTTTCTTTTCTTTTTTTCACAGGGGAATTCAGGCTTCCCTCAAGCCATATGAGCTTCGGTCATGCTCCAGATAGAGAGTGACACAAGGTGGACACCTCAAGCTCCTGACCTTCTTATGCATCTTCTTTGGTTGTTGAAATTTGAGGCGTGACAGACACTAACCAGCGTGTTGCCTTGTGTCCTCAGTATATTCTGTCTTCTCTGGGGTGATACTAGTGATGGCCAACTGACCTTGTACTAACCTCCAGATTCCCTTTTCTCGATCAACAAATGGCTGCCCGAGATTGCATGTCCAACTCAGTTTAGAGATTTCTTCCCTTTTAAGAGTTGCTAGTGTCAATTTGAGAATTCATTTCTCTCATTGCTTGAGTTGGGAGTATCTCCTCCATTCAGCCTTCTTTCTTTCTTTTTTTTGAAATTTCCTTTGGAGTCCACACAGGCAAACTGTGTAGGGCTGGTCATAGGAATATTGGGGGCCTTGAGGATGGCTTGTATGTGGGCGTAGGCATGTCACAGCCATTAGCATGAGTTGGGACTTAGGCATGTCAGAGGTCATGAAGGGTTTTTTGTACATGGGCATGTCGGAGGCCATGAAAGGATTTTTTTTTTGTACGTGGGCATGTCGGAGGCCATGGAGACTGTTTCTTTTGTGACATGTGAGAGCACATGAGCAGTTGTTTTGGGCACATTTGAGGGTAGGTTGATGGCCTACTTTGGGATTAAGTTGAAGAGTTGTGGAGGGCTGTCCTATGGACTCTTCATTCCCCAAGTAAAGGGATAAAAGAGGATCCAGCCCTTGGCTCTCTCTTTTTGGGAGATTGGTTTGAGTATTCTTTGTGACTTGGAAGTTAAAATTTCCAAGACCATTTGAAAGTGGGCCAATCTTGCCAATCTTGAACAGATGAAACCCATTCTCTCTCTCTTTTCTTCTTCTTCTTTTTTTTTTTTTTTTTTTTGCCCCCAGTGCTGTTTGAGGCAAACTTAGCCCCGTTGTGACAACGGGGCTTGAGGACCTGGCACTGGCCTTGTACAACCTCCTCAGACCATTTGTCAAATCGGTTGACATCAATGAGCATATTGGACTGGATACTGCCCCCCCCCCTTTTTTTTTTTTGGCAGAGCAAGACTTAACCGGGCTGCAAACGGCTCAATTTGTGACGGGTGTAAAAACTTCTTCCCTGTCCGAGCTTTATGCCTTGCAGCGGATTGATGGTTGACCCTGGCGTGTTGACATGTAGGGATAGATTCCCTGTTTGCCAAAAGGCATAATTAGGTCGAGCCGTTGACCAGAAAGACTCGGTTTGGAATGTCAAGTTGAGAGCTGGTCTCTCACTTGAATTGTAGCATCGGGGTTGTTGGTCGGCCTGATCTGCTAATATGTAGGATGGAGGGTTGCTCCCTTCCAGATAACATGACCGACTTCATGTAGTCTTCTGCTGAGACAATGATTTCTCCCTTGTCTCCCTTTGTCGTTAGCGCAAATTGGCGATTTTACGGGGCTTTTCTTGATAGAGGCCGGTCCTCTTGCCCCCTGTCACCTTTTTAAGTGGAGAGTTCTCCCTCACACCCGCTTGGTATGACATGGCTTAGGGGCATGCCCCCGGCCGGATGAGTAGCTCCCAGAATCAAGAAACTACCTGACTTTTTTTGATGCATAATGGGTCGAGAATTGCTTTCTCTCCCGAGCATAATCTTATCAGATGATGCCATATGGACATCATTCAGTGAGGGCATAAGATTTGTTCTGAGCCCAAGTGCTATCATGACATCTGCATCCATTCACCAGATAGAGGATTGATTCCTCACCTGCAAGCAAGAATTAGCGGACTGGACCATTGGTTGGTAACATTAGTCGAGAGAAATGGCGAAAGGCTGGTCTCTCTGTAACATCCTAGGTCGCTGATCGACTGGTTCCTTCCAACCGAAGAATGTAGGGTTGATCCCTTGCTTCACAGTACGATGGGCGTTCGGTTGATCCTCAGCCCGAGTTGTACTGGGGTGGCTTGGAGGCTTGCCCCCGGCTAGCTAGATGGGTGACATTGTGGGTTGACCAGCAAACCAACCAATATCTGATGCATACCGAGTGACGGATTGATTCTGAACCCGAGTATGAAAAGGCACCACATCTGGGTCATTTTGCTGTGGCCATAGGATTTGTTCCAGGACCATGGAATATCTTGGAGTTGTACCGGTAACCGGGCGACTTTTTTGCAATCGGCAAGCATAGGATTGATTCCTAGCTCATTGACCTGTCTTAGTGGACGGAACCGTTGATCGGTTGTCTTGCTTGAAATGATGAGTCGAGGGTTAATCCCTCACCCGAAAGATGTCATTCGGGGGCGGAACTGTTGATCGGCTGCCCCGTTTGAAGCCACGAGCCGAGGGTTGGTCCCTTACTCGAGAGACAACATGGTTGGCCGTTGATCGGCCATATTTCTTGATTTTCAGACAAGAGGACTGATCCTTCTATCCATTAGCAGTTGGGACCATTGTTGGTCAGAAATGAATTGACGGGTGAAAGATTTCTTCTTTCCCCGTGCAGCTGCAGCAATGTTGGCAAAAGGCTGGACAACATCCTTATTCTTTTCATCCAATCGGGCCAGAGTGGCAGAAACGATTGGTTAAATGTTGGCTGGTGAGCTCCAACTTCATCTGCCTCAGCATAATAGAGAGGAGCCATATCCGGGCAAGTTTTGATTTGGTCATCAGATTTGTTCCAAGACCAAAGGATATTTTGGAGTTACACCAATATCCGGGCAGCATTTTCAATTGGTGAGCTTAGGATGGATTCCCAGCCCATCAAGCAGTATTGGGGAATAGGACCGTTGATCGGTCATCCCTGTTGAACTGGCAAGTTGAAGGTAGTATGTGGGGACGGCACCGTTGATCGGTTAGCCCCGTTTGAATTATGGGCCGAGGGTTGATCCCTCACCCGAGCCATAGCTTGGTGGGCCGTTGATCGGCCAGAATTGCTGATCTTTGGGAAAAGAGGCATGTTCCCTCTCTCCAGTAGTAGTTGGGACCGCTGGTTGGTCAGGTTTACCTTGACAGGTGAAAGATTTCTTCTTTCCCCGAGTGGGCCTTGCAGCAGTGTTGGTGGAAGGTTGGGGAGTAGCCTTGTCCCTTTTTCTCTAACCGGGCCGGAAGTGGCATGACGGTTAGTAATCAGAAATGTTAGAACTTGTACTGGCTTTCTCCTTGAGGTGGAGGATTACTTCCTCCCTCATTATTTTGATAACATATGGGATCTATTCTTGGCCTATGCTGTCGTGGTGCAGTTGGGCAATTGCCCCCAGCCAAATATAAAATTCTGAATTGTTTTTTTTTCTTGAGTTTGGTGAGCCTTCCATCAAGTCGGCTGCAGCATGGGCACTTGATTTCTAATTTGCCCAAAATTTTTCTTGGGCTCAGCTGAGAGTTGGTTGACCACGACGCATGAGCAGACAAAGGATTGATTCCCTGTCTGAGGGCAATCATAAATTAACCAAGCCGTTGGTCGGCCTGACTTGTTGAGGTGTCGAGCTGAAGGTTGACCCTTCGCCTGACCAATATCATCATGGACCGTTGATCGACCTGCCATCCTTGGACTGAGGAGCAGAGGGCTGCCCCCTCATCTTGGTGGTAGTGGTTCAAGTTGACTTGTTAAATTAACGTGACATGTATAAATGAGCCTCTTGCCCCCGGCTGGATAGATGACATGAAGATCCTAACCAGCGGTCCAGGGAATGGCTACTGCATACCGGGTGGTGGATTGATTCCGCACCCAAGTAGAGTGCGATGATGCCTTGCATATGTAAGTTTTAATGTGAGCATCGGATTTATTCCTAGCCCGAGGGATATCTTGGAGTTGTGCCACTAACTGAACAGTTTGGGCCATGAGACAAGTGTGAGATTAGTTCCCAACCTGAAGAGGAGTATGAGAAGCCTGAACTGCTGGTCAATCATGCTTGGTTGAGAATTGAGATTGTGGGTTGAGGGCTGGTCCCTCACCCAAGCAGCAACATGTTGGGCCATTGCTTGGCCCAAGTTGTCAATTTTCGGATTGGAGGGCTGATCCCTCACATGACTTTGATGTTGTTTGTCAGCTGGGCAGCCACAATGCATAGCATCTCGGGATTAAGCCCATGATTGATAGCCCTCGGCATTTCAAGAGTAGAAGATTGACTCCCCTACTTGATTAGCCAGCCGTAAAGACTTCATGTCATGGAGTGAGGATTGATTCCCCATGGAAATGGCATTCATGTAGTATAAGCCGTTGACAGGCTCCCCATTGTATGTTGTGGACGAAGGCCACTAATGGCAGCATTGTGGACTGAGGGTTGTCCCCTTCTTGAAGCAATTTTGGCGTGGGCCATTGACCAAGAACTATGGTAATCCCTTGGATCTGAGGATTAATCCCTCCTTGAACAACTTTGGCATATGCCGTTGGCTGGGCAGCCATGCTTTGATGATTTTGTTTCCTTGGGTGTAGAATTTGTTTCTTACCCAAAGTGGCATTTGAGGTTGAAATGAAGCCACATTATTTTTCCTGAGTCAAGGGTTACTCCCTCACCCAGTTGAAATACCCCATGATTTGAGCCCTCAATTTAACCAGCCATAGTGAATTGCGAGATGGCACCTCAATGAAATGTGGGCCACCAACCAATCTCAACATCTTTCTCTCAGGTGACGGATTTGTTCCCTACCCAAGTAGTATTTGTTTGAAGCCAAACTGATATTCGGTTGGCCAAAATGTGTTTCTAGTTCGGAAATACAGATCGATTCCTTGTTCTGAACATCTTGAGCCTCTCGGTAGGTCGGCCATGGTAGGTTCATGCATCGAGTATTGATTCCTTCTTGATTTGTCATTTGGCATGGTCATTGCTTGACCGGATATGACTTTTGGGTGAATGATTTGTTCCTTGCCCCCATTTGATTGACGGAGTTCATCCGGATTTAGGGATTTATTCCCCGCCGAATGACGACATCACCACTGAGTTTGAGAGATTTCTTTGCCAGTTGGCCAGCAATGAATCTCACGAATTAAGAATATGTCTTTGGCATGGCCATTGCTTGACCGGATATGACTTTTGGGTGAAGAATTTATTCCTTGCCCCCGTTTGGTTGATAGAGTTCTTTTTGGACCAAGGGATTTGTTCCCTGCTGAATGACATTTTTGCCAACTTGAGACCGAGAGCTTTCTTTGCCGGTTGGCCATCAATCTATTTTTTTTTGGTGGTCAACCTCCTCTTGTTGTGGTTTGCCCCAGTGCCATGCACTTGTTGGGGGTGGGGGAGTTGGACTTTGTCCTGACATTGTCCTTCTTTTGCCTTGGTCGGTCACAAAAGACTGACCCTGGTATATAGTTGATGGGTCTTGAGACGGCATGTTTGGTGCCTCTTTGACTTCTTCGAGGGTTGGTGGTGATAGAGTCCATGACCACCTGCCCCCGGAGTTGTTTGTTGGAAAGCTTCTTTGGTGAGCTCTTTGGAAAAAATGATCAAGTTGTTTGACCCTTGAAATCTTCTCGGTGTTGGATGAACTCCGAGAGCAACTTCTTGAGATGTTTGCAACATCGGGACGAAATCTTCATGGCGGGATCATTGGACCCCACCGGGTCTCATCCTTTGACATTTTCGCCTCCTCCTCGCACAAAAGGAAAGAAGCATGTGTTAGATATATGGCATTTGGGATGCATGTTTTCTTGAATTGCTATGACGGAGAGATGAAGGGAAGGAGAGCTCCCACCGGGCGTGCCATTTGATGTAACCTCAGATTTAACAAAAGATTTATTTGAATATCATTTGGTTTTGGAAATTCGTTTTCCTTTTTGAATTTAGATTTGACTTGGTTAGACCTTAGCATTGACTTTGTAAGAAAATAGATGATATTTCATAAAAGTACTAACTATGGTCAAAAATTATATGTTGAGGTTGTTAGGTCCTTTGAAAATTTGTTTTGACCTCTCCCCGTCGGATGGTGCGAAGATCCGACGTTAATTACATCGAGATTACTCGAAAACCCTTGATTAAGCGTCATAGCAATCCATGAAAATAGAAAACATACATCCACAAAAAGTAAAGAACTCAAAAGGGCAGCGGCCTTCTGGGTCCGATGAGATGCAAACCGATTTGTTCGGGTTGATTTTTATTTGTTTGTTGGTTGATTTTGGATCGACTAGAAAGTCGGTTTGAAGGTTTGAGTTAAATCAATTTGTTTGATTGATTTGGTTTTGTTGTCTTGGTTTAGTTTTGATTTGCTTGAAGTTTTAAGCATGTTTGGATTTTTATTTGGTTGATTTTGATTTTACTGATTTCCGAATGTTCTGGTTTTTGAGTTGATTTTGATCCACTTTGGGTGTTTGAAGTTGTTTGATTGGTTTCTTTTGGGAAGAAGCACTTGATTGTTCATTTAAGTGAAGTTATGTGGATTTTAAGTGAATTTTCAGATCGCTAAAATCAGATTTTTTGAAGTTGGTTAGAACATGTTTTGATAGATTGTTCAAATCTGGATTTTTGGTTGTAGATTTAATTGAAATCTGATTTTTTTGATGGTTGACAGATTTAATTTGACTCTGAAGTTATCTGTTTTGGATTCGGTCCAAATCTGATTTTTTTGGCAGGTTTTATGTTGACAGATTTAGTTGAAATCTGATTTCGGTTTGATTTGTTTTAAAACCGGTTCAATCTTGTTGAAGATCGGTTGTTGGTTGAACCGGCATGAGTTGAACTTCAGATTTGGTTTAGTTCTGATTTTCTTATTGTTTTGATTTTCAGATTTAATTTAATTCTATTTTTTTATTTTCTGTTTGAATTTTCAAATTGATTTTGAAATAGATTTTATTTTGGTTTGGCGGTTTGCATCGCCTCCGACCCATCGGGCCACTTTTGAATGCCCGGCTATAAACATCTCAAGTCGACATCGAACTTCATTTCATTGAAAGATGGGGTGAAGTACATCGGTGCACAATATGATTGATCCCTCCCCCAATATAGGTTTATCTCCACTATTTTGGAAAAAAAAATTTGGCATTACGACGGCATGCCGACTATTTTTCCAACTTAGTGAAAATTTACCCATCCAAAATAGCCAGCCTTAGCTTAGCCATATTGGGGGAAGGATCGATGGCTACGGGATTCATGCCCGCGCCCCCGTCCGGGTCGTAAGCTACGGGATGCATGCCCGCGCCTCCGCCCAAGGTGGAGTTCCCCCGCTAGGGGTGAAGTCCTTAATTTAATGTAGCTTTCGCATTTCTGATTTTTTATTTGTCGATTTTATGAAGGCCACTTCGGGCCGGTCCATTCCTTCGGCGTTCAAAGCCGGGCTTTAATTTGCTTGAATTTGGGAGGACAGCTTCTAGGAGGGAAAGCCGGACCCGTGAAAGGGCCGTTGAGGCTCTCTTCTCCTTTGATGTGTTGAGGGGAGAACCGGACCCGTGAAAGGGCCGTTGAGGTTCATTCCTCACTTGAGGGTTGAGGGGAGAACCGGACCCGTGAAAGGGCCGTTGAGGTTCATTCCTCACTTTGCCGATACATGCCGCCAGGGGCTGCTGCAACTTCTTCTTTCACTTCCTGCTGGTAGGGAGCTGAAAAATGGACCCTTTTTGAAGGCCTGGATTTGGGGTCAGACGTGGGTTGGTTGTGGACCTGGCTGCGGTCTGTTTGTGGACTGGACATGGGCCTGGATTTGGGGTCCTGGTTTGGGGACCTGCAGCAGGGGCTGTTCGGGCTGTTTGGGGGCCTGGACATGGGCCTGGATTTGGGGTCCTGGTTTGGGGACCTGCAGCAGGGGCTGTTCGGGCTGTTTGGGGGCCTGGACATGGGCCTGGATTTGGGGTCCTGGTTTGGGCTGCATGGACCTGTTTGGGGTCTGGTTTGGAGACCTGCAGCAGGGGCTTTGGTTGGACCGGAATGGGCCTGGCGAGGGCCTGGTTTTGGGGTCCTGGTTTTGGGGTCCTGTTTGGGGCTTTGGTTGGGCCGGAATGGGCCTGGCGAGGGCCTGGTTTTGGGGTTGGTTTTGGGGTCCTGTTTTTGGGGTTTTGGTTGGACCGGAATGGGCCTGGCGAGGGCCTGGTTTTGGGGTCCTGGTTTTGGGGTCCTGTTTGGGGCTTTGGTTGGGCCGGAATGGGCCTGGCGAGGGCCTGGTTTTGGGGTTGGTTTTGGGGTCCTGTTTTTGGGGTTTTGGTTGGACCGGAATGGGCCTGGCGAGGGCCTGGTTTTGGGGTCCTGGTTGGGGCTTTGGTTGGACCGGAATGGGCCTGGGAGATGGGCCTGGTTTTGGGGTCCTGTTTGGGGCTTTGGTTGGACCGGAATGGGCCTGGGAGATGGGCCGATCACAGACCTATGTGGGGTCTTTTAAGGGCCTGGTTTGGGTGGCTGCAGGTGACCGCGCATGGGCCTGAAAAGGGGGTCTTTTGGGCCTTGATCGGGGCTGAAACCAGGCTGAAAGAGGGACCTGTTTGTGGGTCTGCTCGAGGCATATTTGGGGGCTGGAAACGGGCCTGGAATGGGCAGAAAAGAAGCCCCTTGAGGGGGCTACATGGGCGCACCAAGCAGCCTTGTTTTTTTTTTCTTCTTTTCTTCTTCTCCTTCCTTCTCCTGGCGGCAGCAGGTTGCAGGTGGGCAGGAGGAGAGCAGCAGCAGCAGCAGGAAAGGGGGGTACAGCAGGGTGGTAGCCTGTTGGAGCGCCAAGCTCCCTCCTCTCTTCTTCTTCTTCTCTTCTTCCCTTTCCTGGTCGCAGGCAGCAGGTGGCAGCAGGAGACCAGCAGCCTGTCGGCCTCCAAAGACCTCTCTCTTTTGCTGGTGCGCACCCCTCTTTTTATAGAGGCTGGAGAGGAGGTGAGGAGCCAGCAGAGGGGCTGAATGGGCCTGGGTTGGTGCGCAGGTGGCAGCAGGAGAGCTTTTTCTCCCCCCCATGAAGGGCTGGATTGGGTGCATGGGGCGGCTGGGGTGACAGGTGGCAGGTGGGCCAGTGAGGTCTGTTCACACTAGGCTGCAGGTGGGCCTTGAGGATGGGCTGCGCATGGGCCTGTTTACATGGGCCAATTGGGCCAGCTGGAGGCTGTGGCCCATGCTCTGCTGTGGGCTGTCCACCTTACACTTAAACCCATTTTTCTTTGGCCCAATTTTCTTCTCTTTTTTTTTTTTTGAAAAAAATCAGACACCAACACCTTGCCAAGACATTCCTTGCATTGTTGGTGGCTTGTCGATCAGCATGTCCAAGCGACAGTCAAGTCACGAAAAGACGTGCACAACGTAATACGTGACGCACACAGATCGAGATGACTTGATTCGACATATAGACCAGTTGGACAGATCAGTCAACTCCAACCCGGAGAGACAAGCTCGCCGCCGCTCCCTACCTCCCGGATCAGTTTGGTATCAGAGCCAGCTCCAGCTTGTTTTAACAAGTTAGGATCCTGTTGGCGTACATTTTTTTAAAAAAAAGAGAGCAGAGGGGCTGACTTAGGAGCTGGGCCAACAGCCCATTAATCAGCCACAATTGGGCCCAATTGGACACCCCAGCCGGGGCCGGATTCATCCAGCCCATAATTGGCACAATTGGGCCAAGTTCAGGCCATGTGCGCAGCCCATAGGAGGGCCTGGGTCATTCCTCAGCCTGCTGGCCCAGAAACCAGGCCCAATTGGGCCAGGCCCACTTCAACAGCAGTGTGAACAAGGCTCATGCGCACCCACCTGCCACCTCAGCAGCCCTGTACGCACCATGCAGCCACCTCAGCCCATTCATTAGTCAGTTTATGGAGGGGGGAAACCGAAGAGGCCAGGGGAGATCAAGGGACAGCCAGCCATTCATTTGGAATTAATGGTGTAACCACCATGGGGAAGGCCAAAAGCCATCCACGTACAGCACATAGGCTGGCCTTTCATCTGCCCCCCACTCCCTATAAAAGGAGAGGTGCGCACCAGCAAAAGGGCTGGCTGTTGGAGACGCCGCCAGGCTGCTGGTTCAAGCCCTCATCCTGCTGCTCTTGCTGCCACCTGCTGCCTGCGACCAAGGAGAAGAAGAAGAGGAGGCTGAAGACGCCGGGAGGCTGCTGGATTGCGCCTTGCTCCTGCTGCACCTGCTGCTGCACCCTGCTGCTGCACCTGCTGCTGCACCCTGCTGCTGCCACCCGCTGCTGATACCTGCTGCCAGGAGAAAGGGGAGAAGAAGAAGAAGGGAAGAAAAGGGTAAGGACTGATTGGTGCGCCCATGTAGCCCCTTCAAGGGGCCTTCTTTTCTGCTTATTCCAGGCCCATCTCCTGCCCCTCGTATGCCTGTAGAGGTCAGCCTGTACAGCCTGTGTTCGGACCTAGATCAGACCCCTAAAAGCTCCCTTGCGCAGGTCTGTTTCAGCCCATGGCCGACCCACTCTCAGGCCCATATACAGCCCCTTTAACAGGCCTATCCGCAGGCCCATTTGACCCAGCCGAACACCCTCCCACGGCAGGGAAAACTCCCTATGATCGGCCCATAATCTGACCTCTGTTCAGACCTATAGCCGGCCCATAACCCAACCCATGTTCAGGCCCATAACAGGCCCATTGCTAGCCCATATACAGCCCCCTGCCAGGCCTCAAAAAAAATCAGATTCCGGTACCAGCCAGATGCCCCTTTGCAGGCCCGGTCCAGCCCATTTCAGTCCAAGGTGGGCCTTTCTCTTGGGTCTGCTTGAATGCCTCTTAGCAGGACCCAGTTCGGTCTCCATTGCAGGCCCAAGAACAGGTCTTGTTCGGTCACTCAATCAGACCCAATCTGGCCCTATTCCGATTCAAGAAGAATCCCCTTGAAATGCCCTACATGCAGGTCAATTTCGGCCCAAAAAAACAGAACCCTGGCTGAGCTTCATTTCATGCCAACCTCGGCCCAATCAGGCCCACTTGCAGGACCTGCTCAAGCCCTCTTTCGGCCTGCTGTTCTAAACCCCTCCGCAGCCCATCCAGCAGACCCCAGGCTGGCCCATGATCGGCCCATTTTCTGGCTCTTACCCAGGCCTTGAACAGCCCCAAACTCTGCCCAAGTCTGACAGTCTTCACGTGGCTAACTTTCAGCCCCCTTGTGGCTTACCCAAACAGACCCAAGAAAGGTCACCAGACAGCCCATGTCTAGCCCCCCTGCCTGGCCTCGATTCAGGCACCCTAAACAGACCCCTGCCAGGCCTCCAAAAGGATCCATTTTTCAGCTCCCTTGCAGCAGAAAAAGAAAGGAAGCAGAAGAAGAAGTGGCAGCAGCCCCTTGTGGCATGTACCGGCAAAGTGAGGGATGAACCTCAACGGCCCTTTCACGGGTCCGGTTCTCCCCTCAACACATCAAAGGAGAAGAGAGCCTCAACGGCCCTTTCACGGGTCCGGCTTTCCCTCCTAGAAGCTGCCCTCCCAAACTCAAGCAAAGATTGAAGCCCGGCTTTGAACGCCGAAGGAATGGACCGGCCCGAAGTGGCCTTCAAAAAATCAACAAATAAAAAAATCAGAAATGCGAAAGCTACATTTAAATTAAGGACTTCACTCCTAACGGGGGAACTCCACCTTGGGCGGAGGCGCGGGCATGCATCCCGTAGCTTACGACCCGGACGTCGGCGCGGGCACGCTCCCGTAGCCGATGATCCTTCCCCCAATTATGGCTAAGTCATTGACTAGCCTTATTGGATGGGTAAACTTCACCAAATCAGAAACTTGTCGGTATGCCGTTGTAATGCCGACATTTTTCTAAGGTGGTGAAGAACCTAAATTGGGGGAAGGGTCACCACTTATTGTACACCGATGTACTTCACCTCACCATTCAATGAAATGAAGCTTTGATGTCCATATCGATGCATGAAATCGGGCATTCAAAGCGACCCGATGGGTCGGAGGCGATGCAAACCGCCAAACAAAAATAAAACCATTTCAAGAATCAATCTGGAAATTAAAACAGAAAATCAAACCAAACAGAAAAATCAGATTTCAATTAAATCTGTCAACCATCAAAAATCAGGTTTCAAATTAAATATGCAACCAACAAAAATCCAGATTTGAACAATCTATCAAAACAGGTTCTAACTGGCTCTAAAAATCTGATTTTTAGCAATCTGAAAATCCACTTAAAATCCATTAACTTCTTCCCAAAAGAAATCAAATAAACAACATTTCAAACATCTCAAACGTGGATCAAAACCAACTCAAAAAACCAAAAATCCAGAAATCTGAAAATTCCAGAATCTGAAAATTCAAACAAATCAATCAAGCAACAAATACCAAAATTGCTTAAAACACTTTAAGCACATCAAAATAAAAATCAAAAAACAGGTTCTATACAACCTAAACCAAAACAAACTTAAAAATCAAAATCAAACAAATAAAACCACAAAACCAAATCAATCAAACAAATTGATTCAAACTCCAAACTCAAAACCGACTTTCAAGTCGATCCAAAATAAACCAACAAACAAATAAAATCAAACCCGAACAAAACGGTTTGCATCTGATCGGACCCAAAAGGCCGTTGCCCTTTTGAGTTCTTTATTTTATGTTGTGGATGTGCATGTCTCCGAAAACAGGTTGCCGCGACGGTTAATCAAAGGCGTTCGAGCCGTTGCTCGATGTAAGTTAACGCCGGATACTCGCACCATCCGGCGGAGAAGGGTCAAAAAATGAAATTTTCAAAGAACCCGAACCTCGGTTCTAATATTTTTAAACTATCACCGGACTACATAATATTTTTAGGATATCACATATTTTCCTAGAAAAGTCCGGAGATGTCTTTCTTTCTAAAGAACAGACGCAGAAAAAAGAGGTTCACACAGATCCCTATGTTGTGCGGGACAATATCAGCATTTCGGATTTAATGTTACTTTACCGCGTTAAGTACTTGCTACAATCAATTTATCCAGCTATTTAGGCAGCCGCATCTCACAGTCCCTTTTTGAGAAGATTGTGCCAGGATATCAGGTTATTGAAAATGGTTTAGCTTATATTCAATTTGATAGGATCATTAAAAGCAGAAAAAAATGCTCGAGTCTTCGATATGTAGAGATGTGTGGTGTCAGATAATTCCCCATGGACACTGTATTATTTTAGGTTGTAACTGGTCCTTGATCGACATGCCGATCTAGATGATAATATCTAGGAGCTTATTTTACAACCTGATGACTATCATTTTGCTTAGGAACCGATCTACATCAACAACTCTTGTCTCCAATAGCCGAATGTCAAGAAACAGACTTGATGCGCTTATCGAGATGACCTATGACCCAGTCCAGAGCTTATTATAGAGTATGAAGAGGATGAAGCAGCCAGAGCCATCGAGATCGAATTAATCGAGCAGCTTACCAAAATACTCATCAAGATTACCACTGAAGAGCGACACACTTTTGAGATAGAGGCTGACCAACTTATTGAAGCTGAGCTGATTGTGCAAATCAAGTGTCTTATAAGATGAAGAAGATAAGATGATTGAAGATGACTTGACTGAACATCTTTTGGGCTACATGATCGAGTTGGAAACAGTGCCAATTTCAGTAGAGTCAGAGAACGAGGTACTTGCAAAGTCGCCAATTTTGACACTTGATGGACACTACGACATGGTTTGGATTAGGGTTTAGAAGAATTTGGATCAGGTCTTATCCTTATCCGGGTTGCAACAAAATCGCCTCTTCTTTATAGTGGTCATAATGATTATACGACATTACAAAACTCGAAGACGAGTTTTTCGCAACTTGGGGGGAATGATGGGGATCCGATCGGGTGATCCATATGAAAAGTGGATTCGAGAAAAATCAACGTCACCAGTTCGATCGGAACGACATCGGCAAAATTAGATTATTCTAATAATATTATGATATCTAGTTAAAAGTTTAAATTAGGTGTATTAAATTAAATTAGGAGTCCTAAGTTAAGATAGGATATGTCTTCAATTATGTCAAGTATATGGTATAGCTGTAAGTATTTTAAATTTTTTGAGTTTATTTTAAATTATGTACCTATGGACTCTATAAAAGAATCACACACCTCTTGTACGATGCCATGTTATGTATAAGATGTTTTGAGTAAGAAATTGTTGAGACCCTCCCCCCCTCGGAAGGCTCCTCCAGTCTAGTTCATTGCTTTCCCCCAGAAGGCTGTTGCCTTGTCTGGCTCCTCCTCTCTTATCCCCGGTTAAGTCCGATTTTCTCCTTTGCATCTTGCACCGCTTCCATTGCCGTGCGCCATCACTAACATTGATGTTACTGTTTGAGTTCCTAGCCACACTGCTGTCGCCATCCCCACTGCTTGACGCCGCCGTCACCGTCATCCAGGTCACTTCCAACATTGCCATCGTTGTTGCTGTCATCCAACTCCGCTGACCTTGCCAAGACATTCCTTGCATCGTTGATGGCTTGTCGGTCAGCACGTCCAAGCGACAGTCAAGTCACGCGTAACACACAATGCACACAGATCGAGATGACTTGATTCAATGTATGGACCAGTTGGATAGATCAGTCAACTCCGACTCAGAGAGATAGGCTCGCCGCCGCTCCCTGCCGTCCTGCATCAATGCCCTCTCATCTGTCAAGGCGAGGGGTGCTCAGGCGAAAATAGAGATTCCTCAAGTGCATCCCGCTTCACCTCCATACTGTCATCTCCTAGAATAGTGACAATTCTGCATTGGTAGAGTCATGCCTTCTTTGCCATCAGACCTTTTGAAAAAGAAATAAGCAGTCCACCAAGACCAAGCTTCTCTGACACAAGGCTGGCATCATTCACAGTGCTGGCCAAAGCCCGAGGAGCCATGGCAGATGGGCAACCCCTCTCTCAATGCCCCACTTCCCAACATCTCCTACACCTAAGAGGCTAAGACCATTCCAACAAGCAGACAACTGATGGTCAAAGGCACAACACCACCCACACAGCATAGCACCACCCCAGACGACGATGCCCCCAAACAGCAGTAACAGCTTTGCTAAGCAGTCTACCAACAATTACAACCCTCCCTAACCTAATTCCCATGGGGGCTGCCCCAAGCAGATGAGACCCCACGACGCCCTTCTAGCTCCTCCCATCAAACCTCCCACCACTCGAGAAGACACCGGCTATGGAAGAACTTGCCTCGCCCTCTGCCAGGGAAGACAGAACACCGCTCCTGAAGAACCTCTGAAATCACTGGAGCCCCTCATCCATCAACCCAAGTGGAAATCTACCATTATGCCCGGCAAGTCAAGGTCCTCGAGATGATTTTTGCCCTTTTAAGAAGATCTCCTTCATTGATAGAAGGAACCTATGGTGGCCTCTGGATGCGAGCATTACAGTGCAGTTGGAAGCTTGACAAGATTTTGATACCGATGTGAAGTTCGGTGTGGTTATTGACTCTAAGGATTATGTGGTCTGTATCTACATTTTGAATTATGCTAGCAGAAGTGGCAATTTCAACAAATGGCAAGTTAAAGACCGAGGAATCAGCAGGGATGTTGATAGTATGAGGCCTTTACTGGTCGAAGGGTTAGTCAGGAGCCGTCTGGTGCGGCAATCATATAGGGTGGAGGCGATTATTCGCTACTGGAGCCAGAAGCTCCTTCGTACCCGATTGTGACCCAGCAGCAAGGGGATCCAATTGACTTAAGGTACTCTTCTTCTCATGAACCAGAATTGCAAATTGGGTCTGGTTCGTTGTCAGCTCACGGGGCTTCAGTGACCTTTGACCTGGCCAGCTCTCGGCTCCCTTGTCTACATCATGAGCTTGCATACCCTCCACTACAGTCACTCTATCTATCACATCATTGACAGATAATTCAAGCTGTGTGAATCTATCATTCATTTCCCTGATCATTCCCTCTAAGGTTCCAAACCTTTCCATTAACTGAGTAAGCTGTGATTTTACAGAGGAAGGATCACTAGATGAACCTGACATGATGGAATGATATGCAGTGCCCCTACGTGTGGTCATGCAACCCTGAAGTGTCTAAATGGATGAAACTGAATAACTAACACAATGTAAACAAATTAAATTCCCTAAGTCAACCTAAGCTCTGATACCAAAGTTGATGGGAGACAAATGATCTAGACTAGGGAATTTACTGAATGTTATTGAAAACCACGTTTAATTTAAGAATTGTAAAAATCAATCAATAAGAAATTTGAACAAACACTGTGGTAAGTAAATTGTTATCACTAGAAATCAGTCCGAATTGCATTTCCAAATAACATAACAAGAAAATTTGAGAACAGAAACAATGTTCAGTTTCAATTAACCACACAATCGGAATAGCAAACAATTAACAATTTCAGATTTTAAAGTTAACAAGAATAAGGCAACTCAAGATGAAATTAATTTCCAACAACACTTAAGAGTGGCTAGAACCTACTACTCAAGGAGCATGGCATCTTGATGAGCATAATAAGCAAACAGGAAGTCACCTCAGAGAATGGAAAAAATACAGAAGTACATGAGCACTTTATATTCAATTTCTATTTCAGATTTCTTGCTCCTTCAGAAATGAGACTTCCAATTATCCAAACGACTTGGACTATCTGCAATCTGAAACAGGCAATTCTTAGCAGACCAATTGAATTCAAATGTGATCAAATATGGAAGGCTCAGCCATCATCATAGCCTAGGAATCAGTCGAGCCAGAATTCATCAATTAAGGAATACCACTATCAGTAGTGGACTGCTGACATATTTAGATCAACGGCATCTTGAATAAATCAAGTTGCCAGGAAGATCTATTCAGGCTCGTCATCATGTTCATCAAATAAACCGCCAACAGCCAACTAAATATGCATCAACCGAAATCAGATCTTGAGTAAACGGACAGATCTGGATGTCAAATCAACCAGATAATCACAAGGTCATCATAAGTTTGAAAACCAGGTTGCTTGTAGCAACACAAAGATTCGTATTAAAATCCAAAGAAATCGGGACAATAAGCGAGATTCGGACTGGATCGGACCAGTATAAACGGGACAGTTCACTGACTGGAGTGGACCAGTCTCACTTCTTCATTGGGCTGTAATAGCCTCAGAATTCAAATCCAGCGGGAGGACAATCTCAGAGAACACTACCGAAGTAGTAAACCATCACAGAAATCAGGAATCTCATTGGAATCGGACTGGAATACATGGAACTCAACTGAAAACCAGCTCAGAAGGTGTCCATCCGACAGGCATAACCATTTCAGAGGACTATATTTTGGCGCAGACAAGTGTAGTTTAGGGTTTACCGTTCTTCAGCTCAAGTTGAGCTAATCAGGAGGAGAAGAAGACTTTAAATGAACGAAACCTCTTTGAAAACCACAGATCTGGAGCTCTCGTTACCAAACGTAGAAGCAACGAACAGATTTCAGCACCGAAACTGAAGTTCCAACGCATCCGCTCACGGAAACAGGTCTTCCGAGCTGGAAGCTTGCCTCCCGGTGTAGCAGATACGACCAAGAAGTAGATCCGCAGAAGAACTAGTCGAAACCATGGAGGTTGAGGCGAGAAAAACAGCTAACATTCATCCGATGGAGACCGGACAGAAGGAAGAATGGTAGATCAGAGGAGGAGGAACACTTCTCTCATCGTGAACCAGCTCTAAAACTCACGGGAGAGAGGAGATCGGGACCGTGGAGGAGGGCTTAGGGTTTCGCCATCGCCAGAAGGAGAGAGGAGCTCGCGTCGCCGTCGGGACCGAATGACGGAGAGAAGAAGCCGCCTCATTAAGTCGCGCGGGATCGGGGGGGTAAAACAGGAAAACGGGAACTCTCCAGAAGAAGCACAGAAGCACAGACAGGGGTAAAATGGGAATCAACGATCAATTTTTCAATTCATTCAACCATCGTCCCAATAGATACATGAGGGCTCTTATTTATAGAAGAAAAAAATACCGTAAATGCCGTAAAACCACTGAAAATGGAAAGCAAGGCATGGCGACAACAGAAAAATGCCAAATTTACAGGACATGACTCAAAAAATTACTAGAAAATCAGGAAATGCTAAAAAAATATTTAAAGCCTTCCAAAATTCCAGAAAATTTATAGATGCTCAAGAAAAATATTCTGAACAGCAATTGATCTCAGAAAACATAATCTCCCAACCAAATTGATCTCAATGGTCTACGCCGGTAGACCTTGCCAAAATAATCTTTGCCTCGGGTGTCCTCACCACCTTCCGCAGCAGAAGAAGAGGATCTGGAGAAGAACATGGAACATGTGGATGTTAAGCTCCAAGGATTGTTGTGCAATGCTCTGAAGATACCTTCTCTCCTAACAGATGTCCAGTTGTCAGGTTTGAAGCCTAAGGAGGATCCTACGTGTAAGGCTTTGTCTTTGGTGTTGAAAATTGATAAGAAGGGTTTATCTATCTGAGCATAAGCAGGAAATGATGACTGGTATCTCTCAGATGATATGACGTGTCCGATTGGAGAACTTATGGGCCTGAGCTTCCTAGGCCAAGAAGGAGTAGTCAAAGACTTCTTCGATAAATTTAGGCAAGAGGTTCTCGGGGCTCAAAGTTCCCACTGTAACATCAATTCTAGACACCAGAAGGTCGGGGTGAGAAATGAAGTTCCCTATGAACAATGGCATTCTCATGGAGAAGAGAAGACAAGGAAAGGTATTGTCATTTTTGATGCGGGACAAAATGCTAAAACCAGATTTAAAATGCAAAAACAACCAAACTAAAAATGCATAAACTGCAATCTCACTAACTAAAACTAGATTTATTGTGGGCCGATTTGGCCAGTCATTCTGCTAGCTAAGCAGTGGCCCAACCCAGGAGCACGAAGTAGCTTTCCATGGTAAGATCGTGGTCATCTCCAGAAGTATCCTGTAGAGTAAAAGTTGTGGCAACTGGCGAGGTGGTAATAACCCGCAGGGTTTATGGAAGCCGGCGGGAACATGTGAGATGAGACAATGGCCAGGAATCGCAGCGGCCTCCACTGTGTGAGCGGGTGTCATGTTCGCATCGCGACGGTGGCAAATGATGATGTGGATAATCCGTGTTTGGTGCCCAAGCGTGTGTAGAGAAAGGAGACCTTCGGGCCTTGGCGTATTGTGGTGATTTCCAGATGTGGTGTGTGGCTTCCTTCTGTGTGTTGGATAAAGAGAGCTGCCAAGTATGTGGCCACGTGTAAACCTGATTTCGTGAATGGCTTGCGGTCGTCCGCACGAAGAGGATGGGGACAAAGGGGAATGAGTGACCACCGATTGGTAGAAGCTTCTGGCCATATGCATGCGTAAGGAGTCCTCGCATGCACAGAGGAACACAACCGATGCCATGCCATGGGATCCCAATCACACAGAGGCAGGTTGAGGGCGGGTCTTCTTGTACACGCTTTGTCGAGCTCGTCCCGTCCTGATGATTTCTACAAAGGACTGCCGTTGTTGAGGGAAGAAGAGATCGTCGTCTCCTGAAGATGTGTCCAGCAAAGTGGAAGCCATCTGGGAATTGCTGAACCCTTTGCTACGCAAAGACAAGTGGGTGGTGCAGGTCACGGTAGATTTGTAGAGTGAGGGTGGATCTTCTTGTACACGCTTTGTCGAGCTCATCCTGTCCTGATGATTTCTACAAAGGACTGCCATTGTTGAGGGAAGAAGAGATCGTCATCTCCTGAAGATGTGTCCAACAAAGTGGAAGCCGTCCGGGAATTGCCGAACCCTTTGCTACGCAAAGACCAGTGGGTGGTGCAGGTCACGGTAGATTTGTAGAGGCATGCAGCAGCCAAGTAGATCTGAAACCATTGATGTTGTTAGATGTTAAAATGCTGGATCCCGTTGTTGGATGAAGAGACCCTGTGACCTCAGATAGGAGATCACCAATCAGGTGTATAGGCTGCAAGTGGTGGCATCATCGGATCTTCTAGACATGTGCTAGCTGAAAAGATGGACAGCGTGATGCGTCCAAAGATTAATGCACAATAGAGCAATTGCTGGAGATGAAGAGGTTTTCGATATTGTTGTCAAAGCGAACTCCGGAGGTGGAATCTACCAAGAGAGCAAGAAGGGAAGAAGAACAGAGATGGAAGAGCCGACATCGACTGTCGGGGGTTGGAAGGAGAGCCGACTTCACAGCCGAGGTTGGAGAAGGAGAAATTGGCCTCACCATGGGGGGTTTGGAAGCGAGAAAATGCTGGGAATAGCCAGAAAATTAGGGAGAAGAGAACGGGTGGCACTCACTCCGGGGAGGAAGAAGAAGACGACGGGGCGAAGCTTCTTGCTAGGTAGATAGAGAGAGAGAACACAGGGCTGAGCCCCTCTGTGGACAAACCAACCAAGCTCTAAAAATTTCAATTTAATCTCACTACCAAATTGTTTACATTGAGCTCCTTTATATAAAAGGGAGTTTTTTCTACAAAAGCCCTTCTAAATCTTCTATTACAAACATTTTTTTAAGACTAAAATGTAAAAGAATAGAAAAACTCCTCAATTCGGTCCCCATCACATTTATTAACGATAAAAGTTTTGGAATGGAATTGTAGGGGGATGAGGGGACAGGTCAAGAGAAGCGAATTGAGAGGCATGGTGGATTCACAAACCAATGATGATCCTCCTCCAAGAAACCAAAGTGAGCTCTGACAACAATAACGAGTTTGACACACTTGAACTCGGAGCACTGTCTGGCTTCACTCGGGTCCTATCCTCTGGGAAGAGCGGTGGTCCAGCAACTCTTGGTTGAAACCATTATAGAAAGCAAACATATTCAGGCACTAAAAATCAAGAGGAAAGACAATAGCAAGCAATGGTTCATGAATAATGTGCATGGTCTTATAGGTGATACAGACAAAGCTCCATTTAAGGAGTTGAAGCAATTGTTGCCAGGAAATAACAGAGAAAATTGGTGTATCGGTGGGAATGTCAATGTTGTTCACAAGCCTAGAGAGAGATGGAAGCAAAAATGATGGACCAAGAAAATAGAGTTTTTCAACATTTGGGTTAATGAATGTGATTTCATTGATATTTCAAACTTTGGCCTTGTTTACTTGATCAAATTCAAGATCCAAGTCTAAGTTGAACAGGTTCTTCGTCTCTACCTCATGGGTGACGAACTTTGGCATTCCCTATGATTTTTATGTCCCTAGACTCCTAGAGTTAGCTCTGCTCACTTCACTATTGGCACAATTGTCGTTACAAGAATAGATCGCAAGACAACAAAATCATATTCGAGTTAGCTTGGTGTAGAGATACTTATAGATCTTGTTAGAGGTTGGAGGAATGAAGCAAAAATGTCATCAGCTTCAGCTACAAGGTTTTTTTAGAAAAATCAAAATTGAAAATAGGCATCTAGGAATGGGCTAGAAATGATATTGATCGAACTACGAGAGCTAGAAAGGAATGGGCTGCAAAGCTTCACTGTTTTGAGCAACTGAAAGATAAAGGGATGATCAATGTTGATCAATATGCAAAATGGAGTAGGGTGAAACATGACTTTATAGAATGGAGTGTTAGAGAGGACATAAGATGAAAAAAGAGATCCAAGGAGATGGCCTAAGGAGGGAGACAAGAATATGAGGTTCTTTCATACTATGGCCACCATGAGGAACAGAAGAATAAATATACAAAAATTGAGCATGGAGGGCTTAGCTTGTGAAGGCACATAACAAATCAGTGTGCAGACAATGAAGTTTTTTGAAAAAAAAAATTTCTGAGGATAGCAATTGGAGGCCTTTGCTAAATTTTAACTTGGCTAATAGATTGGGTGAGGAGGAAGCTCAATCCCTTGTTTGCGCTATTTGAAAGGAGTTGGTTTTGAAAACTATTAAGGATATGGCTCCACACAAAGCACGTGGGCTGGATGGTTTCTCTACAAGATTATATCAACATTGTTGGGACATCATCAAGAAGGATTTCATGAAAATAATCATAAAATTTGTGGTTGACCCAACATGTATAAAGCTCTTGAATTCCACCATGCTGGTACTCCTCCCTATGAAGGAGGAGGAGGTTAGGAATGATATTACGAACCTCAAGCCAATCAGTCTATTGAACTGCAGTTACAAAGATCATCGCCAAAATCCTTGCTACCAAGCTAAGTAAGCTTATGCACAAGTTGACAAGCCACTCTTAGTTGGCTTTTATCCCCAATAGATTCATCTATGACAATTTCATGGACGCCCATGAGTGCATTCAGGAACAACATAAGTAAAAATGAATATGTCATACTGAAACTAGATTTTGAGAAGGCGTATGATAGGTTTAAATGGTCAGGTCTGATTAGAATTATGCAACTTATGGGCTTCAGCAACAAATGGATCAATTGGATTCAATAGTGTATCAATACTGCTAGGTTCGCAGTGAACATCAAAGGGAGAACTTTTGGTTTTTTCTCTAGCACCAGAAGACAGGCAAGGGGACCCTATCCCCTTTACTCGTTATTCTAGTTGGTCAGATCCTTAGTATTATGTGGGAGAAAGCAAAGCAATCTGGTTTGATTGATGGCATCAATGCTTGCCACAGCAGGGAGCCAATCACTCATCTCCAACTAGCAGATGATACATTGCTCTTCACCTCTAATGGTACAGTAAGTTGCCTACACCTAAGAATTCTCCTATACTTGTTACAAGCTGTCACATAGCTAAAAATCAATAAAGACAAAAGTGAAGTTATATGCCTTAACCTCAATAAAGCCATAAGAGTTCAGAAAAAGAAGATCTTGGCTATGAAATGGACCAGTTTTCCTATCAAGTACCTTGGTTTACCTTTGTTTGACAGGAGTACCACAAGCATAGTGGCATGAAGTGGTGCAGAAAACTAGAGAACATGTTGCAAGGTTGGAGAAGTAGAATGCTCAACTCTAGTGAAAGTGCTCCAAAGCATCCCACTTTTTTTCTCTATCCTCAAGGTGCCTAAAAGAATTTGCAACAAACTAGAAGCCTTAAAGGCAAAATTATTTTGGTAGGGCAAAGGCAAAAAGAAATGAAAGCATTAGTTAAATGGAGCCATGTCTGTACACCAATTGAAGGTGGGGTAGCATTAGCCCCATTGGAGGATATTAACAATACTTTGCTCTCCAAATGGATATGAATGTGGAATCATAAGAACAATGTTCTATGGGCCGGACTAGTCTACTCCAAATATGGCATTCTGAACTTTGGCAGCTGGATTTCTGATTTTAGGAACAAAGTAAGACTCTCTAGCCCTTGGAAAGGTATTTTACATATCTGGGATCTCTTTACCTCATCTTCTGCTATAGCTTTAGAAGATGGAATGAAAGCTATGTTCTTAAAGGAACATTGGATAGGTGAAGCACCTTTAGCCAACCTCTACCCATCCTTACAAAGCCTCAGTCATGATCCTCTAGGTAAGATTTATGCATATTGGAATGATACAACCATAGTTGTCAAGGCACCCACCTAGGTGTTGCCTAAGCGTAAAGGCGCTATTCCTCCAATCACTTGCCTAGGTAGCCCAAAAGGTGCCAAGGCATCCTCAAGGCACCTAGCTAGGCACCCCTAATGCTTAAACCAGTTAAAAAAAAATTCTGGAGACATTGCCCCTCAGATACCTCCCACTGAGGCATTGCCCCCTAGTCCCCCGCAACTTCACTGCAACTGCATAGGTCGATCCACAATTCGTGGGCACCCATTTAATGATAATGTAAACATAATATTTCACTATCACTTATACTATCATATATATTTAGGATTTGTAATTAGAAGTCTATGTTATAGACTCAGGATTTATAAAGATCTCTCTTAACTCTATTTTATCTCATTCTCATTAGTTTATCAAGATTAACTCTTTCTCAAAATATATACCACGCATATATAATTACATAAATAAAACACATTCACGTATATGCACATATAAACAAACACATTAAATTACAACATAAAATTTTAATTATATTTATGTATATGTTTGCATGTATACATATATAGTACTGACATCTACTTATATATATGATTGTATATATGTGTATGTATATGCACATATGTATACACATATGTATATACATGTATATATAAATATCTAATGTTAGCACCTTGACTGGCTAGGTGACGTCTAATCGGCCACCTTGTCGCCTAAGTAGAATTGGTACTCTTGAACACACCTTGGGCATCCTATCACCTTGACAATTATGGATAGGACCAAGTAGAATTTTAGTCTCAGGAGAAATATGAAGGATGTTGAAGTCACACAAATAGCAAACTTATTGGATATATTGAAGGAGAGAAAATGTACAGAGAATGTAGAAGATAGACTACCATGGCTACCAGAGGGAAAAGAAGCCTTCTCGGTTAAATCAGAAACAAAAAAATTAAACTTCAGAGGTGTGAAAACCATTTGATGTCAGGCTGTTTAGACCTCATTCATTCCAAACAAGATAATGTTGTTCATATGGAAGATTGGTAGATGGAGATTACCCTCTAAATGTCATCCGCACAAAATCATATCAATGAAATCCTTACTGTCTGTTTTCTAAGAAGGAAGATATAGACCATCTGCTTATACATCGTCGCATTATTCACTCACTTTGGTCAACCCTTTTCAAGAGCTGGAATTTGAACTGATTAGAGCCTAGCAACACAACCGGTGTATTGATCAGGTGGCCACTACGGTATCCATGGCTAGCATACCTAAAACTGCGGAGGATCATTCTACCAGCAATGTTATGGGTCATTTGTCAGTCTAAAAATATAAGAATTTTTAAGACTATCTTGTAAGTCCTACAAATATTCTCCATTTGATGGCTAATCTTATAAGGGACCAGTATCATACCGGGCTAGGAGTAGTTACTGATGAGACTGTTTTTTGGGAGAGATTCACATCCTTCAGATTGTTTTTTGTCTAACTTCTTTTTGCCTTCTACTTTAATAGTAAAAGTAATGCAAATATGCATTGTACTTTAATCTTATGAAAATGGCTGTCCTAGTCTTGTTCAAAAATAAAGGTCCAATGCAAACACAGTCTTGCCAGGGGATCAGTAAAAATGATACCAGAAAATTTGATTATTTATGGTGTATGGTTCAAATAGTCTGACAAAACTACCAGTCTCACAGCTGAATAACCTAACATAAAGTCCAACACAAGCACAAACACCAAATGGGAAAAACAAAAATGATATCTAAGAAATGGATTAATTACTTTACAAAACTTTCTAAAGTTAATTAGTGAAGTACTGTTTCAAAGACATTCACAAAAACTAATGACAGGTGTGGGGAAGGCAAGATGAGCCTGCCTCATCATCTTCATTGATGGAGGTGATTGAGATATTTTAATAAATACTATTTATACAAACACATATCACAATTTTACATGATATTATAATAAAAAAATGTAAAACTTACTAGCCTGAGAATTTATTTGTCAAAGATCATCGATTAACCAAATGAATAGATGATCATTAATATTTTCATTAGTCGTTATTAAGGAAAAATGAGACAAGGGGTTGAGGTAACTACCTCATGGAGGTGAGACAAAGGCCTAGTCACCTCCTTGCCTTGCCTTATCACCAAGGTGATCACCACCACGTCTTTGATAACACAAAATGTAACATGCACCCAATTTAAGACCATTATTATGTGCAAGAAAAGAGTCAAGATCGGAGTATTAAAAATAAATGATAAAAAGGATTGAGTTGACTACCTCAAGGAGGTGAGGCAGGGAGTAATCACTTCCTTGCCTTGCTATATCACCAAGGTGATCACCTCAACCACTTTTGATAGCATAGAAAATACAATGTCCACCAAAGCTAGGCACAGTATGATGAGCAAGGAGAAGGGTAAAGATTGGCCAATGGATCAGCCAGGGCTGGTACCGATCCAGACAGGATGAGATAAAATGGAGAGGCCAATTTGGTGGAAGACAAAAATTGCACTGAATTGGGCTGATTCAATCCTTACATGGATGACTCCGCCAAAGTCAGGCCAGAATCAGTTGATTCCAAATGGGACTGGCTAGTCCAAGCTCTGGATAAGCTTATCTTGGTCAATCTCAGCCTGGCAGATCTGGTACAACCAGATCAGCCAATCTCAACACAAAATAGGCTGATCATTGTCGATTTCTGCACATCCAGGACAATCCTGTCTGATTGTGTCTAGAACCTGCCAAGGATCGGCCCATCAGGGGAAAATCGGCAGGCAATCCAAATCAGCTGATTCCAACGTAAACTGGCCAACATGACGAACCATGATGATGAGTAGAAAACCTGGAAGTTTCACCGAAGGATACATTTCCGCTTCAGTTCAGACTGAGATCGACATCCCCAAATTGGCAGATTCAGGTCAATCCTGACAGATTGTGACCAATTCCTAGATTATTTGGATTAGGATCAGAACACCCAATCCAGGGGCATTACAATCCTACGATTCTTGCATTTCACCAACAAGTATGCTCAGCTTTATTGAATAGGCATGCCAAATTACCATGAAATACCTTAAGACTCTTTTACTTTGTGCTAAATAATGAATTGTAAGTACCATCAATGTCGAGAAACCAAAGGATAAAACTGGATAGGCTGGATCAGCATGTATGTGATAAGATAACAATCTCATGGGGAAACTTCCACTTTTGACCATGAATCCTACACTGAAAATATTTTTACGGGATTTGATATTGCATAAGATGAATGGCACAATATCAATACTGATGAGGTTCTTAATCAATAGGCTTCTTTAATTTTAGGCACTTTCATGCGTCCAAAGAAAACAATTCCCAGATCCTACAGGATTCACCGAGAGCATAACTTAGGAACTAGCACCATTTTCGTTCTTGAGATAGAACGATAATCGGCAGGCGCCACCTGCTCCAAGTAGGCAGTTGATAAAACAAAAACAACAACTTGCAACGGCCAAAAGAACGAAAAGAAAAGAAACTCCTTTTTTTTAAAAAAAATAAACAAAAGAGAAAACACCGACTAGGGCGACAAAGATTCTAAATCTTCTATCCACGGATCTCAAAGGAAACAGTTTACACGAAAGTTTCATCATTCAAACAGTTCGTCCGAGACAATGTCACAGGAAAGAGGTCGCCGAAAAATACTCACCACGAGGTCGATTCCGGGGTGATCCGCCGACCAGAAGATGTCGTGGTCGACGACGACGAAATTCCCGGAGACGGTATCCCCCTCGTAGAGTACGTACTCGTAAACGCATTCCTTGTCGTTGACGGTAACAGAGAGCGCGGAGGTCCGACGGACGCCTGACACGCTCGCCGCCACAAGCATCAGTAGCAGAAGCAACGGCCCCATTGACCACCTTTTTCTCGTCCTCGCTTCCATCGCCCTCGCCATCGCCGGGCTCGTTTCTGCTCCCGTGCGGCGGGGAATCGAGGAACGACTGCAGATCCAATCCAAACACAGACGTCGACGATCTCAAACACGCTTTTGTCAGCCCGTGGTAACTGTTCGGGAGCAAAGGTGCGAAATCCGCAGGAAGCATCCGAAGTCCATCTGGCAGCCCAAGATCAAGAGTGTGGACATTGGGTAAGACTGGGGCTGTAAACGGAATTCGACAGTGAAATCACCCCAATCTAATTTCGATTTCGACAAAATTAAAAAGTTTCAATTCTGATTCTGATAATTCAGAATTATTATGTTTTGATATCTAATTCTGATTTCGTTATCAAAATTAGAATCAAATTCGATAAATTTTGAAATACATATTAAATATTAATTTGTATACAAAATTGAGTCAATAACTTATATATAATTATTAAAATTTAATATAATCTCTTTAAAATTTTATTTTTATTATTTTATCAATTTAAATAATATATTTTTTAAATATTTTATTTTATTTATATATAATTATTTTTTATCAAAATCAAATTAACAGAAACGGAATCAAATGATTTCGATTTTGATAAATTATCAGAATATTCAATTCTGATTCTGATAGTTTATAAGATACAAAAACAAGTTTCAAATCTGTTGAATTTTATCGAAATTGAATCGAAATATCAAATTATCGGATTTTGTTTACACCCCTGGGTAAGAGGCTACCAATGATCGGATGATGAAATATTAAAGTAAAACTTAATTTTATAGATTTACATTAGCAATAAAATAATTATTAAAATTTGCCTTTTATTTTTTTGCATGCATTTAAATAGAAAGTTATTTTCGACATTTGGAACGGACATAATGAACAACATATATTTATAGGACAGACCCTTTTAATTCCTCTATCTACAATATCAGAGGATTTGTATATAAATGCGCATCTGTGACTCTGTTTTCGTGATACATGCATCATTTTAAATGTGAAGATGATAAAATCCTAGTTATCTCTTATAAGATGTTTAATAAGAAAAGTAATTTGAACGCACTTCTTTGTTAAAAAAAATATTTTGATTGAAACCTAACAGCCTACCAGGAAACAATAGTAAACACCCCTGGCAGTGTTAAAATTTGAAGTGTGTGTGTGTATATATATATATATATTAATATAGATCATCACAAAATGTTTGGCTATTGATATGGGTTCTAAAACTTGCAGCAGAAACAAAACATTGATTATAGTATAATTGTCCATTTTTGTCACTTTTGATATTTACATTCTTTCTTTTAGAAATTTCAATATCAAAATGGGATATAGTATCCTTTTAATACTCTAGTCGTATAGAGCATAAGATGGTTGATAAAATATAATAACAAAAAAATTTGTAGAAACTAAACAAAAAAAAGTACGAGGGCAACAAGAAAAACAAAGAGACACATGTTTATCCAACAACAAGATCTCTATGAAAAGATAATTTTATGAGCAGTATCAACATCATTTTTAACAAATTTTATATTTCAACCATAAACTATAATGATTCAGAAATTTCAAGAACTCCGCTTGACACATCGTAATATCTATCTTTTTCGCACATTAATAGGTTTAATGTGATTTTGGTTCTCAAACAATAAAAATTTATCAAACAAATTACGGGGTGTTTGATTGCACGATAAATTGACTTTTTGTTACAATTTTATATTTTTTATAATAAACATTATTAAAAGAGATGTTTAACAACTATTACAATTTTATGTTTTTAAAGAATTTTTCTTCTTAAACAAAAAAATAAGGTGTCATCTCTTTTTTTATCTTGTGATACTCTACCTTGTTTAGTCATATATGATATTCACTCTTTTTTGTTATCATATCTTTCTAAACATGATAATTTTATTAATCAAAATTAGCTCATATTTTATTTTAATATAACTTTTTATTATGAAAGTGTATAAAAAAGTTTTGTATAACCAAACATCCCATTAATTGGTACCAGGTTTAGATGTTATAAAGAAATATAAATATTGCTCCTGGGTCATCCTAGTTTTGACAAAATCTTATAATTTTCACATTAAAAAGTTGAATGAATCATATGTGATCAAAAGGGGTGGGGGCCACAAGATAAAAAAGTGAGTCTCGCCATTTTTTGTTATCTAATAAGGAAATCTCTTTAAAAATACAAAATTTTAATGATTGTCAAATACTTTTTTAAAAAAAATTTGTCAAAAATATATAAATTTATAATAAAAACTCAATGTATCATCCTACCAAAGTGTCACGACTCAGATGTCAACATGCACAGTGGATTATAATCTGGCGATATAACTAGAGAAATAGCCCCTTAAATATATCAGTTTGGAGCAAGACAATACCAATATTAAAATTTAATTTGATAATTTTAATAATTTTATTCAAACCATCCCTATGAAGTTAAAATATAAAATAATTTAAATACCAACATTGAATAAACAATCAACTACCTTCTCGAATTCCACATCACAATTACGCCTCTGCTGCATTAAACCTATAATCATGACAAATATTAAAGATTGGACAAGGTGAGTCACACTTGACTCAATAGGACTTACACCAAAACTACCCTATTATATTAATTTAGACTTACTGATAATAAGGATAATAAACTTAAAAATATATATTGTAATACATATGCTTTACACTGATTTTTTTAACTTCAATTAAATTAAATAAAGTATTTTTTCACTACCTAGAAAATCAACATGATTCTATATGTAATTATCCTGACATAACATGTCGTCTGACTTGACTAGGCATGTATGCTCCGTATAGACCTAGCATAAAAGAATAGACACATCTAGACTACTAGTATACATGCCATTATGCATAATTGAACAATTTATTTGAGTAAAACACATGCTCCACTTGGATATTGTAGTCATGTCATAGAATTAATGTCAGATTTACCATATAATAGAATGTCATATATAGTAACTAAATCTCATAATCCACTTAGGCAGGGTGCACTTAAGATAAAATGTGGTATCCGGGATCGAAGGATGCTTCGGATTGAACTAATCTCCATTGCCCATAAGCCACTAACATAATCTGGTGAAGTAAAACTTTATCACAGAATGCAACACACTGCATTAATTACATTTCACAAGCTGAAAGCATAATTTTACTCAAACAACCATCAATTCAACTAACATGTAAATGACAATACAAATATAAAATATATAGAAGAACAACCATGGCTCTATATATCATATACATGTTTGCCAAACCACAATCTAACACAAACTAGAACTAATTAACAAAATAATGCACTTAATCTAGAATCATGCAATCTACCGAAATACATATCACATGCATACATTGGCAACAACTAACTACCTACTATCTATGTAAAGCAAAACCAAATTTTATTATAATTATGTTTAACCACTAAGTTGGTCATTTCATAAATCAGGTTATCTTTTAGGATCATCACATTAATATCCACATTATACTAGATTTCATGCATAATGTATAATATCTAAACATGTTAACATGCACTACTAACTAAATATTTAACATGGTAAACATGCATGATTATTTAACTATTTAAGCATGTATGATTAAATAAACTCTAACTATAACTAAACATGCTATTAAGCCAATCAACTCACTAATTACAATCTACTAACCAAAGTAAACTAAGCATGTTTTAATGTCTTAATTAATGTACAAAGATGATAAGAATAGTCGAGACATCTACCTCAACGGCGACGATGATCGGTGCACAGAATTCTAAGGAGAATCGACTGGACAATGGTCACGACGGCAGTGAAAAATGAATGGGGGGGATTCTCTTAACAAGTCGCTTGAAGTAGAAAATAGTGTAGAAAAAAAGATAAATGAGAACAACAAGAGAGAGAGATATATATACTACGGTGAAGGGGATCGGCACATGATGACATACAAGCGTGCGGGTGCAGGTGGGTGAAGAGCGAGTGGTAGCGTGCGACGGCACTCATCGCGTGGGTGCGCGGTCAATGGCAGGACGAGGAGGAGGCGTTGGCAAGTTGGGCACAACAACCAAGGGTGGTGTCTTGCGTAGGCATGCGATGCTGGCGAGACATGAGTGAGGTCAACAATGGCATGAGGCGGAGACGCATGAGCGAGGCGACAATGGCTAAAGTAGGATGATGAGCAGGGTTGACAAAGCAGGCGGAGGCCGTGAGTGTGCGGTCGGGGGGGGCGGGGGGTGCAGGGTTGTGGTTGTGCGACCAAAGGAAATAGTGAAAGAGAGGGAGTGCAAGTCGGGGGTAGTTACGAATGATGGAGAGAGAGGGAGAGAGAGAGTTGGTCATTTCTCTCTTAGATGACTCACATACAATTAATGATTCATAATCATTTAGCTTCCATCTTCTCAAGTCTTTTCTCATTAATATAACTAAGTCTATAATACTATATAATGGATTGATTCACATCAACTTATTTTCTCTTAGAAGGAACATTCACACGTATCATGAGAGCTTCCATATCTAATATGAATAAACTATTTATTAAACTCTTACTGACAAACACTTAGTCATTCAAAGTCAAATAACAGTTATCATTCCCATAAACTAACAAAAACTTAATATGTTAAAATGTTTGACTATAAAAAGATATAATAGTAATATCTATGATCAAGACATCTTTAGAAAACTACTTAAGATTTGTGTCTCCCACCGGTAATGCTACAACTTTTATACCATTTCCCATATATAGGTCAACCTCTTCTTAATTAAGTCATCATCTACTTGTCAACATTTGCAACTCCTTGTAGATATAAGATGCATATCAAGTATCTAATATCATGATGTGTATCTAAATGACAAGTAAACATCAATGACTTGGATATTTGAAGCTTTTTCAAGCTCCACCTTTGTTATATCTATAAAATAATTTGTAGTTCATCTTCCCATGACCATCACTGTGGTAATGAAAGTATTATTCTTAAAGGTCCAACTATGTAACTGTGATAATAGAAAATCCTAATTAACAGTTAGGTAAGATATCATTCGAGGTTTATAAGTCAAGTTAGTTTAGTAAACTCATTTCAATAATGAGCACTTGTAAGTACATCTCAATATCTCCACATTAATGATTAATGAGATTAGTCACCTACATCTAATGAAAAAATATCACATATATTAATCTAGAGGAAATATACGCTAGGTCCGCTACATCTAAATTCCTCTCATAGTATGTCCATTCTCAAAACCAATTTAACAGTAGGTTCGTTGCTTCCAAAGTTCACCATCCCTGCTCCAGTTTCGAAGGTCATGCTTAGATAGTTGTTACCCTCTCTTTGAAAAAGACATTTATACCTCTTTTCTCTTTTTAATTTCAACATTCAAATGCTCTAAAAATAATAAGATTTCACCGATGGAGACATACGCAAAGATGTGTAAATTTATTGTTATATTTAGATCTTGATATAAATTAAATATAATAATATTTTACTCTAAAAATATTGATATTTGATAGTAATAAAGGTGAAATCAACTAAAAATATTTAATATTAACAGAAATCATGTATAATAAATTTTTCTATAAATCTAATGATATTTTTGCGACATAATAAATATATTTATAATTTATATTTAATTTAATATAATCATCATACATAAAAATTATTTTTAGATAGATTACTAATATGTTTTAGTTATAAATCATATGTGATTAACATGAGATAATAAATAAATAGATATTTAAATAAATTATATTTGAATTAAATATTGATATAAATAAAATAAAATAATTTTTTGTTTCAAACATATTAAAATTTTATAATTATTAATTAAATATAATCAGCAAGGTGAAAAAATAGATTTTTATTAATAAAATATTTTAATTTAGATTTCAAATATGTTAATATTTTGTAGTTATGTAATAAATATAGTTTAGACTTAATAAATAGATAAATAATAATCAATTAGCACATTATAATGAAAAAATATTAAATAATTTATATCATAGCTAAATCTTGATGTAAATTAGATTTAATAGTGTTATGTCTAAATATTATAATATTTAAAATTATAAATGAGATATAATTAGCATGTTATAAATTTTGATGTGAAAAATACTTTTATATTAATGCCACTGAAATTAATGGGTGGTGCATTAGTATTAAAGTATTAGACATTGGGTGTATTAATATCTCCATGGGAAGAAGTGAGGAACTCTACATAATTATTTATTTGATGTGAGGGTATTTTTGTCATTTTAATTCACATTTGATTTGAACTATGACAGAAGGGATCCTACGGGAAGAAAATTCTTGCGGACAGACTGCAGGTGAAGGAAAAATTGTCAACAGATTAGGAATAAAGTTCATTTTCTTAAATGGAGCGGGAATGAATTTTCCCATTAATCTATCTGGATCCTTAATGTCTCATCTCATGAATCTTACGATTAAAAATATTTAGATCAAACATTTTTATATAATTAATCTTATTATCATGGTCTCATTATGATATAATCATTATTACATGTGATCAAAGATTTCATTACCATATACACATCTAATTAATGCGAGAAATGAAGAATTTCTCATTAATTTTAATAATATATTTTAAGAAATATCTAATCATATCATGTATGATTGACTTATAAGACATATATTTCTATTAATCTCTCACTTACATTAAATTCAATCACCCATGTGCATGATTCCCATCAGATAAAGGTGATGCTCAACACACTCTAAAGTAATGCTTTAGTTAGAGGATCTACATTGTTGTTAATAGAAGATAATATGTCTATGATTATATCTACTTAAGTTTTTATCTCTCTTATCAGGTAGTATCGCCGTAGAAATTGCTTCAACTTCTGATGAGACCTGGGCACCTATACTTATGCAATAGCCCATTGTTTTCGAAAAACAATGAAACAATACCACATATAGAAGAGACAATTTCCAGATTTGAGATAAACTTCTCACCCACGTAGTTTTCTTAGCCTCTTCTGTAGTAACAATTTATGCAGCTTTAGTTGTAGAATCCGTAGTGGTTTCTTACTTAGAACTCTTCCAGCTCATTGCAACAACATTAAAGGTAAATACACATCATAATTTTGACTTGCTATCATTTTTGTTTGATTGGAAGCTTGAGTCTATAAAACCACAAGTCTCAAGTCCTCTCTTCTATATATTATAAATACATTCATAGTCTTTGTCAAGTACTTAAGGATGTATTTCATAGCAATCCAGTAACTCTCACTTAGATTTGTCTAATATCTACTCATAACACTTAAAGCATATACCACATCAGGTCTTGTACATAGCATAACATATATGATATACCTTTATGACAGAGGCATTGGGGACTCTACTTATGTACTTTCTCTCTTTAGGAATTTTAGGGGACATCTTTTCTAAAGTGATAAACTTCATGTCTCATATGTAAGAGACCTCTTTTAGAGTTCTCCATGTCAAACCTTTTGACTATGGTCTCTATGTACATTGACTAAGTCAAGCCAAGCATCCTTTGTGTCATATCTCTATAGATCTTAATCCCCAAAATATATGATACTTTTCCTATATCTTCATAGAGAAGTTCTACAATAGATAGGTCTACAATAGATAGGTCACCACTAATGATGACATACCTACATCATTCTTAATGAGTTGCATGTTATCTATGTATGGGTGATAGCACTCCTACTTGTCTTCTTATACACATAGAGATCATGTTTGTTCTTGACGAAGTCATAAGATATGATGATCATATCAAATCTTTTATTCTAGCAACACAAAGCATGCTTCAATACATAAACAAACCTTAACAACTTGCAAACTTTATTTGGATATTCTTGGGACTCATATCCCTAAGGTTGTATCATATGCACCTCTTTCTTAAGATTATTATTAAGAAATGTTGTCTTAACATCAAATTGACATATCTTATAGTCATAGTGTAGCAATAACAAGCAAAATATGAATGCATTTAATCATGGCAATAGGCAAAAATATATCATCATAGTTGACTCATTGACTTTGATAATATCATTTTGCTACTAACTTTGCCTTGAAAGTCTCTACCTTCTCATCCACTCTAATCTTTCTTTTATAGATCCATTTACACCTAATGGGCACTCTACATTCATGTGGATTTACCAAGTTTCAAACTTAGTTGGAATACATGGAGTCCATTTCAGGTTCTATTGCCTCTTCTCATATCTTGAAATCAATATATAATACTTTCTTCTTCATAGGTCATTGAATCAACATCCTCAGTGTATTGTGCCTCATTTTTTCTATCAAAGATATGTCTCACATATTTTTCAAGTTAAACAAGCATACACGAAGACCTATGAAGTACATGTATGTTACTCTTAACTAGTACACTTGTAGAAGTGTCCTCGAGTTGTGGGATTGAAATCTCTTCCATCCCTACATTGCTCTCACTATCTTTTCTTAAGGAGAAACTCTTCTTCTAAGAACGCAGTATGGTTAGTAGCATATACTTTTTATTCATTATAATAATATAATTAATATCAATAATTTTCTTGGAATATTACACAAACTAGCACTTTTTAGTCTTGAATTTCAACTTATGCCTCTTTATAAGGGCAGGATATTCTCAACTTAAAGTGTTTAAGGTCATGTTTTCTTCCTTTCCATATCTCATGTGGAGTAGTCAAAACAAACTTATAAGATGTCAATTTATGATATAAGTGGCAATATTGAGTACATAACCTTAAAACGACAAAGGCAAATCAACAAAGTTCATCATTGTCTGTACCATGTCCTATAGAGTACAATTCTTCTATATGCTACTCCATTAAGCTAAGAAGTATAATGAGGTGTCAACAGAGATAATATTTCAATGTCTTTCAAGTATTGTGTGAAACATATACTCAAGTATTCCCTCCCCTCAATCTGATCAAAGAGTTTTAATACTCTCTCTAATTCTTTTACTATTTCATTCTTAAACTTTGAAAATTTCTCAAAGATTTCGGATTTTGATTTCAGCAGTATACATATCCATACCTAATGTTCTATTTGGTAACAATATTAAATATATGTATCATGATGAGGTCATAATAATGTGATCAATCATCTAGAAGTGTGTACTCTAAACATTCTTTATTCTATAATCTTTGAAACAGGGTATTAAGGATTTGAATAGACTAATGTATATAATGTCTTCTCATTAGATGACGGTGATTGATTTCATTGGTCATTGAGTTGTCACATGGTTGTAATAATCTATAGGATGAATATGATTGATAATTGCAATAGTTGCAACTACTAATAGTTGTCTACCTATTAAATATAGGGTGATTTATTATCCTACCACAAAGTTAATATCAAAAGGTTAATAGGGTTTCAATCCCCACTAGGATGTCATTGTAATATCCCGTCTTTGCATATTGAGAGTTAGGAAAATTCATCAAAGATTAGTAAGAGCATATTAGGACAAAATACCATATCTTAATTTTAATTGATTGTTTGCAGTATAATTAGAATGATATATTTGTTATAGATCTAAATGACAACCCACCAATTGCGTGTCATATTAGATGCTAACAACTTCATTAGACCAAACTTCTCTGACTGGCTTAGGTACCTAAGGATTGTTCTCATGGTTAAGTAGTTAGGTTACGTGTTTGAGAAGTCAGTGCCTTTTGAATCATCTAATGATACAGAAGAAGATGATATATTCACCTTCCAAAAGAATAAAGAAGATGTATCATTTGCCGAACGCTATTTTTTAGCCTCTATTAGCAAATGTCCGATAGAGACAACATGAGAAGATAGATGTTTGATTCATCATGGCTCATCTTGATGATGGTTAAGGACATAACGAACAATGAAAAATCTCATGTTCTCATTGGTAAGACCAACAAAAAGTGGAAGGCTAATCATTTGTGTAAGAAAGGTAAAGTTAAAGTCAAGAAGGTAGTCAAGAAAGAAGAGCTCAAAATGACAAAAGACAATGTTTCCATTGCCATAATGATGGATATTAGAAGAGAACTATAAGTTATATCTTATAGAGAAAGTAATGGTGAAATTTGGGGAAGCTTTAAGTAGCTTTATCATTGATGTACACTTGTCATATACATACACATCACAAGTTTAGATATTGGATGTGTATCTTATGTCTGTAAGGAGTTGTATATGTTGACAAGTAGTTGAAGGCTTCATAAAAAGAAGGTTGGTTTACTAATGGTACATGATGCAAAATGTGTAACATTGGCCATGGGAGAAACAAACCTCTAGTTGCTTTCTAGGGTTGTCTTTATTCTCACAAATTGCTATTATGTCATTCTATAGTGAAGAATATATCTACATTTTCTAATTGAATAAATATAAATTTATATAATGCATTAGTTTTGATATTGATATTTCTAGTGATTGGAGTACCAATATTAAAAGTGATAGTATCAAAATTTTTTAGGTGTCTGGTAATATCATATTAATATCAAAATTGATAATAATATAATATAAATTTTGATTTTATAATCAAACAAACACCTAAAACAAATAATTATCTCATTTTTAGTAGCCAGCCACAACCTTGATAGCACGAGAAGACACTGGCAACTCCACTGGTACCACCAAGGTGCAGTGGTGACTTTGCCAAATCCACCAGGACTTGATCTTCCTATCTTGAGCCTTGTTGAGCTTGATCTACACCTAGAGGTAGTCCTTGCTGCAGAAAGGGGTGTCCCCTTGGTACATGTAGACATTAGAGGGCGCATTGATTGGACGCTGATAGAGGGAGTTGGCATCCAAGGAGTGGTAGTGCTCTTCTACGTAGATGATCTCCAATGAGAAGGTGATGTCATCTATCGATCGGAGGGAAGCCATCACTATGCTCTTTTTCCCAGTCACATTGAAATCAACAGAGGGATGATCTGTTCATGGAGTTGTCTTGCAGGCCATATGCGGAAGGCAACCCCATTTCCTTCTTCCCAATGCTCTGTCTGCACCTACGCTGTTCACGATGTTGCCACCTCTACTGACATACCAACACGTCACTGTGTCCCTAGCGCCAAAGCTATCGTGCCACCTTCCTGAGGCCTTGACTAGTCCCTAGTGACTGCCCTTGCAGCGTTGCCTCCTGCGCTGACATTCATGGAGAGGAGATGTGGTGTTCGCAGACTTGAATTTGGGGAGCTAGGGCTGAGTCTTCAAGAAGGGCCTTTGATTGAGAGTTTCTTTCATTATTGATTTTGACACATATGTGTACTATTAATTTTATAAGTAATAGTGTTACCCAAATACTTATTAATATCATGTATAAATATCAATTCTAAATTGATCCAATCATCATTATATATGACTATTAATTTTATTATGTTATATATACCTAATTAGTACAAGTAATAAAGTATTACCCATTAATTTGAATAAGATATTTAAAAAAAATGTCTAATTATATTACATAAGATTGACTTGTAGGACATATATTTTTAAAATGTATATAACTTAGCTCAACATCCAATGTTACCCTGCCATGTGTTGGTTCTGAGAATTATCATAAGCCATCATCATGACGTTAAATGGCAAATTTTTCTCTTCAAAGATGCCATATAAGTGTAACATTTATAATGGCAAAACATTAATGGACACTCTAATATCCACCATATAAGACTCTACACTTAAGCCCTTGATGTTGACCATAATGCAAAGCGTGTATTTCCACACTTTAGGTGTTAAAAATTCTTCTAGGTGAAGATAATGGTTGGGTGTTCACTCATTGGTGTCATTATTATTGTGATCTTTTAGGATAGACTCACTAACCATGAACCAATGTAGATATTGGTGCATGACTTCTTAATGCACTTTGGAGATTTTGATTAGTTTTAAAATAGAGATCGAGATTTATACAAATATTTTAACAAATCAAATGATGTACTTGAACATATGTAGTCATATCTCGAGCATGTGTCAAGAAAATATCTCAAATATATAAAACTTGTACCATATCTATTATATATAGCAATAATATATATTTAGCAATGTTCAAAGTACACATAGGTGGTGATGTACAAATAGACAACCGTAGTATATGTGATCGACGAATATTCTAAATTCAACTCAATGTACCAAGAGACTTGAATGTCCACGGGTCAAAGATTTAATGTAATCCAATGAAGTGCATATATCTTGATTAGAAATTCACGATATCATGTTGTGTATATGTCTATCATGTTCGAATACAAGTTAACTTATAGTGTCTCTAATCATGTGTGTATATGTCTATCATGTTCTTAATGACTATTTTCGTCCATCTATTCTCAAAACTAATGTGTGATTAAGTTATCATATGAATATACTCAATATTTCATCTATGCATAACTTACTAAAATATAAAGACAGTAGTAGTCAGAATAATAATATAATATGTATATAAAACATACTTTTTCTAATAAACAAGAATTACTAGATTCGTGGCACATAACAAAATTTATATGAATAAGATTTCATGTAAGATTTTTATAAAAGAAGGTCAAATCAGCCCTGTCTCACTGGCGGTCAACGCGGCGGGCGCCGCGCTTTTTCAGGCGTGTGCGCGGCGAGAGTCGTGGGAATCAGACGCGTGGGGGGAGCTTCCTACACGGGGCGAGTCGGGCGACGTCGGCGGCGCTCGCGGAGGTGGCACAGGGCGACATCGGCAAGAAGGCATCGAGCAGGGCGCCTCGGGAGGGTCCCTGCGCGACAGGAAGGGGCTTGGGGGGGGGGGAGAGAGAGAGAGAGAGAGAGAGAGAGAGAGAACCGGTGGCGGTGAACAGAGGAAGGGAAGAAAGACGATGCAGAAAAACGGAGGGGGAGGAACGCGATTAGATCATGCAGACTTCTAATCTTACCAGGTTTCCATCCATCGAGACTTCTATTCTTGTTCAGTTCTTCTTTTCTTCTTGGCGACCAATCCAGCCATGAATCTGAATGCGGCACCCGCCCTGGGAGACCCTCCGGCGAGGGTCCCTGCCCCTGCCTTCACCTGCTCCCGCTGCGACCTCGATCAGGTCCACAAGATCTCCCAACTCCTCCTACCCGGCCTCGCATCCGCCTGTGTTGACAACGTCACTGGCGACCTCTTCCGTGGTCCCGCCTCCGTCGCAGTCGAAGTACGCAAGGAAATGGTGGAGTTCCTCACCCGGCGTAGCGAGTCCTACATCGCCGAGGCCCTGCTCCTCCTCGAAGCCCAGGCAGCAGCAGAGGGGCCCATCACTCCTGCACCCCGGGATCGTGATTCTGAAGAGGCTGACACCCATGGAGGGATCCCGCCGCCTGACGACATTGTTGCGGACCTGCTAGAGGACTTTGCGGCGTCGAAAACGAACCTGTTGAGCAGGGTCTCCGGGTGGCTGATGAGCGAGAGCCGGGAGGACAAGATCGATGATTTCGCTCAGGAAATGGAAACCAACGGATTCTGGCTATCCGAACGCCGAGAAGCACTGGCTAGAACATTGCTCAAGAACCTGGATCATACTAACACCTTCCATTGCGGAATGGGGTTCGAATCCTCGCATGAGCTGGCGGCACATGGGGCCGAGTGCAAATTCAGGCCCGTTCGGTGCAGCAATGAAGGATGCAATGCCACATTCTGTGAAATCCAGTCTGAGAAGCACAACTCTTTGTGCCCCCTCAAGATCCTACCCTGCGAGCAGGACTGCGGACAAGACATTACCCGGAGAGAGATGGATCGGCACTGCATCACCGTATGCCCCATGCGGCTCATCAACTGCCCCTTCTACCAGGTCGGTTGCCGCGCTGACGCTTTCCCGCAGTGCATGGTTGAGCGACACTGCGCCGAGTCCCTGCAATCGCACCTCCTCTGTGTTCTCCAAGTTATTCACAAGCAGGAAGAAACGGGGGACGAGCTTAAGCAGCGTGTGCGGCTGCTGGAAAAGGTCTACTTTTTCCTCCTAGTTTTTGGTCGTGATTCGCGATACAGACGTTTCATTTCAAATTGCTGGTACAACATGCTGACTTTGGTAAAGAAGTCATTGAATTGCCCGGCTTCAGATTCATCCACAAATGCTTACATTGATGCCCTATTATGGCTTGTCTTTCTATGCATGTCTAAGCTTTGGCTAGTGATCTGCAACCCAAACACGTTCTGAGCGGCCTTGTGTCATCGCTATTAGAGTACAACAAAATAATTTGCCAAAATAAAAAAAGTAGCCTACTGCATTCATAGTCTTAAGTTTTGATTCTTTTCGTGTGTCGAGACCCATGATTGTCTCATGGTTGCCTCACATAAACTTAAGTTTTAATCTTAAAGTATTTGGGGTCATCTACCTATGTTATCAAAGACAATTGACTTAGTGGCTGAGGCAATGGGGCCAAGGCAAGGCAAGTGATTCTTTGCCCTGACTCGGGCACAATCACATCAAGCACTTTGGTCATCTTGGCTACCATCCCAAGTGAGGCACCTGCCTCACTCCCTCTACTTGTCTGGGGCCCAAACTCGAACCCTTTTTAGACCCCATCCCCCTCTACATGTCTTTGCTTGGGTGCCTTGCCAGGGCGCTTTTTGAGGAGCCCAAAAAGATGCCCAAGGCACCTAAGGTGCCCGGGCAAAACACCCTAGGTATTTTTACATGATTAAAAAAATAATTTTGTAAGTTTTCCCTTTGATACCCCCACAAGGGACACCTATTTAATGATAGTTTGAACATATTACTTCATTATCACTTATGTTATCGTATATATTTAAAATTTATAATTATAAACATATATTATATATTTAAAATTTATAAAGTTCTCTTTTAACTCTCTCTTCTTCTCCCCTCTCTCTCACTTAATTTATCAAAATTAACTTTTTATATAAAAATAAATACCCACACTTTCATAATTATATATATAAGATCACTTATACTATTACATACTTTTTTTTCTTTCGGTAGGTTTTGCCCCCTTGATAACTCCCACAAGGGGCACTACCCCCTTGACCCCTACGGTTTGACCGCACAGGTCAATCCGCGACTACTTTGCATCCCCCATTTAATAATATTATAAAAATCTTTCACTATCACTTATACTATCACACTTTCATAATTATATATATAAGATCACTTATACTATTACATACTTTTTTTTCTTTCGGTAGGTTTTGCCCCCTTGATAACTCCCACAAAGGGCACTACCCCCTTGACCCCTACGGTTTGACCGCACAGGTCAATCCGCGACTACTTTGCATCCCCCATTTAATAATATTATAAAAATCTTTCACTATCACTTATACTATCACACGTTTATAAATTTATAATCATAAATGTGTTATATACTTAAATTTTATAAAAATCTATTTTTACTTTCTTTTTTTTCACACACATATCATATTTACTTATATACATAGATATACTTATATTCAATTATGTGTGAACCTCTTTTTTTACGTCGTCTATTCTTTTGAAAGAAAGACATTTCCAGACTTTTCTAGGAAAATAGGTGATATCCTAAAAATATTAGGTAGTCCGGTGATAGTTTAAAAAGTAATAAAACCGAGGTTCGGGTTCTTTGAAAAAATTTCATTTCTTGACCCTTCTCCGCCGGATGGTGCGAGCATCCGGCGTAAACTTACATCGAGCAACGGCTCGAACGCCTTTGATTAACCGTCACGGCAACCTATTTTTGGAGACATGCACATCCACAAAATAAAGTAAAAGAACTCAAAAGGGCAGCGGCCTTTTGGGTCCGATCAGATGCAAACCGATTTGTTCGGATTTTGATTTCATTTGTTTGTTGGTTGACTTGAAAGTCAATTTTGAGGGTTTTGATTTGGGATTCCGCGCTGGGGTGAATGGATTAAGATGGGCCAAAATGGGCCTGCGCAAAGGGCTGATCAGGAATCAGTTCTGGGACCTGAACATGGGCTGAGCAAGGGCAGCTTCGGACCTGTTTAAGGGGTCTATTCAGATGGCTTTGAACGGACCGATTGGGGCCTGTGTAGGGGTGCTCTGGATGAGGCTGCAGAGGGGTTGTTTGCTGCAGGTTTTAGAAGCGGGTTCTGGGTCTGCTTAGCAGGCCTGTAGGTGGGTCGAATTGGACTGGGCAAGGGCCAAACTTTTGGGCCTGGTGTGAGCTCGGACTGGGCCTGTGGAAAGGGCCAGCAGGTGGGCGGTTATGGGCCTGGATTGGGGTACTCGCAGGTGGTTTAGACCGGGTCAGATGGGGGCCTGGACATGGGCTTAACCTGGGCTTGCAGGTGGGCGGTTAGGGCCCTGATGGTAGGTCTGGAAATGGGCCTCTTTGTGGGCCCGGTTGTAGGCTGAACTCAGACCGGTTGTAGGATGTCTGCAGGTGGACCAAATAGGGAGTGAGAGAATGGCCTGCGTGAAGACCTGCAAGTGTGGCAGGGGAATCCCATTTCAGGACCTGATCTGCTTTTTTTATTTCCAGATTGCCTGAAGACTGGCTTTGCTGTTTGAATTACAGATTTCTGATTTTTCTTGTTTTGGTTTTCATTATTTTAGTTTGGCGGTTTGCATCGCCTCCGACCCATCGGGTCACTTTAAATGCCCAGCTTCATGCATCGATATGAACATCAAAGTTTCATTCATTGGGAGTTGGAGTACATGGAGTACAATAAGTGGTGATCCTTCCCCCAACTTAGGTTCTTCACCAGTTTAGAAAAATTTCGACATTACGACGGCATGCCGACAAGTTTCTAACTTGGTGAAGTTTACCCGTCCAATAAGGCTAGTCGGTGACTTAGCCAAAATTGGGGGAAGGATCGACGGCTACGGGAGCTTGCCCGCGCCCTCGTCCGGATAGATGGCTACGGGAACATGCCCGCGCCCTCGTCCAAGTTGGAATTCCTTAATTTAAGTATTGCTTTCGCGTTCTGATTTTTATTTATTTTTTTTGAAGGCCACTCCGGGCCGGTCTATGTTCCATCGGCGTTCAAAGCCGGGCTTCAATTTGTAGGGCTCGGGATGCCCATCTTGGTCTTCTTGGGCCGGATGGGCCTGCTGGACTTGTGCTTGCACCTCCAATGCCTTGATGGTAGGGTAGGGAGAGTGCCCTGGGTGGACGATCGGCCCCGCCACACGAGTTCCGAAAGGGCCCGGGACTAGGGGTGGGCACGGTTCGGTTTGGTCCGGTTTGGACCATTTTTTTTCCAAACCGAACCAAACCGAATCACCCTCCCAAACCGAACCGAACCAAACCGAATCAATTCGGTTTGGTTCGGTTTGGTTCGGTTTAAACCGAAAATAAATAAAAATATTTAAATTAATTATTTTTTACATATATATACTAATTTTTATGTTAAAATTAATGAAAATAAATATTGTTTTATTATAAAATTTATAAAAATATCATTTTTATTAATACTATAATAGTTTTTTTATATTTTTTTGATTAAATCGGTTTAAACGGTTTGGTTTGGTTTAAATCGGTTTGGAGATTTTTCAAACCGAACCAAACCGAAAGGGGGTCCAAACCGAACCAAACCGAACCGAATGGACTGGTTCGGTTTGGTTTCTCGGTTTGAACCGTTTTGTGCCCACCCCTACCCGGGACATCCATCACCACCCACCATTGCTGGAAGTTGGCAGGTTCTGCCCCTTGGTTGAGTGCCACGGTGCTGCCCACTTCTGGAGCTTCTTGGGCTGCTGGGCCTGCTGTCCTCTCGGTAGGGTAGGGAGAGTGCCCCGGGCGGACGATCGGCCCCGCCACACGAGTTCCAAAAGGGCCCGGGACATCCACCACTACCCACCATCGCTGGAAGTTGGCAGGTTCTACCCCCTGGTTGAGTGCCATGGCGCTGCCCCGTTCTGGAGCTTTTTGGGCTGCTGGGCCTGCTGTCCTCTCGGTAAGGTAGGGAGAGTACCCCTGAAGAAGACTTCAAGCATTTTTCTTGGGAGAGCGGACCTGTTTGAGGCCTGTTCTATTGAGACAGGAGGGGCGGTTTGGTTTGGGTCTAGGTGGACTGGTTTGGGTCTGAGCAAGGGGTAATCCGAGGCCTGTTCTGGAGGACTGATTGGGCCTGCACAAGGGGGGCCGGACAGGGTCTGTCCAGGGGATTCGGTTGGTGCAGAATCTGTTTTTTTTGAGGGGGGCCCCCGCAGGGGTTGCAAGGGTCTGCATTGGGTTGAGATGGGCCTGGATTAAGGGGCCGGACAGGGTCCAGTTTGGGCTCTGATTTAGGGCCGCTCGGACAGGTTCAGGTGGACTGGGATAACCCTGCGCAAAGGGGGCAGATTGAGGGCTGGTTAGGAGCTCCTAAGTGAGCCAGTCCAATGGCAAAAATGAGGGGAAACGTGACCTGTTTTGAATGGCTGCACAATGGTCCGGTCGATGGGACATATGGGGCGGCTTAGAGGTAGCCAAGGTTGGGTCTGTCAAGAGCCTTGCTTGGGTCACAGTTTAATGGTGTACATCAGGGGCACGGCTAGGCCATCGGGGAATTGAGGAGAGAAAGAAAGAGAGGTAAAGAAGATGCCCTTCGAGGGCTACATATCTACATAATTATAATCACCCACCTGTTTTTTTTCTCTTGGCCGCAAGTGGCCTCCTGCAGCAAGCGCGCAAGCTCCAGTTGATGGAGAGGCCGGTTGCTTCCTTTCTTCTCTTCTTCTTCTTCTCCTTCCCTTCCCTTGGCCGCAGGTGGCCTTCTGCAGCAGGCGCAGGGCAGAGGGGAGCAGAAGGGGGGCAGTAGGTGCGCAGGTTCCAGCTGGGATGGAGGCAGCCTGTCGGCGTCCAAAGGCAGTCCCCCTTCAACCTGGCGCGCCCTCCCTTCTTATAGGGACAGATGGCACTCCAAGAGTCATGTTCTCTTCAATGTAGGGTGACTCTTGGCTTCCCCATCTCCTTGAATTCCCATCAGTCTTCAATACTGGACTGACCCTTGGTGCCCCCCACGTAGGCTGGCCACATTGGCTTCTTCATCTCATAAATGGGTCAAGGATGAGGTGGCTAGACAGGTGGCTTGGGCGGTCAGCCCTGCTGAGGTGGCAGGCCAGTGCGGCCTGTTCCCATTGGCCTGGGTTTGGGCCTGGTCGTGGCTAGCAGCCTGGCAGGCTGGGTCTGTTCCTCTTTGGGCCTCGGGTGGGCCTGCAGGTAAGCTTCATTGGCCGCGGCCCAAACTTCTCCATGGGCTGGTGCGCAGGCCTTTTTCATGGGCCAATTTCACTGGTTTATGAGCCTGCTGGAGGCCGCAGGCCCAAACTGCTGTGAGCTGTGTGCTGGACCTGATTTTTGGGATGAAATTTGCCCAATTTAAGGCAGAATCATGGGCTTCTGGTTGGACATTCATGGGCCCCTGATTGGGCTCAATTTGGCTGAACTGTGGGCTGTCCGGCCTGGCCCTAGGCCTGCCCCATTGTCCCCCTTTCTGTTTGTGAAAATTGGACGCCAACAAATTATAACATAAAAAAGAATTATATTTATGCATATTTTCATGTATATTGACCCTCGACCCAGCCTTTCTTGAATATTGTCTTGATTGCCTAGGCAGCGCCTAAGTGGCTGCCTTGTAACCTAAGCGGAATTGGTACCCTTCAACGTCTTGGGCGCCTTATCGCCTTGACAACTATGCCCATGTCCTAGCTTTGCCGCTCGCCATGCCATCCCATTTTGTTGTGCCATTGTTGCTTGTTGTCCCACTTTGCCCCTTGACTGCTCACAAAGATGAGGTTTATCCTAACCCTTCTCCCTCCACCTAACACTTATCCCATCCCATCCTTACCTCGACTCTTCCCTCCACTTAGTCCCAATGTCCTCCCTCCCTTGACCCCTCCACAGTCCTCTCTAAACCTATCTACACCCTTTCATTTCTCTATGAAGGATCACATAATCGAAAATGGCCACCAGATTAGTGGGTGTTGATTCTGATCTTGATTTGAATCGAATTGAAAAATTGTCCAATTTGTTGGAAGAAATTCCGATATGGAATTGGCCTTGATCAATTCTTCAAAAATCTATAAAAAAAATAAAAAATCAGTGTTTACATTGGATTCTAGTTTGATCCAACCCTTTTTGGGCCCCAAATAAAATCAATTTGGTTCGAGTCAAACCAACATAAATAGTACAAAAATGTGACTGTTGATCATTAATCATTCAACATAATTGCTAAGAAAACAATTGTGTTTTAAGGGCCCGTATAATCTACCTAGGTAACCCAAGAACCTAGCTTCGTAGGAGACCGTGCATCCTTTTTATAAAGACAAGGAGAGAAGTATTGGAAAGATATCCAATATGGGACTAAGAAGACTATGTTGTAGCATCTCCTGTCATATTTTGTCCCACATTGGATCTATGTTATCTAAGCCATGAGATGCCTACGGTGAGGGACCCGGTGCCTCTCCTCAGGGGTCTACAACATTTGCCTTAGGTGCTCGTTTTATTATTTAATTTTTTAAATTTAATAATACATATAATATAAATAGTTGAAATAAATCTAAAAGTACGTGTAAAATTAAAATAAATACAGTATTTTAATAACTATTATAACCACAAGTAAACAAAGTTATAACAATAAAAGAAGATCAATAACAAATATAACATCATAACAACTAACAAGAGTAAAATTCAAACATAACATAACATAATCTCATAAGAAGAGTACAAATCAATAACAAAAAAAGACAAGCATCATAATTAAACATAACTTTAGAGTACAAGATATATAAGTATCAATCATTATCCGAATCAAAATTTGTGACAGTCTCTTGATCATTGTCACTGGTGTCATTCGAATCTTCATCAGAAATGTAAATTCTTTTCTCAGAAGACCTAGGCATTAGTGATGTGAACATGCTAGAACAAAAAGATAAAATTAAAGAACTCACCAAATTAGACTAAGTATAGTAAGACATCTTAAAAGTTAAAATTTGACCTTGTACTTAAATCTTTCTTTTCATTAATTCATGTGGCAATTTCCACGTCTCTCCATGTCAAGTCTAGGTCTTCATGGACAAAGTCTTCATCTTTATTTGTATCCAAATCACTTGATTCATCAATGTCATCTAAGGATATTAGATCAAGATTTGACTTCTTCAACCTTAGATGTCTTTCCCTAAGTTTTTGGTTGTATTGCATAAATACCAAATCATTTAATTTATTTTGTTTAAGTCTTTTTCTTTTTTTCGTTTGAATCTACACAACAAAAGAATATAACATATATACATTATTACATTAATAAACATTTATGATTGTGAACTAACAAAACATAATAATGTCTTTGGAAATAAATATTACTTGCTCAATTGTGCTCTAGTTATATTCATAACCGGATGCTTTACATGTAAGGCTCAAGATGTGTATTATCAGTTTTTGTAATTAGGGAGTTGTACTTCCTCTATCTACCCACCAATTTATTGCAAAAGAAAATATTTGTTAAGTTTAAATGACATATAAACTCATAGACTACACTACAATTATAAATAAGAAAGTAATATACATACCTGAAGTCGATGTCTTGAATTGTTGAACAGCCATGTCTCTACAAAACATGCCTGGTGCCTCTTTATACATTGCCTATTGCTTGAAAATTTGATTTTGTTCATTAGGCAAAGGCACCAACTTCTCAATGCAGTTATCTAGCCTTTGCTTGATTTCATCGTCACTCTCACTAGTGGGATTATCATAATGAAATTGGACATTTAGATAATACGCTATACAATGTAAAGGATGATGTAACTAAAAATCCTGACATCTATCAATAATATCCAAAATCGGATGATATTTGTCCAATGTATCGTCTATTGCCTTTTTAATTCCTTCTTTGGCACAATTCATGACTTCATAAATATATTTCATTGTTGACTTCTCACTATTAACTAACCGCAATATAAGAACTAGATGCTTGAATATTTTCAATGCATAACTTGCTTCTTTCCAGAAGATGGTCTTCGTAACAATTTCACAGGACTTATGTGAAACCTTAATTTTTATTTTAAATTTCAGTTTTTGACGTTGGCATCGACCACTATGAAAATATGTGATATTCGATGAGAGTACTATCTAATTTGGGTGATATGTATAAAATGGGTATTAGGGTTTTAGGTTCTTTGAAAATTTTATTTGACCTTTCCCTATTGGATGGTCCAAAGATTTGATATTAATTATATCGAGGATGTTCGAATACACTTGATTAGCTGTCATAATAATTCATAAATAGTAGACATAAATCCACAAAATAAATGCAGGGGAGTATAGCCCTATACACTTAATGTACTGTAAAAAAAACTTAACGTTTTGAGTTTGATTTGATTTGCATTAATTTGAGGTTTGAATTGGACTTGATTTTTTTTGGATTTTGAAGAATTTGAATTTGAGATTTAAATTTTCGCTTTTAAGATTTGGGATTTTAGATTTGATTAGATTAAGACTTGGCATCTTTTAGAATTGAGATGAAATTTCAATTTGGGTTGAGACTTATTGGCTTTCGTATTTGGATTTTACGTTTGATAAGTTTTTTTATTGCTTGTGGTGTTTTTTTGTTTATTTTGTCAATTTATGATCTTCTGACCTGTTTTTAGACATTTTCAGTTTTGAGTTGTTTTGACACTTATTGGTTTTATTTAATTTATTTTTTTGTTAGTTGCGTTTTGCCTTAGGAAATTTATTTTTGGCACTTCAACTATTTGAAAATTGTTTTTTTAGTTAGAAAGTTATTTTTCCTCTGTGTTGCATATTTTTACTTATTGGTATTTGTTTTGAAGTGGTGGAAATGGTTTGATTTTTTTAACTTTTGGCATCTTTGAAATTTATCTAGGGCATTTTTTTATTTATCTGGAGTCTTTTGGTTGTTTTCAGTTTTATTTATCTATTTACTGGTTTATTGAGTTAATGCAGCTTATTTACTCATTAATTGGTTTTTCATTTGGGAAAATTCAATTTTTAGTGTTTTATTTGCCCGAAATTTATTTTGAGTTTGAGTATTCTTCTTTTCACTTGGATTGGATTAACCTGTTTGAGATTTTGGTATTATTTGGTTATTTTTATTTTTATTTGGTTTATTTGGTTTATTTATTTTTTAATTGATTTTTTGTTTGAAAATTTTATTTTTTGATGTTTTAATTACCTGAAAATTAGTTTGGAGTTGAAAATTTTATGTTTTAATCTTTGGGACTTGTGAAGCTCCTAATCACACTCACCGTGCAAAATTTGAAATTTTCATTTATTGACAAATTTAAATGCAAATTACATGTGATGGGTCATAAAATGCCATATTTCCCATTGATGAAGATTTCTTTATCCCTTAATGGCATGGGATGATCCTTCCTTGGTATTTTTCTCTCATTTTAATTTAAGGGTAAATTTCGGCATGACCTCCTTAAATTGATGAGATATTCCTCCCATAAGTTTGATACTACCTACCTTGAGGGAAAGAGCAGTGGAAGATGGGAGCATGCTAATTTTCCTATGTAGTATCAAACACATCGGGAGCATGTCCGTGTGTCTGTCCAACGAGGGGCCTATATTGATAGGTTCAAAGATCACAGGATCGGAATCAGAGTAGGGATTGGTGGGTATTGATCTGAACCGATTGGATTGATCCATTGAAAAAATTGATCAAGAATCGGTAAATTGAAAAAGAACTGTTTTTTATTCTGATTTGATTTGATCCTGACCGATCCTAGTTGATCCTGGCCGATCCGGCTGACATAGCGAAAAAAAAATGGTTCGATTCTGATCCCAATCGATCTGGTTGATCCGGTCAGAATCGAAAAAATAAATCCGATTCTGATCCCAATCCGATTATAATCGAATCTCGACCGATTCAGCTGATCCTGGCTGATTCTGTTGGGACTTTTTTCCGTGTCAATCCTCTGGCCGAGATTAGATCGGCCATTGCCCATCCAATCCAGGCTGATTAGTTGATTCCACAATCTATGGGTAGGCTAGCCTCTTAAGCAATTTTTGTTTCAAGTTTGTTTATGATTTTTTTTACAGGTCATAGCTGGCCTTAGTTCCATCCTCTTGTCTGCATTGATTAGGTCAGGTGGCCTTTTTCACAATGCAGTTGTTGTCTTTAGGAGATTGACTCTCCACACTCCTTCTAGGCCTTGGCGGCCTTGGGGAATTTTGACAAAAAATGGGGAAGGGCCCTGGCAGCCAGATCTTCATTGAGGCCTAGGCGGGCTTTCTTTTTCTTCTTGAGCCCAAACGACCCATTTTTTTCTCTTTGGTCCAAGGCCCCGGCGGCTAGTAGCAGTGCTTTGAGGAGAGGGGTGTAGGCTTCACCTCTTGACCATGACGGATACTACAACAGAGGGATTATGGCAGCATCATCTGCCGTCTAGCGTCTCCTCTCCTTTTGTTGGATAGGTGTGCAGGAACAAGGCAGCAGCAGCATCTTGAGAAGCCCTTGTCTTCTTCTCCTTCACCTTGGATAGGTGGCGACAATAGCAGCATGGGCTCCTCTTTCCCTCTCCATTTGTAGGCACATGCAGGTGAGGTCTTCCATCAGCGCAGCAGGTAGTAGTAGTAGTAGTAGGGAGGATCAGTGATGGGAGGAAGCTTGGTTGATCACCTCTTCTTTTTCATCCTTGGTCATAGGAGACAGCAGGGGTAGCAATGGCATGGGCTTTAGCCCTTCTTCATTGTCTTTTCTCTCATGGGTGCAAGGGATAGCAACAACTCGCAGCAGCCAAGGGCTGGAGAAGACATCTGCAACCTGCCTTCTCATCTGGACGGCAATAGGTGTAGCAGGACAGCATCATTGTCCTCCTTCCATTGGTGCTAGGGTAAGCATGAGGGGTAGAGAGGAAGAAGGGCAGCAGCGGCTGGGGGTTCTCCCCCTCCTCAATGGGCTCGCCAATTGGGCCTCTCAAGCAAGAGAAGCCATCCCTATTTTTTATTTCTCTCCATTCTTCCTATGCGATTGGAGGAATTAGGAGGGAGATGTGTGCGACAAGTGGGAGTTGAGAGGTGGTGTGCACGGGGAGAAAATGGGAGTGAGAGCTATGTGGTCAAAGGTGGGTGCAGCTGGGTCTTTTTGACTTAGTTTTCATTTCAAGGAGATAGATTTGAGGGTGGACATTTAATCCTTTTGATCCAATGGTGAGGTTTGATCATTTGATCATCCAATCCTAGCCATTGATTATTAGCAGGATCCATTGCCAATATGAACCCAATAAGCCAAGATCCATAACATAAGTAATAAATAGATCCTGGCCATTCATCTTGGATCTATCATTTAAATTAAGAATACATCATGTCCATCAGACCTGTGCACCATCCTCTCATCATCATAATGGCCCAATCTAATGGTCCACATTGCATATGACAAAATCATTGGATAACTGTTCATATGACCTTGATATAAGATCAGGCTTGATTTTATGTATTTCCATGATCCATCATCTATGGCATATAAATTGCACAATGATCAAGGTGGAACTGCTTTAATCCATCTTGATAAATCTCAACCATTAGATCATAAGATCTTATATCAATGGCCTAGATAATTCAGCTTATCTATGTGCGGGAAAATAAAGAAATACCTTTATTGGTTGGATCATTATCTAATCAGTACACTGGGTGCTCTAATATCATTTTGGTTCACTTATATCGGTTTCCCGATCACCATTAATCTCTTGAATACTTTATCCACAAGGGCCACAGAGAAGCTCAAAATTCAGTATTTTGTGCATATCTTATTGAATATTGCTCGGATTTTTTATCCGAGTCTAATTTTCATTAACAGAAAGTCAAATGGATCATATGCTGCAATCATTTTGTTATAGGGCCTCATCTCGATTGTTTGAGCCTAATAAGCTGAATTTGGAATTTTTTTCATTCGGGTTCATCTTCTATCATTTGTGACTCCATCATTAAGACTTTTTTCATACTTAACATCTGGGCCCATTTTTTGACGTTCTTAGCCCAATAAACTTAAATTTTGATGCAGTTGTTATATGGACCCACTTCCTGGTGTTTTGGTCCAATAGGTCATGTCGACCCATTTTCATGAATTGTAGCCTTATGAGATATGGTGAACCGGGGATTGGGCCCATTTACCAATCTTAGCAGGTCCATTAAGGCTTATTGGGCCTAAGTGTAGAACAAATCAAGCCTATTCCCTCTACTTGTTCTTACCCTCATTTTAATGAAAACCCTTGACTTCATGAGGAGCTTGGCATGTCTTTCGATGGCATTTGACTTAACCTCGACCCAATAAAAATTGAAAATTTTTGGTGCCAACTTCTTTACCTCAGGTTTTTTGTTCCACTAGTTGCTGTTACTTGTCCAATGTTGCATCGTAAACATATGTCGCAAATCATCCTTACATGTATTCAAGCTGTCCAAGATGAGATAGTTCATTACAAATTTGGTTACAATTGCTCGAACAAGATTCCTATCATTTGTATATTTTCTCATCATTGCTAGAACCTTTGGTGTGTCCATAAGTGGATGCTGTCACACACTTTGCATGTCGAATTGTAGATTTGATTGGTGACAACTTTAAAATATCTTCCAACATCAAATCAAGATAATGAGTAGCTCAAGGGTGTCCTTAATAAATGGTGTGTGGATATCACAATGCGTCCTACAACTACAAAGTTGACTTCATTGTCTATAACATTCTGAAGCACATTTGTGTTCCAACGTTTTTCACAACCTTTCCTATAAGACCTACTAAGAATTTGGCATCTTTAATCTCAGAAGAAACATCAACTGATCTTAGAAATACTATCCCTGTTGGAGTGTTCATCAGAAAGTTGGTTAGTGTTCTACCCCTTCGATATGTTTATGCATTGGACATAATGCTACATTTAGATATGAGCCAACTCCCTTTTTCTTTCTCCATCAACTTGTGGTTGTATTAATTTTGTTGGACAACAGAGTCTCTTTGATTTCGTGATAACTAGGTCTTTTTAAATTTGGACAAAACTAACCAACTGTCTCTAACATTGTTTGAAAGCTATTAAGGCGGACAATGTTGAAAGAAATGCCCGTCTAGTACATCTATCTAATGACATATTGAATACATTGGTCTATTCCATCTTTCAAATGTTTTTGATCCTTAACCGATTTTTCTTTAGACTCCTCAAGAATAGGTGTGCAAAATCAATCTATGGTCCCTTTCATCCATGTTGGTTGAAACTGAAATAAGGGATCATTTACACTCTGTGAGCGGTCCTATCCTGCAAAGATGTATCATTTCTTGCCATTGCCTCTGCCCAAGGAAGTTATCTCTCCCTTATATTTCTCTAATGTTAATTGCTTTTTCAAATCTTGCTTACTTTGCTTGTTGCATACATTGTTTTATTTTCTCCTTAGCCTTTATGTTTGCTTTCTTGCAAGCAGTCACATTCATTCCTAACCCTACATTGTGTTATTTCAATCGTTAAATACCTCCTTTACACTCCAAAATTGACACCTCACTATATCTTGGTTCCATCAATCCACTAAATTGCCATTTTCTATTCAACATCCTTAGATGTAGGAGTTATTGCTATGGAACTTGAAGCTTTTCTAACTCCAACACTTGTATTTATGGACACACGTTGAATATTAGAATCCGTCTCTAATCCACGGCCTTCACTTAAAATAAACATGAGAATAAACTGAGGTGAAGTACATTACAACATGTTTAGAACAAAATAAATCAATATACATCTAGCTATCTACATCTAAATAAGAACCAAAAAATCAAACAACTCACTCACTTCTACGAGCTGTACTTAGGCTGATAGAAGAATGACAATTTCCAATCATATGGGGCTTGTTAGAAACTTAAAACCGAGATTCACAATATTAGAACATGTTTAGAAAAAAAAATAATCAAACAACTCACTACTAAATGTAAAATACCTCAACAAAACCAAGACATGATGTTAAAGAAAATAAACACCTAACTTTTATGTATTTAGAAGAACTAACCAAAAAAAACTCACCTCTACTACCACTCTACCATAAGGTCTTATGCCAGTCGTCGGATGAGTAAGAACAAAGTCTAGAAGGCTAAAACTAATACTAATAACATTAGAACATGTTTAAAAAAATTAAACAGATCTGCAACTCATTACTGAGACCTGTAAGAGGCATATGAATAGGTGCAAACGAGCCGAGTAGTATAGTGTTTAAGCTTTGCTCGTTTATTTTACATGAGTTCGAGCTCGAGCTCGAGTATTAACGAGTATGTTGAACCCTTGTTCAAGTTTAGTTTGTTTATTAATCGAGCAAAGTCGAGCTTAAGCTCGAGCTCGAGTAGTAGTGGACTAAAGTTTAATCCACATTCAAGTCTAAGTTATATGCAAACTTATTTATAAAACTTAAAATCAATGAGAAGTTATTTGTGAAACTCTAGATTTAGTTCATTTATGAAATTTGATTTAAGTTTAAACTTAAATTTTGAATTATTTAATATATTTAAATGACAATATATGATTATTAATACTCATAATTTAATTTTTAAAAATAAATATTCAATAGAATATTTAATCGAGTTATTTACGAGTTTATCAAGCCGAGCAAGAGTTTGTTCAAGTTTGGCTCGTTTAATGAGTTGAGTTTTATTTTTTGTTCAAGTTTGTTCATTTAATATAATAAATGAGTTGAGTCAAATTTTTATCGAACCGAGTTTCAAACTACTTCTTGAGTGTATTGGTTCGTTTGCACCCCTACATATGAATTGGTTGAACTATTTGAAAACCTAACCAAAATACCGAAATATAACCAAGAGAAGTTGTTAACAAAAACTAACATGTAACTACATATCTATGTATTTAGAAGAACAAAAAAAATCAAACGATAGCTAAATGCGCTAGTTTTATGCTGGAAGAAGCTCCAATGTGTGGTGCAGATTGTACACCATATGGGGCTTGTTAGACGCCAAAAATTGACAATAACAATGCTAGAACGTGTTTAGAAATAGGTCTTCTTTTAGAAGGTGTGAAGAAAAAAGCTCACCATCATCCAAAAAGGGGTGCGCATTGGAGCTCTAGTGGCCGCTGAAGAAGGCGGTGTGGACAGCTTCCTTAGACAACATTGACGACAAACGGCGGCAGTGACGGAACGGAACCCTCAAGGGTCCGTTCTGACAGCGCACCGGAGGGAGCCTCGGATTTCGCTTAGTCATAAGGGGCTGCAAAGGGTTAATTTAAGAAAATAGTTTCAGGTCTTACCAGATTTATTTAGTTGAGGCGGGTGAGGCACTAAGGTGCTAGAAGTGCCTGAAACTACCCTGCTTAGCCTCACCATCTAGGCAGTTGAGGTGAGCGATTTTGTTAACACAACATTTACCTCATCTAGCGTCTATAAGAAAGCCATTCAGACATGAGCACAACAAATGTAAAAGGATGTGCGGGTGTGGTGGGAGGCTGTTTGGGTTGGCGGTTTGGGTCAGAATTAGTTGCATTGTCAAGTTTCAAACTTGATTGACCTAATTCATTTTCTGAACCAGAATAAAAACTCGAGATTTTGGTTTGGTTTGGATTGGTTTGTCGGGTTAAACCGATTACTGCATTGCCCTAGAAATGGAAAAGGGCGTGGTATATCGAAGTTAACTTGGAGGTAAGTAAGTCATTATGATTTGGATTAGTTAAATATCTCTCAATAAATAACTTAAATTAACATGAATGGAGAAGGAGAATTCATGTGGCAAACCTCAATTAATTTGGAATTAAGGTTTGAGTTGAGATATAGATGAATTAACAAAAGTGGCTGGTAAGCTCAAGTTAACTTAAAGGTGGATAATTCAATATAATTTGAATGAGTTATATCTCTCTCAATAAATATGTTAAATTTTACGTGAATGGAGAAAGAAAATCCAATAGAGAAGGACAGTCAATACATATATCAGTCCGTATAGTCAACTCAAATTAATTTGAAGTTAAGATTTGAGTTGAGTTGAGTTAAGTTGTGGATGTATTAACAAAGAATATACTAGATGAGACACTACTGGTTATGATATTTGCTAATCCTATTATACATGAAAAAGTTAAGAGGAAGTTAGAACATCTAAGAAACACTTTAAATATAAGAATTTAAAGACAAGAAAAAAGATGGAAGAGTTTGTTTGGATGGAGTGATATTATCTCAAATACTCAATTTAAATATCATGGTTCGATTTTTTTAAAAAGGTGGAGAATGTGATAAAGATGTTAACCCTAAGATTGAAGTATGATAGATGAAGTGGAGATTTACTATAGAGGTTTTATGTGATAGTAAAATTACACCCAAATTAAAAATTATGGTATATAGTATCTGTAATGTTGTATGGTGGTGTATGTTAGATAATAAAATATGAATATGCTTCCAAAATAAATGTTGCTAAAATGAGAAATGGTAAGTTGGATGTGTAATAGACATCTTCTTTGAGCCATAATGAAGTCATCCTTTGGTCTACTTGACGTCTACATCAGTAAATGTGTTGGGTCAAACCTTTTCGTTGCTCTGGTGTCCTTCCATAATTGTTGCATCACAATTTTAAATTATCATGTGTACAAAAATCTTTCCTATATGAAGAGGGAGGCTCTAGTTGTTATCTTTTTGTTTTTTCTGTAGCCTGGTGGAATCTGTTCTAGTTCGGTACTATTCTACCAATTTGTAGTTGTTTCTTGAATATTTTTTTTCTATATTGAGGTCCAAAAATTGTTGAATATTTATGTTACATTGGTGACAGCGATAATGTACAATCAACTAAACTAAGAACAAGATGTACATAAATATGCATGTAATGTACCTAATTTAAATTTGGTCCAAAACCAAAAATGGAAAGGTTTATTTATTTGAGTTCTGTTTTGAAAGCAAATGTGCCCCACAAGTTAGCTATGCTAACTATTTATTGCAGACAAAAAAGGTCTCCTTGGAATCTGAAAATTATAAACAGGCTCCGGATAGGCAAATGAAAAACTCGGTCACATACGTAGGTCCATTTGGTTCTACATAAAATGGGTCACCTGCAGCAAGCTTTCTAAAAAACTTTATTCATCCTATCATTTGGTTTCGTTATTGACTCCTTTGAAAGTTGGATTTTGGCATCCTTAGTTTCTTGTTTGACACCATTTTGAGCAAGGCTGAGTGGCATGTTGAAACTGGTGCTCGACACTAAGAAGCCAATGGTGTTGCCAAAGCTACTCAGCAAGGCCATGCTGCAGGAAATGGAGTGCTAAAGGGAAGGAGAGAGAGTTTTGTTGTTGGGGATGGGGAGTTCTTTGGAAGGCAGAAGAGGTTTAGATGGAGGAAGAGAAAAGAGGAGGCTGGGGATGGGGGTGCTTCACCTTCATTGGAGTTGGAAAGAAAAGGCTGGGTGATGCTGTGGAGGGAGAGGGAGCCTCAATTTTTTAGGAGGCCGAAGTGTGCAGTGGAGATAGTTGATGCTTGCACAGACCATGCTAGGAGAAGAAGCTAGGGGTTCACGAGATAGGAAGGCTTAGGCTAGTGGAGGTCAGGTGCCAGGGTTTGTAGGAAGACCACTAGCAATGGAAGTTGGGTGTTGGAGGTTCTTTGGAAAGTTACGAATAACTGAGAAGGCCAAGAGCCATGGGTTTAGGGTTCGGAGAATGGAGGCTCGGGAGCCCAGAGTTTCTTGTAAAAATAAGAAATTTTAAAAATAATTTATTGATTAATTTCTTAATTATAAATATTTTATATTTTATTCTAATAATTATATCTTTATATCTAATTAATTTGGAAGGATAGAGTTGATAATTAATATATTTGTTTAAAATGAATATTTAAATTTTATTTTATATTTTTATATAATATTATATATATAAATTTATTAATTTATATAATATATAATTATATTATATATTATATATATTATATAAATATATATTATATAAATATATATTATATATAAATATTTTACAACTCATAAGACATGAATTTTGAAAAAAAATCAAGAAAATTGATTTACAAACAATGAGTTATGTGAGTTTTTGAGGAAAGAAAATTACCAATAACCAAATAGTAGCTTATATTTTCAACTTTCTTGAAAAGTTACTCCATGAAAAGTACTTTAATTGATTTTTTTACATGGATCCAAACGGATCCTTATTTGCTTCATAAAATAGTAAATGACATTTCTTGATATTGATATGATTCTTTTGACATCCTAAATTCCTAGAAATCATTTCCATCTTAGCCTAAAGAGAAAAGAAACGATCTGATCAAAAGTCATGCATACCTAAACATTATTGTCTTTTTGTATTTTCAGCTTCTGTGATAATCTGATAAGGTTCTTTGCATTTGCAAGCCACATCCTTTTTACCTTTTTCTATCCGGTTTATTGTTATGGAATCTGTGGTAAGGTTAGCCAGGTGGCACCTATTCCTTAAAGCTGCCTGAGATATGTATCTTGATTTCTGTTTACTCTTTTTGCAGTCCGAGTCCCTGAATGAACTATCTGAAGCTTTGGATGTAAGATCTCTTACTTTGGCAATTAGGGAACAAGAAGCAAAGATTAAGAAACTTGAACGAGGTCCTAGTAAAGTCAGTCAGACCATTGCATAGATTGAAGAAGCTAGTTGAAGAATGGTTGCTGCTTTTGCAGATTGACACTGTAAAACCAGTGCCCTCTTCCATCTGAATTGTCTAACAATCCGGATTGCCTCAGTCTGCTGTATGTACAAGGGTGATATGCAGTGATTGAATGGTACCCTTCATTCGTGTGATATTATACTAAAATTTTGCTATATGTTGCTATACCTTTTTTTGTCATTTTTTTCATTTTACATACAAGTCCTGAATGATAAATTTTACGTCATCATGATTGTAATAAAGTTCTTTTTGTAAGATGACTTTCCCTTTGAAAGATTGTTTTGTGGAGGATCCAAGAAGTAAATTGATGAATTACTTTTGTTCGATCAATCAACAATCATTTGGTCGACACCCGCATGAACGTTTGGACCTTTTCTTTTCTGTCCACATATCATCGTTATTCCTGTCTTAATATTGTTAGCAAATGGTCATTGATGCAGATTAGTCATTTTATGGGGATCTTTTCATCCCAGTCCAACTTGGGTAAGGATCTAGTGCCCAATATATTTCTTCTCTCTTACTTTGCATTTTTTGTGTGGGTGGTGATGTGAGAAGATAACCCATGGATGAGGACTGGCTAAATGCTCTATTGCCTTGGAACATAACTAAGCTCTAACTAAGTTCTAACTCAAGGCCATCATGTCATCTCATTAGGCCGGAGAGGAGCCTGGGTAACTGGACAATGGAGAAACCCAACAAGCAAAGCACGGCTGGAGTACTCTACTCGGACCCATGAAGCCTGAGCATAAACTTGCCTTTGTAGATGCCTACCTTGTCTAGCCTTCATGGATGAGAGGAGCAGCTGTGGATAAAGGGATAGGGAGCAGTCATGGAGATTGCCAAGGTAAGGAGCTGGAAATCCTACTGGAAACCAGTGAGCTGAAGGCAGATGAGCAAGTAATATCTGATTATTTTAATTGCTCTCCCTCTGTTTCCCCCACCCACACTTTGGGGGGCGGTAAAAGGAAACAATCAGATATAGAGGTATACCAGAGAACTGAGGTGGGAGAATGGTGATGAGGACCGAACTGGATCTGACAAACAAAATGGTTGAAGACATCACTATTCAAGTCTTACGAAAACATCGTATTTATTTTCTTATCCAGTAGCGTTAGAATTAATTTTTTATATTAATTTTAAATATTTAGAGTTTCTTTTGAGTCATTGTCTTTACATTTCAATCTCTTAAATGACTTGCTGGTAATTAGTATTTTGGAAGTTTTTTTATAAAAATAGTTTTATGTAGGAGCCCATGCCCCATACGATGAAATCAAGGAACATTCGGAATTTTAGAAAACCTGTTGTGCATATGGTGGGAGCTTGGCTCAAGGATTGCGGGATCAAAATCGGTCCCCGGATTGGTGACCATCTATCTGATCTGGACAGATTGGACAGTCCTCCAGACCAAATGTTGATTCGGGATTGGTTTGAATTGGCCAAATTTTTTAAAAAATCATAAAAATTTACAAAAAATCATAAAAATTTAAAAAAATATAGAAAATGAGTAAAAAATTTAAAAATGAAAAATAATGATTTTGATATTCTACCAAATACAAAGTAACTTCATTTCAAGAAATTGTCATATAACTTTAAAGTATCATCACAAACACCACAAAAAATACATTAGTAAATTACATGAATACATTGCATGAAATTAAATGAGTAGAACATTACATGTGACATAACATAATAGAAATTATATCTCAATGTCACAATCACCACCAACTTTGGAATTGCCCCTCATATGTTTTCTTCTCTTCCTTGGTTTCTCTAATTGTTAACTGACCTTGGTCAGTCATAATACGCTCATAACCATAAGAGAACAAGGAGTCCACTATTGCACTGAAGTCATGAACTCCACACTTGGCTGGAGGTGGAGGTAAGGGTGGACACCAAGGCTCATAATCTGAAAGGGGACCTGGTTCAAATGCTGTATGCTCATCAAAGACATTCATTTGACTCCAACGACCATTGCTCCATCCGCTTATCGAATGTCTCCTATCAATCTACTCATTCAACTCATTTGGGCCCGCTTAACTCATGCGTGCACTACTAGTAGATCCACCTCTACTCGAGCCACTTCCATTTTGTGGTTGTCTGGGTGGAATAAATTCTTTATCCTCCTCAAATGATGAAGGTGGCTGAGTAGTCTTTATATCAATAATATGTCGGCACCACCCTTGGGCCCATTGCTTCCAACAAGTTGCCACAACCCCACCCGGCACTTCCTCGCATGATTGGGGGCTGCACAAGATCTTGGTTTAACCCTTGGAGCGAGGGGCTTTAGTGCGAGCACAACTCGCGAGTGACTGGTTTGTGGTTCAGGCTGATTTGACTCAGTTTAGGCCCGATTCAATTGGTTTCGGGCTGGTTCAGTGGCCCTTCCACTCGGCTCAGTGGATCTCAGTTTGGTTCAAGCTCGTGTCGATCCATTTTGGCCGATCAGATATATTTCAATTTATTTGAGCTCTCTGATACACGCACCTAATGACTGACAATTTGATATGCAATCGATCTATCAGGAAGAGGAGCTGCGGAAGAATACTCAGGTGGTGGCGAACAAAGGGCTCTGTTATACTCGAAAGAGTGGAGTCATCACAAAATGTACAGTAAGGTCATATATATGACTAAATACAATAAGAAAACACAAAATAAAATATAAAATATAATTAACTTGTATAGCTGTGTATAAGACTGTAAATTTAAATGTATCCGTTTAATACTCCCCCTCAAAGTGGTTCGAAAATATTTCGCACCAACTTGAACTAAAACTTTGAAAATTGCAATCGTCCAAGGGCTTTTGTAAAAATATCTGCAACATTATCCACAATTGATATATGCTGCAAAGAAATCACCTTGTCTTGTAATTTCTCTATTACAAGATGACAATCTATCTCTATATGCTTGGTTTTCTCATGAAGAACATGATTTTTTGTAATGTGTATGGATGATTGATTATCACAATAACATTTTCTAGGTGGCACATGAAAACTGAACTTTTTCATCAGATTTAAAACCCATTGTATCTCACACGCACCAAAAGCCAAAGTTCGGTACTCAGACTCTGCTGTAGACCATGAAACTGTAGGTTGTTTCTTGATCTGCCAAGATATTGGATATATACCAAGCATAAGTACATAACCTGTAATTGATCTTCTTGTTGTTGGGCAAGATGTCCAATCTGAATTAGTATAAAGATTTAGCTCTAAAGAATTATGTTTAGGAAAGAACAAGTCATTATCAGAATATCAGGTGACCCCTTGAGAAACCTTACCACCCAAAGAGCTGCTTGTCAATGAACCTGGCGAGATTCATGCATGAATTGGCTCAATAGATTCACAACATGAGTTTTATCATGTCTGGTCACAGTTTGGTAGATTAACCTTCCAATTAAGCTACGATAAGAACTAGAGTTTGTGAGCTTTTCAGAACTGTCATCATGTAATGAATGCCTTTGTTCAAGAGGAGTGTTTGCTGGCTTGTAGGCTATTCTTGAACTTTATTTTCAAGAGAATAACTATTTTCAACAACTAAAATATCATCTACATAGATGAGAACTACAGTGAATTCATTCTCATTTACACATATAAAAAGAGAATTATCACATATTGATTGAACAAAACCAATTTGGCATTTCACAGTAGAAAACTTTTGAAACCAAGTGTGGACAACTTGCTTAAGACCATAAATTGACTTGTTGAGTTTACATACCAAATTCTCCCCCTTAACCATAACACCCTGTGGAACTTTCATATAAACTTCTTTAACCAAGTCATCGTTTAAAAATGCATTATTAACATCATACTAGTTAAGATGCTAGCCAATAATAATAGCAAGAGATAAAATAATCCGCAAAGTGGTTAGTTTTGCAACTGGTGCAAAAGTTTCATTATAATCAAGATCTTCGTTTTGAGAAAAATCTTTAGCAATTAGCCTTGCTTTATGCCTAGAAACTGAACCATTAGGATTGAATTTCAATTTGTAAACCTATTTACATCCAACAGCTTTTTTATTTAGCAGTAATTGTACAATCTCCCAAGTTTTGTTGTTATTCAAAGCTTCTAATTCTTTATCCATAACTTCTTTTCATTGAGGAATTTTACATGCAATACTATAAGAATTTGGTTCTAAAGAAGATGAAATAGAATTCGTGAAATTTATATGATGAATATCAAATTTTCATAGCTTAGAAAATTCTGAATTGGGTGATTAATAGTGTAACCTATTTTATCTTGACTACTGACGGTGGCAAAAGAAGTATGATAATCTTTAAGATATGCCGAAGCCCTCTTGACTCTGGAACTTCTAACCATCTGTGAAATCTGAACACCTTGATTTGATATATTACAAAGATCAGTCGACTGAACAATATGTTGTTTTGTCATATCTTCATCAACAGTTTCTGAACATTGATCAATAGGAACTGGACCTTCACAATTTGGTTGCTCTTCAATTGATTTAAAATATGGAAAAACATCTTCAATAAACACAACATCTTGACTAGTGAAAACTGTCTCTATACTTATCTCAAAAAATTTATAAGCCTTTTGAGATACTAGATAACCAAGAAATATACATTGTTTACTTTGGATTAAACTTATCTGAGTCCAAATAACTTGTTGAAACAAAACATAAGCAACCAAACACCTTGAGAAGAAGATAATCAGGAACTTTTTTGAAAAGCCTAACAAAAGGAATTTCTTCATTTATAGAAGAAGAAGCTGTCTATTGACAAGGAATACAGCCATTAACACACAATTAGTCTAGAACACCTTAGGCAAATTAGCTTGAATTCAAAGTGTCCTAACTAAATCAAGTATTTGCTTATACTTCTTCTCAGCCACACCATTTTGTTGATAAGCATATGTTCATGTAAAATTCCATGTGTATGAAAATGTGTTTGTAACACCTCAGAAAAGAATTCAGAACCATTATTGGTTTTAGTTATCTTTATTTTGTTTTGAAATTGTCTTTCCACATAGGCAAAAAACTCTAAGAATATTAGGCACTTGTGACTTGAAATGCATGATATAAACCCAAATCTAGAAAAATCATTCACAATAATTAAGAAAAAGCAGCCTCCATTTCTTGAAACCACATTATATGGATCCCAACGTCAACATGTATTAGTTCAAAAGGAAAATCATTAATATTAGAACTGAAAGAAAAAGGAAGCCTTGTCTATTTGCTAAGTGAACCCTCAGTACATCTAAAATCGGAACTGAATTTGTAAGGACCATATTTTTGTAGAACAACAAATCTATTTGTTGACTGATGTCTAAAATGCCAATGCCAAATCTTGGTGTCTTCCTGTTGAACAACAAGAGTAAGCAATTGCTTCTTTGGATCAAAATGATATAAGCCTCCTTTCTAAAGGCCGTCCCCAAATTTCTTCTTGGTAAGAGGATCCTGTATAACAAAATGGTCTTTAAAAAAAGTAATGCAACACTTTGCATCTCGAGTAAGTTGACTGACAAACAAGAGCTTGAAATGAGAATCAGGCACATGAAAATATTAGTAACTCTATGTCTCTTTTTAAAGAAATTGAACCTGTTCTAGCAATCAGAAGTGTAGTATTATTTGGAAGAATAATATTCTGTTGCCCCTTTGAAGTGGAAGCAGAAACAACTTCATCTGAGGATACATGAGTTGAAACTCCAGAATCAAGGATCCAAGACGTATGACTTCCAGTCATGTTCATTTGATGTGCAATGCTTGCACCTAACAATCTCAACAACTGAGAATATTGCTCAAAACTAAGAGTATGACCTCCATCATCTGTTCTCTTTACAGATTCTTATTCAAATTTACTTTATACATGTTTCTTGTAATGCGCTAGATATCCAATCAGTTTATAACATTTCTCTTTAGAATGCCCAACAAGATTACAGTGTGAACATTGCTTTTTAACTTTGGCACTCTTGTACTTATTTTAATTCTTTGCTAACATAGCGAATCCTAATTAACTAGAACAATTAGACTTCGATGGGTTTCATCTTGCAAGACAAGGGAATACGCTTTACCAACAGTAGGCAAAGGATCTGTTAACAAAATTTGACTCCGAATATTAGATTATGACTCATTTAAACCTATATGAAGTTGCACTAATTGCTTCCTATTCTGAATACCGACTGACATATTAGGTTCAAATTGAGATAGTTCATCCCAGAAACCCTTCAACACTGTATAAGATTTTGTTACAGATTCATTGCTTGCCTTAAGAAAGCAATCGATTGCTCTAAAGAATAGATCCTTGGACCATTTAAAGGAGAGAATTTAACAGCCACAACAAGACCATGCTATTAACCCTTCTCCAAGAATCGTAAAATTGATCTTTAGGAGAAGGCATTTGAATTGATCCGTTGACAAAATCAGTCTTATTTTTAGCTGAAAGAGCAATCAACATAGCCCTCTGTCAAGTAAGATAGTTGCCTCCAACAAGAGACGAAGAAACAAGAACAAAACCTGGATTATCAGACGGATGCAAGAAGGGATCGTTTGCTCCGTCTTGTGAAGCAGGAAAACTTGCTCTGAAAGAACTCGTGGACCTCACCGAAGCACCCAGCCATCGAATCTCCGACTCTGTTGTACCCGAAAGAGTGAAGTCATCACAAAATGTACAGTAATGTATATGACCAAATATAATAAGAAAACACAAAACAAAATATAAAATATAATTCACTTGTACAGTTGTACGTAAGACTGTAAAGTCAAATGTATCCGTCTAATAGAAAATAAAAAGAAAAAGATCAGCCCAGAGATGGGCCTGTCCTGGAGCCTGTCGCACCTTGATACAATTGGTCGATCCGTCCTGGTCGCCGATCAACCGCGACTATATTTGATCAAATTGGCCAATTTGGCATGGTACCATACTTGGAAGCGGAAGAATATGAGGTTCAATCAGGTTTTATCATCACGACATATATCAATACCGAAAAGGTAATGCATTTAGTTTTGATATAATTTGTATGTATGTTTGCTAAAATAATATACTAAACTAAATTCTAGGAAAGTTGAAAAATAAAACGTTGCCGTAATTTATGAAAAATAATACTTATAAAACGATGAGCACTTGTAGCAGACAAGATAGGAGCTACCGCATGGAACATTGATTAAAATACATTTTAATCATGATCGCTGAACGTTGTTTTTACATCTCTGGTTGAATGGAACATTTGGTTGCATTGCAAAATTAGTGCAACTAGACACATTAATTTCTAGTTTGATGCCATCATACACTAAGAGCCTTTGGCACAAATTTAATATGGGGGTAAATCTAACTGAACCTCAAACCAAACCAGCCGCTAGACATTGAACGCAACAATGTATACGAAAGGTATGTATGACTGAAACAGAAAATTAATTGTTCTTATTCTGATTATCCATCATTTATTTGTAACATGGTATACCAAAAACTAGTGGGTTCATTCTCTTGTTCTATTATATATTGCACATTATTTTTAGATAGTGCTTAATACTATTCAATTAATAAAGTTAAATATAGATGACATCCAATTCCAAGTTTTTTTTTTGTCATCCCTCATCGTTGATCAGATCAGATTATTTGATTAATAAATTATAATTACTTCTACTCGATGGCTATTTTTTTGTTATTGTATTTCTGTGTTGTTTTCAATTATGTGGTGTTTGGAGTCAGAAGGGTGGCGTCTTCTCTGTAGTTAGATTCACCGATTCTGGTCTTCTCTTCTCTTATCTTCTGGAGAGAGAGAGAGAGAGAGTGAAGCTGAGGAGGGATCTTATGAGAGGTGATGCCATGGTGGTCTTCTAGAAGTGTCCTCGGAGAGCTCATCAGCCGTTGGTGAGACGGTGTTGATGTTTGAAGTCCTAAAGAGCTTACTTCCAGATCCAGCTATAACAGAAGAAAGAACACACACAGAGATTAGAGAGAAGCTGAGGAGGGATCTCATGAGAGGTGATGTCATGGTGGTCTTCTAGAAGCGTTTTTGGAGAGCTCATCAGCCGTTGGTGAGACGGCGTTGATGTTTGAATTCCTAAAGAGCTTAGTTCCAGCTATAAACAGAAGAAGGAAACATCTCTTTCTCTAAGGAAGATTTCATATATACATACAGCACAGAAACCGACTCCTACATATGAAACTATGTAATACCCCGGCTATTTAAATAAAAAAAATTAGTTAATAAATATTTAATATTATTTTAATCCCTTCCTTCTCCTTTATATACCCTCTCTCTTCCCCGTCGATACCCTCCCCGGCGCCGCTTCCCCCCCCTCCTGCCTTTTTCCCTCCGCCGCGCGTTTGCGCGTTGACGCTGCCGTCGCCGCACACGCGTCACCTTCCGCCGCGACAGCCCGCCTCGGCGCCTGCGCACCCGCCTGCGTGCCGCGCCCGTCACCTCGTACCGCCGCCTCGAGCCTGCCGCCTGCTGCCCGCCGCCCACCACAAGGTGCCGCCGCCGCCCGCCACCTCGTACCTCGCCGTGCGTGCCGCCGTCTCCTCCCCGTGCGTCGCCGCTGCCCGTTGACCCCCGCCTCGCTCGCCGAGTGATGCCGCCAGTCAGCCGGCGCCGTCCCGCCTCGCGACGCCGCCCGCCGCCGCCACGTCACAGCCCCGCCGTGCGCCGCCTGCGCTACCCGCGCGCGCTGCCGCCGTGCGCCGGCCCCTTTTCTCTCCCCTCCGCGCGGTACTCTCCCTCCTCTCTCCTATCGCTCTCTCTTCTATCATTCTCTATCAACCTCCCTAGTTTATTATTTCCCTTCTACCGGCAGATTTTAAGAACACCTACCCGGCTCAATTTTTCGTCGCCGACGCAACCGCGGCAGTTTCGTCGCCAAATTCAATTTCCTTGGAATTCCGTGCGCCGTTCGCCGTCGCCGTCAAGGTAGGCGTCTCGGCTATTCTTAGCACTCTAATATCTTTGATTAAACCGTAAGAATCATGCTTAGATCACCAGGATTAGAAGATTGTAGTTAATGGGCTGTTTTGGATTTATTAGCATGATTAGATAGAGTTTAGATTAGCTTGTTTAATCATACATGTTTAGATTGTCCTATATTCATGATTATTTATCATGTTGGATAATTATTCAATTATGCATGTTAGCATGTTAGATATGTCTATATAGTTGAACCTAGTTAGATTAGCCGGTTCAACTATACAAGTTTAGGTTGATTTAATTATCCATGTATGTTAGTCGGCATTATAGGTTTTGCTATGTTTTAATCTAGATAGTTTAGTATAGTTGCATCACGATAATCTTTAATATATATTTTGATTTGTTAAAAAGTCGATGTAAGGTTTATGTATAGTGATATTAGAGTTTAGTTTAGTTTCATATATGCACTAGGTAATAGTGTCTGTCTAAGCATCCTGTTTAGATGCATCATATGTTAGACTGGTTCTGGTTTATGCTAGATTGTGGTGTGGTATGCAAATATGTGGTGCATAGAACCATGGGTGTTCATCTATGTATTTCATGTTTGATTGCCAATTAAATGTTCATGTGTTTACTGTCTGAGTTATTTATATGCTTGCATGGTGTGGAATGTGGTTAGTGCAGTGAGCTGCATTGTGATGGAAATGTACTTCACCAGACTATAGTTCGGTCACATGGGCGTGCGATGAATTAGAACAATCTCGAAAGCATCCTTCGATCCCGTATACCGCGGTTTATCCTAAGTACTCCCCTGCCTATGGGGTATTATGGGATTTAGTTACTATATGTTATTTCCTACTATATGGTAAATCTGGTGCTAGTTTTGTGATGTGACTACATTTTTCAGATGAAGCATGATATTTACTCAGATAGGTGTTTAGTTGTGTATGTTGGCATAGATGTTAGTGTTCTAGATGTGTCATTGGTTTTATGTCAGGTTGTGTATGTTGTGAGCATACCTAGAGTAGTCTAATGTGTAGGTTATGTCGGTTTTAATGCATTTAGAGTCATGTTATCATATGGGGTAGTTGAATGACTTTGTAATCAATTAATTAAAGATATATAATTAGTTTACACCCTATGTATTAAATCTGATTTTTAGGCTTAATATGTATAGTATACCACTAGAAATCATTATTATAGTGATGTAGTTCGGGTGTAAGTCCTACTGAGTCTGTGGTGACTCACCACTTCCGTTGTTAATATTTTCAGGAGTGCATGTTTAGCGCAGCAGAAGCGTAGTGGTATTTTGGAATTCGAGGAGCTAGTGGAGTACTCATTCAATGTTGGTATTTAATTTGTTTAGATAGATGTTTGTTTATGGTGTTAATATGTTGTAAAGTTTGAAATCATGAATTTGAATTGTGATTTTAGTCTTATTTGGTTTCAGACCGATATCCTTTCTCGTTACGTCGCCGGATTATCTTCCGCTGTGCATGTTAAAAATCCGGGTCGTGACAAACTGACTCTACTACGAAATGCTAACTTGACCATAAACTGACCATGAAAGAGAAGTGGGAGTAGAAACAGTAGGAACCAGAACAAACCAGTGAAAAAAAAAAAGTAACATCGTCACACCTAGGCATGCCCAGCAGTGTGCGGAGCGCTGTGGAACAACGCTGTTCTCTGTCATTCGCGGGTTTTCTGCTCAATGTTCTATGGTGTTGTAGCTTGGGCTTGGTAGCGTCCAGGGGCTAGTCCTTGTTTACGGTACGGTCCATTTTGATGCGTCTAGGTAAAAAGGTAGAACATAACTACTTTTTCATGAAAAAGTAAACATAAATATCCTGTTTGGTGCCTTGGAAAATGATTTTACTGAAAATATTTTCAACCTTTTTGTTGGTTGTAAAGTTTTCAGAAGTTTCGATTTTTATTTTCTTAAAAAGGTTTTTTGAATACTACGGCTAAAGTTTTGTAGTTGAGAAATACTTTTTTTTCTCTAAAACTTGTCTTATAATATTAGAAGTATAGTTTAAGAGTAGTTGGTGGCTTATATATTATAAAATGCATTGTGGTCGGTTTTTATAGTTTTTTTTTCTTTTAACCTACTCTATAATTTATTCTGATTTGTTCTTGGCTTTCTTTCTTCACTAAAAATGCATTTAGTTGTAAAAAAAAAGTAAAACCGGAAGAAGTACTTTTACTTTCAAACAAAGAAGAGTCATTATCTCTAAAAATTAAAAATACTTCTTTATCTTTAATTGCTATATTTAATTTTTTGAAGAACTAATATGCAATTATATATAGGTTTGTAAGAACCCATACCGTTTTCAGTCAACCGTTGCAACTAGCCAAATAAAAACATTGAACCCAAGCTGATGGGATGGGCACCAACAGACCCCAGTTTGGCTGGCGTCAGATTCGAGTCAGATAATTTTAAAAATTTATAAAAAATTCAATAAAAATATTAATATGAAAAAAATATGCTCTATTCAAATTTATATTTTGAAGACAACCTTCGTCTTCTTGACGTTACGTTGTTTAGGATACTTTATCTAAACTTTATATATGAAGTTATGTTTCGGTGTTTTTCTCATAAATTTTTTTTCTAATCAATATAATACATGTATTGACAAAAAAATGAATGGTCGGTGAGAATAGTACCGGAATACAATTTTACATATAAACTGAATAGATGTGTTTCAATAAAGTGATATCCTCTATTGGATGTAAAACATCTAGCTAGTCTAATAGGAAAACAAAAACTTTGTAACATTTCGGAAAAAAAAAATTATTTTTCCGTAATGTCCACCCCGCCCCGTTCTCTCTCTCTCTCTCTCTCTCTCTTTCTCTCTCTCTCGCCGGTTACGTCCGCCCACCCCTCTCGCCGTTACGCTCGCCTCCTTCTCTCTCTCGCCGATTTCGCCTCCGCCCCGATCTCCCTCTTTCTTGCTCTCTCTCACCGCTCCCCTGTGCCGATCTCCTCCTCCTGCCTGGACTCACCAGCCGTCGACGCATGCACACCACCGCGTCGCCATCGTCTTCCCGCGCCAGTGCCAGCGTCAGCGCCTATGCGGCCCACGGGCCACCCTCCCGCCGCGTTGATGCATCGCGCACCCGCGGCTGCACGCCACCGTGGCGACCCCCCCCCTTTCCACTGCCAGCCTCTGGCCTCCCCCCCCTCAGCGCGTTGCCTGCCAGCCGTGTAGCCCGGTCGACCCCCTCCACCGCCGCCAGCATCCCCCCCCCGGCCCGGCCGCATCGCCGTCGACGGCGAGTGCCGCCGCCGCCGCGAGCGTCGCCACCGCGCGAGCCCGGCTCAGGCCCCCAAGCCGCCCGGTCCAGCGTCCGGCCCAACGCCTTGAGCCGCCGGTTGAACTGTCCGGTTCAGTGCCGGTTCGGCCTTTTGGGATTATTGGATTTATTAAATCCAGAAATCAGAGTTAATGCCAGAAAAATAGCAGAAAATCCATAAAAATCCAGAAAATTTAAAGAAGCTTCCAGGTAGGTTTCTCAAGCTTGTCTATATATTTGACCTCATTTGGATAAGGAAATATGTATGATTTAACCTATGGACCTTGATTTGACTAGTTTAAAATTTGGACTTAAGACTAGTGATTTTTATCAAAAATTCTTGAAACTAGAACCTTGAAATTGATATTTTGAATATTATGAAACATGTTTAGCATGATTTTGGATGTATAGAAATATTTTTCATGAGATTTGACCATATGTTATTTATGTATATGATTATGTGCTAGAATGGGCCTAGAATTGAAATATAATTATGTGAAGATTTGGAAAAACTCATGGGTCATCAAATTATACCTTTTAGGACCTATTTAGGTTAGATTATGGCTGAGTACATCAGAATTTAATTTGTTTAGTTATGCCAAGCTTGATTTAAGTTAACTGTCTTGTATATGTAATTAAGTATGCCTAGTTCGGTTTGTCATTGCATGTGTTAGGATCATGTAAATTTTGATTAGTCTGGTTTCAGATTATGTATTATGTTATGCATGATATGATTATGTTCATATGGTCAAGTTTGGTGTATGTTTGATTTAGAATATGCTAACCAAGTTGGTTAGTACAAGTCTTGTCTAGTTATGGTAAAATATGTTTAATTTGGTTTCAGATCATGGGCTATGCTATGCATAGTTAGTCATGTAAATTTGGTCATGATTAGTAAGAGTTGTCATTGAGAACAAGTTCAATTATGTCGGGTTATCATATGTCTTGTCAAGTTCATTATAGATGTTATGTCTTGCATGAAGGGCTATGAAATTGGATGGTTATGTCATGTATGCATGGTATGGTTAAGTATGTCATGATTTGAAATTATGTTATGAACTCTTGATATGACGTGCTATGAAGGCTTCACTAGCCTATGTTAGTCAATTGCCCGTGGGCAGCGGAAAACTTAGATGAATCCGGCCCTCCCACAGATCCCGTATTACCGCGGTTTTCCCTTAGTGTCACCACGCCTAGGTGCACTTTGGGCTAGCTTAGTATATACTACTTCTATATATATTAGAGCTGGTGAAAGTATTTGTACATGTGAAGCAAGAAGACCAATTCCTTGCTCTTTGGCTATGTGTTTTGGAAAGGATATGAAATATGTTACTTGTGTGTCATGTATGGATGTTAAACCATGTCATATTAGAAAAATCAGATTTGTCTATTTTAATTTGGTCATGTTAAGTTAAGTCTTGAGGTCATTTAAATGATATTTGTTTAGCTTGTCTGGTCTTGTGTGCATTGGTCTAGGATTGAGTAGCATTGGCATAATCCTTTTCCTTAATAGATAATCATGATTTGGTTATGGGTTATGGATAAATATAGAAGACATGCTATTATCATTTGTATTACATCTTAATCTAGATATGTTATCTATCATTGCCTGATTATATGTTAGTTATCCGATTGGCAAGAAACGGGTGTAAATCCTACGGAGTCCCCGGATTCACCCCGTTGTGGGATAAATTTTTCAACAGGTTTTGAAGATTTAAGAGCTTGAAGATGAAGTTCAGGTGGAACCAATGGAATCGGAGCCATTTGCATTAGGAGGTTCTTGATATTCTCTACTTAGGTAGATGTTCTTGGTTATTTTTGAACAAGAGTGTGGTTGGACTTAGAAGTATGGTTCTATTCTCTTGTATGATGGATCTTATGAAAATAATTGTCTGAGTATTGGGTTTCATCCCACTGTCACGACGTTATGTATTTCCGCTGCATATTTTGAGGTTATGTTATTTAAATTTCGGGTCGTGACAAACTTCGATCCCAAAAAAATGAGCATCATTCAATGTGATAGAAACTATCTTTTTTGGGTTGAAATTCTGTCCTCCATTGGAGTGATGGGGAAGTGGGGGAGTCTTGGAGTGCTGAGAGAAGTGGGAGAAGTGAGGGAGAGTGTAGGGAAGTGGGAAGGCCCCTTTCCAAGGCCCACCACTAGCCCTTGGCAACCCGGTCTGACCTGGTCAAGCCAGGTCTCGACCCGGTCGTTGGGTCTCGCAACCCAGGTCTTGATCCAAACATATCGAGACTCGAGGTGGGGACTTAGCTAGGCAACCAAAATTCTAACCGATCCTAGCTCAACATTCCATGACCGAAGGTTCCTAGATCTGTTGGTTTTTCTCCTCTCATAATCCTCCTACAGTATTGGTATTTCTGTCTGCTGCTTCACATTTTCTTAGCATCTCAGTTTAGTCAAATCTCTTGAGTTTGTTGTTTTCTATTGCTAGCATAATCATTTTCATGACGAAAGAACATTCAGCGAGTACTTATAGGGGATCTCATTACTAAAATATATTACCCACAATAAGAAAAATATTCACCTTTCGGTCTTTATTTTAAAAAAAGCATCGTCTATTAGAATCTCTAAGTGGGGGCCAAATTGACTAATCTTTTGCATAGGTCAACGTTTTGTGGAGAAATAAATATTTCATGATGATGTTAACGAAAGTAGTTTTGCTCTACAAAGACCCCTGACCTATTAAGTAAGGGTGTCAAATGAGTTGGGTTGGCCCAAAAGTCGTTAGCCTCTAGTGGGTTGGACATGCCCCTTAATATTTTGGTCCATTGGGTTTTTCTATGATTTGAACTTGAGATTAATTTATTTAGGCCTATATGGTCTTGGCCAATTCCTTGGTGTAAGGAATTGTTCGAGTGTGAATGCAGTTTTTGGAGGGCACAACAAAAGCCACACAATCCTTGGTGTCACTCGGGCATCGGAGAATTGGTTTGGGTTGTGCAAAACTTGGGAAAAAATAAAGAAAAGGGAGAAAGAAATAAGAACACAGGGTAAACTAATGGTGTGTATAGATTGGCTCCGAATGTAAATAAGAACTTAAATGCTAACTTGTGTGCTTTTGCAAGAGTTATGCGGTGTAGGTTTTGACTTCCTTCTCCTCGGCTGGACGAGAAGAAGAGCTCGAGGGGTTTCTTTTGTTCGATTTGGTCGACACAAGTTTAGCTCACTCTGATCGATTTCTCCTGAAATGTCTAAAAGAAACAAAAACAAGTAAAGAAGGATTAGAAACAGAAGGTGTGTAGCAACATAATTAAAATGAACATAAAATGACAAAAGGGAAAGAATGGATCAGATTGGGACTAGATCTCAGCTCGCAATTTTGGTGTTTTAGGATGCATGAAAAAGGAAATAGATGCTTGAATGTATGCAAAAAAATTTTAAAATGTAAGTGAAGAGTAAAGGAAACGAAAGAAAAAGGAAATCCAAGCAGAATAGGCCCTCCGACGGAAGCACTATCATGCTAGAAATCTTGGAGCTCCAATGATGGGGCGTCGATGTCCTATTACTAGGGCACTAGAGGGCTGGACCTAGGCACCAATGGAGGTTAAATCCTTGCTTCTCTTTGGCTTGTGCATGAACTTGTGGGTGTTGAGAAAGCTCTTGGGGTCTCTCCTCTCACACAAAAAAGTGTAGAAGTTGAGGAAGAACAATGTAATGGTGTGGGTTGAGCTGGATTGATTGGGGAACCTCCAAGGGCTATGAGATATGCTTGAGAGAGGTGAAGAGCAATGGACGGCTCTTAAGGACATCTTGGTGGAGTTCTCTATGGTGTTTGGAGAGTTAGTGGATGTGTGTGGGTGTTGGGTGGAGTTTCGAGATAAGAAGAAAGTGAAAAGAGAACCCTTAAGATGCTGAGGATAATCCCTTTTTGTAACCACAAGAAAGGCAATATCAAAAATCCAAAAAGGAACAACCTACAGGTTCAAAACATCCCATTGTCATGGCACCAAACCCCCCTGATATCAGGGCATTTTGACATGCATTAATGGTGACATACTGAAAGCTGCACTCATCTAGTTAGCTAAGTACATAATTGGTTTTCTAACAAAATGCCTCAAGGTTGGGGTGTTTTAACTGAGCGGCGCAATTAGTAAACCACACATGCCTCCGACAACTCAACATTTAGATGGTCAAATTAGTTGTTCGGATCAAATTGACTACAAAATATCCCGATATAGTACAATACCCAATCAAACGTTGTAGTTTTATCAGATTTGGGAGGGAAAATTCCCACTTAAATCGAAAAATTGATTGTTGGGACCTGGTGCCCTAAAGTTGGGGCACCAGGTGGGCACCCCACTATGGGGCACCATGACTAGTAGTGCGAGAAACACAAAAATTCTAGATTTTCAGAAAAACTTTATTTTTTAGATAAGTTCTTTGAATATTATCCATAAAAATAAAAGTTGAGTGTGTCAATTAGACCAATTTGACATGTTTGCAATGGGCAGCAAAAGCAACAAATTCTTGGATTTTAGTGTTTTTGCCAAGATTGGAACTCAACGACGTAACCAAAAATCAGATTTGAATGGAATCAAAAATACCTTCACGGGATTCAACCAATCTCTCAAGACTAAGGAAGAACAAGCATATCCATGTTCTTCAAGTCATCTAAGTGCATAATCTCTAATAATATCCACACGAACCTCCTCGATAGAAGGGTATTCTTGAACATTGGACTTTTTGACGCATCTCAAATGGAGATCCACTATGTACTAGCGACCTACGGAGTGGGAGAGGATGTTGGAGAATGCTAGCCATGAAATTGACACCCTTAGCTATTAGGGTTTGGCTCAATTCGCTATTACTCTAAAAAATTAGAATTATTTTTACAAAAATTGTATTTTCTATAAATTAGGCTCATGCCCCCGTACTAATAGATCAATTTTATTGTGTGTGACCCACTAAACCTAATAATTAATTTTTTTTTAAATTAAATTCATTCTCTAATAGCATATTTAACCCCATTTCAATCACGTAAGGTATAAGCCACACCTTGTGATCTCAAACATTTTTAAGGATAATTTCATCTCTATTGAGCATTTATATCATCGGTTACTATAAGGATATAAATCTTCGTTCATCCAATGCCCTTTTGTCGGATGGAAGTACGCCATCGACTTTCGACTCCTTAGTATATCGACACTTCGGGATCCTGAACTCAAAATTGGATCAATTGGAAAATGTATTTTCCAATTATTCTCACTACCCTAGCCATGTATTTTAATATCATCTTATAAAGCATTCTCTCTCACTTACCGAGAGTAAAATATCTCTTATTGTCCACTCAATTGTCTTTGTGAGATTTTCCTTGTACTTAATTCATTAGTTGTATTGGACCAATATATTAGTGAACTATAAGTCAATAGCCAAATTATAAAATACACCAGATAAGACATGTTTGACAACTCAAGTCAATGATCTAAGCTTACAACTGTGGCAATAGAAAATTGAAATTGACAGTTAAGTAATATCCTATTCAGGGTTTTTAAGTTGAATTTGTTTAGTGAACTCATTCTAGTAATGAGTACTTATAAGTGCATCTTAATGTTTTTACACTAATGACCAATGATATCAGTCATCTCATCTTTTGAGAAGACACCACATACATTAGTCTGTCTAGATCCTTAATCTCCCATCTCAAAGATTGTATGACTAGTAGCATTTGAATCATATATCTCAAAAAATTTGATTTCATTATCATGATCTCATCATAATCAAATCATTATTACATGTGATTAAGAACTTCATTATGATATACATATCTAATAAGAGTGAGTAATGAAAATATACCAATTAATTAAATAAAATATTTTAAGAAATATCAAATCATATCAAATATGATTAACTTATAAAACATATATATATTTTTAATTTGCTACCACTACATATATATTTTATAAACTGTTTAGTATTATATACCTTGTAAGAAATATAGAGACAACAGATATAGTAGATAGATAATGTATATAGAGAAGAGCATAAATATTAAGAGAAAAATTAGATATAGTCAAATAGAAGAAGTGTATAGAGATAATAGAGAAAGAAAGTGTAGATAGAGAGTAGAGAGAGAAAGTATAAAGAGAAAAGAGAAAGTGTAAAGAAAGAAAATGTTGATAGATAGTAGAGAGACAGTGTATATAGAGAACATAGAGAGAAAGTGTATAGAGAAAGAATCGATAAAGAGTAGAAAGAAAATATACAGAGAGGAGAGAAAGTAGAGAGTGTGCAAGAGAGTAGAGTGATATTGTAGAGAGATAAAGTGTATATAGAAATCCTTACATCGAACAAAATATGAATGATGACTTCTCTATTTGACATACTTCTAATGTATTCTATATTATCTTGAAAATGATTAATTCATCATCAATCTTGGATCATGTTGGGTTGGATCAATATCTTATTTGGTCAATATCTGATCCAGTTGTAACTAACCAACTAAACTGATATGATCAAATTATATTAGTCTAATCCTTTCATATTCAACTACTACACATAATCAAATACAATTAGGTTAATCTTAGATCTGGCCGAGTTAGATCAAAATCTAATCCGGTCGGACCCAACCAACCGAACTGATCTGATCTGATCGGGTAACATTAGTTTGATCTATTTGGATTCAGCTACATAATGGATTCCAATTAGGTCAATCTCAAATCTAATCGGGTCGATCAAAATACGATCTAATCAATCTTTGATCTTATCGGATCCAACTAACTGAACTGATATGATTAGGTTACATTAATCTAATCAGTTCACATTTAACTACTATATTGATCAGATCTAATCAGATAAATTTTGAATTTGACATACTTCTATCATATTTCTATTATATTTTTAAAATGATTTATTCACCAATCATGTCAATCTTGGGTCTGACTGGGTCAGATTGGAATCCTATCCGATAAATCTCTAGTTTAGTCAAATCTAATTAACAGAATTGGTCCATAGAGTCATATTAGTCTGATCTATATGGATTCAACTACTATATAAATATGATCCAATCAGATCAATCTTAGATCTAGCTAGCTAAAATCGGAATCCGTTCTAGTCGATCCGGCCAACTGAATTGATTTGATCGTAGAGATGTCAATGGTAATTGATTATCCAATTATCTGACCCATTAAAGTTAACAAATAGTTATAGGATAGTCCGATAGCTCCTGATAGCTTAATGATATCAGTAACGAATAATTTATTAAGTTAAAGGATACACATACGAATATATCTTAAACCAAACCTAATTTCTGATATTCGTATCTTTAATTAATGTGATGATCTGACGATTCTAATTTTAGGACAAACAATATCCTCTATAAGATATATGGCTAGATTTATTTTTTATTTTATAGAAATTTTTAGGCATCTTTTCTATGTTAATTTGGTTTTAAAATAATTATAAAATTAAAATGAAAACAAAACAGGGCTCGTATGGTATTCAAGTCTTACAGATCCATTAAATATCTACCACAGTATGGCACAAGGCACTTGCTCTAGGGGTGTAAACGAAATTCGATATTCCGATATTCTGATTTGATTTCGATAAAAATTAACGGGTTTGGAACTTATTTTTGTATCTTATAAGCTATCAAAATCGGATATTTCGGTAACTTATCAGAATCAGAATCAGTTGATTATGTTTTCGTTAATCTGATTTCAATAAAAAATAATTATATATAAATAAAATTAAATAAAATAAGGTTAAATAAATTATAAAATATAATATATATGGATAAAATGATAAAAATAAAGTTATAAAAATATTATATCGAATTTTAGTAATTATATGTGTATTATTGACTCATTTTTGAATAAAAATTAATATTTAATATGTATTTCAAAATTTATCGAATTCGACTCCAATTTCGTTAACGAAATCAGAATCGGATCAAAATCGAAACATAGTGATTCCAAAATTATCAGAATCAGAACCCCTTAACCCTTATTGGAATCGAAATCAAATTTTGGTGATTCCGCTACCGAATCCGACCTATTTATAGCCTTAACTTGCTCAAACATGGGACTAGATTTGATATCTAGTTGAATCCTTTTTTCTATTATGTGGATTTGGCACTTGTGAATCCTGGTAAGTCCAAGAGGAAACGTCTGCTCAACCGTGTGACCACGCATCATGTCACAGTAAAGTCACCACGTGGTTGGGTGAAAATCCCTAGATCTTCCGTCGAGGTAATATTGAGTCCTAATGGACCTAGTTTATTATTTCCTCCTTTGCCTGATAAGGGTCGAGGAGATAAGATGGTGGTCTTACTACCACCACCTTGAAAATTCTTGATTTTTGGTGTGTCCAAGCATCTAAAAAAATCCCACGAAAATAGTAAACAAATCCTAGTGCAACTAGGACTCCACTTTTTATGTTCATCCACATTTAGAATGACAATCATTAGGAAAAGAAGATCCAAAGTTGCCATTACAAGAGTGCCACTGCTACTGGAAAAATGCCCAAATACGTTATCCATACACCCGTTCAACATCAAAGAACTTATGAGAACTCTAGGAAATCATATTTCTTAAGTTTCTACACCTTCACAAGGCTTCCTCTGTCTCCATGGAAAGAGAAAACCCAAGTTTCTAAGTTTGGAGGTTGGTGCTTGCTAAATCGAAGCACCATCTTCTAGACATCATACTAGACACTTTGGTGATACAAAATTCCGAATGGTGGGGATGGAAAGCCCTACCACACTGTAGTTGCTTTGTCAAAACGACACTCTATATACTTTTGGGAATGCATAAAATCACATGAAATAATGCCGAAATGATGCCGGTTTCAACTGAGAATTCAACATAGCTCTGATAGCATTGTAAGTAATTGACATAGGTGTAGTGGAAGTGAAAATTCCTAGAATATCATTTTCGTTGTCTTGGTTAGAACTAAATGACATCATTGAAAACTGAATTCGAACATTTTTTAATATACCTTCGTAAGAATCAACCAATCTTTCAAGACTAAAGAAGAATGAGCATATGATAATTTATACTCTCTAAGCCATCCAAGTGCATGACCTCTAGCAATATCCACATGAGCCTTCTCTATAAATGAATCTCCTTGCATGCCATACCTTTTGACTCATCCCAGATGGAGCTCCATTGCCTCCCTACAACCTCAAAGGTGGGAAAATGTGCTAGAGGTTCCTAGCCATGAAATTGACACCGTTGACTTGATTAGGTTTGGCATAATTTGTTATTATTTATATAAATTAATTTTTTTATCAAAACAGGACTTATTCTCCATACTAACAGATCAGTTCTACTATGTTAGACCCATTAGGTCTAATAGTCTATTTGGATGAGGCCTAATTAAAAGAATAAATTTTTAAATTAAATATCTTATCTGATAACAGATTTAATGGCCTTCCGGTCATGAAGGGTTCAAGCCACATTTCATGATACCAAATAATTTTATAGATGATCTCATCTCTATTGAGTATTTCCATCATTAGTTATCATATAGATATAAACCCTCATCCATCTAATGCTCTAGTTAGATAGGTGTACAACACTGACTGTCAACCCCTTGGTATATCGACATTTTAAAATCCTATACTCTGAATCAAATCAATTAGAAAACTCTTTTTTGAATTATTCTTTCTACTATAGCCATAAATTTAAAGTATTATCCCATAGGGCATTCTCTTTCATTTATCAAGAGTGAATTATCCCTTGTTGTCCATTCAATTGTCTCCATCAAGTTTTTCTTGTACCCGATTCATTAATTATATTGGACATTCAAACTGGGTGATCTATAAGTAAATAGCCAAAGCATAAGGTACATATGGTAAGATATCTTTGATGACTTAGGTTAAAGGTCTAATTGTGCAATCGTGAAGATAGACAACCCTGATTGATAGTTAGGTAAGATATGATTCATGATTTCTCATTTGGTTAATTTAGTGAACTCATTCCACTAATGAGCACTTGTATGTGCATCTTAGTGTCTTCACACCAATGACCAATGAGAACGTTTATCCTCATCATATGAGACTATATCACATGCACTAGTCTATTTGAATCTTTAGTATCCCTTCTCAAGGATACAATGACTAAGAGCACTTATGCTATATATATCTAGATGATTGATCTCATTATTATGATCTAATCATGATTCAATTATTATTACATGTGATCAAAAACTTCATTACAATATATGCATCTAAAAAGTACATATATTGAAGATATGCCAATTTAAATGAATGAGATATTTCAAGAAATGTTGAATCATATCAAATAAGGTTGGCTTGTAGGACCTTATGGGAAGCACAACAATTATCTATATGAAAATGATAATTGTGATTTTATTATGAATAAATGTTGAATAAATATGGTCAAATAAGATGTTGAATAAATATGGTCATTATCTATATCTCTAGATGTTTAATAAATGTTTGTGGGATATCAATTAAGGTTCTGTGGTCAAGAACATTATCTATATTTTTTGCTTGAATAAATGTTGATTTATTGTAAGCTTATGAAAATGATAATTGTTGTTTGACTTTGAATGGAAAAGGGTTTGCAAGTGGGAGTTTGATAAATAGTTTATTCATATTAAATATGGAAGCTCCCATGTTATGTGTAAATACTCTTCTAAAGAGGAAATGGGTTGATGTGGATCAATCTATTCTTTGGTATTATAGACTTTGTCATATTAATGAGAAAAGACTTAAGAAGCCCCATAAGGATAAAAGCATTATAGTAAATAATTTTGAATCATTAAACATATGAGAGTCTTATCTCATGAGAAAATTGATCACCTCTCCATTTAGTGTACATGGAGAGAGGGCCAATGAGTCATTAGAACTCATGCATTTAGATGTATGTTAGTCCATGTCTATTAAGGCTAAAGGTAAATACATTTCTAATTTATTACTTTCATAGATGATTTCTCTAGAAATAAATAAATATATACTTAACAAAGTACAAAATCGAGACCTTTGAAAAATTATCAGAGATCAAGAATAAATTAGAGAAATAAATAAAAAAATTATTAGAACTCTTTGATTAGATCAAGAAAAGAAATACATAAATATAAAATTTACACATTGTTTAAAGGATAATACAATCTTACCTTAATGGATACTGTAAGCACCCGGAACGGGACATCCGCGGATCTCCCCCCCCCGGAACCCCCTTACGCCCGGCCTCGGTGTTCGTCGGTGGGTGGGTGGTGTGTTTTGTGTGTGGTCGCCAGGAACCAAAGGCTCCAAAGTATGATGGGATGAAAGAAAATGAAATAGAAAGATGACCGTCGTACCTCCGGAAGCGGGGAGATTGTTGAGTTCCGACTTCTCCTCTCTCGGCCGGCCGAAAGAAGAGAGCTTAGTGAATCCCTTGCCTTCAATCCGGTTGAAGCTCCGCCTCGATTGGATCTACCTAAGAATGTCCATAAGAAAACATGTAGACAAGTGAAGGTTTCATTAGTTCTAACGAAAGCATAGCATCGAGCTCGAATTTAGATTCAAACATGCAAATGGGAAAAGACTAACCGGATTGGGGCGAAATCCCAACCCCTATTTTTGGTAGGTTTTAAACGTATATGAAATGCAAAGATGCTCTAAGACGTGCTAAATAACTTGATGATCGATGCAAAAGCGAAAAAGGGAGACAAAACTCGATAAAACGGACGATCAGAATCTAAAAATAACGAAAACAAGCTTCGTCCTTCCCGGTGCCCTGTATATAGGGCGCCGGAGAAGGTGCCCCTTTATAGGGCGCGTTGACCAAGTCAAAGCGCCCGTATACGGGGCACTAAGTACGGCCCGAACAGATTTTCTCCTCCTCTTTGCGGCGCTGCTCCGGAGTCTTTGGGAGACTTCCGGGACGAAGTAGGGGCTCCTCCTTGTAGACAATACTCAAATGAAGCCCATGGAAGAGGGTTTGGGTGCTGGATATAAGAGGAGAGACGGGTAGAAGCTCTCAAAGTTGGAGAAAAATCATATTTACGGGTGACGAAACGAGAGGGTTTTGGGGTTTTTGGTGGAAGATTTTGGATCGGTTTGAAGGCTTTTGGAGGGTGAATGTGGCTTGGAATCGTAGTGTTGGATGATCTCTAGGGTGGCACGGAGTTGGAACCTCTCCTAAGTTCAAAATGAGGCTCTATTTATAGCCCAAAAGAGGGCACTTTGGCCATTTTCGAAAAACAGTGCCATGTGGCATAGCGCCCGTATATGGGGCGCTAGCATCATGAGATATGTTAGATCGACAAGACAAGTCACTGCGGAGGGTCAAATCAGCTGTCAAATCGATCGATTTGGTTCCGGGCGCCATGTTTATAGGGCGCCTGGTGCCTGTATACGGGCGCCGGGTGCCCTGTATACGGGCGCCGGGTGCCTGTTTATAGGGCGCCCGGTGCCCTATAAATAGGGCACCGGGTGCCCTATATATAGGGCGCACAGTGCCCTATAAACGGGCGCCGGGTGCCCTATAAACGGGCGCCGGGTGCCCTATTCTTGGGGCATTCGGCCGGTCCGGTCGCTTGATGGACCCACTTTCGGAATGTGCCAAAACTCGATCTGTCCGGAAAACACGATGTGCTTTAAATATTCCTTATGAAAACAAGAATTTGAACTCTCCAACCGGGCCAAAATTGCCTGTCTACAGCTTGCCTCGCCTTGGCGTTGGCTTTGTAGGGGAGTGACATGAATGAAGTGTAGGTGAATGTAGCGAAGTGTAATGAGGCGTAACGAAATGAAGTGGTAATGGACCGAAAAGGTGACGCCAAGGTGTAGATTTAGACACGCCCTCATTGGCCTAGTTGAGTAAAACGAACTTTACCGGACTCCGAGATCGCCCTTTGTCTTATCGAAACCCTTCCTCTTGTTGATTGGTTAAGTAAACAACTAAAATCCCGCGTGGGGAGAAGCGTAACCGGCCGGGACCCGAGCTGCATGGTGTCTTGGACTCGGCGAAATGCGATAAATTGCGAAAAGTAAAGAGAAAAAGGCCAATCATCCAAGGTTGGGTTCTTCAAATTCATTGGGTTTTACTCAAGAATACTGGTTCAGTTTGACATGGAAAAACTTCTTGTTTCGATGAAACCATTAAAATTGGATCTTCCGGATAGATCAAAAACCTTCTCGAGGAGCCATAGAAAGATGGTGATGGAAAAGATAATGCATGATGTATGCTGCATGATGTATGCTGCATGATAATGCATGATGTATGCTGAGTTTAAAGAAATAGAAATAAACATAAGAAAATAGTTGAAGATATAGGTCAAACATAACGGGTCAGGACATCCGTGAAGATACCGTCGTCCCCGTTCATTTGACTTTGGCTTAACCGCGGGTCTAAAAGGTGACTGAATCCTTCATCGATTTTGTTGGAGGGGTTCTCCGACTCAGCTCTTTTAGACTCGAGGTCTTCAACGATATACATGCGAGATATATGATAATACATGCAAAATTACGGGCTCCGGGCGCCACCTTATAGGGCTCCGGGCGCCCCATTCATGGGGCACCGGGTGCCCCATTTATAGGCGCCGGGCGCCCTACTTATAGGGCGCCGGGCGCCCTACTTACGGGCGCCCGGGCGCCCTACTTACGGGCGCCGGGCGCCCTATAAGTGGGGCACTGCGCGGATTTCAATTCTTCTCCTTCCCGAGGCAGTTTTGGCTTCTATAAGAAGGGGGGTCCCCTCCTTCTTCTCCTCCACACCAGCTACAGTGCCTCTTGCCCCTCCCTTTGCTTCGATGGCTTCTTCCTCCTCCCGCCCGATCGGTTCAAATGAGATGAAAAGTTTTTACGAAGTGCCGTGTCATATTCGGAACCGGGTGTCCATGGGAGTGGTAGTGTCTTTATTAGGCACCCTCCTTCGTTACGTCTCAAAACCCTTTCTAATTGCGCGGTTATTTTGCGGGATCTCCCGAATTTCCCCGGGGCTCGCCGATAGGGCCAGGTGCTATGGATAGCCCGCTTAATGGCTGCTATCAATATTCATGTGCGGACCATTCTTAGCGGGTGGGGCTTCAACGGCATCCTTGTTCACGCCAACCACCTCCTCAAATACTTCGGGATTTTTCCTTGGCGGGTGCGCTTCTCGAGATGTGGCATCCCGATACACACACTTTTGTTTTTGACTCTTTCGAATGTACCGTTCTCTTGGAGGAGGTGGAGCTGTTCTGGGGCTTCGTGCCATGCCTGGGTACGGTCAGGCCATGTTTATCCCTGTCGGACCGGTCACCGGTTTAGACTTCCTCCGCGGCTTTATGACCACCGGAGAGGCCCGATCCATTATGGTAGGCGGCCGTATTTACACCGAAGCGTTGGCGGATTGGTCCATTGGCGTGATTCAAGGCGCCGGTGATAATGAGGACCTTTTGCTGCCCGGTGCCAAAGGCGTCGCCGCTTGCCTTGCCTCAGTGCTCCTATACCCGTGTGAGGATGGGTGGCTTGATCCTACCTGCCTCCCTTGCATTCGGGGCATTTGGTCCAATGAGTGCATAGCCCACTCGGTCTTGGGCTACCTTTATGACGGCGACTTCGCTAGCGTCGGCGAGGCCTATGTTTGGCGACATTCTCTTGTTCGTGTCTTGGGTAGCCTGGCACTTTAAGTTTGACGTGTGCTTCGGACCGGCCACAGCTTCCCGGCTTTTCGCTCGGAGCCCCCTCCAGCCTCTCACCAACCGCCTTTGCATGGAATATAAGGTTCAGAACAAGTGCCCCTCAGTGAAGACCCGTGCTGACTGGCGTTTGTACTTTTCGGCGATGAGCAGCAGCGGCTTTGTCTGTCCCACAGAGGCGGTTATGCGCCAGAATGTTCGTGCCTCTCCCACCCCCGGGGTGGATCTCCGGCTGATTACCGGTACCTCCTTCATTATCTATAATCCTCACCGATGTCCTCTTCAGTTGGGCCAACCGCGGCTCAAGGTTCCTCGTCTCTCTCACATCTCGTCCGTCAAGGATCGTCAGACGAGCACGGCGGCAGATGTTGAGGAGTGCCAGAGCATCCTTGCGATGCAGGGGATGCAAGAGCTTTTCGCCAAGTGCTTATATGGACGAAGACGAGGTCCGGAAGAGCCGGTACGTGGCGAAGGCGAGGAAGCTGCGCGGTGGTTGACCTGTGTCTCCGCCCTTTGATTGTATCCAGTTGTAGTTTGCTTTTGTTGTGTCCAGATGTATTTTGTTTGCTTTCGTTATGTCTAGGACTTTGATCAATGTAGGTGTAGGATTTGCTCGATGTAGTTTCTTTTCAGTTGTCCTAGTCCTGTCAGTGTCAGAAGAACAACAAAATATGCAAAAGTAATAGAATATCAATGTTTTGGCAATGAAATTGTATTTTTCACGAAGAATATTGCTTGTGGACACGTTCTAAGAATTTTGAAAATTTTGACCAAAGCACTTTATATTTTCACCCATGCACTTTTCTTCATTTTACCATCCTCTTTTCTACTTTTTCTATTGGGCGGGACATTTTCGGTGAGTGCAGCGCATCGTGCGGATCCCACAGTAAGTTCCTTCCAACTGCAAACTTGTAATTTATTTCGTTATCTTCATTTTCGCTGAAGGGGCCGAACCGATCCGGAGTCGTTCCGGATCGGAACGGAAGAGAGAAGGGGGCTCAGCCCCTAGCGCCCCTATGATGGGGCGCTAGGCTGCCCGGCGCCCCATCAATGGGGCGCTAGGCGTCCCATCAATGGGGCGCCGGCCCGGCGCCCCATAAATGGGGCACCTGGTCACCGAGCCCCCATCGTCTCCATTTTGCCGTTCTTGACTCATTCTAATGCTTTGCGGATGACGAAGAGGTCTCGCGTTGACGCTTCGAGTGCCGCCGGGGCCTCTTCCTCCGCCGGTGCTTCTTCTTCTGCCGGTGCCGGCTCATCGGAGCTACCTACTCTTCATCCTCCTCCGATCGTCTCGGTAACCGAATCTCGACTTTCCCTTTTGAATTTATTCATGATTGCTTCGTTCCTAACATGATTGTTTGTTTGGGCAGGGGAAGATCAAGTGCCGGATATCCTGGGAGATGGTCTTCCATGCCTACCGAGGGTTGAAGGACTTCCGGAAGGTACGGCTTGATGCAATGGATTTTGGCCCATTGCTTCGTTGTTCGGCTTTTGGGAGGACCTCCCTACGATCCGAGGCCTTGAGGGAGAGATGGGACTCTACCACCCATTCCTTCCTCTTCCCCGGGGGCATATGGTCCCTACCTTGGAGGATGTCTCCCGGATCACGGGTCTTCGTGTTCACGGTCGTGCCGTCACCGGCAAGACCTATCGCGATTACTCGGCCATGGTCCGGGATTTTTCGGGTCATCCGGTCCCACACCGCACGGCGGACTGCGCGTTATGAAGCGCACGGTGTCGGGAACAGCTTGGTCCGGGCAACGCCGGTGTGGGTAAGGATGATGTAGTGGCGGTTGTGCTCGACGAGTTGACGAAACGCGTCGAGCGCTCCTGGTCGGTGAGGAGGGCACTGTTGAGGCCGACCAGGATCTCCGCCGGTTCCTTCTCTTCTTCCTCACCCGTCTTCTTCTAGCCTCGAAGACAGACAGGGTGCACTTGCGGTTCCTCCCTTTTCTTGCTGACCTGTTGAAGGTTGGTGAGTATGAGTGGGGTGCCGCCATGCTGGCTCATCTGTTTTCCTCGCTGGCGATGGAGAGTGGTCCGGTTTCAGTAGCCGGCTTTACTCCATTCCTTCAGGTATGCCTCGTTCTTTTGTTCATTATCAATTCTGCCTTGTCTCTTTTGGTGACTAACTGAGCTTTTATTTTGACAGGTATGGAGTTACTACTACATCCCCCTGGGCCGTGCTCTGCTGAAGGATGACCCCGAGTACCCTCTTATCGGTAGGCTGGGTTGCTACACGATCTGCTTCCTCCCATCCTTACCAGGCGGAGAACCTGAGGAGGCTTCTGCTCTGCTTTCCTCATCACGAGGTATTCTGTTACTTTTCTCCTTCTTAACTCTTGGTTCTTCTTGTTTATTGCTCTGCCTTGCTTTTTCAGGTGGTATGGCAACCTTTTTCAGATCTTCATTTGGATCGGCAGCCGTGGGTTTTGGAGGGTCGTCCGGCTTTTGGCCGTGACACCTTCTTGATCTGCCTGAACGAGATGGAGCCACTTTGGGTGCGTCTCACGATGCGCTCATTGGGGCTTCACCAGAGTGGGTGGATCTTCCACCTTACCCACACCGGGTCGTTCTACTCGCGGCCCGATCCGGGAGATTGACCGGAAGAAGGAAGGCCGGTTGCTTTGTCCGGATCTGGAAGAGGGGTGGCACCCCAGTGACTTCCAGTGCCTCTGATAGTGATGACTATCTGCGTCGCTATGTGGCGACATTCGCCCACCTTTTCACCGAGGGTGGAGAGGTACGCACTTGTTGTTTTCACCACTGTTCTTCCTTTGCTTTGATGTCTAACTGTATGTTGCTTTCAGAGCATTCAGGCGGAGCTGTCTCGTTTGAGGGCAGGGACAGCATCTTTGGAGGCTGAGTTGGAGCGACAGTATTTTTCGTACTTTGCACCTTTCCATTGTTGGTTAACCGACCTTTCTTTCTTCTTTCTTTCGGCGACGTCGCTACCGAGGTTCCCGCCGGCGAGGTAACACTCTTTATTTTTCCTTAATTCCGTGAATGAATGTTGTTATTTGTCTCCTCTATTTCCTTTCGGATCTCTCGGCTCCGCGAGCGCGTGGCCGAACCGGAGTTGGGTTCCCATCCGGCTGCCCCGAGCCGACGGCTTTTGATGAGCCTCCCTTCGAGCCGTTTGACTTTGGTCGGCCCTACGGGTCCCGAGTTACCTTCTCACCCTTTGCCGGTCGACCCTCCTCCCTTCATTCCTGCCGATCCTGGGAGCAGTTCTTCTGAGACGGGCTTCCTTCTTGAGGTGATTACTGCTTTTACTTATATTGTCTTCTTTCTTCATTTTCCTTGCTAATCTTTTCTTTTCTTGCAGATTGCCCAGCTGAAGGAACGGGTGGAGGCCCTTACTACTGAGGTGAATCTCCTTGACTTTCTCTTACTCTGCTTTGCTTGATTCTAACATTTTCCTTTTGTAGAACAAGGATCTTTGGGCGAGGATTTCTGATCTTCCCGCAGGGGGTGCTCCGCCTCCTACTGGTGATCCCTTGGGTTTTCAGCCGCCTTCTACCGATGATCCCTTGGGTTTTCAAGACAAGGTACATAATTTTCTGCTCGCTTGTTATCATTTTCTTTCTTTCCTGACATTTTCCCGGTAGGTGATGGAGCTACAGAGGGAGCTCGGGCTCGAGCCCCTCGTAGGCATTCCGGATCCTGGTTCCTCTACTTCCGAGGTGCGATGTTTTTATTATGATTTTAAACTGGAAATGCTTGACCGACGTCTCCTTTGGTTTCCACAGGCGCTCGGAGGATAGAGGAGCCGACACGGGAGGTACATGTCCGATTCTTTTTCCTTAAGTCGCTTTTACAGAATCGATGTATCTCTTTGTCATCTCGTAGGTCGGGAGACCGGAGACTCGTGTGGTCGAGTTGTCACGGCCGAGTCCGAGCGCATCCTCCTTCTTCGTCTTGAGCATTCCGGAGCTCCACCGGGTGGAGGCTGAGCATCGTCAGTTGATGATGCAAGCGTTGCAGTCTCGGAGCCATTCCCACCGCTCTGATTCTCGAGGGACCACACTGAGGGGACCTGCCCACTCAGGTTCCTCTCAGTCCAGTAGTCGTAGGAGGCGAGATGAGGAGAGACTTGCCATGCCACCTCCGGATGATCAGGCACCGGCGAGAGGGAGGCGTCGAGTTGTGACGTGCCGACCCCCTCCTATCTTTGATGTTCTCTGTTTTTCCATAGTGATGTTTGTTGGCTTCTTTCCTGAGTCCCTGCTTTTACTCGAAGGGCGAGTAGGAATCTATTCAGGCTTAGTCCCTTGGAAGAAAACGGGTGAAATTGCCTTGATCTTTTGTCAAGGGACATAGGCCTTATCAAGGTAAAATAACGAAAAACATAAGTGTGCATAGAAAGGAAACATGCAAGACCGAAATTAAACATGAATGCAAAGGCAACTAGCAAAGCAAATTTTTAGGTGTTTTGGGATTTTTGATTTGTTTGGGTTTTGAATATTCTCTCTTTTTTAGAATTTTGATTTTTAAGATTCGTTTGGTATTTTCCAAAGTATTTGATTTTTTTTTTTTTTTTGTTGGTGTGAGGGACACGATCATTTCATCCTTTGCCCTGCTTGCCATAGGTGCTTCTTATTGTTACTTAAGGGTTAAGAGTAGGCATCACGTGTAAGGAAGTGCCTAGCTTGAGATCTCCCCGACCTTTTGCCCTTGATAGGCTATGGTTCTTCTTGGGTCTAGTCGGTCAACCTTACCCGCAAGGTTAAGGAGGGAAGAGGACTGATGGTAAGTCCTTACTAAGATTTAGGGGTGTCGAACTTGTTTCTCTACTAATACCTACATTGCCCGTTTGGGTTTTGACCTCTTCGGGTCTTTCCTTCTAGCCCATTTTCTTTGATGGCCCACATTCGTACAGTCTTTCTTCTTTTTTGCTTGATTTTTGACACGAGGGGTTATTGCCCATCTTTTGGAGCCCTTTTCTTTTGGACTTTTGTTGGTACACATTCGAACAGTCTATTCTTTTGCCGACTGAGGGGTCATTGCCCATCTTTTGGCACCTTTCCTTCTAATAAAAAGGTCGGACCTTCGCAGGCATTTTCCAACTAAGGCAATGGGCATTTTCGATACTCCTCATTCTAACCCCTTTCATCTATTCGGACCGAAACAAGAAGAGAATGGGATTAGGTTGACCTTCCTTTGCCAAGCGTTGCCTAGCTTTCTCTCTGACTTGTGATCATCGGATCTCAAAGCTAGGTGTGTAGTGTGTGCAGTATGATGCCTATCCTTATTTCCCTAAGTGACAAGTTGATGCTCCGGGTAAGTAAGCGTTGGATGCTATCATTATACTTCACACCTTTGGATTTTATAGATTTTTTGTGATTTTTGTTCTAAGGGAAATATTTTTTGAGGTAGACACCATTCCGGGGATGAGCTAGCTCTTCTCCTTCTGCATTAGTCAGCTTATATGAATTACCGGGATAAATGACCGAAATAACATAAGGACCCTCCCAATTTGGTTGAAGTTTGGAGCGGGGACCGCCCGGCTTAACAAATATTCTTTTAAGCACAACCTCACCGACTTCAAATTTTCTCTCCACCACCCTCCTCTGATAAAATCTTTTAAGTCTATTTTGGTAAGATCTAGCATGTTCGGCAGCGGCCAGCCTCCTCTCATCCAAGAGTTCGAGTTGCGTGAGAAGAGAATCTCGACGTTCATCCATTGGGATATCTCGATCGATCTGGACTCGGAGAGAAGGAATGATTACTTCGTATGGAACTACCGCCTCCATCCCAAATGCCAAGGCATAGGGGGTCTGACCCGTTGGGGTTCGAATAGAAGTGCGGTAGGCCCATAGGGCATCAACTAACTTATTCGGCCAGCCTGCGATCTTGCTAGTCTTACAAGTCTTCTTAATGATTTTTATCAGGGTTTTATTGGTGGCTTCAGCTTGACCGTTGCCTTGAGGATAATATGGAGATGAATGATGCAATTTGATGCAATACACATTTGCAAAGGTCGCGTAGCTCTGAGAGATGAATTGCGGTCCATTGTCGGTGATGATGTCGCTTGGGATCCCGAACACGGCAATGATGTTGCGCTTGATGAAGGTGCGGATTGATGCCTTGATCTCCGCATATGCTTCCGCTTCGCCCATTTGGTGAAGTACTCCGTTGCAGTTAGGATGAATGATTTGGTTTTGTTTGTGGAGTTTGGGTCACCGAGAGGTCCGATAACATCAAAAGCCCACATAGCGAAAGGCCATGGGGCGTGGATCGGATGAAGGGAAGATGCGGGAGAGTGAATCTTGTCGGCGTGGAGTTGACATTGATGACGATGCCGGACAAAGATCGAGCAATCTTCTTCCCGGAGTAGGCCAATAATACCCTTGCTCGATGATCTTCTTGGCGAGGGCTTGAGCATTTACATGGCCTCCGCATACTCCGGAGTGTGCTTCTCCGAGTACCAATTCGGCTTCCTCTTCATCTACGCATCTTAACGTAACACCGGCCAAGCTCCTTTTGTAAAGCGTCCCGCCTAAGATGGTGTATCTCTCGGGAGACTCTCCTTATGGCTCTCTTCTCTTCGGCAGTTGATCCCGGCGGGTATGTCTGATCCTGACAGTAATTCGCAATCTCATGATACCATGGTTTTTCACCCTCTTCTAGTTCTCCCAACTCGACTAAAGATACTTCCTCCTTTTGCTCAATGTACTCTTTCCTTTCAAACTTCTCCTTAACCTTCAAGAACCGTGCATCTTCTACTGCCGGAATGGTATGTCGGCGAACATAGATCGTCCTAACCAGAGAGGCAAGAGCGTCGGCGAGAATATTTTGAGCACGAGGGACATGAATGAATTCGAGTTTGGAGAATAGCTTGATGTAGCAAGTGGTGAGTTCTTGGTATGGTTTGAGCCCCGGGATGAGATGTGCGATATTTGGCCGCACAGCGAAGTATCAAGCGACTATCACCGATTACCCTTAGTTTAGTGACACCGTAGAAGTGAGCGGCCTCCGGTCAGGCCAACAAGGCTTCATACTCGGCTATATTGTTTGTTCTTGGAAAATGGAGTGAAAAGCTTTGTGGAATGGTGACACCTTCGGGAGATAGAAGAACAATCCCTATCCCTCTACCCCTGGGAGTTTAATGCCCCGTCAAAATATAGAGTCCACAGATTAGAAGATTGAATGGACATCAATTCTTCGTCGGGAAGATCTGACTGGATAGGGTCAAAGGTTGGGATAGGATGGTGGGCAAGGTGCTCGGCAATTGCATAGCCCTTGATTGCCTTCTGTTGGGTGTAGGTGATGTCAAATTGGGAGAGGAAACTGCGGCGTGCCAAACGATCGGTCGGGACGATTTTTCAAGGAGAAATTTGATGGGGTTCATGCGAGCAATGAGATTAACCTCGTGAGCCGAAAGTAATGTTTGAGCTTCGGACCACCCAAACCGGGCGGCACGAGGTTTTCTCCATGGTTGTATACTTTTGTTCACAAGGATCAAAGATTTTGGACGGATAGTATGCCGCTCGCTCTTTCCCTTCATCATCTACTTGTGCCAACACGCTCCCAAGGATCCCTCCAAGGCGAGATGTATAAGATCATGGGTTTGCGGGAACCGGAGGTTTGAGCACGGGTGGGCTTGACAAATATTTCTTCAAACCATTGAATGCCTCTTGACACCTCGAATCCCATCTGAATTCGGCCTTCGCCTTGGTTAACTCATAGAAAGGTTTGCACCTTTGGGAGTCTTTGTGAGATAAACCGGCGAACGAACCGTAACCGCCAATCAACCCTCTCGGCTCTTTTAGGTTCTTTGGTGGAGGCATGCCAATAATAGCTTTGGCCTTGTTGGGATCGATTTCGATGCCTCTTTTTTGCGACAATGAACCCAAGTAATTTTTCAGACGATACTCCAAACACACATTTCTTGGGGTTCATCTTGAGCTTATATTCCCTGGCTCGTTGCAAAACCCTCTTCAATACCTCAGCATGCTCCTTTTGGGTTCGAGATTTGACCACTAAATCATCCACGTACACCTCTACAAATTTATGCATCATATCATGAAATATTGCTACCATGGCCCTTTGATAAGTTGCTCCGGCATTCTTTAATCCGAAGGGCATGACAACGTAACAATAAGTTCCCCAAGGTGTAGTGAATGAGGTCTTCTCTTGATCCTCTTACGCTAACCGGATTTGATTATACCCGAGTATCCATCCATGAATGATAGGGTTTCGTATCCACCGTGTTGTCAACAAGAACATCGATATGAGGAAGGGGAAATCATCTTTTGGACACGCTCGGTTTAAGTCCCCGAAGTCAATGCAAATTCGAATCTTTCCATCCTTTTTCATGACTGGACTATATTTGCCACCCATTGTGGATAGAGGACGACTCTAATGAATTTTGCTTGGTGCAACTTATCGACCTCTTCCTTCATCTTTAATGCCACGTCTGGGTGGAATCTTCTTAACCTTTGCTTGTCCGGGGTAGCCTCAGGTTTTAAAGTCAGTCGATGTTCTACCAATGATTTATCTAACCCCGGCATATCCTCGTATGTCCAAGCGAACGTGTCTTTGTATTCTTGCAATACCCCCATTAGATTCTGTTCTTCTAAAGGGGTGAGGTTGGCATTGATGAGGATATTCTTAGGATCTTCCGGTGTTCCAAGATTAAGTTCCTTAGTCGGTTCATCCACCGTGGCTGATGGTTCTTCGAATCTTCTTAAACCGGATGCATAGGCATCAGCCAAATCCTCCTCTTCATCCTCGGTGTCAGGATCCTTTTCTGATACAACCTCGTAGACCCCCAAAGTTGGATCAACATTGTTTCTCTCCTCATATCGAATTTCTCCTATCTGGATTGCATCCTCTAAATATTCCGGTAGCTTGGCGCATTTTAAGCTTTTCTGAGCTAACTGATGCGAGATATCTCCCTGGAACTCTTCTACCTCTCGATTTTTGTTTTGCTTTTCTTGTAAACTAAACCTAAAGAAGAAGAAGGTAAATAAGGAGGTGAGGAGGAGGTGGAAGGAGTGGAATTTATTGCCGAAGGGCAAAGGAGATCGATCAGAGATCGGGTGGCCTCCTCATTGGGGTTGTGCTTCGGAGCGAGTTGGGATGTTTCTTCGAGCGAGATTTGGTTTGAGAAAAGGACATTTTTTTTTGATCTTTTTGAGAAGTACTAAACATAAATACAGTGGGGGTTTGGTTGGTTGTTGTTTCTGACGGGGGTTGAGATATTGATAGAGAGGGGAACGAATCAAGCAAAGACAGGTAAAGAGGGCATCCGTCTTTGCTATCTGGAACCGACAATGGATTTGTCGGGAATGAGTCTGCTAGATCCGAGGAGATGACACTTGTTGAATGCCCTGGATTCTCGACCGTTAGAAGGCTCGTTGCGAACGATTCATCACTTGACCCTTCTTCAAAGAAATAACCATGATACGTCAATATGTGTCTCATCCCCTAGGTCGCCCACCTTCTTCCTCTTCACTTGTTCTTGTGGTTCCTGCTCTTCAATCATTTGTATTGTTTCTCTTTTATCAAAGAACTTGCGCGTACATCCTTGGAAGTATTTTTGGCCGTTTTTTGGCCATTATCACGTGTCCCATCATACCCTACCCCATTCCTTGATGTCGTCTTCACTAGCCGAATGGGTTCTGTGATGCCTTGCGTTCTTTCCCCCGGTCCTCGGCCTTCTTGATATCCCGGACTCTCCATCATACGCCACCCAAGGGTTTTGGCGTTATCTTTCTTCTTTCTCCAAACTTGCCTAGATCTGTCTTTTATCCCTTGGTAGATCAAGGATTGTAAATATGGTTGATTCGGCAAGCCGGGGGGAGAGTAACCAAGCAATCCACGGGCATACTCACTACTTTGACAACTTGTCCCTTGAAGGGAAATTTGATGCACTGATGATTGGTTGAAGCTACGGCCTCTAATGCTTCCGTAAGGCCTTCCCAGGATGGCTTTGTAAGTTGGATCCATATCCAAAACATGGAAGTCGACAGTAACAACCCGGGGTCCGAGTTTGACTTCAAGTGTGACCATGCCATGGGCGGGCCTCTTGGAATTATCGTATGCTGTCACGGTGATTTGCGATGGCCGAATATCTTCTTCTGGGATTCCACACAACTGTAGTGTTTCTGGTGGCAAGACATTAATAGATGCACCGGTGTCAACTAGACAAGACTCAATATCTGTTCTGTTGATACTGATAGTGATACATAGTGCATATTTTCTTGTTTACGGTTCGGCCAATTCTTCATTAGTGAAAATGAGAGCAGGATGTTCACTTCTCGGGGTTAAAGCGATGTAATCTTTTACGGGGAGAGTTTCATTGACCATCACTCTTTGCGAGATATTGTTGAAGTACTTCTTGATGAGCTTTGGACCTTTTAATTAGCTCCGTAATGGAAATTCGCGCGGGGGTTTTATCCGGGTGCTTCACAAATCATAAGATGTTCCCTGGTACGGCTCTTCCGGTGTTCTTCTTCTTCTTGCGGTCGTCCCTGGTTGACCGGCACAGGGGAAAAATTCTTTGGAACATACGCCCGCTTCTAAGCACCGTGGCGAGCCGGGGAGTTATGGTTGGTGTAGTGGAGATAGACGGAGGGTTAGGTCGGATGATAGGAGGCCTAGGCGGGGGTGGAGTGATGATGGTCCGAGTTGTAGGGGTACGAGTGGATTGTGGTGGCATGGTTGCACGAGGTGGTACAATGATGGGTCCTAGTGGCGGTGGTATTTGTGGGGGCTCGACTGGGCGGATCAAGGTCCTACCCGGTTGGAGTTGTATGGCTGGTGGTGTTATGGTTGGTTGTGGTGGCGTGCGGATAATCGGCGGTTGGCTTCTTCTGGCGGGGATAACTCGGGGTATGGAGTGAACGGTTCGGTTAACGTGGTTTGGAGGGTTGGTGTTTATGAAGGAAGCAGGTCCCTCTATTTGCCAATTTTGACCTCTATCGCGGGGTTCATCAGTGGAGGTTAAGATAGGGTTAACCCTCTGGTTTTCTGGTGCTGTTGCCGGTGCGTGCGCGGGTAGCGGGTTCTGAATAATTCCCAGGCCGGGTTCCTGTTGTTGTTGTCGAGCTGGTGCTGCCGTCGCCGCCGGGGTTGGTTTTTCACCGCTTTGATGTATTCGCCCATTTGGCCCCGGTCAATGCTCCCTTGCTCGTGGAGGTCATGGATGTAATCTTTAAACCGAAAGCGAGTTCTCCACCGTATGCCACAGGGAATCGTGGTACAAGCGTACTTGTCCGTGTTGGCATTCTGTGGCCACTCCAACTTTTCTCTCGGTAATGAGATGCCCGCCGCCATAAGAGCGTTAAAAATATCTACGAGAGAGTATGGTAATGGCGGGTAATGATTTCTCCTAGGCCCTACTCTTCGTGGTACATAGGTGCCGGGGGAGGTGCCTGGTTGTAGGTGGTCGGTGGCGGGGAGGTTGAGGTGCAAATGTACGTACGGCCAAGCTGCCGGGGTTCTTTGGGGGCGGTGTCCTGTATTGGTTGTTGGGGGTATTGGTTCGGCGCTTGGTGGCGGAAAGGTTGGGGTTGGATGCGGGGGCGAGGTGCCGGTTGGATTTGGCGTGGGTTTCTATCTTGGGGATTCTGTATTCTTGTTGGTGGTTGATGGGCGGGTTCCCTAGGATATTGACGTGTTCGTTGGTTACCACGCCTTCGGTCACGGGCCCGAAGTGGTGGTGGTTGTTTTTTTGGTGACTCGGGGCCTAGGGTCGAAAAGGTTCATAATGGGAGAGTCTCGGAGCCGTGTTTGGATATACCGTGCTCTCTCATAGAGTTCGCTCATCGTGGCGGGGTGATGTAATGCCAATACATTTTTTAAAGCGGGAGTGGCGTTGGTGATGATCATCTTAACTTGTTCCGATTCGGACGGTGCATTTGTCAATCTTTCTCGCCATTGCTCTCCACCTATCGCATACACGATGAAATCTTCATCATTCTTCATCCTTTCGGCCATGAGGTCGGTGATGGAATAAGTTGGTCCGACCCTATCTTGATATCTTTGCAAAAATTTGGCCTTGACGATTTCAAAGTTACTCGCCTGCGAAGGGTCAAGCGAGTAAAACCACTCTAGAGCCGAGCCCTCCAATGATCTTCGGAAAAGAAAAGCCGGGGCCCTCGGATCGTTACGCCACATTACTGACTCATACAGAAAGTCTTTAACATGAATGAAGGGATTACCGGTTCCGTTGTAGCGACGGTATACCGGCATCTCAGAGGGGGGTAGATGAAAAGTAGGGAGAAAAGGAAGAGAAATTTCGGGGGCTGCCTTGGCGTCGATCAAACGTCGGAGTTCTCTATATTGTTCGTCCATGCGATTGATTTTATTGATCATAGCCGGATCGACAGAAGGTTCCCCAAGAGGAGGAGGAGGAGCGGGTGCTTGGTGCACCGGGATCGGGATTTGGTGGGCCGAAGTGACCGGATGAGAAGGGTATATTGGGGGATGTACCAAAGGGGGAGTAGGGTTGAGATGATTAGAAGAATAAACTGGTGGTCTAGAAGGGACGACCACATTCGTATGGGGGTGATCTAGATTAGCCACCGGATGAGGAGAAATTGGGGCTAGGAGCCCGGTATGGGAATGGCCATGAGTGGGCACATTGGGTTGGTGTGCCACTGACCGAGGAGTAGAGATATGAAGGCCACATTCGGTAGGAATGTGGTCGGTGGGGGACTTGCCCTTGAGAATGGCTTTGATAGCCTGGAGTTGGGTAGGGTCGGCATGAGAGAATGCCTCCCAAAGTGAATTTGGATTGGGTCGAGGAGAAGTTTGAATAGGTTCAGGGAGAACTTCAGGTTCGTTGACGGCACATACGGCATCAGGGTAGAAGTAAGACTGGTCGTATTCCAATTGCAGTTGCTCGCATCTTTGATCCGCCATTCCGATAACTCGACCTGACCTCAAGTTCATAAACACGACAGAAAAAGAAGGTTGGCAAATAAAAGTTCAAGAATTTTTTTGGTTTTGATTTTTGACCTCTTTTGTTTTGATTTTCTTTTGTTTGGACAAGCAAGTTGTCAAGCAAATTAACCTCAAGTAAATTTTTTGTTTTGGTTCTTTTCAGGTGATTTTGGGATTTTTGTTTAGTTTTCGCTTTTGTTTGCAAACAAGTATTAGCAAAGACTTGAAATGATTAACATAATTTTTTTGGTTCAATCTCAAATTAATGACTTGTTAAGAGAATTATTGTCCACTCAAATAAATGGGTAAGACCCTATGCTCTCATAACGTCGAGCAATCTAAGGTTGTCACTCTTTTCACAAAGATATGTAATAGGTATTCCGGGTTTTGGGATAAAGTGGTACAACCAGCCCGACCAGTGAACAGGGAATCCTTCACGTCTGGGGACTTATGGAGGCCTTGATGGAAGCTACCCGGTCCTTCCGAGAGGGAATCCCCGGAGGAGGAGTTGGCAACCACCAAGAGGGGTGTTTGGATGTGTGGGGCTTTGGGAGGAGAGAGCCTCCCTTCTCGGATGTCCTAAGGAGACGGGCGGACCCGAAGCTCCGATGCAAACTAAATGCAAGTGAAATTTCAAGGAATAAGAAGCAACCAAGAAGAAAATAAAAGCATACAATGATTAATGAGATGTTTGTAGGAAGCAAGTGAAAAAGGCAATGATATAAAATTAAGCTAGGATGGAAGAAAGAACTAATTTAACTAAGCATGCTTTGAAAGATTTAAAGGGGAACTAGACTTAGCAAAGAAGATGATATCTAAAATACTAAGGTGAAATAAGTTGATTATCAAAGCTGGAAATCAGATGGATATGCTTTTAAAAAGATAAACGGAGAGCAAGTAAACTTGGAAGAGACAAGATGATGCTTCGAAGAAAAGTAAGCAACGTAAACAAGCAACAATGTAAGGAAATGGAAATGACTCACATGGAAATGAAAGTAAACATGATTTTCAGATGGACATTCTTAGGAAAATAAAGTGGGATTTCACTAAAGCAAAGTCGGTCCCACCGTGGTCGCCAAAAGGTGTAAGCACCCGGAACGGGACATCCGCGGATCTCCCCCCCGGAACCCCCTTACGCCCGGCCTCGGTGTTCGTCGGTGGGTGGGTGGTGTGTTTTGTGTGTGGTCGCCAGGAACCAAAGGCTCCAAAGTATGATGGGATGAAAGAAAATGAAATAGAAAGATGACCGTCGTACCTCCGGAAGCGGGGAGATTGTTGAGTTCCGACTTCTCCTCTCTCGGCCGGCCGAAAGAAGAGAGCTTAGTGAATCCCTTGCCTTCAATCCGGTTGAAGCTCCGCCTCGATTGGATCTACCTAAGAATGTCCATAAGAAAACATGTAGACAAGTGAAGGTTTCATTAGTTCTAACGAAAGCATAGCATCGAGCTCGAATTTAGATTCAAACATGCAAATGGGAAAAGACTAACCGGATTGGGGCGAAATCCCAACCCCTATTTTTGGTAGGTTTTAAACGTATATGAAATGCAAAGATGCTCTAAGACGTGCTAAATAACTTGATGATCGATGCAAAAGCGAAAAAGGGAGACAAAACTCGATAAAACGGACGATCAGAATCTAAAAATAACGAAAACAAGCTTCTGTCCTTCCTGGTGCCCTGTATATAGGGCGCCAGGAGAAGGTGCCCCCTTTATAGGGCGCGTTGACCAAGTCAAAGCGCCCTGTATACGGGGCACTAAGTCTGGCCCGAACAGATTTTCTCCTCCTCTTTGCGGCGCTGCTCCGGAGTGCTGGGAGACTTCCAGGACGAAGTAGGGGCTCCTCCTTGTAGACAATACTCAAATGAAGCCCATGGAAGAGGGTTTGGGTGCTGGATATAAGAGGAGAGACGGGTAGAAGCTCTCAAAGTTGGAGAAAAATCATATTTCTGGGTGACAGAAACAGAGGGTTTTGGGGTTTTTGGTGGAAGATTTTGGATCGGTTTGAAGGCTTTTGGAGGGTGAATGTGGCTTGGAATCGTAGTGTTGGATGATCTCTAGGGTGGCACGGAGTTGGAACCTCTCCTAAGTTCAAAATGAGGCTCTATTTATAGCCCAAAAGAGGGCACTTTGGCCATTTTCGAAAAACAGTGCCATGTGGCATAGCGCCCTGTATATGGGGCGCTAGCATCATGAGATATGTCAGATCGACAAGACAAGTCACTGCGGGGGGTCAAATCAGCCTGTCAAATCGATCGGATTTGGTTCCAGGCGCCCTGTTTATAGGGCGCCTGGTGCCCTGTATACAGGGCGCCAGGTGCCCTGTATACAGGGCGCCAGGTGCCCTGTTTATAGGGCGCCTGGTGCCCTATAAATAGGGCGCCAGGTGCCCTATATATAGGGCGCCTGGTGCCCTATAAACAGGGCGCCAGGTGCCCTATTCTTGGGGCATTCGGCCGGTCTGGTCGCTTGATGGACCCACTTTCGGAATGTGCCAAAACTCGATCTGTCCGGAAAACACGATGTGCTTTAAATATTCCTTATGAAAACAAGAATTTGAACTCTCCAACTGGGCCAAAATTGCGTGTCTACAGATACCTTCTTAAACTCCTTAAGTTAATAAAGTAGCTGAAAAGGGAGAAACCATATTGTGTAAGACATGGTATAGATAATGATAACCTTTGTGTAATCTTCTTTGTCTCCTTAGGGCTATGCTCTCAATATAACCACTTATATTTTTAACTAAAGTACATTATATGTCTATTCCAACTACATGTGAGATATGGAAGGAGTTAAAGCTTGGCCATAAGCTTGTTAGGGTTTTGGAATGTCCAACCCCTATGAAGAGATATAACTTTAGCAAGTTGGAATATAAGATTGAGAAGTGTACATTTGTAGGATATACTAAGAAGACTTAATGGATATCATTTGTACATTCCTTATGGACAAAGAGTACATGTGTTTTATAGTGTTGTATTCTTAAAAGAAAATTTTCTCCTTAAGGAAGATAATGGAAGCAATGTAGAGTTAGAGAAGTTCCAATCCCACAAGCCAAGAACACTTTTACTAAGGTACTACTTGTGAGTTACACACAGACAATTGGTAGCATGGATGGAGGATTTAGAATTCTCTATCTGCACCTATAAAGGCTCCCCTAGGTAGAACCTAACCTCGTTGCCTTGCATACCACTCGGCATTAGGGTTGATTTTCAGGAGGTAGAAATAGAATTATACTACCCTATTGGATGCACCTCACCCTTGAAAAGTAAGGGCAATCTAATTTAGAGGTAGATTGGGAGGAGGAAATAAAGGCGAAGGGAACATGTGTGGAGTGTGTGGCCACCATAAACTGTGAGTTTCAATAAATTAAAAGGAGAGTTTGACCTACATACCTCGAAGACAGTGTGTGTGAGTTCTAACTTTCTTTTCCTAGACTAGTTGACGATGAGGAGCTCTTTAATATGATTCGATCTATTTCTACGCAATTCAAAGACAATAAAAATAAGTGAAAAGTGAATTAGAAATAAGTGAATTGTAGAATCTATGTAGAAAACAACATAAAAATGGTAAACAAAAAGGAAATGACTGGGGTTAGCCCTAACCCCTCATTTTTGGAATTTTCATAATATGACACAATGCAAAAATACGTGAAAATGATGCTAATTGAATAAAGTGAAGTTGGAAGTGAAAGGGATCAAATATGAGTGAAAAGGTAAAGAAACAACATTTTAATTGCAAATGCCCTCGACTAGGGGCCCGTTGGTGGCTATCTAGGGGTGCGCAGAGCAGAACTTGCATGATCACACTCTGAAGCTCTCTATAAGAAAATGGGAGGTTTGATGACATCCTCATTTGTTGAAAACAAAAGTTAATAGGCCGATGAAGCTTTTCCTCAATCTGGATTTGGCAGTGTGCTTGTCAGATCTTCTCCATAGATTTAGGAAGCGAGCTGATAGCAACAAGTATGAATCAAACTTTCTCTCTCTAAAAATACTTTAAGATCTCTCCAAAACTCATGGCTAGGGAAGATCTCTCCAAAACATTGTGGCTAGCTTCTTCTGACCTTCTTGAACATTCATAGGTCATCTTCTTAAATGGGAGAATGAGATATTGAAATCCTATCCGAAATTGGAACAAAAAGATAAAACTGGAAAAGCAAACTAGCATGCACCTATATATGGGCATGTGTTCCCCTTGGGGTGCATCAATCTAGGTCAACATTTGATCTAGATTGTTTCATATTTTATAAAAGTAAACAATATTAGGATGACCCCCTCTAGGGTGGGTGTGACCCCCTCTGGGGTGCCAAGATCTCCAAAGATTTGGATTTGAATTCGATTCAAAATTTTAAATTTTAGAACATTCCACATGCACCCAGTTAAGGACGCATGTGGCCCCATCCTAGCGTGCGACAATTTTAGGCAAGAAATTCTTCGATAATCCTTTAGAAATCATCAGAATTGAATTAGATTAGAATATAGAAATAGGTCGATGCGCCACCCAATGGGGCATGTGCGCCTATAGATAAGGGTGCCTCTCCTCATGCCCCACAAGTGGGGAGCCTTCTCTAGCACCCCCAAGTAGGGTGCCACTCCATGTTTCCCTTGGGTGGGGCACTTAGAGTAGAAATTTTCGTTTTTGTGTGGTTTGACTTGGAAAGCATTCAGTTTATCCCAAAAATGGCCTAGCATGATTATAAATGATGCAAACTCAAATATTACCCATAGAATAAGACTTTTAAGCTCCAAAATCATGCCAAATTTGCATGTCTATAGGTCGTCTCACCTTGGCATTGGCTTTGCAAGGATATGGCATGTACTGGAGTGAAGCAGATGATAGGGAGATGTTGGAGGAATAGAAGCAAACAAAGAGAAGTGTAGTGAAACAAAATGACAATGGACTAAAAAGGTAATGGTAAGGTATAGATATAAACATGCGTATCGACTTAATTTGGCAATGTGAATCTCCTCAAGTCTTCAAGATTACTTCCATGTTCCATCAAACTGTCATATGTTTGATTGGTGAAGGGATGTGCTGTGGGCAAGAAAGTGATAAACAATAACCAATTCCCAACGTGGTGGAGGTCCCCAAATCCCATATTCATAGGTTCGTCGATGGTTAGTAACTCAAGCTATGTGGTGTGTTTATATTGTGATGGGCTAAAGTAAATAAGAAAATTGTAACATAACAGGGGAATACCAAACAACCATTGTTGGACTTTCATATTCACTTGAGTCCTCCAAAAATACTCAATTTAATTTAGAATAGAATAACCTCATGTTCTATTACGTTTGCATTAAGGCACCATAAAAGATTCAATGGTGGTGTGGATGCCCAAAATCGTGTTGCTACGTTAGAATGTGACAAATATAGAACACAATGAGACACAAACCATGGTGGTATAAAAAACACATGGTAGACCAACAAACACTGTAGGCAACCATGAAATGTAGGATCACAGTGGTGTGAAAAAATATGAAACATGGTGAGATGAAAGAGAAGATGGTGGGATAGGTAATCATCGGAACCACAATGTGAAATGGGGCCACCGTGGGGTGCAAAGCAAGATGTGATGAAAGATAAGATGGTGGAACATATAAGTTGATGGAATATGACAAGTGACGATGGTGGGAACCATAGTGGGATATGGACATGATGGGAAAACACATTCATGATTGGGTGCTATGAAACATAGCGGCATAGTGGGATACCAAATTGTCAAGGTGAAATATGCAATGGGATTATGGTGGAACAAAATAGCGGGATGAATAAGATATGGTGGGATCCTAGCAACATGGTGAGACTTAACATAAAGCACACAACGGTGTAAAATAAAATCATGGTGAAATGTGAAACACAACAAAATGCATATGATGCATGTAATGTATGAAATGCTACTAAAATGCAAAAGCCTATATTATGAATGTTGGGCAAAAGAAATTCAAAAGATTCTTAAAAGATAGTTGAAGATATAATTGCATGCTTGAGGTCAAGATACTCAATTGAGAACCATCATCCCTCAATGTATAAGCTTGGCCTATTCACAAGTGTGGCGATCTAAGTGAGAGTCATTAGGTGGATCTAAGTGAGACTCATTGGATAACTAAGAAATATTTTCTTAAGTACTTGAGAAACATTAAGGATGTTTTTCTTAAATATGAAGAAGTGGACTTGAAGTTTTATGATTTTATAGACACATGATTAAGGAGATATAATCAAAGATTGACTATCTTATGTTAATAACATTACAGATCCACTAACTAAAGTCTTGACTCAAAGTATGTTTGAGGGTTGTCTTAAGTTGATGAAGATCAAACATGTGGGTGATTGACTTTAGAGTAAATGGGAGATTGATAAAAATGTATGCTCCACAAGCCAATCATATGTGATATGTCACACATTTTCTTGTTATATCTTATTCAATATAAATGACATTTTTTCGTTACTTGTACTATCAAGTTACATATTTCATAATGTAGTACTTGATCACATGTAATGATGATTGGATCATAATGAGATCAAGATAATGAGATTAATAATCTAGAGATAAATGATCTAAATATTCTGAGTCATAAGATCCTTGATATTGGATATTAAGGATCATGAGAGACTAGTGTTGATGATGTCTTCTCATATGATGAGAATGACTGATCCCATTGGTCTTTAGTGTGAAGACATTGAGATACACATACAAGTGCTTATTAATAGAATTCACAAAATTAGAAATCTTAAATGGTATCTTACGTAACTATATATCAGAATATTCTATCATTAAGGTTGCACAGTTGAACTTTTGACATAAGTCATCAAAGATGTATTACGGGTTTATCTTATGCTTTAACTATTGACTTATGGATCACTGAGTTTGATGGTCCAATATAGTTAATGGATTGGGATAAGAGTCACTCAATAGAGACAATTTAGCAAAAAACAAGTGATCGCCCATTCTATGTAAGAGAGAGAGAATGTCATATGAGATAGTACTCTAAATCTTTGACTAAAATAGATAGATAGATAATTGGAAATTGAGTTTTCTAATTGATTTGTTCTCAAGTATAGAATCTCGAAGAGTTAATATATTAATGAGTTGACAGTCAATGCCATAACCCTATTTGACAGGGACATTGTATGGGCAAGAGTTATATCTATGTGATAATCAATGATGAAAAAGCTAAATAAATATGAGATTATCTATAAAGTTATTTGGGATTATGAGATGCGTCTTATATTTTTCTTCATCATATAAGAATACATCACATATACTAGTCTATCTAAATTTTTAGTGCTCTGTCTCAAGGATCCTATGATTGGAACATTTAAACCACACATCTTTATATAATTGTTATCATTATCATTATCTCATCATGATTCAATCATCATTATATGCGATCAAGGACTTCATTACAATATATGAATATGATAAGGGTTAGAAATAAAGATATGCCAATTTAATTGAATAAAATATTTTAAGAAATGTCGAATTATATCAAATATGATTGACTTATAAGATATACATTTTTATCACTATCAAAGCAAGGGTGCTCATTTCATCTCTTTCATGTCTAATTTATTTATGTAAAATTTATCCTTCTTTATAAATCTTAATAGAATTTTTAGTTTTAGGGCAATATGCAGCAATTGATGAATGTTATAGTATTAGAGGAATAAGACGCTGGGATATCTGAATCTCCATTTAGTCCCAAGGATGAATTCATTTTCAACTTTGGTAGAGATAGACCGGGACAAATTTAATATAGAGGGCAATGCCATATTTACAACAAGAGGTATGGCGGGCGTAGTGATGGTGCTTCTACCTCAACAACTCAAGATCTCGGAGCTTAAAGAGAAGGTGGACAAGCTAGAGAAGCAAACTTAGATGAATATTTAGTATGAATATGATACTACTTTGAAGCAACAGTTAAACAATCAGTAAAAATCATTTCAAGAAACAATTGAATGAGTAACTCAATAAATGTTAACTATAATAGATCAAAGACTATTGAGACCAACGAATCCATCAACATCGATGTTGCCTTTGATATAAATAGACGATGACTGCAATGGGGACCATGACGATGAGGAGAGATCTTTTGGAGATGATGAGTGATTGCATATCCTTACCCCATTTCATTTTATACAAATAGTTGATTGTATCAATTTCATCATTTTTATTTGTATTTATGATTTAAATTATTATGATTGAATGTTGTTTGATTTAGTGTTGATAGATATAATATTGTATAACCATTTGATTATTGTATTCATTTATGTTATGTTATTATTTATCTTATGTGGTTGTCAATGAATAGTCCGTAGAATGAATGAAGTCATTCAAATGAATAATGTATTGAATGAATGTATGTCATTTGAATGAGTGGTTGTGAATGAATGCATGAATGAGGCAAAGAATGAATGTATGTCACTTGACTAGGTTGTGAATTGAATGAATGAGTGCTTGTGAATAAATGAATGTACATGTTGAATTCATTTTTATACATAGCTTCTTTTGAATGTATCGATTTTTTTAAAATACAGGAGTTGTGTAATCTATGTAATAATTATGGATTTTCAAATTTTAAATGTATTTTTTTGAATCAATAATTAGTGATGATGACCTAAGTTGTTACTAATATCAAAATGGCAACGGTTTAAGTCATCGCAAGTACGTAGCCATCACCAAAGTTGGTCCGATTTCCCTCAAAGGATAGTTTGAAAATTTCTATACATCTTTGGTGATAGCTCTATAGAAGTACTCACAAAAGATGTACAAAATGTCCCTAAATTATGTTCTGGAGGCTATTTGACCTACTTTGACAACAACTAAGCCATCACCAGTAAATTTGTGACGATAAATTTAGCTGTTGTCGATAATTAATTAGAGATCATTTATAAGCTGTCTTGAATAGCACCATCTTTTTATTAAGTCCCGTTGATATTATTGACAACGAGTTTATTTGCAATGAAATTGAAGCCTTTGCAAACTAAATTTTGCAATGACTTTTGACATTGTGGCGGCACCGTCATCACTAACTACTTTTCTTATGGTGAGATATTTACATCAAATAATTATTACTATTAAATTAATATCATATAATATCATATTTAATGTTATAGATGTTTGATTAACTATTTAAATAAGTCATAAACTGATATTTAATGTCTTGACATAAACCTATATTTAATTGATTTGAAATCTTAGTAATTTGACCTGTCACTAGGTCTAATTATGGCATCTAGGCATATTATGGCATCTAGGCATCTTTATATTTTCTTTAAATTCATCTGGAATATGTTTTTAATAAAAATTAAAAATTTAGAATATATGAACGTCAACAAGATTTAGATATATTCACTCAGATAAATCTGTACTCAAAATTTAAAATATATTTTACGATAATAGAAAATTATGCCCGTGAGATTTGGACAGTTAGACTTTTGGTAGTTGAATGTTTGATTTATTTGGTCAAATATATTGATAATACACTTTTGTTTCGTTGTAACTTCATGCCCTGTTTGGTAACAGTATTAGGTACCTCTATCACTATCAATTTTAAAATTGATATTGATAGGAACTATTAAGAGGTGTTTGGTTAATTGTATCAATTTTAAAATTTGTAATGCAAACAAAGCATATTACATAATACAAGTGTCAACTTGTATTACTTTTGATATTGATATTCTAACATTTGAAAATATTAATATCAATATTAATATAGTATCAAAAATGAAACTCTAATGGCCCGTTTGGTTAGAGTTTTAAATCTGATACTATATCAATATTGATATTGATAATTTTAGAAGTTGGAGTATCAATATCAAAATTGATACAAGTTGACACTTGTATTGCATAATGTGCTTTGTTTTCACTACCAATTTCAAAATTGATATTACTAACCAAACACTTCTTAGTGATTACTAGGAATATTAATTTTAAAATTGATAGTGATAGAGGTGTCAAATAGTGTTACCAAACAGGGCCTAACCAAACAGGGCATTAAATTTACTATACGATTTTTAGTGAAACTAATTTTATGAGTATAAACTCAATAGGGCAAATTACCTATAAATGGTTAATAGTTCGGCCTAAAGCTAAGTTTCTATCGAGATAATTAAACATCAATTTAGGACTTGTTTAACATTTGGTTGCCCAATTAAACATCTCTATCAATAGTATTTACTACTAGAAATTTTTTATTTTAATGCATATCTACCTTAATATAAGAAGTGGGAATCACTTTGTTTCGTCATATCTTTGGGTCCATTTGGTTTGCTGTAAAATCAAAACGGTGGAAAATTTTTTGGTTTTCAAGGAAATAAAAAACGTGGGTCGTCATGTGCAATTGTTTTTCTAAAAAAATTTATGAAACGAATACAACCAACACGATAACTATCACGATAATTTCATCGATATTTATATCGCCAAATCATTCATTCATAACAAAATTTTAGTACATAAATAAATTAAGAGATTATTTTACATGAAATTATTTTTGATGAAATTAAAGATGAAGTTTATTGTTTAGATATTAGTAAAAATATCTTTTCTAAAACAAGATATCTTATTTTTATTTTAAAATAAATTTATCAAATTATTTTCAGTCATTTAGATTTCTGTAAATTATTTTTTAAAACTGTATGCAAATTTTTATTACAGTATCATCATTTATTTACTTTAGTATTTATAAATAATTACTAAATATCAAGGTTATATTTTAAAATAAAGTATATGATAAATAATTTTTTAAAAACTAGAATTTTTCAAAAAAATAGTTTACTCAAAATTCAAAATTTGGAAATTTACGTAAGCACAGTGACAACTAAATATAGTACAAATATAAAGTATTCTTGTAATTTATATATACAAGTAATTTAATCAACAAAAATAGTATAAACACCTGCAACCTCAAGTTTCAGCTAAAATTTTATTAATAATGTTGTTAAATGAGTATTTTGTTTGATAAAATAATTTTACAATAAAGATAGATATTTTATTCATCAAACACGTAAAAATAATTTTAAAATAATTTTTTTATTTGGTAACATAAACAACAATTGAAATTTTTAATTATTATGATGGCTATCATAGAAGTTGAGACGTTCGAAAACGGTTTTCTCTTAAAATTTCGGGATGCCGAAATCATCGCTACTCTCTGGTCAAAGGAGAACATTTTCCTTTGACCAATATGTTACGTGCAATCAAATAACGGGGAAGATCATATTTTTCGGGAAAACCTGATGCATGCAACCATTTTATGTGAAAACAAACGCATCCACGACGTCCGATCTCCATCGTCTCCACGTTTAGTCGTTCAATTTTCTCCCCTCGCTTGCCGTTTCCGCCTCCACCTCCGGGTGCCATCTTCGCCTCCATCTCCTCGCCGTGCCATCCCATGCTAGCAGGTACGAGTCATCCGCGCATTGCCGTCCACCCCCACACCCGACAACGAGAAGTCCCGCGTGTAGACACAATTTTGGTCCAGTTGGAGAGCTTAAATTCTTGTTTTTATTAGCATTCTTTCAAGGAAACCAAGTTTTTCGGAAAATCGGAACTTCCCTGCGCGTTTCGGCCAAACTGGGCCTAGTGCCCCCTTAATGGGGCGCTTTGACCAAGTCAAAGCACCCTATAAATAGGGCACCAGGCGCCCTATAAACAGGGTGCCAGGCGCCCCACTGGTGGGGCACCTGCACCTGGTTTGACTGACTGGACAGATTGATAGGAGAGTTCTGCAGATAAAGTTGCCCTCTTCTTGCCTAAAAAGGACCCCCATTTGGAGGGTTTAGGACACTCTAAGGGCGTCCCTCACCTCCTCTCATCCACCACTACACATCCCAAGCCTTGAAACCCCCCTCCAAGCTCTCAAACCGTCCCAAAACCCAAAAAAATCATAGTTGCTTCTTGAAGGGATATTCCAGCAGAATGAAGTTACCCTCTTTTGTGCAGTAGAAAGACCCCCATATGGAAGTTTTTGGACACCCCAAGTCCGTCTCCTACCTCATCTCATCCACCACTACGAATCTAAGCCTTCATAACACCCTCTCAAGCCCTTAGATTATCCCAAAATCCTTCTCCAAAAACCCAAAAACCTGCAGTTTCCTTCTTCAGAAATATGATTTTTCTCCGACTTTGAGGGCCTCTACACTCTATTTCCTTTACATCTAGTGCCAAGACACTCTTCCATTAGCTTCACTTGGGTATTGGTTGCTTGAAGAAGTCCTTTTTCCGTCTTGGAGGTCTTCCTACACTCTGGGGCGACACCGCGTAGAAGGGAAGAAAATCTGCTGAAGCCAGTCCCTGGTTCCCCATAAATAGGGCGCTTTGACTTTGGTCAACGCGCCCCATCAAGGGGACACCCGCAGCAGGCGCCCCATATATGGGGCACTAGCAGGGGCATACCCCATTTTGCATTTTTTTGAGTTTATTTACCTTTCCGGTCGATCCTTTAATCCCCCCTTTCATTTTAACTCTCATTAACATGTCATTTAGCATATATTGAGCCACTTAACATGTCATTTAGCATATATTGAGCCACTCATTTGCATTTTCATGCATATCTAAACGTTCTAAATAGGGGTTGGGATTTAGTCCCAATCCGGCTAGTCTCTTTCCTTTTGCATGTTTGAATTCAAATTTGAGCACGATACTAGCTTTCATTTGAACTAATGAATCTTCCACTTGTTTCTATGTTTTCTTATGAACATTTTTAGGTAAATACGATTGAGGCGGAGCTTCAACCGGATCGAAGACGAAGGACTCACTAAGCTCTCTTCTTTCGGCCGGCCGAGAGAGGAGAAGTCGGAACCCAACAATCTCCCCACTTCCAAAGGTACGACGGTCATTTCACCATTTCATTTCTTTTCATTCTACTATATTTTGGAGCCTTTGGCTCCTGGCGACCACACCTACTAACATCTCATCCACCAAGTCCCCAAAGCAAGCGTAGGGGCCGGAAAAGGGGAGATCTATGGATATCCTCGTTTCGGGTGCTTACACCTTTTGGCGACCACGGTGGGACCGACTTTGCTTTAGTGAGTTCTTCTCTTCTTTCCTAAGAATGTCCACTTGAAAACATGTTTTTTTTTCTTATTTAAGCCATTTTCATTTCTTTGCATTTCTATTTGCTTGCTTACATGCTTGTTTATTTCCTTGAAGCATTATCTCGTTTCTTCCGATTTACTTGCCTTCCGTTGGTCCTTTTTAAAACATACAATCTGATTTCTAGCTTGGTTTATCAACTTATTTCACCTTAGCATTTTAGATATCGTCTTATTTCATCCCTTGTTAAGTATACTTGTCTATTTCCTTCTAAGCCTAGTTTTCCTTTAGCAAATCTTTCAAAGCATGCTTAGTTAAATTAATGCTTTCTTCCATCTTAGTTTAATTTTATATCATTGTCTTGTTTACTTGCTTCCTACAACATCTCATTAATCATTGTATGCTTTTATTTTCTTCTTGGTTGCTTCTTATTCCTTGACATTTCACTTGCATTTAGTTTGCATTGGAGTTTCGGGTTCGCTCGTCTCCTTAGGACATCCGAGAAGGGAGGCTCTCTCCTCCCAAAGCCCCACACATCCAAACACCCCTCTTGGTGGTTGCCAACTCCTCCTCCGGGGATTCCCTCTCGGAAGGACTGGGTAGCTTCCATCAAGGCCTCCGTAAGTCCCCAGATGTGAACGATTCCCTCTTCACTGATCGGGCTGGTTGTACCATTTTATCCCAAAACCCGGAGTACCTATTACCTATCGTTGTGAAAAGAGTGACAACCTTAGATTGCTCGGCGTTGTGAGAGCATAGAATCCTACCCATTTATTTGAGTGGACATTGTTTCTCTTAACAAGCCACTAATTTAAGGTTGAAACACAAAAAAATCTTTGCGATAATCATTCTAAGTCTGTGCCATCACTTGTTTGCAAATCAAAATTGAAAACCAAAACCAAAAATTTGAAAACACTTAACAAAAACCCAAAAGAAATCTTTGCTTGAGGTTAATTTGCTTGATAACCTGTTTGTTCAAACAAAAGTCAAAAACCGAAAAAAGGAGGAAAATTTTAAAACTAAAAAAAAAGGGATCCTTGTGTTTTTTCGTCACATTTCCTTTCTATTTATGAACTTGAGATCATGGCGAGTCGTCGAGATGACGGACCAAGGATACGAGCCGTTGCAGTTGGAGTATGACCAATCCTACCTCCACCCGGATGTCGTATGTGCCGTTAATGAACCCGAAATACTCCCTGAGACCAGTTCACCCCGACCCCACCCAGATTCTCTGTGGGAGGCATTCGCTCACGCCGACCCAACTCAACTACAAGCCATTGAGGCCATCCTGAAAGGAAAATCTCCTGTCAATCACACCTATGCCGAGGGTGGCCACCACACTTCTACCCCCCAATTAGCAACTGACCAACGCGGCGCACCATTACCGGGCCATTCTCACAATGGACCCTTGATTCCAAACTCACCCCATCCGGTGGCCATCCTGAACCACCCGGACCCAAACAACACTAGACCACTTAGGCCACCGGTCTATTCTTCCGCACATTTCAATCAAGCACGTCCTCAAGTGCACCACCCGATATACCCTCCTTGCCCGGCCGCTTCAGCCTATCCGATGGCCATGCCAGCAAATCAAGCATCTGTCCTCCCCCCTCCTCTTGTCGGAGAATCCTCCGTTGATCAAACTATGCTTAACAAAATCAATATGATGGATGAACAATATCGGGAGCTCAAGCGATTGATCGACACACGAGCTCTCCCCGAGATATCCCTTCCCTCTCTCCCCGTATTCCATCTTCCTTCTTCTGAAATACCCATTTACCGCCGATATAATGAAAATGGGAACCCTTTCATTCACATCAAAGATTTTCTTTATGAGTCTGTCATGTGGCAAAACGATCCGACGGCCCTTGCATACCTATTTAGGAGATCATTAGAGGGCTCCGCGTTGGAATGGTTCTATTCACTTGACCCTTTGGAAGCTAGCAACTTTGATACCGTCAAAGCAAAGTTCTTGCAAAGATACCACGATCGAGTCGGTCCTACCTATTCGATCACAGATCTTATGGCCAAAAAATGAGAAATGATGAGGATTTTATAAGATATGCTGATAGATGGAGGGCAATGGCAGAAAGGCTGACAAATGCACTGTCAGAATCAGAACAAGTCAAGATGATCATCACCAACGCCACTCCGGCCCTGAAGAACGTGTTGGCATTACATCACCTTGTCACAATGAGCGAACTCTATGAGAGAGCACGGTACATCCAAACCCAACTCCGAGACTCTCCCATCATGAACCTCTTCGACCCTAGGCCCCGAATCACCAAAAAGACAACCACCACCACTTCCGGGCCCGTGATTGAAGGCGTGGTAACCAATGAACATGTCAATATCATAGGGAACCCGACCAACAACCACCAACAGCAGTACAGAAACCCCCAGTACAGGAACCCCCGCCAAACCCAACCTCAGATTCAACCCCAACCTTTCCGCCACCAAACACCAAACCAGTATCCCCAACAACCAATGCAGACACCAGTCCCCCAGCAACCCCGGCAATTGGCCGTACAAACCTTTGCACCTCAACCACCACGCCAACCAACCACCTATAACCAAGCACCTCCCCCCGCCACCTACGTGCCACGATGAGCGGGGCCTAGAAGAAACAATTACCCGTCATTACCGTACTCTCTCACAGACATTTTTAACGCTCTTATGGCGGCATGACAGATTTCATTGCCAAGAGAAAAGCTGGAGTGGCCGCAAATGCCAACACAGACAAATATTGTTTGTACCACAGATACCCGGGGCATACAGTGGAGAATTGCTTTCAATTTAAAGATTATATCCATGACCTCCACGAGCAGGGAAGTATTGACCGGGGTCAACAAATGGGCGAGTACATCAAGGCGATTAAAGAACCGGCCCTCGGCGGTAACGGGCACCGGTCAGAGCCGACAACAACAAGATCCGTCCGGGGATTATCCGGAACCCGCTACTCGCACACGCACCCGCGACGGCACCGAGAAAACCCGGAAGGGTTAATCCTATTCTAACCTCCACCGATGAACCCCGCGATAGAGAGCCAGAATTGACAAATCGAGGGACCAGCTTCCTTCATGAACATTAACCCTCCAAACCACGTTAACCGAACCGTTCACTCCATACCACGAGCTATCCCCACCAGAAGAAGCCAACCACCAATTATCCGCACGCTATCACAACCAACCATAGCGCCACCAGCCGTACAACTCCAACCGGGTAGGACCTTGATCCGCCCGGTCGAGCCTCCGCAAATACCATCACCATTAGGACCCATCATCGTACCACCTCATACAACCATGCCACCACAACCTACCCGCATCCCTACAACCCGAACTATCATCACTACACCCCTACCTAGGCCTCCCATCATCCGACCTAATCCTCCATCTACCTCCGTTACACCAACCATAGCCCCTCAGCTCGCCACGGTGCTTAGAAGTGGGCGCATGTTTCAAAGAATTTCCCCCCAAACCGGTCAACCAGGCATGTCAGTCAGGATTAGTACCAGAAGCATAAGAAGAACACATCGAAGAACCATTGCCTGGGACATCCTATGACTTGCTGAAACATCTTGATAAAACCCCGGCACGGATCTCTATCTTAGAGTTGATCAAAAGATCCAGAGTCCATCAATAGGTTCTCCAACAGTACTTACAGCGAGTAATGGTAAACGAGAGCCTCCCCCGGAAAAGATCTCATCAGTTTTGGTCCCAAGAAGTGAGTACCCGGCCCTTACATTCACAAAGGAAATGTGCCTTATGCATCACAGTTCACATCAATGGAGTAGGCATTAAGTCATGCTTAGTCGATACCGGAGCATCCATTAATGTTTTGCCACCAGAAACATTACGTCTTTGTGAAATTTCTGAAGAGGATGTCCGGCCATCTCAAATAACAGTGACCGCATATGACAATTCGAAAAAGCCTGCCGATGGCATGATTACATTAAATGTGAAGCTTGGACCCCGAATAGTCACTGTTGACTTCCACATACTTGAGATGGATCCGACATACAAAGCTATTCTGGGACGTCCCTATTTGGAAGCACTAGAGGCACGCCTCCACCAATCACCAGTGTCTTAAATTCTCTTACAAGGGACAAATGATTAAGGTGACTAGCATGCCCTTAGATCATCCATCTTCTCCATCACCACCCCTCGGGTTGCCAAATGAATTGATTTGACAATCTTGGATCTTCCAGAAATAAGTAGGCAGCCAAGGCAAGTGTGGAGAAGGAAAAGAGAGAAAAATGAAACCATTGGGTGGCATATAATGAAAAGTTTGGGATACCAAGAAGGCCAATGACTAGGCAAAGAACTGCAAGGCATAGCTGAGTCAATCAATGTAATGAGGTTACAACAAAAAAGCGGGGTTGGGTATGATGAAACCACTGCGAATGGTCAAAATCTCAAAAGCAGATACTTTTCTGGATGCTTACAAAAGTTTTTCATCAAGAAAGAGACCATTCAATTGGCTAAGAACAAAGAGGAGCAAGAACTAGGACAAGACAAGAGAAGAAGAACTGATGACCTTGAAGATGACGTGTATCCTGAAATATCTCTTTTGTTTTCCACCGATGAAGAAGGGTCAAGCAATGAACCACTCCAGGCTGGACCACCTGTCGACCCACCCGAGGGTCATATTGCCAAACCGACTCGAGAAAAAGTCCAACCAACTCCACGAGGGCCTTCCCTCATTACGTCATCTTTTGGGACCGACACCCCAATGCATTGTGATGCTCTCCCCGGGCTTCTTGGCCCGATCCCTATTTCTAAGCCCTCAGGCCCAACTTATGGGTCCGCGTACCCACTTATTGCTCTTGGGCCATCGACCCCCTCTACTGAATCCGGGCCTATACGCCCATTTTCTCCAATTCTCGGGCCCTCAAGCCCATCTCCTAAACCCAGGCCATTGAGCCCACATCCTCCACTTATTGGGTCCATGAACCCACCTTCTTCCATGATCATCCGGCCTACTGGCCCATCATCTCTTTCTGTCAACATTGGGCCTGAAAGCCCCCTCTATCAAACATTGCTCGAAGTCTTCCCCTCTTTATCAATATCTCCGCCTACTTTGGCTCATATAGTGGATCTCAACCCAAATCGGGCACCTGAAGCCCATTCTGTCTTTATGTTTAGCACTACACAAAAAACAATGTCCTCCTCGAAACTCAAATTTCGATCGAGGAAACATCTCAACTTGCCCCGTAAGGACATTCGACCCAAGGAGCCACCAGATCTTTGCCCTCCATCCTCTCCAATAAATTCTACTCCATCCACCTCCTCTTCCTCCTCTTATTTACCTTCTTCTTCTTTAGGTTTAGTTTCCAATAAAAATAGAACAAAAATCAGAGCTAGGAGAGTTCTAGAAAGATACCTGCATCAGTTAGCTCAGAAAAGCTTTGAATGTGCCAAGCTACTGGAGTATCTAGAAAATGCGATTCAGCTAGATGAAATCCGATATGAGGAGAAGGATAACATTGATCAAACTTTGGGGGTTTCTTCCTCTCTCAATTTGACATCACCTACACCCAACAGAAGGTAATCAAGGGCTATGCAATCGCTGAACACCTTGCCCATCATCCTATCCCAATCTTTGACCCTATCCAATCAGAATTTCCCGATGAAAAATTGATGTCCATTCGATTTTCCAATCTATGGACTTTGTATTTTGACGGGGCATTAAACTCCCAGGGTAGAGGAATAGGGATTGTTCTTCTATCACCCGAAGGCGTCACCATTCCACAGGCTTTTTCAGCTCCATTTTCCAGCAACAAACAATGTAGCTGAGTATGAAGCCTTATTGGCCGGACTGGAGGCCACTCACTTCTATGGTGTCACTAAACTAAGGGTGATTGGTGATAGCCAGTTGATTCTCCGCCAAGTGCTTACCAAATACCACACATCTCATCCAGGGTTCAGACCATACAAAGAACTCACCACCTGTTACATCAAGCTATTCTCCAAACTCAAATTCATTCATGTTCCTCGTGCTCAAAATATTCTTGCCGATGCTCTTGCTTCTCTGGCATCTTCACTATCTGTCCCGCTAGGCAGACAGGTTATGACGATCTATGTCCGCCGACGTACCATTCCGGCAGTAGAAGATGCACGATTCTTGAAGACTAAAGAAGAGTTTGAAAGGAAAGAGTACATTGAGCAAAAGGAGGAAGTATCTTTGGTAGAGTTGGAAGAATTAGAAGATGGTGAGAAACCATGGTATCGTGAGATTGCAAATTACTGCCAGGATCAAACATATCCTCCAGGATCAACTGCCGAAGAGAAGAAAGCCATAAGAAGGGTCTCCCAGAGATACACCATCTTAGGTGAAATACTTTACAAAAGAAGCTTGGCCGGCGTGCTATTAAGATGCGTAGATGAAGAAGAAGCTGAATTGGTGCTTAAAGAAGCACACTCCGGAGTGTGTGGAGGCCATGTAAATGCTCAAGCCCTCGCCAAGAAGATCATCAGGCAAGGGTACTATTGGCCTACTCTGGAAGAAGATTGCTCGATCTTTGTCCGGCACTGTCATCAATGTCAACTTCACGCCGACAAGATTCACTCTCCCGCATCTTCCCTTCACCCGATTCACGCCCCATGGCCCTTCGCTATGTGGGCTTTTGATGTTATCGGACCCCTCGGTGACCCAAACTCCACAAGCAAAACCAAATCCTTCATCCTAACTGCAACAGAGTACTTCACCAAGTGGGCGGAGGCGGAAGCATACATGGAGATCAAGGCATCAACAGTCTGCACCTTCATCAAATGCAACATCATTGCCAGGTTCGGGATCCCGGGCGACATCATCACCGACAATGGACCGCAATTCATCTCCCAGGAGCTGCGTGACCTTTGCAACAGGTATTGCATCAGATTGCATCATTCATCTCCATATTATCCTCAAGGCAACGGTCAAGCAGAAGCCACCAATAAAACTCTGATAAAAATCATTAAGAAGACTTGTAAGTCTAGCAAGTTCGCGGATTGGCCAGATAAGTTAGTCGATGCTCTATGGGCCTACCGCACCTCTATTCGAACCCCAACGGGCCAAACTCCCTATGCCTTGGCATTTGGGATGGAGGCGGTAGTCCCATATGAAGTACTCGTTCATTCCCTCCGAGTCCAGATCGATCGAGACATCCCAGTAGATGAATGCTGAGATTCCCTTCTCGCGCAACTCGAACTCTTTGATGAAAGGAGGCTGGCCGCTGCCGAACATGCTAGATCTTATCAGAATAGACTTAAAAGATTTTATCAGAAGAGGGTGGTGGAGATAAAATTTGAAATCGGTGAGGTTGTGCTTAAAAGAATATTCATTAAGCCGGGCGGTCCCCGCTCCAAACTTCAACCTAATTGGGAGGGTCCGTATGTAATTTCGGTTGTTTATCCCGGTAATTCATACAAGCTGACTAGTGCAGAAGGAGAAGAACTAGCTCATCCCTGGAATGGTGTATACCTCAAAAAATACTTTCCTTAAAACAAAAAAAACAAAAAAAATCTATAAAATCCAAAAGTGTGAAGAATGATGATAACATCTAACGCTTGCTTGTTCGGTGCACCAACTTGTCACTTAGGAAAATAAGGATAGGCATCATGCTGCACATACTACACGCCTAGGTTTCGAAGTCCGATGACTGGAAGTCAGAGAGAAAGCTAGGTAACACTTGGCAAAAGAAGGTCAACCTTGTCCTATTCTCTTCTTATTTCGGTCTGGAATAGATGCAAGGGGTTAGAATGAGGAGTATCGAATGTACTCATTGCCTTAGTAGGAGGATGCCTCTGGTGGTCTGACTTCTTAAAAGAAAAGGTGCCAAAAGATGGGCAATGACCCCTCAGGTCGGCAAAAGAATAGACCTGTCTGAATGTGTACCAACAAAAACCCAAAAAAAAAGAGAAAAAGGCTCCAAAAGATGGGCAATGAACCCCTCAGCTCAAAATCAAGCAAAAGAAAAAAGACCTGTCTGAATGTGGGCCATCAAAGAAAAGGGCTAGAAGGAAGGACCCAAGGATGTCAAATCTCAAACGGGTAATGCGGGCACTAGTAGAGAAATAAATTCGACACCCCCGAATCCTATTAAGGACTTACCACCAATCCTCTTCCCTCTTTAACCTTGCGGGTAAGGTTGACCGACTGGATCCAAGAAGAGCCATAGCCTATCAAAGGCGGAAGGTTAGAAGATCTCGGACTAGGCACTTTCTTACACGTGATGCCTACTCTTAACCCTTAGGTAACAATGAGAGACACCTATGACAAGCAAGGCAAAGGATGAGATGGTCGTTTATTTCACACCAAACAAAAAAAACTTCAAAAACACAAAAAATCTATAAAGTAAAAACTCTTAAAAATTAAATATTCAAAACACCAAAAAAATCATAAAAGTTCCAAAACATCAAAAACATTATAAAACCATCAAAACCCAATCAAATCAAAAATTTTAAAACACCTAAAAGTTTGCTTTCTAGACTGATTAGTTGTCTTTGCATTCATGTTTAATTTCAGTCTTGCATATTTTATTTTATGCATACTTATGTTTTTCTGTTATCTTTACCTTGATAAGGCCTATGTCCCTTGACAAAAGATCAAGACAACTTTGCCCTCTCCTTGCAAGAGACTAAGCAAAAATAAAATTCTAATATCTTCTCTCAAGTGGATGCAGGAATAGGAGAAGGCATGCCAGCTTCATATCCCCAGAAACTTAGAGGAAGCAAAAACAACAAAAAAATCAAAAAGTAAAAAACAAAAGTGGACTACCCCGACCCCTATTAGGACTTGCATTTAGTATTGCATCTATCAAAATAAATAATATTTGAGATGTTGAAGACCTCAAGTCTAGAGGGGGCTGAGCATGAGAACCCCTTCAACAAAATCAGTGAGGGCTCAGTCATTCCCTAGGCTTGCGGATAGGCCAAAGTTGAATATGCGGGGACGACGGTTTCTTCATAGATGTCCTGACCCATTATGTTCAACCTATATCTTCAACTATTTTCTTATACTTATTTGTATTTCTTTAAACCCAGCATGCATCATTTCATACACCAACATTCATCATCCCACCATGACCATTCCCCGCTTCCTAATCCTGCCATAACCTCCTTCCAGTCCCATTATGAACATTTTAAAAATGGTCTTTTATAGCTCCAGAGAAGGTCTTGATTTTTCAGAGAATCGGTTTCCAACGGGTTTTAACAATGATTTCATCAAAACAAGAAGTTTTTCCATGTCGAATTGAACCGGTATTGTTGAGTAAAACCTTATGAATTTGAAGAATCCAACCTTGGTTTATTGGCTGTCTCCTCTTTACTTTTCGCAATTTACTGCATTTCTACCAAGTCCAGCACACCATACAGTTTGGGTCCTGGCTGGTAACAATTCTCCCTCAAGTGGGATTTTAGTTATTTACTTTCAGTACTGTTCTTCTCTTTAACCAATCAACCAGAGGGAAGGTTTCGATAAGACAAAGGGTAATCTCGGAGTCCGGTAAAGTTTTATTCCACTCAACTAGGCCAATGAGGGCATGTCTAAATCTACACCTTGATGTCACCTTTTCAGTCCATTACCACTTCATTCCGCTACGCCTCATTACACTTCGCTACATTCGCCTACATTTCATTCGTGTCACTCCCCTACAAAGCCGACGCCAATGTGAGGCAAGCTGTAGACACGCAATTTTGGTTCAGTTGGAGAGCTTAAATTCTTGTTTTTATGAGTATTCTTTCAAGGAAACCAAGTTTTTCGGAAAATCGGAACTTCCCTGCGCGTTTCGGCCAAACTGGGCCTAGTGCCCCCTTAATGGGGCGCTTTGACCAAGTCAAAGCACCCAATAAATAGGGCACCAGGCACCCTATAAACAGGGCGCCAGGCGCCCCACTGGTGGGGCACCTGCACCTGGTCTAACTTACTGGACAGATTGATGTGACAGTTCTGCAGATAAAGTTGCCCTCTTCTTGCCTATAAAAGGACCCCCATTTGGAGGGTTTAGGACACTCTAAGGGCGTCCCTCACCTCCTCTCATCCACCACTACACATCCCAAGCCTTGCAACCCCCTCCAAGCTCTCAAACCATCCCAAAACCATCTCCCAAAACCCAAAACAATCATAGTTGCTTCTTGAAGGGATATTCCAGCAGAATGAAGTTATCCTCTTTTGTGCTATAGAAAGACCCCCATATGGAGGTTTTTGGACACCCCAAGTCCGTCTCCCACCTCATCTCATCCACCACTATGAATCTAAGCCTTCATATCACCCTCTCAAGCCCTTATATTATCCCAAAATCCTTCTCCAAAAACCCAAAAACCTGCAGTTTCCTTCTTCAGAAATATGATTTTTCTCCGACTTTGAAGGCCTCTACACTCTATTTCCCTTACATCTAGTGCCAAAACACTCTTCCATTAGCTTCACTTGGGTATTGGCTGCTTGAAGAAGTCATTTTTCCGTCTTGGAGGTCTTCCTACACTCCGGGGCGACGCCGCATAGAAGGGAAGAAAATCTGCTGAAGCCAGTCCCTGGTGCCCCATAAATAAGGCGCTTTGACTTTGGTCAACGCGCCCCATCAAGGGGACACCTGCAGCCCCCGCCCCCAAAATGGGGCACTAGCAGGGGCAGACCCCATTTTACATTTTTTGAGCTTATTTACCTTTCCGGTCGATCCTTTATTCCCCCCTTTCATTTTAACTCTCATTAACATGTCATTTAGCATATATTGAGCCACTTAACATGTCATTTAGCATATATTGAGCCACTCATTTGCATTTTCATGCATATCTAAACCTTCTAAATAGGGGTTGGGATTTAGTCCCAATCCGGTTAGTCTCTTTCCTTTTGCATGTTTGAATTCAAATTTGAGCACGATACTATGCTTTCATTTGAACTAATGAATCTTTCACTTGTTTCTATGTTTTCTTATGGACATTTTTAGGTAAATCCGATTGAGGCGGAGCTTCAACCGGATCGAAGATGAAAGACTCACTAAGCTCTCTTCTTTCGGCCGGCCGAGAGAGGAGAAGTCGAAACCCAACAATCTCCCCACTTCCAAAGGTACGACGGTCATTTCATCATTTCATTTCTTTTCATTCTACTATATTTTGGAGCCTTTGGCTCCTGGCGACCACACCCACTAACATCTCATCCACCAAGTCCCCAAAGCAAGCGTTGGGGCCGGAAAAGGGAAAAACTACGGATATCCTCGTTTTGGGTGCTTACACCGCGACGTTCGATCTGGCAATGTCCGAGCCGGACCGCCCGCCCTCCGCCGCCCCCTCACCCAGCAGTTCCGCCGTAGCCAGCCCCTTAAACGCCACGATTGTGTTCGATTGGGCAGCCTCCGAGCCGTCCAGACCGCTCGTCTTCCGCCGCCCCTCTCACCCGCCCACAATAGCCCTCCGCCCTCAATGGTTTCCCCCCTCTGCCACCCCCTCACCCAGCAACAATTCTACTCCCTTCCATCTCCTCACCCTCGTCCGTTACCTCCGCTATCCCGGAACCTCCTCCCCCTTGTTACGTAATGATGTACACTTTTTATGCCCACCGGAACAAAGACGCACAAATCCCTTCCAGTAATCTCCTATATTCTCCTTCCTTGCCCTCGTGCTCTGCAACTATCCCACCGCCGATGAGCTTGCCGGCCATTTTCCCCTTTTCTTCCTCAAATCAGCCCCCGTTCTAGCCACCTACCCCTCCAGACCGCAATATCCTTGTCACCAGAGGCTCCTTCATCCCCCGTGTGTACAATGACGGCTTACGTTGCATGTTAGTATCCGTTGTAGTCCAATATACGAAGCTTGAGATTTTTGCTTTCATAACCGGGGAGGAGACCCAGCAAATTAGGCAGGGAGAGAAAGAGAGAGTGAGAGAGCAAAAAGGGGCGCACAACCATGGCCTGTGGGAAATTTCTGAGCTTCTGCGGAGCCTGCACACAGCTTTCGTCGATGGCCTCTATCACCGTTGTCGGGTCTTCGCGCTCGTTGTGCCTTCCCTTGCATCCTCTCTATTTTCACGGGAGGACCACTTGCCAGAGTGTATTCATTTTAAGTTTCTTTTTTGTTTATGCAGATAAATGATTCTGGACTGGCATCATAGGATGTTTGTCAACTTGATCGATTTCTAATCTGGAAGGTAAATAAGAAAACAATTCATTCGTTGGTTACTTTACGATCTACTTGGACATAGTATTAACCACTTGCATCATATTAATTTCAGTATTTGATAATATCAAATTAGATGCTAATGTATCTAGCATAATGTAAAATTCGATACATTATTGATTTCAATACTACAATCATATAGGTCTTTACACAATATCATTTTTTATCACTAAGATTGCCACCTGTGATTATGTTAGGATATTTCAACTTTCTATCTTGTGCTTAGAACTCCAATAAAATTCATTACATATTAAAAATATACGAATATATATTATGAAACGTTTAGGAATTTAAACTCCAACGATTACTGCAGTAAATATAAAGTTATGCAGAGTTGCTTAAAAGTTAAAAACATGTTGATCAATGTATATACATGAGCATTAACATTTAGTTCATTTTTTTGCTGCATGTTCTTTGGCATTCTTATTTCTGTTTCTTGTAGTGATATGACTTTTTTTCTCGCATCGTTAGGCTTTGTTTAAATATGTTCATACTTTATTTCAATATGGAATCATTATAAGAAATCTTGCCATCATTATGAAACAATATATTGACTTACGATGCAGAATCTATTCACACATGCATATTAAGCACTCAAAATAATAACATCATAAAAAACACTAACGGTTTATCTTCGGGAAAAACAATGATGCTAACACAACTAATAAGGTTCAAAAGGATATAAGATGTAGCAGAGACTAATCTCTGAACTCCATTATTAAAAAAATAAACTTTAAACAAAATTTACATAAAACTCTGTGGTTTTTCTTGTACTGGTGTAATTACCATACTATAACATGACCATATAACCCCAGTGCATGTAACAGTTGTGAACCAGAATACAAAAATTAAAAATAGAGAAATAAACAGAAATTATAGGGCGGTGAAATACAATCAACTTAAGAGTTCCTGCAATTCAAAATTTAAGCTTACCAACTTGCCGAGGGTAAGAGAGTTTCTCTGGAGGCTTTGAAAAATCAGCAATATTTGCTATGTTGATTCCTCTTTTAAATGTAGGTACCTAAAAACGGACTGCACTCACAATTTAACAGTGAGAAAATTAAAGAGATAAAGATAACATATCAAGTTATCATCATATATGAATTAGTGTTCAAGATGATTGAATCAATTTTCATGAAAATTAATATTAAGAAGGAACTTGGCAGACACAGTAACTACATAGTTTTGGGACCTATTACCTAAAAAGGTAAGTGAAACATGGGAGGAAACACTCATTCTATGGTAAGTTAGGAGGCAAATTTAGCTATCATATCTAGGTATTTGGAAGCCAAAGATCTCCTTAGTGGTAAAAATTACATATGTAGGTCAACATCCAGAAAGCTCTAACTAAGAAAGCTCTAACTAATACTGGTTGAATTACTTTTTGGAGAACATTTCTTATCTCACATAGCTCATGTAAAATAAGATAATGAATTATCAGACCCATGGTTTTCCTTATCACGAGATTCTCGATCTTGCCAAGGAGCCGAGAAACGAGATCGCCGAGATCTCGCCCTATGTGGACTGGTCTATAAAAATATTTTTCAGGGGGCTTTGTGCCCTAATACCCGGGGCCCCACCCCACAAGGGTGTTGCCTCTTGACCCCTGCAACCTGACCGCACAAGTTGATCCACGACTACTTTGCGTCCCGTTTATGATAGTGTAAACATATTAATATATTTCACTATCACTTATATTGTCATATATATATATAAGATTTATAATCATAAATATATATTATATACTTAAATTTTATAAAGATCTATTTTAACTATATTCTCTCCCACATAAACATAAACATACACATTTAATTATACCCTAAGTCAAATAATGCTCTTAATCTATTCAAATTTTAGATTTGGATATTAATCATCAATTTATTGTACAAACATTATATCTTATGTAATAAACATATTATATCAATTCAATTTTATAAATGTTTAACCGTCAATTTGTAAAATTATTTTCACTGTATAGATATTGCATGAACACATATATTTTAAAATTTTAATATTTAACTGTAAATTTTAAACCTCTCTCAAACAAGATTTTAATCAAAAAATATACAAACACATTTTTTATTTAATTAGTACACGTGCGAAGCACGTTTCTTTTAACTAGTATATATCAATGTGCCAACAACTTTAGCATAATACAATTAAATCAATTTTGGTTATTCCCAACTGCAACAGTCTGAACTCGGAGGTATAATAACCAGTCACGCGCACCGACATCAATGCCCTTCTCCATAAGAACAAGCAAACAATACTGGAAATTTCACTGGTGCACGAAGAGCAGACGTTATTGCTGGTGCATCGACAAAATAGGCAACCTGAACGCAGCCCAAGTAAGCCATGACCGCAGATGAAATTGCTCACAACGCCAGGTTACTTCATATGCCAACAGGGATGCCTAGGTATGGTCGGTAACATGAAAGAAGTAGAAGTAAAGTAGAACGGTCGAAGAAAAGTAGACGATAACCACCAAACACCCCTAATATCAATATCAAATTAGAGCCTTCGTTTACAATACATGGACTTCTCAGTCTTGTGGGCAAGTGGCTTCACTTCTCACTGGAGTACGAGTGAACTTCCAACAACCCTTGATTTGTAATTAGAGCTCACACTGACGTAAGAAGGGCTGTTTCTATTCTTCTTGTTGAACACAAAAAGGCAAAAAAATGGAATTAAGTTTAAGTTACATTGATCTTGCTGGACCATTCAAAAATTGTGAGCCCCCAATCCTAGCGCTGACATTTCGTGTACAGTGACAGCCAGGTGCGGCCACAACTTGAATCAGACACGTTAGAAAGAGTTCCTAAAGTTCTCTGGACTACATCTTATGTGAAGCGAGGGCAAGCACTGATCAGCAGTCGAGTAAGAAGCCACTATAGTAATTTCTTCTTCTTGCTCAGTTGCCAGTCCCCATTGAGCAACACGATATCATCATCGTCATCATCATCATTCTCGATGACTACAGCTGATACATCTTTGCTGGCAATTCCATCCTCCGCGTTAGTGTGAGAGCCAACTGATATCTGGGTTAACTTCCTTTTGTTCCCAACCGGAACGTTAGATTCTGCCTGAGGTGGCTCTGTATCATTAGGAAGTTTATCATCTGATGTATCTTCTGGGGCACTGCTTCCATTCGTCGTAGTCTGCACCTCATCCTTTGTTGGAGTCCATCCAGAAAGAACCATCTGGTCAGGTTCTTTTTCCTCGTCAAATTCCTCTCTGAAATTACCAAAAGCAACATAAGCCTCAAGACAAAAGAGCTGCAACACTAATCTGCCGACCATATGACCATCAATAAATGCTGATAACACAGGTGCGTCCCTAAGCATTGAAATAACATAGGATATGCTCGCTTCCGGTGACCATATGACATTGGGTACTGAACAAACCATGTAAATCATAAGGCTGTAAGCAGAACAGGTGCGAGATACCTGCTATCTGCTCCATACAGAATCACATACGAAGAGAATAATTCAGGGTAGATTTTTTTTTCCATAAGAGCAAAATGTGTCCACAAATGCTTCATACAGGACTTATTCGCTGCTCATCTAAAGCCAATGTGGAGAGAGAGGGGGTTGCCATGTCTAGTAGAGAGATCAAGGATTAGAGTCACCTTAAGAAGCCGTGACCTTTGCTGGGTGCTTCTATCTTGGAAGTGGATGTAAAAAGTACATAAAGGATGGCAGTTTTCAGAGTCTTTGTGCACTCAGCAGAAGAAAAAAGACGAAGATGAGAGGAGAGGAGTGTTCAACTGGTGCTTGCCACGAGAAGCCATGACCATTCTGGTGTAATCTACAGCATGGAATGCGGGTCGCGACCCGGCCCCGACCCGGTCGGGTTTAGACCCGACCGGCTCGGTCGCGACCCGGTCGGGGCGACCCCCCCGGCCGGGTCGCGGAGTCGTGGCCGGGTCGCGCGAGTCGCGCGACACGGCCGACCGGGTCGCGCGACCCGGTCGGCAACGGTCACATGACCGTTGCCGGACCGTTGGCTTGTCTCTCAAGACCGTTGCCAACGGTCTTGGGCGCAGCCCCCATTCAGCCCCCCCTTTGGGGGCTATTTAAAGCCCACGAGGGCTCTCCTTCTCCCACCCCCCACTCTCACTCTCGACCTCTCATTTGTGCTCTCATTGCTCTCATTGCTCGAATTTTTTTTCTCATTTACTTAATTATTTCATCAAGCATTTCATTAGTTCATTTAGTATATTTATTTAATATTAGTTCCATTGATTAGTGGGTTAAGTAGTTTATTCTTTTTAATACTTATTTGCTTACTTGCATAGTTAGTTAGCTTGAAGATTAGTTAGATATTTAGTTTAGTAGTTACTTAACACATCATTAGTTTGAAGGAATATTAATTACTTACTTAATCCTATATTTAGTTAATCATTCAATTTATATAAATAAAAATATACTCACATTAGTAGTCACTAATTAAGGTTATTAGACATTTTTTAAATAATTAATTACTTACTTAAGTAATTATTTACTTAAAAAATGTCTTCTCAAAGCGAAAACAACCCGAACTACCGGCGCGACACCGGAGTGATCCGACGCTTGGTTGCATTGCAATTTGATCTCCGTAGGCGGAGAGAAAAGTGCAATGTAAATATTGCGACAAAGTAATATTCGGTGGTATTTATCGTTTTAAAATTTCATCTTTTACAGTAGGCATGAAGGGAAATGTTCTTCCTTGCACACGCGGACTCGCCGGAGGTCGAGCTCAATTTCGTAGGTACTTACCAGCGATGGAGCAAACGAAGGGAACTAGTAAAAGACATAAAGAGAGCCGTCCGAGAAGAATTGCAACAATAGGGAGACGATCCGTACACATTTACGGAACCGGACAAGAGAGGCCGGATATTTTTGGAGACGAAGAGTACGAAGGTATGGGAGGTGTTACTCGCCATAAACGTTGTTCGTTATTCTATTTTAAAGGATAATTAAGTAGCCTTGATACTTAAATGTTTTTAAAAAGATAAACTTCTACATGCAAGGGATGGAGACGAGTCGAAGATGGGTCGCGGGAAGAGTTATGCATGGGACATGCCCGGCCGAATGATGGGTCGAGTGCGGAAGTGGGAGTGGTCGAGGTAGCGGAAGAGGATCCGACAACGAGGTAGAGATCGGGTTCGCATGATCTCGCACAAGACGACGACCCGGCGGTAGGTCCCGTGGATCCCGTAATCACCGGGACCACGACAACGTCGAACGACGATCGCGACGGCGATGAAGAACCTCGAATTATGTAAGGATAGGATTGGCGGGCAACGTCGAGGTGGTTCTTTCACCACGGCATTCCGTGAAATGCCGCGAAGGGACCGTACTACGAGAACATGATCGACACGATCGCAGACGTCGGGGAGGGGAGTGCCTAGTCCGAGCCCGAAGGAGATATACAATGCATATCTTCCTATGGAGGTGCAAGAAACAAAGAAGTACGTGCAGTCATTTGAACGCATCTGGGAGGAACGAGATTGCACGTTAATGACCGACGGATGGACCGGTAATTAAATTTTCTTTTACTTGTTCATATTATATGTATTAACATTCTTTTTTAATGTAACTTAGTTAACATCTTATACTTAACAGGTATTACTAGGTCAAACCACATCCGCTTCGGGCTGCGAGCGAAATTGGTCTACATTCAGCTTGATTCACACAAAGCAGAGAAATAGGTTGACATCAAGGAGGCTTGAAGACCTCGTGTATTGTCGCTACGAGGAGGGTTAAAGTTGAGGAATTTGGATAGAATGAACGAACCGGATGGAACAAAGAGTTGGATAGCACGCGCGGCCGGGACGTTCGGTCGACGAGCCGCCAATTGAGAGGACGATATCGATTTGGATCGGAAATATTCTACGAGAAGAACTCCTTAGAAGCTTGGGTAAACGACGAGAAGGGTTGGGAGAACCGGAGTTCAACCCCGAGACCGACAATGGGCCGAAGGAGTGCTCGACGATGTCCGCAGCCGAAGAATTCCGGATCCCTCCCTCGCTAGCAAGCGCCCCGGAGGACCGGAGAAGGAACTAGCCAAGGTACGCGAAAGTAGGCGAAAAGGTAAACAAGTTATGGTGATCCTTTTGATATTGCGGATGCGATACGGTCGAAGACGATCGAGAAGATACGCCGGAGGCCAGAACATCCGAGTGCGGTACCGGACGTCAGAAGGGATTCGTCGTCGAAAAGAGTAGCGACGATGATGGTGCTCGATACGGGGGCACGGACACTTTACAGTACAAGGGACCTCGGATCCTCCCCTATCTCCTACCACGTCGCTTCGTTTCTCGGCGAGAGCGAATATACTCATGCGACCCAAGATACCGATCATGGTAGAAGGCCGCCGCAAGGTAGAGGAGGTCATCGTAGCCGTGGAGTTGGAGCGAGAATACCACGATGCCTCCGACTATGTGAATGATTCATCCCAAGGCTCTTGGTTCCCTACGTACGATCGAAAGTGCTTGTGGAATGAATTATGTGGAGTCATCGGATACTTCGATCCAATCGACCTATAGTTATGGTGACTCGTTTGGATCAAGTCTTAGGATAGTTTCCCGAGGGACGGACGAATATGATCGTCGTGTGTACGTGTATCAAGCTTTGTACTCAACCCGAAATGACGTGGGAGAGTACATCAACTACCTACAAAGTGTACAACACATCATGTTGGAATAAAATTGATGCATTATTTATTTAAATCATGTCATTTAATTTATCCAATTTTTATGTATTTTTTCAGATTTTTTTTCGTATTTTTCTTTTTTTTTTGAATTTTTCAAAAAAAAAATTAATTAAATATTAGGGTCGCGACCCGGTCGCGACCGGGTCGGCCTGGGGGTCCCGCGACCCGGTCGCGACCCCCGACCCAACCCTCCTTGATCTACAGTGCCACCATCTCATTGAGGCCAACTGCCGTGAGGGATCAGGATCATCCCGAGGAGACAGCCATCCTGGTGCTCCCAGAAGTAAAATGCAGCCATCCTGGTGATGTCCATCGCTGTGTGAGAGCAATGCCACCACAAGGAGCCATCCCAATGCTTGCCGATCTATAGAGCCACCATCCTGGTGAGTCTGGTTGCTGACAGAGCCAAGGACACCATGAAGAGCCACAGCCATCCTCGTGCTCACAGATCTACAACGCCACCATACTGATGAGGTCAGCCGCCAAGAGAAGCACCATACTGGGGAGGTTGGGAGTAGAAAGGAAGTGCAAATATGAGCAACAGAGGAGGATGGGGACTTCAAAGACGGCGATCACGATAGGGTTTTCATTCTTTTTTAACCAGAGAACCATTAGAGTTCAGGCCTAACAGTTGCAATTGGAGAGGACTTAAATGGAGCAATCTGCCTTTTCCGTGTCTACTCCATTTAGAAGATGGATAGTATCCAAATTCGGTTCCAAGATCTGCAGGATCTATCTAATTGGGTATTATCCAATTAAACGGATTTGACAAAAGATAGGATCAGGAATCTATTTAGGTACATTTACGGCCCTAGAATGTCACAGGAGAAGAAAATGATTACACGTAACCAAGGAAGACTAGGTCGGGGGTCGGCCCGGGTTTGGTTGGCCTCAAAACCAACCCGGTCGGACTGGGTCGCGACCCGGGATCGACAAGGTCAAATTTATTTTATTTTTCAAAAAAAAATATAAAAAACATAAAAATAAGAAAAAATAGAAAATATTTTTATACCATATATTTACGTATACATCAAAATATATATGCATAAATATAATTATATCTTTTATGTTTTAATTGAATAGGAGTGTTTATATGTGAATACAAGTAAATATAATTTTTTTATTATGTTGTATTAGTATATGTTGAAAAGGAGTTAATCTCAAGTGACAGAGTAAAGATGGTTAATGGGATGTTTGGTTGCATGATAATTTTTTGTACACTTGCATGATAAAATTTATATTAAAATAAAAAGTGAACAAACTCATGACATAAAATTGTCATGTTTGGAGGGATGTGATAACAAAAAAGAGTAACTACCATTCATGACCAAATAAAGTGGGGGACCACAAGAAACAAGAAAGAGGTGAGACCATCTTTTTTTGTTTAATAAGAAAATCACTTTCAAAACATAAAATTGTCATGGTTGTCAAACACCTCCTTTTAACAAGTTTTCTTATAGTTTTTAAAAATTAAAAATAAAAACCTCCATTATCATGCAACCAAACACCCCATAAGAAATAATTTTATAAATTTTAAGTATGTACCATATATTTATAATTACAAGTTTTAACTATATGTAATAGTATAAGTGATAATGAAATATTGTTATACTATTAATAAATGGGGCGCTAAGGAATCGTGGATTGACCTGGGTGGTTAGGTCGTGGGGGTCAAGAGGATAGCGGCCCTTATGGAGGGTATGGGGGGGGAGGGGGCAACGATCCTCGAAAGAAAAAAATAAATAAATTATGAAACAGAGTGACCTAGTTGGACCGGGGCTGGACTGGGTTAGGCAATCCGGCCGACCAGGTTAACGAGTTGCCTGACCCGATGCCGGCTCGCACGACCCCATGCCAAGTTGCTGTGGGGTCACTCTTGCCAGGTCGGAGCCGGGCCAGTCGGCTTCGATACCAGCCAGGTCGCCTGACCCGAGGTGACCCGACAAACCATGCACATAACTACTGCAATAAAAATGATGATGAACCAAGGAAAATAGAATTAGAATTGAAGACCGCTAGTGCTGATGCCCAACCAATTCAGATTGGATTGGTGAAATCAGCTGATTTCATGGAAGAAAAATCAAT